>JADLSH010000162.1:0-1200000 GCA_016169945.1 Trachythela sp. YZ-2020 | reverse complement strand
TGCACTTCGGAAACTCTCGTGTTGACTGTCAAAATGAGTTCGGGTTGTTTCGGATTGTGGTTGGGAACGAGTCGGGCGGTTATCGGTACTCTCCGGCTGGTATCGGTGATTCTCGAGCCCTGGTCGGTGACTATCGTAAGGGTATCGGGCATTACTCGTACAATCTCGTGTCGTATTCGGTAGATATCGGTCGTTATCGGAATGCAGTCGTAGAGTATCGGTTGGACTGTGCTGACTATCGAATTGTTGTCGGCCAAGAAAAGCTGATGATTCGTTTGTATCTGGATATCCATTGATCGACGTAGTTGGATGTTCTTGACGGCTCGTCCCAAGGCCTCTGTCTGTAGAAGATGAGTAGACTTCTCTGGTATAGTTCGAAAGAATTTCTTGCCTTGACCGACCTAATTTGTCTTTGAGATCTTTGTTTTCTGTTTTCAATGTTTGTACTTGGTCTTTGAGACTGGCAGAAACAGCCCGAGATTCCAGACAATCTTCCAGTAGTTTCTTGTATTCGTCTGAGTACCTTGCAGAAGTCCGCGTAGCACCTTCACGTAGAGTTTTAACCTGAAGAGCAAATATAGTTATAAACAAATAAACAAGCAACTCTATTTATATTGGACAGCTTTATCAGTTCTAAACTGTTCTCCCTAGAGGTCCAGTAAGAGTCATCTCTTATTGATCCAGTGTTACTACAGGAGGAAACCTAAACTAAACTAACTTTATTTATACTGGATAGCTCTATCAGTTCTAAACTGTTCTCCCTAGAGGTCCAGTAAGAGTCATCTCTTATTGATCCAGTGTTACTACAGGAGAAAACCTAAACTAACTTTCTTTATACTGGATAGCTCTATCAGTTCTAAACTGTTCTCCCTAGAGGTCCAGTGAGGGTCATCTCTTATTGATCCAGTGTTACTACAGAAGGAAACCTAAACTAAACTAACTTTATTTATACTGGATAGCTCTATCAGTTCTAAACTGTTCTCCTTAGAGGCCCAGTAAGGATCATCTCTTATTGATCCAGTGTTACTACAGGAGGAATCCTAAATTAAACTAACTCTATTTATACTGGATAGCTTTATCAGTTCTAAACTGTTCTCCTTAGAGGTCCAGTAAGGATCATCTCTTATTGATCCAGTGTTACTACAGGAGGAAACCTAAACTAAACTAACTTTATTTATACTGGATAGCTCTATCAATTATAAACTGTTCTCCCTAGAGGTCCAGTAAGGGTCATACAAACCAAAATCATACAAACCAAAATTCCTACCTCTTTTTGCAACGAAGCATTAATACTCCTCAATTCATTTATTTTTTTCTCATTCGCTTTCTTTCCTTGCTCAAATTCACCAGCCATTCGGCGTTGTTCTCGTTTCCTTTCAAGAACTTGGGCTTCCAGTTTAGCATATTGTTTTTCTTTTTCACTCAAAGCGTCGGTTAGTTCGCTGGCAATTTCTTCTTGCTCTTTCAACGCTTTTTGGCTTGTCTTTAAGACAAAACAATAAAACAAAATTTAAACAATATGAATTCTTTGGAAACTATGAATAATTCGTGCAGAAAACACGGAAAACAGACATTTTTACAAACGCTTGTTAAAATCGTACATCCGTCAAGACGACGTATATATACGAAGGCGATGCCAGTGTTTGATATAAGGGTAAATATTCAAAATTTTAGGTATCTCACTCGATAAAACTGAATGTTGACAGTGCTTGTAAATGGAAATTTCGATGCTTACCTCAGCCAAGGATAGAGCTTTCGTTAATTCAATTTCTTTCATTCGTAGTTCTTCAATTCTCTCTTTATTACGCGTATTTTTGGCTTTAAGTGTTTTGATTAATTCCACTTTTTCCGCGAGTTTGGCTTTCAGTGCTGGAATTTCACTAGTGCTTATTCCCTCACGAGGAGTCTCTGGAGAATTGTTTCGCTTCGAAGATTGATTCGCCTTTATCGAATCCAAGAGTTCTAAATGAAAGAAAATAATAATTAAGTGAGGGATTTGGGCATGTTGAGTAACAAAATGTCATAGCCATAAGTAAACAAGGTTGAGTTTTGACGACTACAGCTCACAAACTCGTATTAACTCTCATCAAACTCTAACCAACCACTATCAACCCCGACTAACTCTCAACAGTAAACTCTATAAGTTCTAAACTACTCTATGTATTGGTCTGGAAAGAGTCATCCATTATTGGTTCAGTGTTACTACAGAAGGAAACCTATCTAAACTAACTTTATTCATACTAGATAGCTCCATCAGTTCTAAACTGTTATTCCTAGAGGTCCAGTAAGGATCATCCATTATTGATCCAGTATTACTACAGGAGGAAACCTAAACTAAACTAACTTTATTTATACTGGATAGCTCTATCAGTTCTAAACTGTTCTCCCTAGAGGTCCAGTAAGAGTCATCCATTATTGATCCAGTATTACTACAGGAGGAAACCTAAACTAAACTAACTTTATTTACACTGAATATATCCCATCAGTTTTAACTAATTCTCCTTAGAGGTTCAGAAAAATCCATCTCTTAATTGCCCCGTGTTATTACAGTCTTTGTCAAGTAGCAATGATATTTTAACACGACTTTTAAGAAACATAATATTTCTACTTTACCTTTGACACTATCCTCTGAAAATTGTTTAGAAGTTGTTGTAGTGCCACTACTGACTGCTTGAGCACCCTCTGGGTTCTGTGCAGAACCCATTGGAGCTCCACGATGCAGAATGCTTTGTGAGGTGACAGGAGTTACACGAACTGTATCAGCACTCGTTCCAGGCCTTGATGCAATCGACACAGCCGTTTCAAAATCCCGAGGGGAGGATAGAGGGGAAATTGCTGCAAGAGGTGTATAGGGTAAGGACGAATAGGGTCTACTTGGGGCAGATGTATACAACGGGGGTCGTCTAATGTCACTGTCGTCCAGGAATGACCCTTGAGGACTATGCCTTGTTAACAATGGATAATTGTCACCCACAGAGAAATTACTTAGACTTTGAAGATTGGGACTCCTTCTGGTTGTGACATTAATGCCTGTGCTCTGAGCGCTAATGTCTGGGCTCGGAGCCATTGTGTCTCTGCTCTGAACATTAATGCCTGTGCTCTGAGCGCTAATGTCTCGGCTCGGAGCCATTGTGTCCCCGCTTTGAACATTAATGCCTGTGCTCTGAGCGCTAATGTCCCTACCTGGAGCTCGTGTGTCTCTGCTCTGAACATCTCTGTTTGAACCGTTAGTATGTCTGCTCTCAACGTCTCTCCTTCGAGCACGTACCTCTTTGCTCAGAGCTTTTGTATCTCTGCTCGGAGCATTTGTCGAATGATTTCTAAACAACAGGTCATCTGTTACTGTAGTGGTTCTGGCTGTATTACCCTCTAAGCCACGACTGCCAGAGAATGTGGTCCCACTTTCTACACCATGACTGCCAGTTAGGGAGGTAGCAGAACTCCGAGGGGAGATTAGACCCCTGGTATCACCTTCTAAGCCAGAACTTCCAGTTAGCAATGTACCCGACCCCCGAGGAGAGACAAGGTCTCTGGTAGAAAGACCTGATTGGAATGTACTTCGATGTGAATTGGTCAACGCCTCAGTCTGCGTAATACCAGAAGATACAGTAGTGGGCAGAGAAATGAATCTTCTTGTGCTCACAGATGAAGTACCTTCGTCAAGGTTATTCCTATTTTCCTGAGCAGGAGATCCTGAAAGCCCTCCACGAACTCTAGATGTTTCCTCTTGACGTTCAACACCACCATCGGATATTCGTTCCTGACGATCAACAGATATTGAGTCATGGCTATCTGTAGATGTCCTTTCCCGAAGGCCACTTGACGCCTCTTGACGAAGATCACCAGATATCTCTGTCCGAAGGTTGCCTGACGGTTCACGATTGTCCCCCGAAGGTTCACGATGGTCTCCCGAAGGTTCACGATTGTCTCTCGATGGTTCGCGATTGTCGCCCGATGGCTTGCGATTGTCGCCCGATGGTTCGCGTTTGTCTCCCGATGGTTCGCGATTGTCTCGCGAAAGTTCACGATTGTCACCCGAGGATTGTTCAAGACGATGACGAGACGATGGTTTCCGACGACGGCTCGACGAGCTTTCACGACTATCATCCGACACTCTCCGACGATCATTTGTTGAAGACTGTTCACGGAGATTACCAGAGGGTTCTTCTCTGTCATTATCTAATGCTACCTGACGACGAGTCCTTGACGTACCTGTTGATTTAAAGTGCTAATTAAGTAGAATATTACCGTGCTACTGGTATTGTTTTTGCATGTATTCAAATAATTCCAAGTTGTTGCTCGAAGCCTTGTCTAATTGAATAATATTCTGGACAATCCGTCGAAGTCTTACGTACCTTCATGATGACTATCCGTGGTCCTCTCGCTATGATTATTCAATGACTGTTCAGGACGACCGTTTGTCAAACCTTCTCGATCTTGTCCTGACGATGGTTCACGAAGATC
Organism: Trachythela sp. YZ-2020; assembly: GCA_016169945.1. Classification (NCBI taxonomy): domain Eukaryota; kingdom Metazoa; phylum Cnidaria; class Anthozoa; order Malacalcyonacea; family Clavulariidae; genus Trachythela; species Trachythela sp. YZ-2020. The sequence continues at coordinate 1,195,536 of JADLSH010000162.1, read as the reverse complement.
GACCAAAAGTGCTTCTTGTTGACGATCACCCGCGGATTGTTCACGATTTGTGATTCGACTGCCTACGTCATCATCATCATCATCATCATCATCGGGGTCTTGATCTGACATATCTTGCTGAGGTGTTGTATCAGATCGAACATGCGACTCATTGTTCTCACCGTTTGATTGGCCGAGAAGTTCCGGTCGTCTTTCCAAATCTTCATGAGAAGATAGACTGACGGAATGTTCTGAATAGAACAGATCAAATATAAAAGCCATGTTACAGGGGGCAACTCTTGCTGCGACATGGAACGCAATTTCGGCCACAGAGCAAGTATATTCGCAGAGAAATTGCGAGCATGAATCTCGTTTTACTTTACCGATATTTTTCTTGCTAAACATGGCCAGAAGGCAACAAAGAAATGAATGAGAATGATAATATTAGTGGAGTGAAACGCGGCTCTCTACATAACGTGGCTCTGTACAGAAATTGCGTTGCAGCAAAAATTGCTGGAGTTTTAACATAAAAACGGAATTCTTTATTACTTTTGAAAGATTACAAAAGATTGCACAAAAATTTGAAGAACGCTTTCCGAAATTAGCAACGAACGTGCGAATTTCGTAACATGGTAGCCAAACAAATTTCGAACTTTCAAACGAACTTAAACCTTTTTACCTTCATTGTCAGAAAGAGGCGATTCTCTTTCTTCAGTTGTGCCAACGTTGATATCTGCATCACCTACTTCAGGATTGCTTTCTTGTCGAGTTCTCGTAGGTTGAAGAAACTGCTGTAATTCATCAGCGCTCATCGAGTCTTGTAGCACATCATTCTTTTGCCTGTCAATAGAGTTTGCATAAATTAAAAGGAACGTTCCATGGACAAATTGAAGAGTATTTTTTTCTTTCTACAGTGTTACTACAGAAGGAAACCTAAACTGAACTAACTTTATTAATACTGGATAGCTTTATCAGTTCTAAACTGTTCTCTCTAGAGGTCCAGTAAGGGTCATCCCTTATTGATCCAGTGTTACTACAGGAGGAAACCTAAACTAAACTAACTTTATTTATACTGGATAGCTCTATCAGTTCTAAACTGTTCTTCCTAGAAGTTCAGTAAGAGCCATCTCTTATTGATCCAGTGTTACTACAGAAGGAAACCTAAACTAAACTAACTTTATTTATACTGGATAGCTCTATCAGTTCTAAACTGTTCTTCCTAGAGGTCCAGTAAGAGCCATCTCTTATTAATCCAGTGTTACTACAGGAGGAAACCTAAACTAAACTAACTTTATTTATACTGGATAGCTCTATCAGTTCTAAACTGTTCTTCCTAGAGGTCCAGTAAGGATCATCTCTTATTAATCCAGTGTTACTATAGGAGGAAACCTAAACTAAACTAACTTTATTTATACTGGATAGTTCTATCAGTTCTAAACTGTTCTTCCTAGAGGTCCAGTAAGTGACACCTCTTATTGATCCAGTGTTACTACAGGAGGAACAACAACGCGCAACCTTAAATTCAACCCTACCTTTCATCGGGAAGATCAGAAATATTGGGAATTGAGGGAGCAGTTTGATCACCACCAGTTCTCGCTACATCAACTCCAGTATGATCTACAAGAGATCGAGCACTAGATTTGTCCTGGGTAGTTCTGTTTCTTTGACCACGAGATTTTCTTGCAGCTACGCCATTTCCTCTTGTCCTCTGCGAGCCCGAACTTTCACCTAGCTCTGCACGAGAAGAGCCCGTCAGGGTTTCAAGGGAGTCACCATGGAGAATCTAAAGCGAAATCGTGAAAATATATATCATTGTTCTTAGTTTAGCCTGGTTTTCATATGTCGCCGATGGTCGGCGATGCACTCGTGGACCATTGTTAGTGATCGTTGACGGAGAAATATATTTCAGGTAGACAAAGGATTTTACTCATCAATGATCAAAGACAATAGCACCGTGAAAGCATCGCCGACCATCGGCGACATATGAAAACGAGGCTTTAGTTTATTGTGTTTACCACTCTGAGGTGGACGGAAAGCCTTAACAGGTTTTGCAACCCAATTGACAAAGGTTCCGAGGGTTAGTTAGTTAAGGTTAATGCCTAAGGGTTAGTTTTTAGCGAGGAAGGAAAACCAGAGTACCTGGAGAAAAACCCTCCAAGCACAGGATTGAACCAGCCAATCTCTACTTAATGACACGAGTTTATCAAGCACACTGACGTTACCCAACCTGAGTAAATCCCTGCCCTCGACCTGCTGTATAGCCGGCTTAACTCGGAGGTACGGGTCAGCGCGGTAACCGCATCTGCCACCTGTTTAGGAAATGTTCATAATTATGAGGCTTGTTCATAAAGAAATTCAGTTGTGCTTCACTTACTTGATGTGTGATGAGCTCTCGATACAACGAACCATTTGCTGGTGGCTGTTGTGTTGTGGCTTCCGATCTTCCATCTACAAAAAAACGCCTCATTTGGATGTGCATTTGACATTATGAATGAGCTTATTATTACAGCCCTTGTCAACACATTAAATCCCTGTTTACACGAGCTCTCCATTCCATGAAAGTCTAGTCCTACCAGTAGCGCTGGTTTTTAGCCCTTGTTTACCTGAGCCCTACATGAAGGGCTAGCCCTACCAGTCAAGTGTTAGCCAGAAAAGACAATAATTCAGCAATTTAATGAAACTGGGAAATTCAGTCCTGAGACATTTGTTAAGTCACGTCTGAATTGTGATATACAGCTCTCAATGAAAGTCATGTCAATGCTACGTATCAGTTAATATGCGAGCGTAAAATATGAAACTTATCATAAAAAACAAATTGGCAAGTTGAGCAATCTTTTTTTTTAATTCTTTTTTTCATAATAGTTATGTTATTTTTGGCATATCCAAATTGGGAAATTGCAAGCTAAACGAAATTGGCAAACCGGCACATAATGCCGGACTATTAGTTTGGGGGTGTCCACCCTTGAAATTCTATTTTGAGTTTGTGCCAGAAGAAATGCTATTTTTGTTGGCAGACAAAAATATTTTTGATGACTAACAACAATGTAGTCGGTACAAGTTCGTTAGTCAGTCGGTTGAAAGGATCTTACACCCCCCCTGATAAATTTTCTGAGGACGGCACTGCTGACACCCTGCCAGTAGAGCTAGTTTTCAGTCCTTGTTTCCTCACGAGCCCTACATGAAGGACTAGCCCTAAAATCATATTTCTGCCAAGCAAATTTTCAAGTAATAATAATGTATATAATTTTCGATCAAAATTTGCAACATGAAAAATGTACCTTGTTCATCTCCATGGTTACGACGAGATGTAGGTTGTGTTTGAGGTTCATGATTTTCACCTTCTGACAAGTTGCCCGTTGATCCCTCAGCCTGGGAAGCTAAATTAATATAATTTATATCTATTTGTACTAAATTATCATAAGTTATAAATTATCATAAATTATCATAAATTATCATAAATTATCTAGATTTTGAGAGGAAAATATTCTTAAAATAACAAAATTAGAAAAATAACAAAAATTTTGGTAACGGAATGATTCTGGTATAACCGAAAATGTCGGTAAATAGGTATGACTGAAAAACTGATACCAATATTGCATTCAATATCGGTTTTTCTTTGGTTTATCAGTATACGTACAAACAGCCCTAATGAATGATACAATCCATAACAATTAAGTGTCACTTACCTTCAGAGATCAAAACATCAATAGTTCGACTTGCATCAGTAACATTAAAATCGTCCGTCGACATGGCATCTTCGTCCACAACAAGTTGACAGACATGTAAACCTTGTGGTACTTCCACTTGATCTGACAGAAAACATTCATCAATCGGACGCCATTCGAGCTTTACAGAACCAGCCTAAAGCAAAAATTTACATTAACCATTAGCTTGCAATGCACCCTTAGTATTTTATTCTGTCTAACGGCAGACAAATTTACTTGTCAGTGGTAGGGTACAGCCAGTTAATGGGTTAACAAAACTATCTGCCAGTGTCTCTTTAACGCATTAACTAACAATGTACCCAGATGTGCCATACAGGGGTGAAACTACCACCTTTTTGTTGGGGGGTGTCTGGTAGAATTGCCCTGCCCAAACCTATGATGCCCTGCAGTGCTATGAGGGACTAAAGATCTCCGAGAGTGCAGTGACACTGGTATCGAGGGTATGAGGGCACGCTCCCACAGAAAATTTTGAAATCTGCAGCCTCTGAAATGCCTTTTCATGCACTTTGGGGGACGATTTAAGAGCGATGTCACAAGATATTTGGTCGAACGAAAGTTTAAAAATCAATCTGAAAATCCACACCAAAAAGTCAGACGATTCCCTGATATTGCTAGATTTAAATAAACAATTAGCCTTAGACATAGCAGAGATCATGAATTGATTGACAATTCACATAAGAAATGAATTTTTTAGTTCAACTAATCTTGTTCTTTTGGTCTTTCTTTCCTTTTTTGAAAATCCTTTGCACAACTGCACCATGACTTCGGTGCCCTGCAAGACCTTGGACTGCCCTGCCAATTGGTCATTTTTGTATTTTAGAGGGTGTCACACCTCCCATTACCCCCTTATGTTTCGCCCCTGGTGCCCTACCTTAGTATTTTACACTGTGTAATGCCAGACGACTTTACTCGTCAATGGTAGGGTACTGCCAGTTAATGGGTTAACAAAACTATATGCCAGTGTCTCTTGTTAACCCATTAGCTTGCAAAGTGGCCAGTATAAAACATATTTATACAAAGCAAAACTGCAGGTCCTTGGAAAGGAAACAAACCTGCAACCCTGCAATTCCAGTGTGGTATTCTAACCCGTAGCTCTTGGTAACTGAACAGAACTCTGTAGCTCAGTGGTTCTCTAGAGAGCTGGACCAGTATCCCAGGGCCGCAGGTTCGATTCCTGCCTGAAGACCTATAGTTGCATTTTCCACAACTGTTCCCGGTTAGATCTAAAATACATATATATATTTCTTCCCTTGAAATATCCATCCACAAAAAAACATTCGAGCGAGATGCCGAACATTTAGAATAATTTACCATCTTTAAAATATGTATAAATGCACACACAGTACAAATGTACACAGCTTTTATTTTATGCCCTTGCCAATTTCTCATCAATCTAACTCGATATTCAACTATATCAGTTCTAAAAGCACTCTACAAGATAAACAATTTAAACATATAAAAGACGCCTACCAGTGAACTAATCAAATAGACTTCCCGCGCCAAAGTTGCTTTCGATTTTATCCATCTAAATTGCACCAATTTTTTACACGGTGGAGCTAGAAAAACCAAAATATAGACGTTTAAACGTGCTAAATAAAGCTAAAATTGTATAAGCATGATGTAGAATTTGCAGTAGAAATACCTTCGTTCGGTTTATTTGACGAGGGGTTTTCGAGGTATCCCAAACAGCTCATAAGGTAGTGGACTTGTAAAGCATTGTCGTCGGCGACAGATTCTCTACATAATGGACATTGCATGGCACTTTTTGGAAAGGAAATATCTTTACATTCTTTGATATATCTTTTGCAAATGTTTGTCTTGTTTTTTGGACGCTGTTCGATGAAATAGCGCCCAAAATTTGTAATCTTTTAACGCTTTCTTACTACGTTTCTTTGTGTACATTATAATGATTATAATTGCAAGGCTCCCCGCAGATTCGAGAATTCCTTGACGATATCTTTGAAATTCCTCAGTTTTCCCCAAAATTCCTTAATATTTCTTCATATATACAGATAAGAAATCCATTCATTTCTCTGCGATTCCGTTTTTTAAGGATATATTTTGAAGTGAGAGTCCTGTGTATTTTGATTGTTGCCATCCAGGCATCCACCCCGTTCGCAGGCAAACGGCTTTCGAAAATTCTCTCGGAAATAGCCGTTTCCGAGAATTCCTGAAGTATATTGCAAATGACGCCATCAAAATCGTAATGCATCTGGTGTATCAAGGATTACCGTCAATCCTGCATAAACCCACCGAAGTTGATAAGCACGTTTGAGGAAGGTTTTTTTTTGACAGGGTAGCGTAAGAGAGAGTGAGGCTTATTGCAGGAGCGTAGGAATATTGTTAAACTTAGAGGGGCCAACTATGGCCAACACCCTCGAGGCGCCACCATGGGGGGGGGGGCGAAAGCTATTCGCGGCGACGGGGGAAATGTTGAAAAACTTGAGTCTGTAGATCGTTGCCTCGTCGGAAATGGCATTTTCAGAGTCTTCTCTACCTCTTTCATTAGTGATAGACCCTTTAATTAATATATATAAGATTTCAAACACTCTAGTTTCGATGCAGTTATTTAAAGAAAACGCCCTCCAAAACGTAACCTTCAACATCATAAAGACCCAATTAGACTTAATTTTACTCGAGAATACGGACGTGGAAATAGAACGCAGAATGCGGCAGAGCAAAAGTTCGGAAGTTTTGCGCGGTCGTGTATGGCTATGTCATCTTACATTTGAGCATATTGCTTTAAGAGGAAAATATATCTCTGGGTTTTGCAATGTTGATTTCTTTTACTGACAATTTTTGTATCGTTTATTATACGTTTCGGACCAACTCGGACCGAATTAAGTAGTGTGATTTCACAATTTGGGACGGACTTTTTTGAAAAATTCACACACACCTGTAATGTGCGCCCCTGGTTAGACGATATACGGTATAATTACGGTTTACGTATTGATGAAATTGCGTAAATGAACGAACAGTTTGTTGTTATAGAAAAAAATGTAAATAAATAAGAATTACCTAGAAAAAATGTCCTACTGACTTCCAGACGAAGGGCTTTCACTCGAACGTCGAAGTTCTTATTGTATTTTTCAGGTGGCTTTTACCAGGGCGAAGTAAAACATCAAAATACCAGAGTTGTCTTCAATTGGTATTAGATTAAGAATAGGTGTATAGTATGCAAATAGAAGAGCAACTACATTATATTATCAAGGAAAGCTTGTCAAGGAAACATTGTCGTTCTGCACGGGACTCTACCTTAGTACAAACAATCTCCCGGGAGCACCCTGATATAACGTTACGCCACTGACCGCCATGCAAACCAACAAAAAACAATCTTTATTTAAACTATTATTTACATTGACATACTTTATATTTCAAATGAATTCATCGTCTTGCTTATTGATTAATACTAATGTTAATGTTCAGATTAAAATACATGTTTTTAACAAAACACGCATGCAAGTTATATATGCATAATATATGTACAATATTTACACTTCACAAGATGGTCGATGCCTTATGATTTATTTAACATAGCTTCATGCTTAGTGACTCTTTAGTCTAATGAATCTACTCACTGATCTCAAAATCAGCGCTGGATAGTGGTCTGAAGTCAATGGCGGCCATATTGGTGTGGCCACTACAAATCAACAGTGATGTTGCTGACATGTTAAAACTAAGAAGATGTTATCTATAAGTTTCTAGTTATTGGTGGGAAAGGATTAACATTGTCTTGACAGAAATTGGTCATCAGTGGATTCAGTGGCTTCTCTTTCTTCAGTGGCTTCTCATTTCCCAAGATTTTCAGACGTTCAAAGTACATAGCAATATTTGATACAATTCAAAACATTGAAATTCAGAAGACAAAACCTTGCCGGTGCACTTAAAAAAACTTCAAATCACGGAATCGTGTGATCATTTTGATGAAACGAAAATATTTTTCGATCCATTAAATAGCTCTGCCCGTTTTGTTTTTCATTTGCCGCTGTCGGCACTTTAGTGATTTCGGTAATGAATACCAGAATTCTTTGCACCGTGGGGGTGGCTCTATTTCAAAATATATGGCTCTAACCGCAAAACAAAGATAAAAGTGGAAACACATTCGTTTCACAGTAAAGTTAACCCCAGTGCTAACTGATAATTAACCCCCACGGCACAAAGTATTATGATATTCATGCAAGGGGCGAATAAGAAGCTTATATGGAGAAAACCTTTCAGTTGCAAGGTCTCACTACAGCATTTGCACAATATCTTTTTTCTATCATACCTGCCGGCAGTTCTCTCCAACTGTGACTTCCCATGGTGAAGCTTTCTACTGAGTTGAGATATTCCCCCTCATCATTCTTTCCGCCCAACACAACAATAACGTCATGCATGATGACGGCTGAGCAACCACACCTTGTGTATATCATGGAGGGCAAGTTCTCACTTTGCCCGGTCTCAGTGTCATACATAATGACGTCATTTAATACCTGCGAATTCTTATCCATACCGCCAACAACGATGATCATATTACCCCAAGTAACTGTGGACATTGCCAAGATAGGCTTGGGTAACGATGGACATGGCTTGCACTCATTCGTAACAAAATCATAAACAACAACGCTATCAATGGCATCTTGATTAGCGAGTGTTGTTGTTCCTCCCAAGATAAATAGTTTACCATTGACAACTTCTGCTCTGTGGGATCCTCTTGGCTGAGGCATTCTTGCCAGCAGCTTGGAAGTATACGGCGGGGTAAGAGCAATCGCATAAATTGCATCGGATGTTCTGTCTTCAGTCCAGTTATATCCACCGATAGCTATTAATTTATCTTGATAAACTATGGCGACATGAGCATCTAACCTGACAGGCAGTTTACCACCAAACATCGTCCATCGCAAAGGATACTCGTTCATATTCAAGACCTCTATGCTGTCAGTAGGATCTTCACCACTGAAACCGCCAGCGACGATGACGTCATTGTTGTAAACACATGATGCTGATGAATGTCGACGGTGATTCAATCGTGGTAGCAGAGTCGACTTCTCTTCAACTATGTTGAATTTTTCAACTGTATTTAAAACCAGGTCAACTCCTGTGCCATACGAACCGCCAACAATAATAATGTCTTGATTGTTGGCTGGAACTGTTGGATCCATAGCTTGAGCACCATTGTTATTTACATTACTGCCTTGTAATAGCTGATACAGCAATTCGTCATTTCTTTCAAAGTGTTCTTTTACCTCATCTTGCTTATTGTCAACATTCTCCTGAATTGTAAAATTGAAAATTTCGGTGACTAGGTTACAGTATTGGTGTTCGAACATCTCAGAGACGAAACTGTATGCACTTTTATAAACCATGCCACAAGCAAGAAGTTAATTAATATCTTATAAATATTTGTTTTGTGGAAAATAACAAGTTTTAATTCTTTTTGTTGGCAAAGCTTACCTTCTCTAATGAAAATTCAGTACACGAATATAGTATTTGGACTTAGGGAATGAAAGCTTTGCAAAGAAACTGCGGCGTTTTCAACCAATACAAAACAATAATATTGATAGCTATATAGCCAGAGAAACGAACAAAGATTAAACATATCTTCCATTCCCTTCTGTTTATAGCAAATATAGTCTTGCCGAAACAGGGTTGAAATGATCGGGCGCGAAGTCGCCAAAAGCGACTGTGCCGTTCATATATACTTTTTACCTGATGAAAACTGGAGTTCTCCAGTGGAACTATTTTTTGCCAGTGACATGCAATTTTCAAGTAATGTTTACAACACGAGCGGCCGTGTTGTATCGGATATACAATTAAACTCGAGTCGAAGACGAGATTTTGTATATCCGATACAACACGGATGCGAATGTTGTAAATAGCTTGTGAAACGTCTTGATGAGAATAAACATTCGTATTTCCCAACAGTCTTAAAATAAATGAATGATATTTGGTGAGAAAATTGAACTTAAAGTTTATGTAAATCAGCATGATTCTGTATCAGATATACAAACTCATTCACGCTCATGATTTATTTTGTGTTTTCATCATGAATTATTAATGAGTTTCACAAATATAATTACAATCTTTTCTTACCTCCATTTGATTTACTTTAACTTCCATTTCAGCTTGGGATTGTTTCATCTCGTCAGCATTTTTCTAAATGACAGTTATAAGTGTTAAAATATTATCTCAGAGATGACACTTATTACATTTTAAAAGCTATGGTTTATGAAGGGAGTATAAATAATTATTTCTCCTAAATAGCCTTACTTACACTCAAAATCGGCACAATTTCAGAAAAATTGTCTATCACGTAAAAGTGGGGGGTCGAGGGTCGTGGGCACTTGCACTTGCCTCCCAACTCCAACGAAATTTCCGCCACTGATTACAATTTTGTGTCAGTTTTCCAATATAATTATAATCTTGTCTTACCTCCATTTGATTTACTTTAACATTTATTTGATCTTGTTTTCTTGCCATTTCAGTGATCTGAGTTTTCATTTCAGCTTGAAACTGTTTTATCTCAGCTTGGGATTGTTTTATCTCAGCTTGGGATTGTTTCACCTCGTCAACATTGTTCTAAATTACAGTAAAAGTGTTGAAATATTGTCCCAGAGAAGACACTGATTAAAGGATTACCGAATGGTTTTCCGTGCAGGATTGCGTGATCCTAACACGCGGGATGTTGCGAGACTTTCTGAAAGCGTAAAAAAATACGAGCCGATAGGCGCCGAGTATTTTTTAGCTTTCAGAAAGTCGAGCAACATCCCAAGTGTTAGGATCACACAATCCTGCACGGAAAACCATTTGGTAATTATTTTATAAAATAACGACAAAGAAACAACAGCATTTCCCGACATTTTAAAAACCCCGCGAAGCGCCTAAAATTTTCCGTGCAGGATTGTCTCATTCTGCACGGGTATTGACCAATCACAGCTCGCGTAGTAAACATGTTATTTTATAATACATTTTGACAAACTATTAACTATGGTTCTTGAAACTAGTAAGTATTATTACAATATTAGGGCCATTTATACGGGAGAGAATAAGTCGCGACTTACATAAGACGCGTATTATATAAGACCCGGATACACTCGTATAAATCGTCAAATTCTAATAAGTTGCGACTTATTCTGGAACAGCCTGATTCCCTGTTCTTATTTAAGGTGGCTCCCTACAGTTAGTACAGTTTGAAACACGATCTATATAGATCAGATGTCATCCTCGCGTCTCACGCGTGGAATCTTCGTGACCCGGTAAAATTTTGAAACAAGCCGCGGGAAGTTATTTTCGAGACTTTTCTGCGAAGAAACCACAACCTTTTCATTATAATCGTAAATCTTTGAAATTCAAACAGTACGTATGTTGTTAACCAGTTTTTAAGCTTTCTTTTAGTATGTTTTTTACGTATTTGCGTTCAGTATTATCTTTTATAATGTTCAAAATCTTCGACTTGTTGACAATTAAAAATTCTTCACCGGACAAATATATTTCCATTTCTCATAAAATATATTAGCATTTTTGTGGTTCAGAACAAAGAGAAGCTTTTGCAGTAGTAGGAAAAGGCCGGTTCTGGCTCATTTTCAATTTCGCAGTTTCACCCCAGCCTCAAAACCAGCTCAAACCGGTTCTGGCTCATTTCTCAAATCGTTAGCTCTACTCCACTGGCACCAAACAGACGACCCACTCTACACCCCAGAGCTGCGCTAGCGGAGGCGAAGAGTCAATGAGTCTAGTTAATGGTTTATGTTTAAAATATACTAATAAAGAAGAGATGACTGTAATTTCAAGTTTAACTAAGTATTTCAAAGATGACTTAGCCTCTCAAATTCGCATTGGCTTGTTAATTCGATCATACCCTAATAAGAGTATAGAGTGGGTTATGAACTATGAAGACACGACCCAAATCAAAGTGGAGATCTTACCTACAAAGTTAATTATTAGCTTCTCAACAGAGTCGTATTTTGAGTACGCATCCACGACAGCACCTCTCGCCACACGGCAAGAGATTGAAGAGATTGAGACTGCTGATCCTAATGATAGCTTTACATGTGATGAACTACTTAAACTAGGATTGTTAGTAGAGGTGTAGAGATGTAGGGGTGTGAGGTAACAGGGTGAACGAGAGAGGTCAAAAAAAAAAAGTAACCACACACATGGTTACTTTTTCACTTCGTCGCTAGTACGGGACGCGTTCAACTCCACCCACTACACTCACTACACTCACTACACTCACTCTCTGACTCGCTCTCTGACTCACTATCACTTAACCCATAACCATAACCAGCAGCGCAATTATCATTATCATCTTCCTCACCCGCCACGTCTTCAAAAGCGTCCCACTCCACAACACCATGCCTATAGAGGCTAGTGTTTTTTAAGAGACCGTCTCTATCGTTGCGCGTTGTCAACCTCTCTCTATTACTTTGTCTCACTCTTGTTGTCATCGCAATAGGTAAGAGTGATTTTGGTTTTGTCTTTTCCCAGTCATACGCATACTTAAAGAGGTCTACTAAAGCGAGTCTTAGTGAGCCACGCATTTTAATAGGTATACTACTAATGAACGCTAACAACTTTTTGATGGTTCTTTTTTTGTTCGTACCACCGACTATCTTTAATCTTTAATCTTTAATCTTTAATCTTTCTAGAATTTCACATTAAATAGTAAATACTAAATACTAATTTACAATGTGAATTACATTTAAACTGTATAAAAAATATACTAAGACTAATGTTAAGAGTTAATATTTACAAGTAATCTTAAATAAAATTTGAAAATTTTTTGATAGAATTCGATAAATTTACTTCGACTCCAGCGTTCGGTTAAAACATTCAATCCCATACACAATTGGGCTATTTTTAAATCGTTCAGTTCGATATCTAAAATTATACAGTTTTTCTCCATTTGATCTAGTTTGTCTCTGTCTTATCTGATTAACTGTTTCTGGCAATAAACTGTGTAATCTATGTCTAGGGTCTGTCATTGTTTTTATAAGGTTTCCGCACATCTCTTCTCTGCGAGCCTTTAATGTTTTAAGGTTACAGTCCAGTAATGCTTCTTCATAAGTCAGACCAGGACAAATTATCCTAAGCGCACGCTTCTGAACTCGTTCTATGTCAGTAGACTGTTCCTTGGTTAAGTTTCGTGCCAAATTTTAGCACAATATTCAAGTGTCGATCTTATGACAGCCATATAAAAGGCTTTTAAATCCTGCTTTGGTGCACCATAACCTTTTAACATCTTCAGAAAATACAGTCTTTTTACCGCTTTTTAACAATATAGCATGTGTTAGTTGACCACTTCAAATTGTCATCAATCCATAAACCAAGTAATTTGTAACATTTAACCCTTTCAAATACATGTCTATTGATTTCTAGCGGTGGAATAACAGTTACATTTTTCGAAAGTCAATTATCATTTCTTTGCATTTCGTTTGATTTAACTCCATCATATCTTCTTCAGTAAACCTTAAAACGCTCTTAACTTTACTTTCAGCACCACCCAGTTGCTTCCCAGAAATATGGTGGCTGACATCTAGTACCTCGTATAATGTAGTGTCATCCATAAACATTAATGTATCATGTTCAAGTATAACATTAGTTTCCATGTTGGTTGATATCATGAGTTGGATTTCTTCTTTTATTACAGAGGGAAGTTTATCAATCTTTATTACAAAGGCAATTGGTCCGAGTTTACTTCCTTGTGGCACTCCGCCATTGATATATGCATAATCAGACGTATCATTCCCAAATTTAGTAAAATGGGATCTTTTATTGAGGTATGTTCCAAACCATTGGATTAAGGCCAATCTAACTCCCATCTCTTTCATATTTCTTAGCAGTATATTATGATTAATTAGATCGAACGCTTTTCTAAAGTCAAGAAAAATTATTCGTATTACTCTTTGTGGCTCGTCCATTGCTCTATACCAGTTGTGGAGTAGATTTAGAAGACTATGTAGCCCATCTCACGACTCACCTTTTGAGTGCTTGGTGTTGTACAGCTATTCATTACGTCTTGCCAGTATATGACCCAGGTGACTTCTTTATACTTACAACTCATCTTTATTATACAACACACACGAGAAAAAAAATTTCAAAGACCTTTTAGTCTTTGAAATCACACGAACACCTTAGCTGTTGCTTTACACCCTCATTATCAATCATCATAATCAACCTCACTGTCTGAAACCTCGCTATCATCGTCATATTTACACTCACTACACTCACTACACTCACTTTCTATTTCACTCATCTCACTTAACTCAGACCCTCTTTCACTATACTTACTATACTCACTATACTCACTACACTCACTACACTCACTTTCTGTCTCACTCATCTCTGCCTCAGACCCTGCCTTAGACCCTGCCTCAGACACCGCTTTAGGCTTTGCTTTAGGCTTTGCTTTAGGCTTTGCTTTAGGTTTTACTTCACTACTTTGTTCAGCAGTAGTGTTTAGTTTCCCATTGTCTTTTAGTGAGTACGGCTCCCCACCAAATTTAATACTATCACCCTTCTTAAGATGGAAGGCTAAACTGCCTGTGTTAATACCCATATCTTTCCCAGCTTTACCTAGAGATGTGAACTCACGTTGCTCACCTGTTCTCATGTTTGTGAAGACATACCTATAATATTTTGTGATCTTGACTTTTAACTTCTCGGTGAGCTCTTTTTCACCCATTCTTGAGGCGTATATAAGCTTTAGACTTTTAGCTAAGGCTTTAAGACCATTGATATTTCTTATTATTGGTCTTTCTCTCGTGTCCCAATACTCTTCATTCACCTCATCGATTTTCGCGTTTTTAGAGCGTTGTTTTGTATGTCTTTTGTCAAGCTCATTTTTGAACACAGTCATGTCATCTTCTACGAGACCACACTCATAACAAAACACCTCACCGTTGTCCTCTTCATAGTGATGTTCGCCGTTAAGTCCATACTCACAATTGTTTCGCTGCCTCTCTCGCTCGTATCTTCGCGCTTGTGCCTTGCTACGCGCTTCGCTTAGTGCTTGTTCGTAAGCGGGGAGTGCGTGTGTGTCGCGCGGTTCACAAGATTTAGTTATGGTGACGTTGACGTCAACACACGCGATGTTATACCCATTTAACACTCTGATGTTTTTAATCGTCACCTCGTTTATAACGAGAGCGTAGTTATAGAGCACACCGGTGGTTAACATATCGTTACGAGTGGTGACTTGTATAGTCTCACGTATAACTTTAGTTAGCTCCTCACGTGATTTACCAATATGCTTAGAGTCGAGGTTAAACTTATAGTTCTTGATGGTTGTTGTCATCGTTGTTCCGATGTTGTAACCGTCGTTACTAGTTTGCCAACAACGTATTTGATTTTGAATTTCATTTCTAATTGAGTTCATCGTCTCTTTATTAGGGTGTTTTTTAAACATAAACCATTAAACATTTTCAAAGACTTTCATCTTTGAGAATATTACTCCACCTCACGTTTACGACACGCTTACTACACTTACTCTACGCTTACTACGCTTACTCTACGCTTAGTCCTCTGGACACACCGCTACGATGCTATACTTTGACTTGTTTGGGTTGTCTATTTTTCTCAGTCTAGTGACCTTGAAGACAAGATGCTTAGCGACACCTTCGTCGACGGTCTTTGTGTACACACCTGTGAGACTAAAGTGTATCATGATGTTCATATACTTTTTATCTAACAGATCACTTCTTTGCTTGTCTGTTAGGTCTCTTAACTTTAAATACAGCACGTCCCCATACAGCTGGTTCTTTGTACAATGCTCATAGGCTAGGTCTATAATTTTGTCTTTAACGTCTTTGGGAAGATCTACCGGGATGACGTACCCACCATACTTGTTTTCTTTAACACCCCATGTGAATGCCTCGTTGAGTTCAAACTTAACTTCATTTAATTTTTCAAATGTCATTGTACCTCTTTATTAGTGTATTCTTAAACATAAACCATTAACTTGGTCATACGATTAGTTTGTAGACACCCCACCCACCAAGTAGTCCAGTGAGCCCAATGAAGACGTCTTGGTACTCACTCATCTCATCAGATGGTTCATAGTAGTCTGAGACTTGTGGCTCCCTCGTGAACGTCTTGTTTTGGTATGTAACCCTCCTTAGAGCGTCCAAAGCTTTGTTTGTTGTGTTGATATCTGCGTTAGCGTCAGACAGCTGTTGACGTAGTAACGCTATCTCGTTTTTTTTCTCCACTTCGTTCTCATACCACTTCTCTTTAGCGGCTGCTAATTTCTCCATCGCTTGGTTATGTCTTTTCATCTCTCTCTCATAACCATTTTTATCAAGAGACTTAAATAGGAACCCAGCACCCGCGAATGCTAAGGCGTTGAACGCTCCTGATGCTATCACACTTGCCATTTATTTACAGGCTAGTAGACGCGTTTAGTCCTCACTTTGTTCAGTCTTTGAACGGGTCGTCTGGGAGATACTTTTTGTCTTGGAGCATCTTTATACCAACAGCACTCACTCCAAAAACCGCAGAGAGTTTAGCGGCTCCGACTAATGTTGCCGGAAGACCAAGTGAGTCTTTTGCGAGCTTCTTACCAAGAAATGAAATACCCATTGCACATATAGTGATGAGAGTTGCGTCGAATAGTTCGTTTAATATGTCCTTCTGTTTAGTACCCATTTATTATAACGTAAAAAAAACTTCTTAAACATTAAAGTTTAAAGAGTTTAACAGTTGAGCTCTTACCCTGATCGCTACACGTTTAATAGTTTACCAGTCGTCTGGGATGTCAGCGGGCTCGTTGGCGTTGCTTGTAGTACACTTACACCCCGCTTCGCGCTCGTTAGCGTTGTTTACACACCCACACCTCATGTCTCGCTGATTGTGCGGTAGACTCCTCATCTCTCTAGCCCTCTCCTCCTCCTTTCTATGACTAGTGTAGATGTCGTAGTGTTTAGTCACATAGCTACAAAACGGACACTCAAACTTGATTACACCATTGACGTGGGGGTGTTTTTCTGAAACATGTATTAACATTTCCACGTGACTCCCATCATACTCACAAATGGAACACGAGAACGATGGTTCACCCTCATTTAAATTACCACACTCTAAGACTGTTATATTAATCTTTAAACCCATCTCTTTATTAGTATATTTTAAACATAAACCATTAACTAGACTCTACGCTCACGTCGTGTCTTACGGTAGTCTTTGAACTCGCTGTACACGAAGTACGTTAGTACTAAGACTAACACCCACAAATTTGACGCCAGCCAACTAACCCCCTTAGCTGCAAGCTTTATGATGTTTGCCACTAAGCCTCCAATTGCACCTAACATGGGACCAAGCTTTTTAGCTAGTTTAGCGACACCCTTACCAAACCTCTTTAACCCACCCGCACCCATCTTTGCTGCTTTTCTCGCACCTATTATAATAGACGTTAATATCCCGGCGATTGATATTGACACCGCGGACAGCCCAACGAGGTTCTTTTTAGCCCACTGTTTAAATTTTTGTAGCCTGGTTAAGTCATTAGCGTCAGCCATGTCATTGATGATACCGACTGCCTCCTCTGACTCTACACGCTGGTTAGATTGTAGTCTTAGGCTATCAGCTTTAAGTTTTGCATAGTCTGAGATGGTCTCACACACCAGCGCCTTCTCTTCGTTACTCCCCTCTTGACGGTATTTATTAGCCCTCTTCTTCCACATTGTGGTCTCTGTGTTTAGACCCCCGATAACCTCTTCATCGGTTTGTCCCGCCTCCCTCGCGTCAGCAGTTGGTAACTCTCTACTTTGTATCCCACGAAACTCTCTCAGTTCATTTTCGGTGAGACTTGTGTTGTTTAAAATTGTCTCAGCTTTGTCGTCCAGTCTCCCTCTAATAGCCTCCTCAGCGTCTTCTAACACACTGTTAGTATGTTCCTCTGAGGCGTCATTTACACCCTGTTCGTTTAGTCGCTCCTCAACCTGAGCGGTGGGAGTGTTTGAGTGTTCTCTTCTAACGTTCGTGAGAAGGTTTTTAAACACGGTGGTATCTTTTGCTTGGTTAATGTCAACACCATCAAAATTGATACCGTTATTTGTGAACGTTATTTTTCTCAAGAGGTCTTCTGACGCCACACCATCTTTTTTGTCTGGACGTACCCCAAAATATTTCTTTAGAAAACTTTTCTTCTCGTTTAACCTTACTCGTTTAACCGCCCCAGCCTCACGATGTTGATCTCTAACTCTTACTCTTTGGAACCTATCACTAAGACCTTCAGCTCTGTTTCTATTTAGAAGACCTAATCGTCTAACGTCTTCACTAAAACTCGTTTCAGCCTCACCCATGTCCTCAGCGTCCTCAGCTTCTCGAGTACGCTCACGTTCTCTCATTTCAATGTCTTCACCCCCAATGTCATCATTGTCCATGTTGTTTATTTATTTATTAATGACCGTTCACTACAAGAGTCTCGTCTACGCCGCGTCTTAGACTGCTGTGCCCCGCGTCATCGACGCGCTCTCACCCCGCTTCGCGCTTGACGTGCCGCGCGACATGTCTCCCGATATACTTTGTTCACTAACCCACGAGTTATGGTCACTACCATATCCTGACCACTTTACTAATGCTTGTCCCTGCTTTCTCTTTAAGACCCTCTCTATCTTGTACGTGTGTGGTTTGTTCACGTGACTCATCTCCTCCTCGTAGAACTTACCAATGATCAACTCACCGGTCTCGTCTTTGAGGGTGTACATGTTTGGATCACCTCTAAAAACACCGCTGACCACAAACTTCTCACTTGTGAAGTTAGCCTCGTACCCCTTCGCGAAAGTGTTTTTGTACTTACTTATTCTCACGGTGTCATCAACTTTAAACTTTGGCACTGGGAACTTCCCTAGTCCATAACCAAACAACGTAAGCCACACTTTGTCTTTATTAGACTTATCTACGTCGGCTGGTCTCATTAGTATACTACTATGTTTGGTGTTGTTATAGTTGTCCGTGAGCTCGTCTAACACGTCAACCCACTTAAAGGTGTCTTTCTTGTGAAAGTACTTCCACATAGACGTTTTTAGTGTACGGTTGAATCTCTCAACTATGGCAGCCTTTCTCTCTGAGTTTGTTGAGAAGTACTTAACGTCATGGTCTTTTAACAGAGACTTTACACCAACGTTATAAAACTCTTTACCCTCGTCAAACTGAACAGTCTTTGGGTACTTACCAAACCTCACCTTAAACTCTTTAAGTACTTCACCCACCGCAGCTGTCATACTCTTGGTGTTCTTTCTGTAGACCGGTATAGTGAATGCTTGACGGCTTAGTATTTCAACGGCTGTTAGTATCCAATAGTAGCCTTTGTTTTTGTTCTTGTACTTACCCATATCAACCAAGTCCATCTGAATTTGGTCGGCTAAGTCTTCAACGTACGTTCTTTGAAACTTATGTCTCCTCACAATAGGCTTGTGTGTCGTGTAGGTATTTTGAGTTCTTAACCAGTCTCTCACAACTCTTTGACTAACACTTAACCCAGCTTCGACAGCCTTTTGATACAGCCTCTCTATTGACTGAAAGCCAGTGCTTGGGTTGTAGTAGATGTCTCGTAGTCTTTGTTCAATGACGAACTCGTCGTCACTTATCTTGTCGTCGTCATCACTCATTTATTTAATGTAAAGCTCGAGTAGTAAGTCCATGTCGACGGGTACTTCAATGTTTGTACCAACGGTGAAGAGTAGTCTGTTGAAACACCCGTTGTCGATCACGGCTTCGCTATTGATGTTTTTAAAGAAAGTCACCGTGGAGTTGAGTCTTTGCTCTGACGTTATTGGTAGCGCAGCGAGCGTGAAACACCTCTCACCGCGTGTGTTAAAGTTCATAGACGTGTCGATGATGTCACAGTCGATGTGAATGTGAGACAACCCTAGGTTGATGTTCACGACGTTAGGTGAGTTTACCCAAGTGACTGTGCCTGAGATGTTGTCGTCTATGGTTTGTTTCTTTGGGAAACCAAGCAGTGGAGCAAAGTTGTCAAGGTCTAGCATATGATTTTTTGAGGTTATTTTACACGTGTTGTTGTGTGGGATCTCCACTAACGTCACGTCGTACTCTTTGAGCTTGTCTTTGATCATGTTAAACGTCCAGTACCCCTCTCCAAACATGATCTTTTGGTTTTTATTACTAACGCTAACCGCCGTACCGTATAGAATGAAGTCGTTGACACCAGAGATGATGTTCTTAAACTTCCAAAAGACTGCCGCGTTCTTTAAGACCATCGTTGACTTGGTGTGTTTGTTTGAAATGTTAGCGTCAAGATAGAGCTCTTTCTCGTTGTTCTCTATAAACACTGTTACCTTTTTCATTTATTATACTCACAAATAAATGACTACTGACCAAATAATAATATCCTTCTACGGTGAGCGAAACCTCGCCAAGGTTAAGAAAAACACTAAGGAGGGTCTTGAGGAGGCTAAGAGAAAGTTCTTACTCAAGTATCCGTACGCTAACGTAGACAAGTTTAAGTTTGACATTGAGTTAAACAAAGACGGTGATATAGACAAGTACGTAACGTATTACAAAATCACAGATGACACCTCGTACGACATCACCTCCAACACCTTCTTAAACAATAAGGTGTGGGCGAAAGACTTATATTGGCAAGAGCTGTGGGGGGTTGGTGGAACCTTACAACCATTCGCTCGGAATGGTGCCTCATATAAGGTAAACACACTTAAAATTTACGTCACAGATGACTTGTTCTTTGACATCACTTTTCCAGACTTTGTCATTAAAGATAGTGGGACGAACGACTACAAGACCAACCAACACCTAGCGTCTTTGTTCGCTATGTACATTGCGACGTACGCATGTGGGATAAGTGAGAAGAGTCTTACGTATAGCTCGACGGTGTCACCCATAATTACAAGCTTAGCTAGGTATCATTTGTACTACCACATGAGTAGGTTTCTCAGAGACCCAAACAAAATGTCAAAGTATATAACAAGAGACCTTAGAAAAATTATCATGGATAACAAAGACCCCACATACCATTGGACTAAAGAGTTTTACTATGGGAAGGCAACGACTGGTTGGTTGATTAGTCAACACCCAAAAGACACGATCAGACACGTCACACACCGTATGAGTAATAGAGGCTTTGGTCAGCTTGGTCTCAATTATGAGAAGAGGGGTGCTCGGGTTCTCACAAAAATGTATTTTAATATGACTATAGCAGCTAAGTCAAACGGACTAACAAAGACTGGTGTGCTACTCTTTCAACGAAGCATAGAGAGTTATGTTTACAGTGTGTTAGGTGCTCAAGCGAAGACTAGATGGTCAATCGTTGGTAAAGGTGCTATGTCACTACAAACACAAGAGGTCTTTAAAAAGCTAGTTAGCGATACAGTCATCCAAGACGACCAAACCATCTCTGTAGCAAACATGAGAACGGCTATAGATGCCACGAACGTTGTGTTGAACATGGCTATTACACCGGGAGTTATACTCATCCCATCTAACATGATCATACTTAATGAGATGATAGCTGGTTATAACAACATCTTAAAACTCGCTGGTAGGGGGATGAGATTTGGTAAAAACGCTGGAGTCAACTATGATAGCGGAGCGTCAGCGGGTGACAGTGGTGGTGGTGGTGAAGGTGGTGATACAATTAGACCAATCGTAAGACCTATCGTAAGACCCACTGCGTCTACCGTGCGTAAACCTAGTACAACCGTGCGCACCAAAGATCCTACAATTATCTCTGACACACCAAATATGTACGGAGAGGAGCTAACTATTCTAGCTGTAACACTACTTGGTGGCGTGTTGGTGGCGAGGTTTATAATTTAAGTGACTGACAAGTACCTACACAAGTACCTACACAAGTACCTACACAAGTACCTACACAAGTACCTACACAAGTACCTACACAAGTACCTACACAAGTACTTACACAAGTACCTACAAGTACTTACACAAGTACCTACAAGTACCTACACAAGTACTTACACAAGTACCTACAAGTACCTACACAAGTACTTACACAAGTACCTACAAGTACCTACACAAGTACTTACACAAGTACCTACAAGTACCTACACAAGTACTTACACAAGTCATGGTGCTTCACAGTGTATAATAAATGAGTGGTGAACAAAGTGAGTCTAAACAACGAGTCACAATGATTAAGAAGGAGAAAGACCCAGGACGTGTCGCTGGTGGTAAAAGACTAGCTGACTATAATAAAAGAGCGCGAGAAACTATTACTAACAAAGTAGCTATATGTGAGACATACAATGACGACAGCGAAGCGCGTAGCGGGGTGTGTAGCGGGGTGGAGTCTGAAGACATAGACCCGGGGAGCGGTGGACTCATAGACCTCAAAACGGTTCTAACAGTGGTTGGTGTGGGAACAGGTGTGGCTTGTCTGTACTACACTTACAAGCAAGACAAAAGACAAAGCGCACCCCCGGGTCAAAGACCCGCTAGCGGTGAGGCTCGAGACGTCGTAGCGGACACAAAGTCTAACAAAGCGATCGGAACGATCGGGGTAAGTCGAGCGGACCAGAGGTCTGGGGCTAACGACGTACCCAAACAAATATTAAGCAAGTTACGAAACTTCAACAACTAACAACCTTAACAACCCTAACAAGACACTTACATACTATAGTGTAGTAATAAAGAGGTACAATGACTACTTATAAGATGGATCAACTCTTACCAGAGTACGAGAGAATTAAAGACGCACAAATTGTTGGTAAGAGGACCTTCAATGAGGTCACATTCAACCCAAGCAAGGCAAACCCTGGAGAGGAGATATACGTTAACCTACCCGGACTAGGAGCAAACATGTGTATAGTACCAAACTCGCTCTTTTTAACAGCGAGGTTTAAAAGTGGTAATACAAAGTCGTGGTTTTTAAACAACCTTGGCAAGCTCCTAGTGAACAGCCTAGAGATCACATTCGGTGGTAACGTTGTGTATGACAACATCAACGAGAGTATTTACTCTGTCTACCAAGACTTATGGCTACCAAAAAAGCATCGAGCAAACATGATAAGCGAGGGTATCATGAACGAGAACACTCGTAAGCTCATGTCTAAAGACGACAGCGGAGACACCTCCGAGACTAGCGACGCGTTCATGACAAAGATTTTCAACAGTCGGGTGAGAATTAAGCTAGGTAAAATTCTAAACGATCATGGGCTGTATGCTCCGTTCGGGATGAACAGCGACATTAGGTACCGAATAAAATTACCAAGTGCTAGTGATATTATGATCGCACAATCAGGCTCAAGCGTTAGCGGTTACTCTTTAGATGACATCAAACTAGAGTACGTGACGATAGAAGACCAAAGCATTTATAACTCAGCCTTAAGTAGTTATCAGGTTGGGAGGTCTTTAATTTACGAGCATATCACAATGATGAAGAGAGACATTTGGGGTAAGGACACGACCCTCATCAACGAGAACGTCAACCTTCCAAGGCAAAGCATGAAGTACATCATCATGCTGTTCAAGAAGAAGACGGTGACGAACAGCGAGGAGTTTGTTTACCCAAACATCAAAAACGTGAAGGTAACGATAGAGGGCATCCCAAACTCTGTGTACAGTCAGGGTATGGACAAGTCAAGACTCTTTGTAGAGGCGAAGAAAGTGTTCCTAAACCGAAAAAGCGACACTCTTCCAGTCTCAGAGTTTTTCCCGGATAGCAAGTTCTCTTTGTGTATTGACCTCAGAACGTTCAACGACAACAACGTCTCAGGTAATGGGCGTAAAATTTTAAACACACAGTCTGGGGTACTGCTAGAGATAACAAAAGAAGCAACCACAACAGACCTCGTTTGTTACATCTTCGTAGTGTCTGACGGGTTTGTAAACATAGTGAACAAGTCATTACAAAGCGTGGAGTACTGAGCGTAGCGAGGACAAGACGCGTTTAAGTTTAACTCTAAAAGAGAGTTCTCTAACTAACTATAGGTTTAGAGAACTTAAATAAATGAGTGACATCATCAAAGAGAGACCACACCACCAAGTACCACCACACCGCGCAACACCGCCCCGGACTTCGCCGCTAGAGACACCATTCAATATGATAATAGTTGGGATGACGGGGTGTGGTAAGACCTACTACCTACTTAAAATGTTAGAGAACGAGTACAAGGGCCACTTTGAGTACGTCTTCTTAATTTGCCCGACCTATCTGTACAACATAACGTACCAAAATTGGGAGTACAAAGACGATGACAAGTTCTTCCCAATACCGTGTGATCAAGACGACGTAGAGGCTTTTCTAAAGTATGTCACTAAAATTTTCAGTGGTACTAATAGTCTCATCATCCTAGACGACTGTGCAAGTAGTCAGTCAGTTAAAAACAGAACGAGTGAGATGGTAAGACTCGCCTTCTCCGCTAGACATTTTAATCTAAGCACAATCGTCATAACACAACAACTCACAAGTATCACAAAGCCTTACAGAGACAACACGTCTAAGATGGTTACGTTTTACAACCCAACTAAGAAAGACATGCAGTTGTTTATAGAAGAGTCTCTTAACGTAAGTAAAGACCAGGAGCAGGACATCATTGAAAAATTAAGAACTAATAAATATGCAAGACTTGAAGTACTACGCCGATACCCTTTCACACATAGCGTTGAGTATTCAACATGCCGTGCGACGTAAGCCGCTTCAGTTCACAATAGCGGTTTTGTTGTTCACAATAGCGGTTGTGTTGTTCGCAATAGCGGTTGTGTCGTTTGCAATAGGGTTTACATTGTATGTGGTGACGCAGCCTAGGAGTAGTATAATAAATGAGCGATATAGAAGACATGACGTTCCTATGTGACTTCGTTAACGTGATAGCGGTCACCTTGTTTGTTACAGCGGTTGTGTTGCTCGTATTAGAACTTACATTGTTTGTACCAGCGGTCACCTTGTTCGTGCCGGCGGTCGCCTTGTTTGTTACAGCGGTTGTGTTGTTCGTAATAGCGGTTGTGTCGTTTGCAATAGAGCCTACATTGTTCACAGTGTTTACACAGCCTAGTAATACGCGGTGTATAATAAATGAGCAATATAGAAGACATGACGTTCCCATGCAGCTTTAAAACATTTGAAAGCGCAGCGGTGAGCGATAGCGCGTCGATGACGCGGGGTACCGCAGTGGACGGTGAAGCCTGCGATAGTGATAGCGACGCGTCTAGCGCTGTACGTGAGGAACTACTCACACTATCCATGAAAGGAGAGATCAAACAAACAGAGAAGTATCTCAAGAAGGCTAACCAAAAGATCTTAGAGAAAATTAAAAGAGACTATGAGAGAAAGCAACTGGACGAGACCAACGAGTTTATCTCAGACAGTCTAATAGAGAAATTCTCAAGCTTGATGAATGGTCTAAACGCTATCGATGACAAAGACTCACTAGAGCGAGATCTGAGGAGCAACCATCTCATCAAAAAAGACTTAAAAAACATTCTTGGTTGCGTAACACCATATCTTCCATACATTGGGTTGGTTTGTGGTGGGTTGGTTGTTGGTAACCGTAAGCATGTTATGTCAAAGCATACAAGTGAGAAGCCTAAGCATAAGCCTGAGCAAGAAGCTTAAGTTAAGTGATATGTCACCTTTCACAGAATGAAAGGTAACATGACTCTCTATCTAATTAAGCCCTGGGTAAAGTGGTGGAGCTGTTGGTCGTAAACCCTCAACGTACTCTCTTGTCACTTTTTTCTTTGTAAGCTCAGCCTCTACATCTTTAAGCTCGCTCTTACCTTGGTTTCTATCCAAAGTTTTTTGTTTAACTTTCTTCACCGTCTTAACTACACCTTTAGTCCCATCCACTATAGCAATCACCCCACCAAGAGCAGCTAGCATGATAGCAGAGGGAAAAATAATAGCCGCGGCCACGCCGCCACCCACAAGAACCAGTTTCACTAGCGTCTTACCTACTAGTTTAGTCTTCTTTTTAAAGATACCTCTTTTCATCTTAGATAGTACGGTCACTACCTCTTCTTTAATGTCTGAAAGTTCACCCTCAGAGAAGTTAACAATGTTTACCATTTATTAGTGTGTGTATACGCGCAGTGTATAATAAAGAGATGACACACACGTTAATCATTGGACTTGGAGTCGGAGCATACGTTTTAAAAAACATTTTTGGTATGCGTATACAGTTACGATCACAAGAGGAGGGAGGGTCTCAATGTGGTCAAGGTAGTGTAGGACCATCTGGTCCACGAGGTGATCAAGGTGTACGGGGTAACGTGGGACCACGAGGCAATCAGGGTCTCACTGGAGACACCGGTTTACAAGGCGATCAAGGACCGTCAGGGCCTCAGGGTCTTACTGGAAACACTGGCTCACCTGGTGTTAAAGGACGACAGGGTAACGCGGGCGATCAGGGTGTACAAGGTCAACGAGGTGGTCAGGGTGATCGGGGTGATCGGGGTGTACAAGGGCAACATACCCTACATAATGATAGACTCGAAATTCTGTTGAGAAAGACTAAACTAAGTGACCTTCAAGGTAAAAAAGGTAATAGCGTCTTAGAGAGGGTTCTCTCGTAAAACTTAAGCAGATTACGTATGTTCTCTTAACATACGCAAACTCAGGGGTTAAAAGTAAACCAACACACTTAAGGCAGACTCATTACCATAGAAGGTACCAACTTGACGAAATTTAATATAGAACCCAGCTAGCGACATAAAGTCTGCGTAGACGTCTTTAAATTTATACTCCTTACCAAGAACAAACAGGTGATTAACTACTATAGGTTGCCTATCATAAATAATATTACCTAACGTAATGTCTTGCTCTGTTCCATCAATTTTATACACATGAATGGAGCACTCTAAAGTTAGCTTATTAATACTTTGATCGTTATCAAATTGGTGATTAACTAATATAAACTTTGCGTCCTCATTAGCAGACATACAAAACATGACAGGATGGGGGTAACCTGACTGTAATGCATGTGGTGCGGATGCGGAAGTGCTAAATATTGCTGCATAGTAAAACACATAATTCATTGATCTTAAAGCTGGTTTTGGTGTTGGTGGTGGTAAAGGTGGTGGTGGTGGTGTTGATGATCGTTCTTCTTTGGAAGTGTAACCATAGTTTAGACTCATTTATTTATAGTTCCGTCAACGTCTTTGCTTATATAAGAGCTTTATAAGCTAGTAAAGCTAACGTGTTTGTCTTTGGAGGTATGATTGATTTTGGTAGTACAACTCCCTTATTGTTGAGTACCCTCCAATGACCAATCGCCATTGTGTTCACATCACCCTCACAAATCACTCTCTTGTCATCATTTGCGCTTAAAGCCACTTTGTTTACTGTCTCTGTGTGAATCACATGTGAGCGACTTCTAAACGTGTTCATGCTACGGTGTTGGGGGGTCCCGCTAAACAAACACTTCTTGTAGTCCTCGAATGATATGTCTCTCTTAACAACACACTTCTTCACACCCTTACACCTCTTCTCCTCTTTGTCGTCGTCAGCCATTTTATATGCGTATAGCTTGCTACGTAAGCCAACAAACTCAGATATTTGTTTACCACCGCACTCGTCTTTCATCAAACCAATTACTTTCTTGTTGACCCCTGTTGGGATCCCTGATGGGTGGTCAGACTTAAAGTTGCTGGTGTCAAAGTGTGTTTTGACGTCACTCGAGATGTCTTTGAAGAAGTCATCTGTTTTAATTTCATAGCACAGACTGTCCGTGTCTGTGAATAGTAGCTGTGCTTTGTTTTTGTACTTAGTCTTAATATACCCGTAGTGAAAGTCGTACATTAGGGTCTTACTTAAGTCTAGAATACTCATCCCTAAGTAGATGGGCTTGTTTAATTTAATGGTGGTCCTATTCATATGAACCGCAACCAAGTTCTCTGTGAAGATATTTACACCTTTGAAGTTTGGCTTCTTAGCTAGTTTTTGAAGTTGGTTAGGTCTAGTGACTAGTCTAACGTCCACCCGATTTCTGACGTTCTCCATCGTCTTACCAAAGACGGAGTTGTTCATCAACTTAAAGAAGTCTTTCTCAAAGTCGGTGGTACCTCTAGTTCTAAGGTCGGTGTTAAGCTGGATGTACTCTTTTAGCCAAGCGCTTTCGTTAAAGATGACCCCTCTGTGAACTTTGGTTAGCTTTATACCAAGCTTGATGTACTGCTCTAAGCTACGATAGTGTAGTACATACTTAGTCTTGTTGTTAAGATTAGGTATAAGCTTGTCTACCTTGTTAACTGTTATTCTCTCGGGAGCTAACGGGTACTCATTGTGAAAGTTGTGTAACTCTTTGGGGTACTCTAGGTCTACTTCTAAAATACAACCCCTACCCTCACCCAATTTGTCCCATTGGTCTAACTCTTGTGAGCTCATCCACATAAACCCATCCACGGGTAGTGGCCTGCTCATCGCCCACCCATACAAATTGTTAGCGTCTAAATACACTATGAACACATCGTCTAACTCAGGGTCATAAACTTCCATATACTTATTGTTAGCCTTTGCATGTCTCTTTGTTATGGTGCTAACCCCACCTCTAATGCCACGTTCAACCATTAGGTATATATCTGGGTCTGTTAGGAGTTCTAACTTCACTTTAGAGATCTTAAGCGCGGCGTCCCAAGCTAGACCGGGTGCGGTGTAGTACCATAGGGGGTCTAAGCCATAGTTCTCAATACATATGTCACGATAGTCCTCCATCACATCTGCAAGTAGTAGAACGTCTGTGAGTAAATATAGGTCGTGATAGTCACGTATAGTCTTACACTTAAACTCATCCCACACACGTAGCGCGTGTCTAAAGTCTTTGTCGGTGATGTCGGTACCGTTGAGCTCGCTATGAAAGGCTGACATAGATGGCAATTTGGTCTCATCTAGCTTATTAAAACCAGTCATATACTCGTATGGGTATACACCTTTCTTTTTGAGAAGCTCACTCGTACCAAGAACTTCCTCGAGAGTCTTAAACTTGTTCTTACCAAGACCTCTCACTAAACTGTCTAACGACTTAAGAGTAAACTTAAATGAGTCAAGAAACCTAACCTCGAGAGTCATCTCATGCTCTTCACCATACTTATCTACGCGTGTCTCCATGACAATATTTTTACTAAATGAAATATACTTCTCATCAGTCTTTGGAATACATTTAACATCACCCTCTGTGAACCCTAAACTCTTAACAAAGAGGTGAGAGTCATACCCCTCCAGATTGTGGAACAACACCGGCACGAATTTTGGGGGCCTCATTTTTAAATTACACTTGTTGTGAACTGCTCCACGATACCGACCTGTAAGATGACAATGATCTCT
Organism: Trachythela sp. YZ-2020; assembly: GCA_016169945.1. Taxonomy (NCBI): domain Eukaryota; kingdom Metazoa; phylum Cnidaria; class Anthozoa; order Malacalcyonacea; family Clavulariidae; genus Trachythela; species Trachythela sp. YZ-2020. The sequence goes on along the minus strand of JADLSH010000162.1, from coordinate 1,166,598 downwards.
GACGCGGTCATTACCTAATATCAACCCACACGCGTAGCAGTCTCTCTCGTTGGTGAAGTTGGTGTCGTCTTGGGTGGTCATTTTAATTGGTTTAGTCTTCTTTAATATCTTGTAGACCTCTTTTAAGTCACTCTCTAATGAGTCTACGAATTTTTTGCCAATGTCTTCACCCTCTTTTTGAATGGTGTACCTCACCGTCTTCAAGGGGTATACCGTCTCGTCAATACATTTAATGGTGTAGCTAAAGCCGTCTGGGATGTGTTTGTGAGTCTGTGTTGTGAAGCTTTTGTTTGGGTTGTTCTTAGTAGTGCTAATGGGTTGTAGGAATGACTCAAAGTCAGCGTACACCACGAAGGGGGCCTTATGCATTTTGTGAAATGATGTGAACTCTGTGTGGGAGTTCACTTTAGGGTATATGTGTCTTTGATGGTCATGGTTCTCACACAGCTCTTTGTGTGAAAGAAGTCGCTCTGATGTATAAAAGCTATTTAAACATCTAAGACAAATATGTTTTTTGTGTGCGTGATCGCTAAGCTGTGATGATAATAGTCTGCTCATGTCTCTCACCACACTGTAATGCTCGTCATATAAAAACAAGCCTGCGTAATTGGTTTTGTTATTTTGTTGTTTACTTAACCTTAATGTGTATACGCTCTTTGTGTCGTCGACTCGTCGTCGAAGCTAAAGACGTTCACGCTAACGTCGTTGTTGTCCTCAAATTTAGTGATGTCTTTGAGTACCATTGGGAACTTAAGCTCGTCCCAGTTAAGTTTCTCGGCTTGTAATTTTAGGATCTTTGTGACACGAGTTGGGTTACTCTCAACTGGGTTTAGAGCTCTTGTGACTGCCCACTTAAAACATTGGTCGTCATCGTTCTCTATGTTAATGATAGCTTTTTTAAGCATGACGATTTTTGGAAGTGGCTTGTAACTGCTGCCTTCTAAGGGTGTGAACTTTGTGACATGAATCAAAAGCTCCTCTACAGATAAGAACCTCCACCCAGAGCCTAACTTTTGATACTCTGCAAGTGCCTCAAGCATCTTCTCTTTCATCGTCTCGTACTCTGTAACGGTGTCCTCCTCGCTGATCATGCTGTGGGTGTTGCTACGAAAGTGTGAGATTGTAATTATTGACTCGTTGGTCTGTGGGTCAAGTCTAATCATTCTACATATTAATACGGTGTAGACCTTCTTACCTATGCTATTGACGCTGTTAATCAGCTTTGTCACCTCGAGTGTGGTCGTCTTTAGGAACATCTTTGGGTCTTTAAAGTTACCACCGCTTATAGACCACTTGCTTGTGAGCTTGTTAATAGACTCTGAGACAAGTCTTGGTTTTAAATTTTTACCCTTGTTGTAAATTCTCTGAAGTTTGTTATGGAGGGTGTTTCTGTTTTTAGTTAGTTTTTTGTTCGTGCTGGTCCATCTAAGACCGTCGAGCACTTTGGCTTGTCTTTTGGTCTCTCGTTTGATCTCGCGGGTCCACTGGTTTTTATCTCGAGTGCTCTGTTTTTTGAACTCTCTAGTTCTAAGTCGGTCGGCTCGGTTCTCTGCTTTTTGTCTAAGCTTTGACTCCGCTCGTATCTCGCGCTCCCACCTCATGGTCTCATCTTTGAGCTGGCGTTGTTGCCGCTTCGCTTCTGTAGTCTTGACTTGCTTCACTTTGTGGTTGTACCTTCGTTTTATGATGTCGTTCTCTTTGGTGAAATAACGATCATACTTAGCCTGTACTTGTCTCTCCGTTCTTTGCATCACCGTCGCTCTTCGAGTCTTCTCTCTCTGTTTAAAAATTTTAAGCCGCTCACGATCTTTGTCGGCGTCTTGTCCTAGCCGCTCCTTTCGTTGAATCTCTTGCTCTCTTTTGAGAGTCTCACCCCAGACTTTGTCGATGGTGGTGTTCTCACGTTTCATCATGTCTCGTCGAAGTGATTGAACCTCGTCGTTAAGTTTCTCAACGCGTTGAGTTCGTTGAAAGTTTAAGTCGTTAAGTCTTAAAGTTTTCATTGTCTCTTTATTAGTGTGCTATAATACACAAGCTATTAACTAGTCTATCAATTCTCTCAAACTGATTGGTAATGATGGGACGCTCGGGGCGGGCCAGAGGCTCGGGGCCAGTGAGTCAGAGAGCGAGTCAGAGAGCGAGTGTAGTGAGTGAGTGTAGTGAGTGTAGTGAGTGGAGTTGAACGCGTCTAGCGACGAAGTGAAAAAGTAACCATGTGTGTGGTTACTTTTTTTTTTTTGACCTCTCTCGTTCACCCTGTTACCTCACACCCCTACATCTCTACACCTCTACTAACAATCCTAGTTTAAGTAGCTCATCACATGTAAAGCTATCATTAGGATCAGCAGTCTCAATCTCTTCAATCTCTTGCCGTGTGGCGAGAGGTGCTGTCGTGGATGCGTACTCAAAATACGACTCTGTTGAGAAGCTAATAATTAACTTTGTAGGTAAGATCTCCACTTTGATTTGGGTCGTGTCTTCATAGTTCATAACCCACTCTATACTCTTATTAGGGTATGATCGAATTAACAAGCCAATGCGAATTTGAGAGGCTAAGTCATCTTTGAAATACTTAGTTAAACTTGAAATTACAGTCATCTCTTCTTTATTAGTATATTTTAAACATAAACCATTAACTAGACTCATTGACTCTTCGCCTCCGCTAGCGCAGCTCTGGGGTGTAGAGTGGGTCGTCTGTTTGGTGCCAGTGGAGTAGAGCTAACGATTTGAGAAATGAGCCAGAACCGGTTTGAGCTGGTTTTGAGGCTGGGGTGAAACTGCGAAATTGAAAATGAGCCAGAACCGGCCTTTTCCTACTACTTTTTGCTGAACATTTTAAGCTTTTTTTGGAAATTTAGGACCATAGGTTCTAAAGTTTTCTTTTGCACAATACGTTGCCGACTTTCTCAGTTGGTGGTCCGCAACATGGTAATCATGGCAACAACATGTCAATTGAAAATATGGTTGGACTCAGTGATATTTTATCTTTCTATTGGTACCAAAAAACTATAAATTAAATCAAAACAAAAACTTCTTAAATTTTGATTGGAAGACCACCTTAATTTTAACAATTTTAACTCCTGTGCCGTTCATATATACTTTTTACCTGATGAAAACTGGAGTTTTCCATTGGAAATGACTTTTTAATAACTATTTTTTGTCAGTGACATGCAATTTTCAAATATAATTACGATCTTTTCTTACCGCTATTTGATTTACTTTAACTTCCATTTCAGTTTGGGATTGTTTCATCTCGTCAACATTTTTCTAAATGACAGTTATAAGTGTTAAAATATTATCTCAGAGATGACAGTTATTACATTTTAAAAACTATGGTTTATGAAGGGAGTATAAATAATTCTTTCTCCTAAATAGCTTTACTTATACTCAAAATCGGCACAATTTTAGACAAATTGTCTATTCACGTAAAAGTCGGGGGGGGGGGGGGCAAATGCCTCCCAACCCCAGCGAAATTTCGCCATACGATAACTACTGAAAAAATATCAAAAATTTTGATACGAGATTTTGTACAACTAATGGACGGGACGAATTGATTAAATTTTGGTTGAGTTTGGAAGAGAATTAGATGAGAAATTTACAAAAGTTTGTCTTGCTATCTCCAACTGAACAAACTGAATACGTAATGGTTCATGTATAATTTATGCATGATATACGGCTTGCCTTGTTTACATATTGTGAACATAAAACAAGGCAAGGAAAGGAGTCAAAACTTAACTTAATCACGCTGACGGAGGTACGCAGTCTCTGAGTGCCCTCTATAGTTTTGTTTTGTTTTGTTTACGAAAACAAAGCCATATTTATGCACACAAAATATGCTGAACTCAGCAAAATTCAACAGTTGTACCCCATATTATGGTAATAGACAGATTTAGATCGAGGACGGGAACGTCAAGAAGACGTAAGATATGATGGCGTAATGTGGCGCCCCGTCCTCGATCTAAGTCTGTCTAATGTTAATGCTCACACCTCATATGCTAATGACGTTTGAATATTTAATGATGCTCACCCCTATATTATGCTAATGAAATGCTCACCCCTCATGCTAATCCTGATTGTATAATTAATGTGCTCATCCCTATATTATGCTAATGATAATGCTCACGCCTCATATGCTAATGTGATTGAATATTTAATGATGCTTACCCCCTGCTCACCCCCACAAAAGAGGATCGAAAACTACCTACATTGCTACTGTAGTAGAAACACACTATCAGCAATGCCTTTACGTGAAGCAAAAAACCGGATACCAGGATATAAGGTTCACTGGCATTGAGGAAGATTAAAAGTGAAACACTGAATAATACATTGTCAGACTAGTCAGGCTGGCTAGTATTTGTAGCAACAGTCAGCACTCAGTCAGATTAGCAGTTCTGCATGGCTATCTGGCAAACCCACCTAGGCAAAAGCCTACACGTCAGAAAATTTCCAAATATTTTGAGGAAGATTGGCCGGGAACACCCAAAGTCCTACCCTGAAGAAGGTTGAAAACTTTTTGCAACTCTGCTCTAATAGAGACATCCGTTTTGTCCCACAAGCATTTAAACCAATATTTTGTAAGGACAGATCAACTGCGCACCTTGACCTGAATGAATAAGGTTCCCACAAATTGTAAGGCAATTTCTTTTTACAAAGAAACCTAATGATCGTATCCATGCATGCATAATTACAATAACCTCCGGAATACGGAAAAAAGGCCAGCCGAGCATAAACAAGTGAAAGGCCGCTAATATTGGTTTTATTCAACTGTAAAGACCTCGGGCAATTGGCCCAGAAAAACTTGACATAATGAAAGAAGACAAACAATTTTTACTTAAAAAATCAGAAATAGTTGCAACTTGTAAACATAGAAAATTTTTTTTTTAGAAAAAACGACTTTCACGCCTCTACATATTTACCTCAGCTGCTTCACTTATTTTTCTCTTTTTCGCAACATTTTCCGCCATATTTCCTTGATTCTTTCTGGAACTTAAACTACATAATCAGAAGAACAAAAACACTAAAATTTTATAACATAATAATTTCGTAAAAAATTTTGATTCTCTTTAAACTCTCATTGGCCGGCTCTTATTTACTTTTGTAACTAAACTGTAACTAAACATTCGTACATCATTTCTTTACGTTTCTTGACTTCTTCCATGTTTTCAATCTCAATCTTTAATCCTTCCACTTTAATTTCCGAAATTTCGTTAAACTCTTCTTCCAAGCGTCGTTTAATTTCTCCACTTTCGTATTCCTCCAATAATTCCAAAAATCTCTGGTTCGTAAAACAGTGTAGTAGTAGGACATGTAGAGAGTTTGGTCTAACTGTTGAGCTTTCAAACATAATTTATAGATTATTGCTATAGTAGCTACTCATTATTCTAGTTATATATGTATGCATTAAATATCAGTTCAACTGAACAACTGATTAGTTGTAATATTATTAAAGTTTTATAGATTAGTTATATAAATATGTTAATTAGTTTAAATTTCTTAGTATATAAAAGTTGGCTTCGTATAATAAACAAAATTTTTGGGTATGAACAAAGTCAGTCTGTTCCGCGAGCTTGATGGCTGCGAGCGAGGCACCAACCTCGTACCCAGGCTCTTTTCTCTGAGCTATCAAGCATGATTTATAGATTATTGCCATAGTGGCTATTTTTTATTCTTTGTATATGTATACATTAAATATTAGTTCAACTGATCAGTTGTTATTATCACATAAGATTTCAATTGACAATTATGATTCAATAAATCTACATACTTCCGCTTTATGAGTCGAGCTATCAAGCCTATGCATCAATTGGTGATGAATTATATATTATTCACCTTTATAAGAACACAAGATTTACTGGAACTTTAAGTGTTATGAAAATCTTTAGTTTACAGTTCTTTGAGTCATAAAGCCCTCAGAAATAAGCATTAAGAAAACTAAGTATGTCCACTGTTGTGTCTGTTCAACAATAACAAGTCTACAGAGTTTAAAGAGAGTCTAGTCCTCTACCTGTTCAGCTACGAAGTCTAGAGAGATTCGACTACAGCAGCTTACAGATCTAGTTTACAGCTCCACCTGGCTGAGCCATAAAGCCCCAGAAATCAGTAAAGAAATCTAAGTAAGTACACAATATTTAAACTCTCAACATTCAGAAATCTAGTCCACTGGTTTACCTGTTAAGCTGTCAAGTCTACAGAGATTGATGACGAGTTCTTATCATTTATGAAGTACACAAGATTGAAACTTTGAACCTTCAGAAATCTAGTCCACTGCTGTACCTGTTGAGCTGTCAAGCTTACGAAGATTGGTGGTGAGTTTTTATAATTTTATCCTTTATACGTACACAATATTTTGACTCTCAACCTTCAGGAATCTAGTTCATTTCTCTACCTGTTAAACTATCAAGTCTACAGAGATTGGTGGCGAGGCATAGGAATTGATGGTGACAGTTATAGACATTACAAGGATAATAAAAACAGACTTACCAAAGTTGAGGAATGGTGACAGATCTTTTACTGTAAGAGTCTGTAACAAATTGATTTTAACTGCGTCAACTGTATTTTGTGTTTAGGACAACACCTTAATTTGTCGTAATGTTTATTGTGTCCAAAACATCTCGTGATTCAGTTGAGCGTTAGTCTCTCAATATCCTTATAAGGAAATAACTGGTTTGGTTTGACAATACCATTTCAACCACCATGCTGTTACAATTTCCTATATCGTGAGACATTTTCATTTGTTTGGAGTTCCAAGTATCAAGTTGAAATTCTTAGTATCAACTTGGACCTTGGTGTCATGCATCTGACATGAAATAACAGTTTCCAAATAAAGTATATTCCAAAAGATTTACACTGTGGTGTAAGTTGTAACTACACTTTGTCGTGGACAAATAGAAAAGTAAAATTTGAAACATTTTCATCTGAAATATTGATCTGTTATTCATTGTTGTGTGAACTTATGCGTGTCGAGACAATTTGCATTTGTTTGAAGTTCCAAGTATCAACTTAAAATTTACAAGTACATTAAATTTAAAGTCTCACAGTCCATTGTAGTCTTTCATCTTAAATTCTAGTCTATCACGCTAGTTTTGTTGAGCTTTCAAACATAATTTATAGATTATTGCTATAGTAGCTTAAATATCAGTTCAACTGATTAGTTCTAATATTATTAAAGTTTTATAGACTAGAAGTTACTATCGCAAGTGAAATGCTGCCTCAACGCCATAGCCTATTGCCAAGGGAAGCCAGTTTTTTACTTGAAAACAAATCCTGGGAGACTTCCCAGGCGCTTTTACGCATTCAGCTAATTTATAGAGATCCGTGGCTAAGCTCGCGACCTCCCCACTTCCTCCGCGTTTCGCGACCTCCCCAAGCACCCCCGCGCGCTCGCTCAGCTTAGCCATTGATATCTATAAATTAGCTGAATGTGTAAATTTTCTTTTCCTTCAAGCGCCTGGGTACGAGGCTGGGGGGTGTCACAAACTTGCACTCCCTTGGTCACCCAAGTCATCCGCACAAAACGCATGCAATTTTTTTGTCAATCTTGTATGCATCTTTATAGAATACTTGCGCATTTTGAGTTACTAATTGTGTTTTAATCAGACCAATAGAAACGGTACGATAAATGCAATACGAACGAGAAACGTACAAATCATGCTGATATTCGTCACGCACTATGTAAAATATTCGACATACTTCAGTCTATATGAGAGTATTATATTTCCAACAACAAACATTGCTCCTTCAAGACTTGACGATCGTAAAGCGCATCGCTCTAAAACATCTATACTCTGCAATACTTTGAGCGAACCATACGTGGGTAAAACCAGGAAAAGCAATCCACTATATTTTGATTACCATCTTGGAGATACAACGCTGGTCCATGTTAGAAAAGAAAAAGACCTTGGATGTATCATTACCAACCACCTCACTTGGGATCAGCAAGTCCTCGCTGTGGTGTGCAAAGCCAACAAGATGCTTGGTCTCTTACGTAGGACATGCCCCTTGCTGACCAACACGAAAGTGCGGCGTTCCTTGTATCTCTCCCTGGTCAAGTGCCACCTCGATTACGCTACTCAAATCTGGTCTCCAGCACTGACTTCACTGAAAATTAAAGTTGAAAATGTTCAAAGAAGGTCAACGAGGTGGATCCTGAAGCAACGAAAAGGTGAACAGTCGTACAAGGAAAGACTGGTGATCCTGAAGTTACTGCCATTATGTTACGACCGCGAAGTAAAGGACCTGGTTTTCTTTTATAAGGCAATGCACGGGCATATAAAATTGGATATCACTAACTTTGTTTCCTTTGTAACACACGGTCGCACTAGGTTAAGTAAAGCGAGAACTCTAAAGACTCCGTTCTGCAGTACAACCACTTTCCAAGGATCGTACTTCAATCGTATAATTAAGCTCTGGAACAGTATTATGATCAATCCCACTTCTCGAAGCTTTTCCAGCTTATCATTGTTTAAAACGTTTGCTAAAGACATATTTAGTTTAGAGCTGTACAGAACCTTTAACGTAGACATGACGTGCACATGGAGTCTAGTGCGGGACTGCTCTTGTCATAGGTCATAGAGTAAACGAATTATTTAGAAGTAAAACGTTCAAATAGGAACGGATGATGTTTCGTGAGTCAACTTTTACTAAATCACTCCTAGAGAGTTGACTAGCTCTATCTCTAAATCATCATTCGCTCCTGTTTGATCATTTTGCTTATTTCATTGTTTTCATATTTATATTTTTCATATTTTCATATAAATGTTACTACTTATTAGAGAAGGGAGGTGCCTTGCATGGGACTTCTATATAGTCTCGTTCGCACCTTCCCTTTTGGGCCAGTTGATATTGTACTTTATTTTAATGTTGATATTGTACTTTATTTTAATGTAATATATGGCACCAATAAAGTTGTTAAATTACAGTCAGCTATCAACATATTCTTGATAATTATTACACTGTAAACAGGTCATGTTTTTATAAGAAAACCGAAGACGTTAGTTCTCTCTACATCTTGCAATATTTTAAGATGATCCTATAGCTCCTCATTATTATACTTCGATCCACCCAAACGCTTGAACAGACTCGACTTTAAATAAAATATTCGACGACAAGGCAACCTGGTAGAAGACAAGGTCAGAGAATACAACGTGCCAGCAAAACATGCGCAGTTGAGCAGCTGCTTCTCAGGCGTTTGCCTGATGACTGCCCCCCCGTTCCCCCCCGGTTTGCTAACAGATAAATTTTCAAACTGACATATCGTTGACTATACATAACTCGGCAAAAGGGACTGGCACGAGCAAGATTAGTGTGCTGCCTCGCTGGCGCTCGGCAGCAATTAGTTATATAAATATGTTAATTAGTTTAAATGTCTTAGTATATAAAAGTTGGCTTCGTATAATAAACAAAATTTTTGGGTATGAACAAAGTCAGTCTGTTGAGCGAGCTTGATGTCTGAGAGCGAGACACGGACCTCGTACCCAGGTTCTCTTCTCTGACGCTCCTAATTCGCTGGTGAAGACCTTGGCTGGGCTGCGAATCGTTTATGGATTTCAAAATAACTGGATATAGTTGTAGTGGAGAGAAATAGACAGCTCATATTTCCCGTCAGAACAATACAAACGCTGCCTATGTTAATATTCCCAACTTCATATATGAATCGCTTCTTTGTCGACTTAAATATATATAGTCATGTTTAAAATAGTAGCACGTACTTTTTATTCGAACTAACCAACATTGAGTACATAATAATCTTTTAATATCCATCTTTAGTTAAAAAATACAATGGATTTACAGCTGTAAGAATAATTTCTATACAATAATATATGATATGTACAAAACTATAAAAATGGTTAAATTATTAATTGTTTATTAGTATATAGAATAATCTATCGTCTAATTGCATGGTTCTAATAATCATGTTATCAAATAATCTATCGTCTAATTGGATCATACTTATTTAAAAGAGCAATTGCCCTTGGGATAAAAGATTGTTCGTGTCTTTTGGTGTGTGATATTGGGTATGGAATACTAGTGTTTCTTCTCAGATCATGAGTATGAGATGTTGGCAAAGGGATAAACTTATGACAGGGATGGGTAGCATCAATTTGAATTCGTTTCAGTTCCTCCATAGCAACATCGTTTCTTCTTTCTCGTAATGATTTTAAATTATCCCTAGGGATTCCAAGTATTTTTAGACATCTGTTTTGCGTACTCTCAATTTCGTCCGCAAGATATTCTGGCAGACCGCCCCAAATTGCTGCTCCATATTCTAGCACAGATCTTATCTTCGTCTGATAGCATGTAAGGCCAACTTCTTGTGGTAATTTGGCTGTGCGGCATTCTCTCAGACTGAATATACGTTTATTTGCTTTCTTTACCATTTCTTCTACGTGACGGTTCCATTTTAGATTGTCCTGATGCCACACTCCAAGTAACTTATATGAGCTAACTCTTTCTATATTCACGCTATCCATAACAAGCGGAGCTGGTTCTGGGATCGCATTACTAAAACAAATCCACATATCTTTGTTTTTGGGAGTTTATCTTCATCTTGTTCTCAGTGGCCCATTTTGCGATGCGTCAAGAACGTCTTGCATATGACTTGTTGTCTCTTGTGCAACAACCTCATCTTGTGTACAATCGTCTGCGTATTTACAGGTGTTTATAGATAGATGATCTGGAACAGAATTTTCAAAGTCGTTCACATATACATTAAAGAGCGAGGGAGATAACAGAGCCCTGAGGACTCCAGCAGGACACGATTTTGTCGATGATAGTGTTCCCACAAGATTGACCTGTTGACTCCTGCCTTCCAAAAAACTTCGCGTCCAGAGCCAGAAACCTTTTGTCACATTCATTTTCGCTAATTTCATTAACAAAATGCCGTGATCCACAAGGTCGAAAGCCTTGCGGAAGTCTATGAACAAGGCATGTACTCCATTCTTGTTATCACGTAAATTATCTGTGACATTGAACCAGTTCTGTGAGATGCAGGTTAATGCAGATACCGTCGATCGTTCACCAGTGAATGCATGTTGGCTATCATTTATCTTCAGGTCAATATTGTTCAGTTTAAGTTGTAGCTTTTCCAGGATTTTCGCCATTTGAGGAGTATTGAGATTTGACGAAAGTCAGTTTCGATGTTGGTTGGGGACGCACTTTAGGAACTGGAGTAACCAATGCATGTTTATATATAGTTGGATATTTGCATTGTGATATGCTGCTACAAATGATATCGTGCACAACGGGGCAAGTTCTTCGTGAAATCGTTTAAGAAACCAAGCTGGGATATTATCTGATCCGGTAGCTTTTTGCTTTTAAATGTCTCAGTGTAGACTTGACTTGACCAATAGAGGACGGGAGGAGGATTTTCCTTCAACAATGGTGCTACTTCGGCAAGACTTGGGATAGAAGCAGCAGGAGGTCCTGCCATGGTTTTGTAAAAATATCTTGCAATAGTTCTGCAGTACTGGTTGCTTGTTCCGTAGTAATTGCGTTAATCGTGTTTATTGTTTCAAAACCGGCCAATTGAAATATGTCCTTATACCATCTGGCTGGATTATAGTTCCGTTGGCTTCCAACCTTTGAATGGTAATATTCCTTTTTCGCCTTTTAATAAGCGTTGTTATTTTATCACATAGTTCTTTGTATTTAATTACGTCCCGCTACTGAAGGCTCTCTGTCTTGCTTTAATCTTTCTTTTTATAAAGGACGTCATCCATGGCTTGTCCGAAACATGAGTACGTATTGTGGTTTCAGGTAATATTTCATCTAATAACTGTATTGTTGTGGTGGTAAATTTATCAACTTTTTCATCAATATCTTGTGCATTAAACACGGGGTTCCAATCCTCTTGGTCTAGCTTAACACCAAGAGAGATAAGTTTATTTGGTTTCATTAGACGTACTTTGCGTGAACAGGGCTTGATGTTCTCGTTCGCATTGGGGTAGTACAGTAAACATTGATGATCGGAACGACCAACAGGGGCAAGTGTGCCACCTCATTGTATAATTCCGACATGTTCGTAATAATTTGATCTAGCACATTCGTACCTCTTGTTGGTGATCGTACCACTTTTTTCAAGCTAAACCGACTGCAGAGTGAGTTTAATTTCATTTTGTTAAAATCACCGATTACAAACACTCCAGCTGATGGGAAATCTTCCAGTACAGAGTCAAGTCCCACAGTAAGGTATTCTTTCATTTCCCTTTCCTTTTCAACCGGCTGTCCTGGTGGATAATATACGCCGACGACAACGATAACACTAAAAGGTCTGGGGGTTCTTTTCGGCTTCAGAAGGAGCCATAAAACTTCTTTGTCGTCATTTTCGAGATTTTTTAAACGAGAAGATGGTATATCACTATTAACATAAGCTAAGACTCCGCCTCCAGGTGTTTGTCGGTCGCGGCGATATACCTGGAATTTGCGACCAATCCCAACAGCAGAGTCGGGTATGTCTTCGTTTAGCCAGGATTCGGTGACCATGACTAGGGAAGGGTTATTCGTTTCAACAACGGCACTTAATTCGTCGACCTTGTTGGATACATGACAAATGTTGGTTAGAAGTATGGATGGTGTAAAACATTTAATAGGGGTACCAACCGTGGTAATAGAGATACAATATTGATCTATAGTGTTGTTTAGCGTTATACCTCAGCCTCGTACCCATGGCCAGGCACTTTAAAAGAAAAATCGCGTTAAGCTATTATATAGAGATCAAGTTGTTCAAAAAGTTGATCAAGATGAGGATTTTGCTATAAAGATATATTGCATTTCTTCTCAGAATGATACAAATATTACACACATACAAAAATATTTTTGGGGTTAATGGCACTTGAAGGAAAATCCACTAAGACCATTTACCCATGACTTTTAATAAATTGAACATTTTAATATTTCAATAATTTATACATGCTTATTCTACACTCTATATTCTGAACACATATCCATAATAACAAGACAATAGATATTCTGGTCTGTTTAGTCGGACGATGGTTGAGGTGCAGGGGTAAGCTCTTTGACAAACTTCTTCAAAACTGCCAGAACTCTCTCATTGGTGGGGTCACCTTCGCCGCTGTGACAATGATCGCTCAACATCATCTTTTCATTGACGTTTGGATTATGGATCACAAATCCTCCACTTAGCTTGAAGAATCCTTCTAAATCACAGAGCTGCTTGTAAAGGGTGCATTGACCGTCTGGTGGCGTCATGAAAGCGATAATCTTTTGAAGATCACTCACGGTTTGAACTTTTGCTTGTGGAGTGGTTTGGTATGCTTTGATTTCCGATATCATTGCGTCTTCAGCATTCTTGTAAACCTTCTCGTTGAATTGCACCTGTTTTGCCTGGCCGCCAGGAATCCATTCTTCGAGGTAACCAATGCATGTCTTCTTCACGGGATTGGTTTCCTCTTTGCATCTTAAATCAGGTATTTTTTCCTTGCTATATTTGACCACGCTTAGGTCTGAAGCAAAAACTGAATCGTGGAAGTCTATACTTGAATTCACCAAAACCTCACAACCTGAAAAATTATGAAATTATTAAAAGAATCATTTGGTATTCATTTGGTTCTGTAGAAGTTTCCCAAGATAGCTCCACAGCCGCGTTCCTGGCCTCTTTTAGCGCGGTTTGGAAAAGTTGACAAAAATATCAAGAAAGACGCATTGTTGAAAGTTCTTACATACGTGTATTGCTAACCACATTACAGACTTCGTGTTGCTATGGACTAACATCAACAGACTACCGCATTTCCTCGTTTAAGCGCACTTATTCACAACAACGCCGCGCTCAATTGAAGCACCGTTAGGCAGAATTGTTCGAGCCGAAAACAACTAAAGTACATCTCAATTTTTAGTCAGGCTTGAACATTTATTATCCTGTATTTCAATCAATTAATCAATCAATCAATCAATCAATCAATCAACCAACCTTTATTATCGAGGGTTAACGCATGACAGTTAACATTGATAAACTAGCGGCCATCATGACTAAATAAGAAATTACAAGTTATGAAATTACAACACTAATAAGTTAGAGGTAAAAAACTAATACTAATTTAAAATAATCAATATCCTTTAAACTATCAGTATAGAAGGTTCTCAAAGCTGTCTTAAAAATGTTTATACTTTTAATCGATTTCAGTTCATTTGGCAAGGTGTTCCATAATCTTGCCATACCGGCCACCTTCAGGGTCTTTTTGGAAACGTGGGCAAACTATATTAATTGAGCCATATCGACTGTTTCGGTTATGGATATTCGAATTTACTTTCAATGCTCTGTCGTAATTTAATTCTCTCTCCAGACTTTGAACTGAATGTGCAATCCGTTGTCAAGGCATGCGCAGATAAAAAAGAACAATTTTTAAAGAGCGCCGCTTTCATATTAGTGCCGCATTAAAAACACTAATGACGCGGCACTCAAACGTTAATAAATACGTTCTTATATCAGATATATTAGAATGAAGCTTATGGCGGCCATATTGGTGTGACCTCATTAGTTATTCACCGGCAAATTTAGGAAGAAATAGAGGCCATTGATGATTAATTTTTATATACACAATATTTGTCCTTTCCCACCAATAACTAGAAACTTTCTCACGACTTTTGAACAACTTTTTTTATATTTGTCACTACAATAAAAAACTTGCATTTTATGAGTCGTGCCCGGCCATAGGCATGGGAACGAGTAATTAAATTCGACGTATGCAATAGGTATAATCTCAATAGCAGAATAAAACAATGAAAAATAAATTGACGGTTGAACTAATACCAATGAGAAGGCACTTGGGTTGAATGGTGCGCAGATAAAGTCGAACTCGATAGAATTAGACACGTGAACACAGATCGAAACAGTTCGTAAATAAGGTTACACTTTAATATACATAAATCCAATGTTCACGAGAGAATATCGTAACAAATCGGCGAATCGTTAAATCGGTTCGAACTAAATAACATGACAATAAAAAACTACTAAAAACTACAGTACTATGTAACCATGCTGCGTGACCATATCATGAAACACGCTATCACAAGAATAAGCAATTATAATCAACAAATAAACTATATCATGCACTAGCATGCATTAACTATAACCGCAAGTGAATGTTTCAACTACATCTAGCATAACTAAATCATTAAACGACAAAGTAAAACTGAACTATAAAATCTATACTTGCAACTGTACAAAAGAAAGGTCAAAATGTGTACTCACTTTGGTTTACACGCGCACCGATGACTTTAACTTGCTGAAAACCACTGCGAGTACGTAGAAATACAATGTGGATAGATAAAATAGAAGTTCCAATATAACTTTGACGATAGTGTCCACAGAATATTTTTTAGAAGAAACGCACTAGAGAATTGACCTTCCTCAAGTCACACAATTTTTACTTATGATACTACAACCCGTAGGCGCGCCACTTGATTGGCAAGCTCTGATTGATATGATAAGCTGTATAATATGCGTCGCATAAAAGTGATGACGTTTACACTTACTGATCTCCGCGTTTCAAAACTAACAATATATAGGTCACATGCAGAATAAGTGTAGGACTAGAAGTTACTATCGCAAGTGAAGTGCTGCCTTGAGAAAACGAGTTTTTTGAATCGGGCAAATAAACTTGACATAACGTCTCAAACATGGGTTTCAGGGAGGGCGGGCGTTCTCAATTTTCAGGAGTAACACAATGTTTGAAATTGGGCTTTCCTTTGAAACAAGTACAACCTATTGTGGTCTATTCAATTTCAAAGGTTCACTTTTCTATTATACACCCTATATTGTATAAAAGTCATTAAAAGGGACAATATAAGTTCTGCAAGTTGTAGCATACAATATAATTCTGAAATTGTTTCCTTATATTTAAATATTACACTATAAAAACTATTAATCTATCACTTATCATAAATATTGGCATAGTCGACAATGTTGATAATTCAGTTGTAAATCACTACTAAGAGCATCTTCCAAAGTGTAGTAAGGATCATTGGTAGTTTCCATAAATCCCCAGCTAATGGGTCACTGTATTCTAAATGATATGTGCTATCAAAAATTGAAACCATTTCTGGCACATCAGTTAAAAGCAAATAGCTTTTATTAATTGATCTGCTAATAAAAGTATAAAGATTATCTCCAACACATAGTATGTTATTCAAAAGTGAAGAGTCCCAACAATTAACATTTGTTATATAATTATGTATTATAGCAGTCAAGGACATTGCTACACATTGTTTACCAGCATTTTGCCCAAATGTCATTGTATCACCTTGGCTTAAATTGGCACATATTGTTTTTGTTGGGTCAACAACAAGAAATATTGTGGGTCCTGGATTTTCCTCAACATCATTGGCCAATCTCAATAACAGTGGGACATACACATTGTTGCATGGCATTTGATTAACTAATACAATCATTTCACTTCCAGTTTCAATACAGTTTGCATTTGCTGGCAAAAAGAGTATGCTACAAGCACAATGGCTTTGTTTGGTTAGTTTTAGCAAACACAATGGCTTGCTTAGTTTGTTTAACGAGGACCACTCACTCGTTTTGTTTTGTTTAACGAGGACCACGCACCCGTTTAAAAAGAGTATGCTAGAAGCACAATGGCTTTGTTTGGTTAGTTTTAGCAAACACAATGGCTTGCTTAGTTTGTTTACGAGGACCATGCACTCGTTTTGTTTTGTTTAACGAGGACCACGCACTCGTTTAATTTGATTTTGTAATTGAAATATCCAATCGTTGGATATGAATGTCTGATCATATCAGAAAGACTGATATATGTTGAACATTGACTACCAATAGATTCTTCACTTCGTTCAGTGTCTAAAATGGAAAAAAAACGTTTAATTTATTTGCCTGAATTTAAAATCCCAAAGTATATTCACCTAACATTTAATATACTGGGTTTGGTGGATAATCCAAGTGAGTAGATATATACACAATTTAAGACCTAACCAGGAACGGTTGCGAAAATGCAACACTAGGCCCTCTGGCAGGAATTGAACCCACGGCCCTGCGATTCCGGTGCAGCGCTCTAACCAACTGAGCTACAGAGGCCAGTTGCTGAGCTGTAACCGTAAGTTCTGTATATATAGGTTATCGGGTGTGCAGGTTGTGATAAGGTAAACTTCAAATATTTATTTTTGAAAAAAAAAAATCTTTGAAGTTAACATTTAATATGTAAATGTATGCAATTTACAATCCAGTTCAATCCTCCCATGATTTTGAACATCCAGACTTGCAGGTTTTCTGCATTTCTTTTGGGTATATTTTTGTATTTAAAATGGTTATCTTAAGATCATTCCTTAAGACTTTTACCATGTAATAATTACAAAACATAATACGGTTCAGTGTCCACATCATGAAACATCGCCTTAGTTTAAATTGTAAATTACAGCATCTGTTAGCATGCTCAATGAGAATACCCATTTTATAATAAAGCAAGTGCAATATAAACTAAATTTAACTAAAGGGTGCGTTATTTTTGAACGAGTTTGAGTAAATTTGTGGTCTTATATTACCGTAATGTATAAATTATACATTTAATATAAATATTTAATAATATCTGTATCTACTAATAATTTGACTCTTTGTACAGCGTAAATCATAACAAAACCAAAATATTACTTTTAAAATAAATAAAATCTACCATGTTAGTCAACATACCTTTACTAAACCGCTTTATTTCTTGACAAAAACTTAGATATATGACCATATAAAATGCACTCACTTGTCACTTTTGGACCTCACTGGGAAACACAGTGATAGACATGAGACGCTCACTGCTTGGAGACCACAAAATTACGTCGCTCATGCGGTGTTTTCGAGTTCCGACACAGTTATTTGATCCTACTCGGATTGTTTTCGTAAAATCCCTGTGTATGCCATTTTGTAACTGCAACGTCATTTTACGTCATAAACTCGGCGACATCACGACACAATACTCACAAAATCGAGATTCTGTCGAACATAATACATCCGAATGGGAGACTGGGTCGAGATTAGTGTCACAGAAT
The DNA here is from genome assembly GCA_016169945.1 of Trachythela sp. YZ-2020. Taxonomy (NCBI): domain Eukaryota; kingdom Metazoa; phylum Cnidaria; class Anthozoa; order Malacalcyonacea; family Clavulariidae; genus Trachythela; species Trachythela sp. YZ-2020. The sequence goes on along the minus strand of JADLSH010000162.1, from coordinate 1,148,592 downwards.
AGACATGGGTATTCTGTGTTAGTGTGCCGCCTCGCTTCGCTCGGCACTGTCGGGCAGCAATAAGTGTAATTCAAATTGAGTTGCCCGGGAGATCTTGACACACTAATCTAGTTGCGGAATATTGGTTTGGTTGTTACCGGATTAAGTAACACTCAACACTAGCGACAGTTGTGAGGTTCACAATCATATATCATCATATACACTTGTATATTTAAAAACCTTTGTGTTTTTTAACAAAAACAAAATATTTATATTGACCGCCATACAATGCCTTCTATCTAAATATATTAATGCGAAATAAAACAAAGTTACTATTGTTTTGTATTTAATAAAAATACTTAGTGGTTCCCGCACTGAATTAATAGGTTACACTCGTATATTTAATAACTTTGTGTTTTTTTTAACAGATACAAAATATTTATATTGACCGCCATGCAAACCAACAAAAACCAAATCTATATTTAAACTATTATTTACATAACATACTTTATATTTCAAATTAATTCACCGTCTTGCTTATTGATTATTACTAATGTTAATGTTCAGATTAAAATACATGTTTTTAACAAAACACGCATGCAAGTTATATATGTATACTATATGTACAATATTTACACTTCACAAGATGGTCGATGCCTTATGATTTATTTAACCTATGATTTAACATAGCTTCATGTTTAGTGACTCTTTAGTCTAATGAATCTACTCACTGATCTCAAAATTAGCGCTGGATAGTGGTCTGAAGTCAATGGCGGCCATATTGGTGTGGCCACTATAAATCAACAGTGATGTTGCTGACATGCAGTGGCGTGCTGGCTTGTGTTCGCCAGGGGAGGCCAGCTGAAAATTTGGCGCCCCCTTGTAAGATGTGTATGCGTCGTAGACGCCAGACCTCTAGGGGGGTCCGGGGTATGCCCCGTCGGGAAAATTTTGAAATTTAGAGTCCCTGAAATGCTATTTCTTGCGTTTTGGGTGGCGATTTGACGGAATTCTGAGAATTATAAAACATTGTATATTATAAAAATGCGCAAGAAACAACACATTCTCTCGTTGGCTCATCGGATCTGACAAAATTCCAATTCGGACTAGCGGTTTTGTGTGCGGTTTTGTGTGATTTGTGCAATTTCGGCGCCCCATTTATGTTTTGGCGCCCCCTAAAAAATCTTCGCTGGGGTGGCCATGGCCCCCCGGCCCCCCCTGCCAGCACGCCACTGTGACATGTTAAACTAAGAAGATGTTATCTATAAGTTTCTAGTTATTGGTGGGAAAGGATTAACAAAGAAAACATATTGTCTAGACAGAAATTGGTCATCAGTGGATTCAGTGGCTTCTCTTTCTTCTTAAATTTACCAGTGAATAACTAATGAGGTCACACCAATATGGCCGCCATAAATCTCATTATCTAGTGTTTAAAACGTTCAAAAACTCATTAAAAGGATTTGGAAAGCTAAGTAACATCGAAAAAGATAATGATACTAATTTAAACACCCAAGGATTAGACTTGTAAACAATTTGACAAATTTCAAAATCTCTTTCCACTGTAAATAAGCCTAAATATTCTGGCTTCAAAAGTGCTTTATTCAATAAGCCAGTTCGGAGTGTCGACTGCGCATTCAAATGACGCGTTCTGCGTCGGGATAAAATTACAGTTGAATCATAACATGTAGCTGAGACTGGAAGAATTAAAATATATCAAAGTATTCAACTGTTCAATCATCATTTGAATATGCAAAATTGCTCCGCGTAGAACAATTAGTTTCGGCGCGGTGGACTCGCTTTAAATTGGAAAATTCATTTCTTTAAGTGCACCATTCTGTATTTTGCTTTGCACAGAAGACAAAATATGCCAGTACAAAAACTATTTAATGACAGTTCTATTGTGGCTATATGTGAAACACAAATGAATGATTGAACATTTCAATACTTCGATATGCATATTTTAATTCTTCAAGTCTCAGCTACATGTTTTGATTCAACTGTAATTTTATCCCGACGCAAAACGCGTCATTTGAATGCGCAGTCGACACTGGGAACTGGCTTATTAAAAAGATGCTGCATCCAGTCTTAATTTTGAGATCAGTGAATATTGCAATCACCAAATTATCACATTTTCTGAAATGCATTAACACTTTCAGTGGCTTACTTCGCCGTTTTATTGTTTATTGAAAAGTCTTTAGTTCAGACAAACGTCATTTATAATTATTATACACGAAAACGGATAACTCCAGTCTTTGTTTCCGAAGAAGAACTCCTTTCCCTAGCCTGCTCGCGCCTGAAATTTTGAAGGGGGAAATTTCAGACGGCGAGCAGGCTATCATTTCCCAAGATTTTCAGACGTTCAAAGTACATTGCAATATTTGATACAATTCAAAACATTGAAATTCAGAAGACAAAACCTTGTCGGTGCACTTAAAAAAACTTCAAATCAAAACAATGAAAAAGACGGAATCGTGTGATCATTTTGATCAAACGAAAATATTTTTCGATCCATTAAATAGCTCTGCCCGTTTTGTTTTTCATTTGCCGCTGTCGGCACTTTAGTGATTTCGGTAATGAATACCAGAATTCTTTGCACCGTGGGGGTGGCTCTATTTCAAAATATATGGCTCTAACCGCAAAACAAAGATAAAAGTGGAAACACATTACGTTTCACAGTATAGTTAATCCCAGTGCTAACTGATGATTTACCCCCCACGGCACAAAGTATTATAATATTCATGCAAGGGACGCATAAGAAGCTTAGAAAACCTTTCAGTTGCAAGGTCTCACTACAGCAGTTGCCGCAAACCTTTTTTCTATCATACCTGCCGGCAGTTCTTTCCAACTGTGACTTCCCATGGTGAAGCTTTCTACTGAGTTGAGATTTCCCAGCTCATCATTCTTTCCGCCCAACACAACAATGACGTCATGCATGATGACGGCTGAGCAACCATACCTTCTGTATATCATGGAGGGCAAGTTCTCACTTCGTCCGGTCTCAGTGTCATACATAATGACGTCATTTAATATGTGGCGATTCTTATCTATACCGCCAACAACGATGATCATATTACCCCAAGTAACTGTGGACATTGCCCGGACAGGCCTGGGTAACGATGGACATGGCTTGAGCTTATTCTTAACCAAATCATAAACAACAACGCTGTCAGTAACATCATTAATATCGCGTGTTGTCAATCCTCCCAAGATAAATAGTTTACCATTAACAACTTCTGCTCTGTGGTGTTCTCTTGGCTGAGGCATTCTTGCCACCAGCTTGAAAGTATACGGCGGGGTAAGACCAATCGCATAAATTGCATCGGATGTTCTGTCTTCATTCCAGTTACATCCACCGATAGCGATTAATTTATCTTGATAAACTATGGTGACATGAACAAATAACCTGGCAGGAAGTTTACCATCAAACATCGTCCATCGCAAAGGATACTCGTTCATCTTCAAGACTTCAATGCTGTCAGTAGCAACTTGACCATCGAAACCGCCAGCGACGATGACGTCATTGTTGTAAACACATGACGTAGTTGATAATCGACGGTGATTCAATCGTGGTAGCATAGTCGACCTCCCTTCAACTATGTTGAATTTTTCAACTGTATTTAAAACCAGGGCATCTCCTATCCCATACCTACCGCCAAGAATAATGATGTCTTGATTGTTGGCTGGAACTGTTGGATCCATAGCTTGAGCACCATTGTTATTTACATTGCTTCCTTGTAATAGGGGATTCAGCATTTTTTCAACTCTTTCAAACTGTTGTCTTACCACCATGGCATTCTCCTGAATTGTAAAATTGAAAATTTCGATGACTAGGATACAGTATTGGTGTTCGAACATCTCAGAGACGAAACTGTATGCATTTTTATAAACCATGCCTCAAGCAAGAAGTTAATTAATGGGGCTTCGGTGGCGCAGTCGTCAGAGCAAGCGCCTTTCACCTCTGAGTCTTGAGTTCGATTCTCGTTGAGGACACTCATCACATTCATGTGAAAAGAGTAAGTCAACGCTCTGTCGAAAGTCGTGGGTTTTCTCCGGGCACTCCGGTTTCCTCCCACAGGGAAAGTTGACTGGGTGGGTTAGGATAGACAGATTAGGAAAGTAATATCACAATTGTAAAAATAAATAATGTAGGTTAAGTACATAATATAGATAAGCTAGATACTTGATGTAATCGGTCACTGAAAAGCCCCAATGGGGAGTGAGCTGAATAATGTATGTATGTATCTTATAAATATTTGTTTTGTGGAATATAACAAGTTTTAATTCTTTTTGTTGGCAAAGCTTACCTTCTCTAATGAAAATTCAGTACATGAAAACCGCAAACCTCCGACTATAAGCGCACCCGAATATAAGCACCCCCGTGTATAAGCCCACTATATTCACTAACGCTCAAACCATTCCAAATATAAGCCCCCCCCCCCCTAATATAAGCTCCCTGTGTATAAGCCCATCATATTCATTAACGCTCAGAACATTCCAAATATAAGCCCTCCCCTATCGAAGCCTTTGGCTTATAACTGAACAAGATATACCAGTATTTATTGATGTTTTATTAAGTTTACAAAAAGCTTGTTCATGCTAATGATATTTCAAGGCATCACGGACGAATCTTCTGTGTAACTTCGGTCCGTGAAGGTAATATAAACATGGAAGTTCTATCCCTCCTCCGAGAACCCACGTTCCTTCTTGTGCTTTTCTTTGTTGGCCTGTGATAACTGCCGTAACTTTCCAGACTTTCCAGCTTTTCACAATAAATATTACTAACACAAAATGTAGTCCATGTATTAGCCCCACCGAATATAAGCTCCCCCATGTATAAGCCCATGAAAAAATGCTTACGAACGAATATAAGCCCAGGGCTTATAGTCGGAGGTTTACGGTATAGTATTTGCACTTAGGGAATGAAAGCTTTGCAAAGAAACTGTGGCGTTTTCAACCATTACAAAACAATATTGATAGCTATATAGCCAGAGAAACGTACAAAGATTAAACAAATATTCTATTCCCTTCTGTTTATAGCAAATATAGTCTTGCCGAACCAAGGTTGAATTAAATGACCGTGCGCGAGGTCGCCAAATGCGACCAAAATTTGTTTGTACGAGTAAACACTTCCCAATGGTAACCCTCGTGGCGAATGAGCAAAAAATAGAAATGATTAAGGTGGATCAATGTGTTAAAACACATTGAAATTTTAAACTCCGTTTTTAGGTATTATTCACCAGGTATCGGGGTTTTCATATATTTTGATCTTTGAAGAAAAATGTCGTTTTTTCTTCGATACAATTTTTTTGGCATTACAGAATTTTTAATTTTTGGTAAAATGAAAGATTTTTGCGTTGCAATACAGTATGCAAAATTTGAACATAAGTTACCGGACAAAATAATGAGTTATAGCACATTGATTTTCAAAAATAGAAATTTTAATGACGTCAGCAATCGACATGAAAACGGTATACACTGGTATATAACACGCGCAATGACGCGAGATGGCGCCGGCAAATGCTCACGTCAGGTCATTTTAGAAGTTCTTTAGTTAATATTCCCACGCCACAAATGGTCACGCGGGTTTGTTCATATAGTATGAAGTTTTGTTTTCGCGATTCTTGAATAAGGTTTTTGTGATTACTATATCGAGCAACCTTAAGTAATTCTAAAGCGTTAGACATTACTTTTCAATGAGGATGTTGTCAGTACAATATTATACTGTATAATGTATATAATTATAAATATTAAGTAATTAACAAGTGCATGTAGATAATCGATTAATAAGTGCTAATTAATATATAGCGCGACTTGGTATTAAATTTGACGACCAGATTTTATACCCTTGAATCCACTTAAGCGATTAAAATATTTTCCAATTTTAACTCCTGTGCCGTTCATATATACTTTTTACCTGATGAAAACAGGCGTTTTCCAATGGAAATGACTTTTTAATAACTATCTTTTGTCAGTGACATGCAATTTTCAAATATAATTACAATTTTTTCTTACCTCCATTCGATTTACTTTATCTTTTATTTCAGTTTGGGATTGTTTCATCTCGTCAACATTTTTCTAAATGACAGTTATAAGTGTTAAAATATTATCTCAGAGATGACAGTTATTACATTTTAAAAACTATGGTTTATGAAGGGAGTATAAAAAGTTCTTTCTCCTAAATAGCCTTACTTACACTCAAAATCGGAACAATTTCAGACAAATTGTCTATTCACGTAAAAGTGTGGGGGGGGGGACAGTTGCCTCCCAACCCCACCAAAATGTCCGCCACTGATTACAGTTTTATGTCAAGTAACATGTAATTTTCCAATATAATTACAACCTTGTCTTACCTCCATTTGATTTACTTTAACATTTATTTGATCTTGTTTTCTTCCCATTTCAGTGATCTGAATTTTCATTTCAGCTTGGGATTGTTTCATCTCAACATCATTGTTCTAAATTACAGTAAAAGTGTTGAAATATTGTCCCAAAGACACTGATTACATTTTGACAAACTATGGTTCTTGAAACTAGTAAGTATATATTATTAGAGCCATTTATACGGGAGAGAATAAGTCGCGACTTACATAAGACTCGTCTTATATATAAGACCCGGACACACTCGTATAAATGGTCAAATTCTAATAAGTCACAACTTATTGTGGACCATTCTGAACCCCTGTCCTTATTTAAGTCGTGACTTACTAGAAATGGACCATTTATACGAGTGTGTTCCCGTCTTATATAAGACGCATATTATGTAAGTCGCGACTTATTTTCTCCCGTATAAATGGCCGTGTTGTGTACTATATAAATAAAAAGGTTCTGTTGCTTTAGACAAGGACGAAGCCCAGCGTCCTTCAACAGCGGTATAACGACGAAACGAATAAGTTTTAAGATGCTATAATTTGCCATGCACTAATCTTTTTTGTAAAAAGAGAATGCTCACCAAAGCGTGAAAATCGAGTAAAAGCAAGTACATACATTACTAACTCTTCTGCCTAAGAGTTTCTAGCCAATAACGTGCAGCGTGATACAGAAATGCCACGAATAAAATAGAAACAACGCCGCCCAAAAATATAGACTATATGGCCTGGACAGATATCTTGTAAATTCCAAAGTATAGATCTACAAAACAATTATAATGGTCGCCATACAATCACAATCGTGTCTTACCTTCATTTTCTTTACTTTAACATTCATTTTATCATGTTTTCTTTTCATTTGTTCTTGACTTTCTTCCATTCTGTCGAATTTCCTATTTGCGAGGACTTGACTTTCTTCCATTCTGTCGAATTTCCTATTTGTCTCCTCACGGTGTTCTTCTTGACTAGTGGTGATATCACTGAGCTGCTGCCTGTGTACATTTTGAGTGTTTTCCATTCCATTCAGTTCTCGCCATCTTAAATTTTGAGTTTCCATAATTTCTTTCTGTCGTGCTTTCATTAGAATCAATTCCTCTTTCGTTTCTTCTTGACTTGCTTTGATCTCTCCACAGTCCTGACATTTGGCGCTTCCGAGCTGACATAAACTCTTCTTGTGGTTGTCTTTATCTTTTCTATTTATTTGCATTTCACAGTTTTCACACGTCACTGGAGCAAATCCACACTGATTTATATGATCTTGTAGATTTTCATGCTGGATAGGTTCGAGACATCCTCGTTCAATGTAATCACACTTGATTTTCAGCTCTGACCAACATTCCATGAACATTCTTGAAGGATGTTTCAAAGTTTCTTGGGTGAGGTGTTGTCTACATACTGGACATTGAGGATTTTCTTGAAGAGATCGCATTATACAAGCATAACAAAATGGGTGTTCTTCATGGCAACATCGTGGGTCTCTCGGCACATCACAACAAACACCACAAAGTAGACTTTGTCTAACTGGACCAATGAAACGACTTTCTTCATAACCTTGTCCATCCATTCGGAATCTATCTGTAAGGTTTGGAAAAATCACTTAAAACTATCGGTAAAGAATGAGACTAATGGCTTTACGGCTTTTTATGTAAACGATAAAAAAAATTGAGTTCAATCATAAAATTAGTCAACAGAGATTGGTCAGGCGAGTTCTTACCCTTTATAAGTACACAAGATTTAAACTCTCAACCGTCAGAAATCTAGTCCACTGCTCTACCTGTTAAGCTATCAAGCCTACAGAGATTGAGGAGTTATTGTCCTTTATAAGTACACAAGATTTAAACTCTCAACCTTCAGAAATCTAGTCCACTGCTCTACCTGTTAAGCCGGCTGTTAAGCCGGCTGTCAAGCCTAAAGAGATTGATGACAAGTTCTTGTCCTTTATAAGCTAGTACACAAGATTTAAACTCTCAACCTTCAGAAATCTAGTCCACTACTCTACCTGTTAAGCTGTCAAGCCTACAGAGATTGATGATGAATTCTTGTCCTTTATAAAGTACACAAGATTTAAACTCTCAACCTTCAGAAATCTAGTCCACTGCTCTGCCTGTTAAGCTGCAAAGCCTACAGAGATTGGTGATGAGTTATTGTCCTTTATAAGTACACAAGATTTAAACTCTCTGCAGGACTGAACCTTCAGAAATCTAGTCTACTTTACGAGCTATCTAGTCTACAGAAACAATATGGTTGAACATCCACTGCAAAAATAATAAAAATAAAGGAATATCTCTTCAGCTGGTCAGTTATTATCCTGCAGATTATTATAAGAACACAATATTTCTTGAGGAATCTAATTCACCGCTCGGTGTGAAAGAAACATTTGAAACATTTTTGTCCAAATATTTATCCGTTATTCATTGCCGTGCTAATTAACTTACACGTGTTGAAACAATTTGTATTTGTCAGAAGTTCCAAGTATCAACTTGAAATTCTAAGAATCATTGTATCAACTTCAAATTTATAGGTACATTAAATTTGAATTCTCCCAGTCAACTGGCGTTGTGCTATATCAAGTCTTTAGGGAAATAGTGCAGAGATTTTAGTCTATCACGTACTTAGAGTTTTGTTGAGCTATCAAGAATGACTTTTAAATTATTGCCATATACCGGCTACTTATTATTCTTTGTATAATATGTATACGTCAAATATCAGTTCAGCTGATCAGTTCTATTCCGCGGTGTCATAGCGGATAGTGTCCCCCACGTAAAAGTCAAAAACAAAAGTTCAGATTTGTGAGGAACGTCTTTTCCATGTCGGTTATATCTCCCTGCGATACCACGTTTCTGACGCTTTCATTAGCTATTTCTATTATAGCATAAATACTTTGGTCATGAACAAACCTGTTGAGCGATATTTTGATTAACAATGCTTCTAGTTTCTTCATTTAACCCATATATACGTTTTGGGGAAACGGTCAAAACCGGTTTATATTAGTGCAAATTTCTGTATTTCGACCAAAGAACGCAAGAACTAAAACTTATCTCAGTATTTCTTTGGGGGGACAGAATCCGCTACACTATCCGCATCGCGTATAGTGGCGGTCCGCGGGGAGACAATATCTGCCAGCAGATATTGTCCGGGGAGACACTCTCCGCTGTGACACCGGTTTATTAATGACGCAATATATTTCTACACCATAAGGAATCCATTTAACCATTCTATATCACCTCTCTACAGAAATTGGTGGCACTTGTGAGCCGGTTTTTATCCTGCATTAACACAAAATATTTCAATTCGCAACTGACCTAATTTAATCCAGATCTAATTAATCTTTCTGCCTATCTGTCGAGTTATGAAACCTTCATACGCATCAATTAGTAGTTTATAGCTCTAAAATATACGTGTTGTGCCATAAAGCCTCAATATCCTTATAAGGAGATAACTGATTTGCTTTGACAATACCGTTTTAACCACCATGCTGTGAGAATTGAATTTATGTTGCCACATATGCATTTGTTTGGAGTTCCAAGTATCAAGTTGAAATTCTTAGTATCAACTTGGACCTTGGTGTCATGCATATGTGAATGAAGTATATTCCAAAAGATTGACACTGCATGTAGTTTAAGCTTTAACACTAACTACAGTTTGTCCTGGAGAAGTAGAAAAGTAAAATTTGAAACGTTTTCATCTAAAAATATTGATCTGTTATTCATTGTTGTGTGAACTTATGCGTGTCGAGACAATTTGCATTTGTTAGAAGTTTCAAGTATCAACTTAAAATTTACAAGTACATTAAATTTAAAATCTCACAGTCCATTCTAGTCTATCACCTGAGATTCTAGTCTATCACCTGAAATTCTAGTCTATCACCTGAGATTTTCATTCGTTATTATCGCATATTTGGTTTATCGAAATCGTGCCAAGTCATCAAGCAATAAGGAAAACTTGGAGAACAAGACCAAAGACAGAAATAATTCAAAAGATATTTATGAAAATCCTGACAAAGATGATGTGAATTATGAGTGTAGCGCTTTATACCTATCAAGTTTAGTGCTAAAATCTTGTTTTCAGAAATTTGGTGTCGCACTCTATACCTGCTGAGTTATCAAACCTACAGAGATTGGTGGCGAGTCCTTATCCTTTATAAATACACGAGATTTAAACTGCCAACCTTCAGAAATCTAGTCCACTACTGTCTATTGTGTTTAGGAAATCTAGTCCACACATTCAAGTGCTCAAATCTTGTTTTTATAAATCTAGTGCATCGCTTTCTTGAGTTATAACATAGATTGGTAGCGAGTTCTTATCATTTATAAGTACACAAGATTTAAACTCTCAACCTTCATAAATCTAGTCCACTGCTCTACCTGTTGAACTATCAAGCATATAGAGATTAGTGGTGAGTTCTTATCCTTTATAAATACATAAGATTTAAACTCTCAACCTTCAGAAATATAGTCCACTGCTCTACCTGTTGAACTATCAAGCCTACAGAGATTGGTGGTGAGTTCTTATCCTTTTATATATAAGTACACAATATTTTGAACTCTCAACTTTCAGGAATCTAGTTCATTTCTCTACCTGTTGAACTATCAAGTCTACAGAGATTGGTGGCGAGGCATAGGAATTGATGGTGACAGTTATAGACATTACAAGGATAATAAAAACAGACTTACCAAAGTTGAGGAATGGTGACAGATCTTTTACTGTAAGAGTCTATAACAAATTGAGTTTAACGCGTCAACTGTATTTTGTGTTTAAGACAACACCTTAATTTGTCGTAATGTTTATTGTGTTCAAAACATCTCGTGATTTAACGTCAGTTTCTCAATATCCTTATAAGGAGATAACTGGTTTGGTTTGGCAATACCATTTCAACCACCATGCTGTGAGAATTTCATATATCTTGAGACATTTGCATTTGTTTGGAGTTCCAAGTATCAAGTTGAAATTCTTAGTATCAACTTAGACTTTGGTGTCATGCATCTGACATGAAATAACAGTTTCCAAATAAAGTATATTCCAAAAGATTTACACTGTGGTGTAAGTTGTAACTACACTTTGTCGTGGACAAGTAGAAAAGTCTATCATGCTAGCGCTAGTTTTGTTGAGCTTTCAAACATGATTTATAGATTATTGCTATAGTGGCTACTTATTATTCTAGTTATATATGTATACATTAAATATCAGTTCAACTGATTAGTTGTAATATTATTAAAGGTTTATAGATTAGTTATATAGATATGTTAATTAGTTTAAATTTCTTAGTATATAAAAGTTGGCTTCGTATAATAAACAAAATGTTTGGGTATGACCAAAGTCAGTCTGTTCAGCGAGCTTGATGGCTGAAAGCGAGGCACGGATCTCGTACCCAGGCTCTTTTATCTGACGCTCCTAATTCGCTGGTGAAGACTCTGGCTGGGCTGCGAATCGTTTATGGTTTTCAAAATAACTGGATATAGTTGTAGTTTTTAGAGTGGAGAGAAATAGACAGCTCATATTTCCCGTCAGAACAATACAAACGCTGCCTATGTTAATATTCCCAACTTCATATATGAATCTCTTCTTTGTCGACTTAAATATATAGTTATTTTTAAAATAGTAGCACACACTTTTTATTCAAACCCACCAACATTGAGTACATGCAATATTGATCTAGAGTATTGTTTTGCGTTCTACCTCAGCCTCGTACTCAGGCGCTTTAAAGAAAAAGAGAAAACATCGCGTTAAGCTACTAATTGGTCCCGCTATGCAATTTTCAAATCATTATCGTTATTCATTTCTTTAGAAATTGATTGTTTTCACCGTCAATGAACACGAACAAATTTGCATAGCGGGACTAAATCGGCGGGCTGGCTATGCTACTGAAAGATCATAGTAGCTTAACGCATTTTCGCATTTCTCTTTCTCTACTAAGTGGATACATGAGGCTGGTTTTTAAAAAAAAAAATTTTTTAATTTTTTTTCACGATGTGACGATGAACAAAACTTCTTTTTTCTCTTGCCTGGATATTTAGGTTAAGGCTTATTTTTGACCAAAAAAAAATTTTCGATAATTTTTTTCACGATGGCGAACGATGAACAAATTTAGTCAATTTTACTTTACATTTTACTCGTAGGCAAAAATGTTTGAAAAGGAAATAATATTCTCATAGTTACATGGTCCAGTAAAATTAAGTAAGCTAATAAATTTTCTGTAGCTCACACACAGGCGGCTTAATCTCATCGTTTGTCAGGAGTAGCGACTAAGCGGGCCTTTTGATAGTTATTTTGAATTGATGAATATATATATATAATGAGCTTAATAAAATCATAAATATACGAAGAATTTATTCACTGGCATTGAGGAAGATTAAAAGTGAAACACTGAATAAAACATTGTCAGACTAGTCAGGCTGGCTAGTATTTGTAGCAACAGTCAGCACTCAGTCAGATTAGCAGTACTGCATGGCCATCTGGCAAACCCACCTACGCAAAAGCCTACACGTCAGAAAATTTCCAAATATTTTGAGGAAGATGGGGAACACCCAAGTCCTACCCTGAGGTCTGAGGAAGGTTGAAAACTTTTTGCAACTCTGCTCTAATAGAGGCATCCGTTTTGTCCCACAAGCAGTGGCGTAGCCAGCCCGCCGATTTGGTCCCGCTATGCAAATTTCAAATCATTATCATTATTCATTTCTTTAGAAATTGATTGTTTTCATCGTCAATGAACACGAACAAATTTGCATAGCGGGACTAAATCGGCGGGCTGGCTACGCTACTGCCCACAAGCATTTAAACCAATATTTTGTAAGGACAGATGAACTGCGCACTTTGACCTGAATGAATACGGTTCCCACAAATCGTAAGGCAATTTCTTTTTACAAATAAACCTAATGATCGTATCCATGCATGCATAATTACAATAACCTCCGGAATACGGAAAAAAGGCCAGCCGAGCATAAACAAGTGAAAGGCCGCTAATATTGGTTTTATTCAACTGTAAAGACCTCGGACATTTGGCCCAGTAAAATATCATGAAAGAAGACAAACAATTTTTACTTAAAAAATCAGAACAACTTTCACGCCTAAATCAAAACTAAAACGTCTTAAATTTTGAGTGGAAGACCACCTCCTGTGCCGTTCATATATACTTTTTACCTGATGAAAACTGGAGTTTTCCAGTGGAAATGACTTTTTAATAACTATGCAAACCTAAAAGGAACCAAAAACAATTTTGTGTTACCTTTATTTCTTCTTGCTTTCTTTGCATTTTTGATTTTATAATAGTCTCGCCCGTATTAACATCAATGTCATCATGTTTTCTTTTTATTCCTGACATCTCACCTTTTATTTCAGCGAGATAATCTTTCTTCTCGTCAACATTTTCCTAAATCACAAAAGAAATGTCGAAATATTATCTCAGATGTTACTGTATACATTTTGCCACACGCACAAGCACACGACTTTCACACCTCTACGTATTTACCTCAGCTGCTTCACCTATTTCTTGCTTTTCCGCAACATTTTCCGCCATATTTCCTTGATTCTTTCTGGAACTTAAACTACATAATCAGAAGAAGAAAAACACTAAAATTCTACAACATAATAATTTCGTAAACAATTTTTGATTCTCTTTAAACTCTCATTGGCCGGCTCTTATTTACTTTTGTAACTAAACTGTAACTAAACCTTCGTACATCATTTCTTTACGTTTCTTGACTTCTTCCATGTTTTCAATCTCAACCTTTAACCCTTCCACTTTCATTTCCGAAATTTCTTTAACTCTTTTTCGTTGTCGCCTTGCGCCGTAATTACGATCGGTTGTTTCAAAATGTAAATATCGCCAGACGTGTTTATTCTCTGGCAACAGGACACGCGTCATTCGATAGCTTATGACTTCCTCTTTAAAATTATATTTAGTTTGTCCCGGTTCATATTACATATCCAAATTAATTTGCATCATGCCATAAATTATCTAAAAATTTTACAATTATTGTTAAAATAACCCTGAATTGCCAGAACAGGGTTCAGAATTTTCGAGCAAATGTTAGCAAATTTTGGACCAAAATTGTAGCTCATATAAAAAGGAATATTATTGGAAAGTTTCATTGCATTTGAAGAAGTAGAAGTATTTTATTTTATTTTTTGAAAGTCGCATGCAAAATGCCGAGATCGTTGAAATTTGATCCCGCACGCGAAAATTAATTACGAAATGCCATATAAGGTCAGTGTTGATTGCTATAAACCAATGAAAATCCGCCATCTAGGCAATTAAATGACGCGGAATCGATTGCCGGTACTTTCAATACGCTAGGATGCAAAGCCGCGGATATTTAGCTTCCGAAGTTGCCCGAGCGTGCGCCGACAAAACCGGGATTTCGCAATAAAGACGGGATTTTCACGGGAAAAGTCGAGAATTGTCATAAAATGGCTAGTTTATTTAGTATATTTATTTAAATACATCCTTTCGAACGGGATTTTCAAGAGCTGTCCAATGGTCACACTTAGGAGTTTGTAGCGTGTAAACCAATAGCCTGAAAACAGACCTACGTTTCGCCCGCCCTAAAATTCACGGGTCAAGGAATGGCGAAACGTAGGTCTGATGAAAATGTTGTCAAAAGTGCATTCCGCCCACTTTACATTTTGTAATAATTAACAATGAGATTGACACATTTAACACCTAAAAATAGAAGTTTAGAATAGTTTTTTGTAAACAATATCGAATATGTCGGCCGAGTGTGCCTTTTGTTTTGGCAATTTTAAAATTCGCGGCAATAAACACATAAGTGTTCCGCTATTCACTGGCACTAATAATAAAGAAATTGTCGCTCTAATAAAAGGGTTAAATGTAGATACAGTTACATTGAGTGTTCTTTTGTCACATATCGGCATAAAACTTCAAAAAGATAAGTTCAACCGCAGATCCGTGTGCAAGAAATGTGCGCGGAAAGTTACAAGTATGTATAATACATTTATGGAAATATGTGAAGCAGTAAAAAAGAATGACTCACTTTCCTCTCAAGTCGGAGTACTTCGTCTATTACTAGTGCTTTGACATTTCCAAGACCACCGTCCTTCAGTTTCTGTATCCAGGCATCAGATAACCATTGTTCAGCGCTGCCATATATAACTTGTGCGGATACCCCTTCTGTTGTACTAAACGAAGCATCCAGCGACACAGCCCGAAGTCCGAGACGTTTTAAATTTTCTACTTGTTGCACGAATGTACTCCAGAGGACTTACAACAATAACAGTGTGAGTATCGTTACACTGGCCGTATTCAAGCACATCCATTTCGGTGAACACTAATGGTAATATCTGATAAATTAGACTCTTTCCGTAGCCAGTTGGCAACACAGCAAATACATCCTCACGATCCACCACAAGCTTTTTAATACACGTTTCTTGTTCGGTTTTTAACGAACGGTAGTTAAATTGTGCTACAGTTAAATCCAATGCCTTCTTAAACAACTCGTCCTTCGACATGTCCACACGCAACAGCTATTGTTATGTAGATTTATATTCAAATTTTGATTCATAAACTCGTAGCATAATATTTGTCAACTTGACCTTCTTGCTGAAAATTGCTGACCTTTCCAAACTAATTCTAAACCTTTCATGTTAGCGACCAACCAATCAGAACCCATTTCCCTGTGAATTATCCAATCAGCTATTCCGACCGCCAGGCGGTCGGATTCCACAGCGTTTTGACATGATTTTCATCAGACCTACGTTTCGCCATTCCTTGACCCGTGAATTTTAGGGCGGGCGAAACGTAGGTCTGTTTTCAGGCTAGTAAACCAAAGGTAGGAAAGCGAAATGAATATATAATTAGTTTGTATTATTGTTAATTATTGTTAATTTGTAAACAATACAAAGTTCAGAGGTGTTTGAAAGGGGCTAAATTGGCCGCGTAGCATTGTAAACAAACACAATTTACTTCTCTAAAGACATCGTAAAACGCTGAATCGAACGGGGGTATTTTCATCTACATAGCATGCGCTGAACCGAAGATATGAACCTGCAAAATCATAGGTCACCGGTGACCTATAGACATCAGGCGACAACGATAAAGAGTTAAACTCTTCTTCCAAGCGTCGTTTAATTTCTCCACTTTCGTATTCCTCCAATACTTCCAAAAATCTCTGGTTCGTAAAACAATGTAGTAGGACATGTAGAGAGCTTGGCTTAATTTCCCGAATTTCCTGATTATCTCGCTCACCACCAAGACTTCTCGAGATAGCACTATAAATCTTTCTTGCTATTAATTTATAACCAGCATATATTGCACCCAAGGTAACTGCAGTAATGCATACATCTCTGACCACTTGGGCACTGTTACAGCTGATAGTGAATGAAATGTCACCACCATTAGTGTATGATAAACTGGCCCTGAGAACCTCCCCAGCAATAGCCTGGGCTGCCTTTCCAGCAAGCGATTCTGCCATGATAAGCTTTGCGCTGAAAAGAGAAATAGTATTTGTTCTATAAGATTGGCTTATAAAAGAAACCTGAACAAAAATAGTTCCCATCATTCAAGGTATTCTTCAATGAGTACGACAGTACAGCACAAGGTGGTTAATTATATGTATTGACATTGTGTTTGGTAGAAAAACATTTGGCATCGTGGCAATATGAGAAACAGAAAGGATCTTTTTTAAGACATTATACAATGGTCAGGACCAACAACAATTACTTCTCCCTTTTGGCTTGTTGATCTACCATTAGTGTACATTCAAAACAAAACAATGAATGAATAAAAAAGGTAGGATAGAACAGCAATCAAAATATTGTAATATAGAACGACATTGCATTTTTGATATATCCTGAATTATAACAAACACATAAAGTGCCATACTGAATGTTTTATTATATATACAGACATTCCGGGAATTCCACACATTCTTTTATCAAGTTATTCTGTTGGTTTATCCGAGGTTTGACAATACCTGATTTTAACCACCATGCTGTGAGAATTGAATTTATGTTGCGACATCTGCATTTGTTTGGAGTTCCAAGTATCAAGTTGAAATTCTTAGTATCAACTTAGACCTTGATGTCATGCATATGTGAATGAAGTATATTCCAAAAGATTGACACTGCATGTAGTTTAAGTTGTAACTACAGTTTGTGCTGGACAAGTAGAAAAGTATCAATATTTCATCTAAACATATTGATATGTTATTCATTGTTGTGTGATCTCATGCGTGTCGAGACAATTTGCATTTGTATAAAGTTCCAAGTATATAGTCCTTTACCTGAAATTCTAGTCTATCACGCTAGTTTTGTTGAGCTTTCAAACATGATTTATAGATTATTGCTATAGTGGCTACTTATTATTCTAGTTATATATGTATACATTAAATATCAGTTCAGCTGATTAGTTGTAATATTATTAAAGTTTTATGCATTATTTTTATATGTTCATTCGTTTAAATTTCTTAGTATATAAAAGTTGTCTTCGTATAATAAACAAAATGTTTAGGTATGAACAAAGTCAGTCTGTTCTCTGTTCAGCTAACTTGATGGTTGCGAGCAAGGCACCGACCTCGTACCCAGGCTTTATTCTCTGACGCTCCTACTTCGCTGGAGAAGACTCTGGCTGGGCTGCGGATCGTTGCTGGATTTAAAAATAGCTGGATATAGTTGTAGTATTTAGAGGGGAGAGAAATAGACAGCTCATATTTTCCGCCAGAACAATACAAACGCTGCCTATGTTAATATTCCCAACTTCATATATGAATCGCTTCTTTGTCGACTTAAATATATAATCATTCTTAAAATAGTAGCACACATTTTTTATTCGAACTAACCAACATTGAGTACATGCAATATTGACCTATAGTGTTGTTTTGCGTTCTATCCAGCCTCGTACCCAGGCGCTTTAAAGAAATAGAGAAAAAATTGCGTTAAGCTACTATATAAAGATCATAGTAGCTTAACGCGATTTTTCCTCTCTTCCTTTAAAGTGCCTGGGTACGAGGCTGGTTCTACCCTGCTTTTGACACTTGGCTGCCGTGTCTGTTAAGCGATTTCAAGTCTACAGAGTTAAGGGCTGAAATTCTGTTTTTGTGAAATCTAACTCACTGCACCGCTTTGTTAAACCTACATGCTACAGAGATTGGTGGTAAGATCTTATATAACTTCACGATTTTAAACCCTTTAGACCTTTAGAAGTCTAGTCAGCTGGTCTACTTGCTTGTCTATCAAGCCTACCGAGATTGGTAGCGAATTCATATCGTTTGTATCAAATAGGTATGAGCTATAGTGATAAATATTACAAAAATTACAAAATTAGACTTACCAAAGTTGACGAATGGTGACTTATTGGTAATTTTTGAAGATTCTGCAACAAATTGATCTTGACGGTGTCAAATGCATTTTGTGTTTAAGACAACACCTTAATTTGTCCTACTGTTTATTGTGTTCAAAATATTTCGTGATTTGAGCGTCAGTCTCTCAACATCCTTATAAGGAGATAACTGGTTTGGTTTGACAATACCATCTTAACCACCATGCTGTGACAATTGAATTTATGTTGCGACATCTGCATTTGTTTGGAGTTCCAAGTATCAAGTTGAAATTCTTAGTATCAACTTGGACCTTGGTGTGATGCATATGTGAATGAAGTATATTCCAAAAGATTGACACTGCATGTAGTTTAAGTTGTAACTACAGTTTGTCGTGGAGAAGTAGAAAAGTAAAATTTGAAACATTTTCATCTGAAATATTGATCTGTTATTCATTGTTGTGTGAACTTATGCGTGTCGAGACAATTTGCATTAATTTGTTTGAAGTATATGAACTTGAAATTTACAAATACATTTAAAATCTCGCAGTCCATTCTAGTCTTTCACCTGAAATTCTAGCCTATCACGCTAGTTTTGTAACGTTAAATATCAGTTTAGTTGTAATATTATCAAAGCTTTATAGATTAGTTATATACTAAGAAATTTAAACGAATGAACATATCTATATAAAAGTTGGCTTCGTATAATAAACAAAAGGTTAGGTATGAACAAAGTCAGTCTGTTCAGCGAACTTGATGGTTGCGAGCAAGGCACCGACCTCGTACCCAGGCTCTTTTCTCTGACGCTTCTAATTCGCTGGTGAGGACCTTGGCTGGGCTGCGAATCGTTTATCGATTTCAAAATAACTGGATACAGTTGTAGAATGTTGTTGAATTATATGATACAAGTTAAGCAATTTATAGAAGACCTCAATAATATAATCGAAAGAAGAATAAAATCTAAATGCAAACCAGCGTAAGAATGATCAGTTTCAAAACAAAGATTTTCTACTACTTTTCAACCCGTTTACAGCTCTAACATATACGTGTTGAGTCATAAAGCCCTCAGAAATATGTACTAAAGGAATCTATAATTATGGCCACTGCTGTGTGTGTTCAATCATATAAAGTTTACAGAATCTATAGTGGAATTGTTCGAGTCGAAAACAACTAAAGTACATCTCAATTTTTAGTCAGGCTTGAACATTTATTATCCTGTATTTCAATCAATCAATCAATCAATCAATCAATCAATCAATCAATCAATCAATCAATCAATCAATTAATCAATCAATCAACCTTTATTATTGAGGGTATTAAGACTGATAAACTAGCGGCCATCATGACTAAATAAGAAATTACAAGTTATAAAATTACAATGAAGCTAAAAAGTTTAACATGAAAAACTAATATACTAATTTAACATCACGCGGAATCGATTGCCGGTACTTTCAATACGCTAGGATGCAAAGCCGCGGAGATTTAGCTTCCGAAGTTGCCCGAGCGTGCGCCGACAAAACCGGGATTTCGCAATAAAGACGGCTTTTTCACGAGAAAAGTCATAAAATGGCTAGTTTATTTAGTATCAGAGACGTAGCTAGAGGGGGGGCCCGGGCCCCCTCTGGCGAAATTCTCGGCCCCCCTTGGTAAAATTCTGACTAGCAAAATATTTTTATTATTTTCTCACGCTATACGTCATGCAAATATTATATTTTACTTTTACTACATGATGTTTTGAGAATTTGGGTGTATTTCAGCATTGATTCAATGACAATGGCTTCGATTTGAGGCTTATATGTATTGATCAGTTATAGATAGATCAGTGGCTACAATATTACGAATTCTTCCGTTGATTTCCGAAGAGTGACCGAAGTGCAACACGTGCAAAATGTGGGTCGCCGTCGGGCATGCTGGTTATATTGTACGTTTTTGAGTTGGCCCCCCCAAAAATGTTTTCGGCCCCCCTTGACTGGAAAACCTGGCTACGTCTCTGTTTAGTATGGATATTTAAATACATCCTTTCGAACAGGATTTTCAAGAGCTATCCAATGGTCACACTTAGGAGTTTGTAGCGTGTAAACCAAAGGTAGGAAAGCGAAATGAATATGTAATTAGTTTGTATTATTGTTAATTTGTAATTTAACAATACAAAGTTCAGAGGTGTTTGAAAGGGGCTAAATTGGCCGCGTAGCATTGTAAACAAACACAATTTACTTCTCTAAACTAAAGACATCGTAAAACGCTGAATCGAACGGTGATATTTTCATCTACATAGCATGCGCTGAACCGAAGATATGAACCTGCAGAATCGTAGGTCACCAGTGACCTAAAAACATTAGGCGACAACGAAAAAGAGATAAAACAATGAACAATAAATTGACGGTGAACTAATACCAATGAGAAGACACTTGGGTTCAGATGGTGCGCAGATAAAGTCGAACTCGATAGAATCAGACACGTGAACAGAGATCGAAACAGTTCGTAAATAAGGTTACACTTTAATATGCATAAATCCAATGTTCACGAGAGAATATCGTAACAAATCGGTGAATCGTTAAATCGTTTCGAACTAAATAACATGACAATAAAAAATACTACTAAAAACTACGGTACTATATAACTATGTTGCGTGACCATATCATGAAACACGCTATCACAAGAATAAGCAATTATAATCAACAAATAAACTATATCATGCACTAGCATGCATTAACTATAACTGCAAGTGAATGTTTCAACTACATCTAGCATAACTAAATCATTAAACGACAAAGTAAAACTGAACTATAAAATCTATACTTGCAACTGTACAAAAGAAAGGTCAAAATGTGTACTCACTTTGGTTTACACGCGCACCGATGACTTTAACTTGCTGAAAACGACTGCGAGTACGTAGAAATACAATGTGGATAGATAAAATAGAAGTCCCAATATAACTTTCACGATAATGTCCACAGAATATTTTTAGAACGAAACGCACTGGAGAATTAATTGACCTTCCTCAAGTCACGCAATTTTTACTTATGATACTACAACCGTATAGGCGCACCACTTGATTGACAAGCTCTGATTGATATGATAAGCTGCATACTGATGCGTCGCATAAAAGTGTCGACGTTTACTGCTTATCTCCGTGTTTCAAAACTAACAAAAGTGTAGGATAAGTGTAATTCAAATTGAGTTGCCCGGGAGATCTTGACACACTAATCTAGTTGCGGAATATTGGTTTGGTTGTTACCGGATTAAGTAACACTCAACACTAGCGATAGTTGTGAGGTTCACAATCATATATCATCATATACACTTGTATATTTAAAAACCGTTGTGTTTTTTAACAAAAACAAAATATTTATATTGACCGCCATACAATGCCTTCTATCTAAATATATTAATGCGAAATAAAACAAAGTTACTATTGTTTTGTATTTAATAAAAATACTGAGTGGTTCCCGCACTGAATTAATAGGTTATCACTCGTATATTAAATAAACTTTGTGTGTTTTTTTAACAGAAACAAAATATTTATATTGACCGCCATGCAAACCAACAAAAAACAAATCTTTATTTAAACTATTATTTACATAACATACTTTATATTTCAAATTAATTCATCGTCTTGCTTATTGATTATTACTAATGTTAATGTTCAGATTAAAATACTTGTTTTAACAAAACACACATGCAAGTTATATATGTATACTATATGTACAATATTTACACTTCACAAGATGGTCGATGCCTTATGATTTATTTAACATAGCTTCATGTTTAGTGACTCTTTAGTCTAATGAATCTACTCACTGATCTCAAAATTAGCGCTGGATAGTGGTCTGAAGTCAATGGCGGCCATATTGGTGTGGCCACTATAAATCAACAGTGATGTTGCTGACATGTTAAAACTAAGAAGATGTTATCTATAAGTTTCTAGTTATTGGTGGGAAAGGATTAACATTGTCTTGACAGAAATTGGTCATCAGTGGATTCAGTGGCCTCTCTTTCTTCTTAAATTTACCAGTGAATAACTAATGAGGTCACACCAATATGGCCGCCATAAATCTCATTATCTAGTGTTTAAAACGTTCAAAAAGTCATTAAAAGGATTTGGGAAGCTATGTCAATATAACTAACATCGAAAAAGATAATGATACTAATTTAAACACCCAAGGATTAGACTTCTGAACAATTTGACAATTTCAAAATCTCTTTCCACTATAAATAAGCCTAAGTATTCTGGCTTCAAAAGTGCCTTATTCAATAAGCCAGTTCGGAGTTTCCACTGCGCATTCAAATGACGCGTTCTGCGTCGGGATAAAATTACAGTTGAATCATAACATGTAGCTGAGACTGGAAGAATTAAAATATATCAAAGTATTCAACTGTTCAATCATCATTTGAATATGCAAAATTGCTCAGCGTAGAACAATTAGTTTCCGCACGGTTGACTCGCTTTAAATTGGAAAATTCATTTCTTTAAGTGCACCATTCTGTATTTTGCTTTACACAGAAGACAAAATATGCCAGTACAAAAATTATTTAATGCCAGTTCTATTGTGGCTATATGTGAAACGCAAATGAATGATTGAACAGTTGAATACTTTGATATGCATATTTTAATTCTTCCAGTCTCAGCTACATGTTATGATTCAACTGCAATTTTATCCCGACGCAGAACGCGTCATTTGGATGCGCAGTCGAAACTACGAACTGGCTTATTAAAAAGATGCTGCATCCAGTCTTAATTTTGAGATCAGTGAATATTGCATATTACCGAAATCATTAAAGTGCCAATCACCAAATTATCACATTTTCTGAAATGCATTAACACTTTCAGTGGCTTACTTCGCCGTTTTATTGTTTACTGAAAAGTCTTTAGTTCAGATAAACGTCATTTAGAATTATTATACACGAAAACGGATAACTCCAGTCTTGTTTCCGAAGAAGAACTCCTTTCCCTAGCCTGCTCGGCGCTTGAAATTTTGAAGGGGGAAGTTTCAGACGGGGAGCTGGTCGGCTATCATTTCCCAAGATTTTCAGACGTTCAAATTACATTGCAATATTTGATACAATTCAAAACATTGAAATTCAGAAGACAAAACCTTGTCGGTGCACTTAAAAAACTTCAAATCAAAACAATGAAAAAGACGGAATCGTGTGATCATTTTGATCAAACGAAAATATTTGTCGATCCATTAAATAGCTCTGCCCGTTTTGTTTCTCATTTGCCGCTGTCGGTACTTTAGTGATTTCGGTAATGAATACCAGAATTCTTTGCACCGTGGGGGTAGCTCTATTTCAAAATATATGGCTCTAACCGCAAAACAGAGATAAACGTGGAAACACATTACGTTTCACAGCAAAGTTAATCCCAGTGTTAACTGATCATTAACCCCCACGGCACAAAGTATTATGATATTCATGCAAGGGGCGAATAAGAAGCTTATATGGAGAAAACCTTTCAGTTGCAAGGTCTCACTACGGCAGTTGCAAAAGTCCTTTTTTCTATCATACCTGCCGACAGTTCTTTCCAACTGTGACTTCCCATGGTGAAGCTTTCTACTGAGTTGAGACATCCCTGCTCATGATTGCTTCCGCCTAACACAACAATGACGTCATGCATGATGACGGCTGAGCAACACCGCCTTCTGTATATCATGGAGGGCAACCTCTCACTTCGCCCGGTCTCAGTGTCATACATAATGACGTCATTTAATATCTGGCGATTCTTATCCACACCGCCAACAACGATGATCATATTACCCCAAGTAACTGTGGACATTGCCCCGACAGCCTTGGGTAACGATGGACATGGCTTGCACACATTCGCAGTAACAAAATCATAAACAACAACGCTGTCAATGGCACCCTCACTATCGTCTGTTGTCGTTCCTCCCAAGATAAATAGTTTACCATTAACAACTTCTGCGCTGTGGTGTTGTATTGGCTGAGGCATTCTTGCCAGCAGCTTGGAAGTATATGGCGAAGTAAGAGAAATCGCGTGAATTGCATCGGATATTGTCTGTTCATTCCTGTTATATCCACCGATAGCGATTAATTTATCTTGATAAACTATGGCGACATGAGAAGATAACTTAGCAGGAAGTTTACCATCAAACATTGTCCATCGCAAAGGATGTTGGTTCATCTTCAAGACTTCAATGGTGTCAGTTTGACATGGACCATCGTAACCGCCAGCGACGATGACGTCATTGTTGTAAACACATGATGCTGATGATGCTCGTGGGCGATTCAATCGTGGTAGCATAGTCGACTTCTCTTCAACTATGTTGAATTTTTCAACTGTATTTAAAACCAGGTCATGTCCTGTGCCATACCTACCGCCAACAATAATAACGTCTTGATTGTTGGCTGGAACTGTTGGAGCTTGAGCACCATTGGTATTTACATTGCTTCCTTGTAACAGGTGATTCAGCAATTTTTCAACTCTTTCAAACTGTTGTCTTACCATAGCTTGCATTTCGTCAGCATTCTCCTGAATTGTAAAATTGAAAATTTCGGTGACTGGGTTACAGTATCGGTGTTCGAACATCTCAGAGACGAAACTGTATGCATTTTTATAAACCATGCTTCAAGCAAGAAGTTAATTAATATCTTATAAATATTTGTTTTCTGGAAAATAACAAGTTTTAATTCTTTTTGCTGGCAAAGCTTACCTTCTCTAATGAAAATTCAGTACACGAATATAGTATTTGCACTTAGGGAATGAAAGCTATGCAAATAAACTGTGGCGTTTTCAACCAATACGAAACAATAATATTGATAGCTATATAGCCTGAGAAACGTACAAAGATTAAACAAATATTCTATTCCCTTCTGTTTATAGCAAATATAGTCTTGCCGAACCAAGGTTGAATTAAATGACCGGGCGCGAGGTCGCCAAATGCGACCAAAATTTGTTTCAGACGAGTAAATACTTCCCAATGGCAGCCCTCGTGGCGAATGAGCAAAAAATATAAATGATTAAGGTGGCTCGATACAGTTTTCAAAAATTCAGGTGTTCAAACACATTGAAATTTTTAAACTCCGTTTTTTTTAGGTATTATTCACCACGTATCGGGGTTTTCATATATTTTGATCTTTGAAGAAAAATGTCGTTTTCTTCGATACAATTTTTTTGGCATGATAGATTTTTTAATTTTTGGTAAAATGAAAGATTTTTGCGGTGCAATACAGTATGCAAAATTTGAACATAGGTTACGGGACAAAATAATGAGTTATAGCGCATTATTTTTCAAATATAGAATTTTTAATGACGTCAGCAATCGACATGAACACGGTATACACTGGTCTATAACACGCGCAATGACGCGAGATGGCGACAGCAACTGCTCACGTCAGGTCATTTTGGAAGTTTTTTCGTTAATATTCCCACGCCACAAATGGTCACGCGGGTTTGTTCATATAGTATGAAGTTTTGTTTTCGCGATTCTTGAATAAGGTTTTTGTGATTACTATATCGAGCCACCTTAAGTAATTCTAAAGCGTTAGACATCAGGGGCGGATTTAGGGTAAGTCCAATCAGTCGCGTGACTGACGTATTTTTTGCAAATAAATAATTTATTTATTATTTCGAAATTTGAATAATTAATTCCCGAATATAATATGAAATTCATATCATAGTCCAGTTTACGTCTTTACGAGCTCAGTTTTGAATAAATATATGCTCTATCTAGAGCAGCGGTAAAACGCAAGAAACTCGCAGAATCGGGTGGTCATTATACTCATTTGATTGGTCGAGAGGTCATTTGGACTTATCTGGACTGATCTGTGGGGTGGTCGGACTGATTTGCACCTTAAGGGAGTCTTTATCAGTCCATTTCTTTCCTTTGATTGGTCAATTTGAAAATATTGTGGGGTGGTCGGACTGATTTGCACTTTAAGGGAGTCTTTATGGGGTGGTCGGACTGATATTTGCACCTTAAGGGAGTCTTATCAGTCCATTTCTTTCATGTTGATTGGTCAATTTGAAAATATTGACAATTCCTATTGGTTCATTTTTTTGGACTGATTCGGACTGATTCGCGGCTGGGGGCATCAGTCCTGAAAATTGCGAAATTCATGCAAAGCAGTCTTTCTACTTGTAATCTCGTATATTATAAACTATACCAAGGTTTTTCATAGTAGGAAAATTGTTTTACGATGTCGAGTATTGATATGTACGCGGACGTTCGAAATGCGATTGCACGATACGATTTAACGGCCTTAAATAAACTTCGCTTGTCTTTGAATGAGGATTATCGTCTGGCAGCGAAGATATCAAGCGAGCAGCTTTTATCTTTGCTATTCAGCAATGAGAAGGCACTATAAGCCGTAGAGACTTCTCCGCTGAATTCTACGTGCCTCACAAAGATCGTGGTGGTAATTTGGATGGTAAAGCCAAAGATAAAGTGTGCACTGCTATAAAGTATGAAAATATCCAAAATAAATAGAAATTAATATACTGCAATATATTTTGTATGATAAATGATGCGAAGTTGAAATATAACACGCTTTACCAGTAATACATTTTTATCGAGCAACTTGCATTGCTCTTTCGGGCCTTCCCGCTTTCCTACTGTATTTATAATTTATAATAAAGGATCAGAGTAACGCAATTGGAGTGTTAAAACGATGTTATTTTGCTAATTTGCATGTATGAAAGATTTGCGATGAATATCATTACAAGTCTATTTATAGTATAAATTGTAATTGTAATTGGAATAATGCATTTTACAAAGTATAATTGAAATATAACTTTTTATTTTGCTTGAGAATTTTGTTTCACATGCAGCGATTTATATTGGATCAGTTATTAGTATCATTCACTTCAATTTGTGTCTTTTGTGAAGGATTTTATGTGCTTAAATTTTAAGTATAAGCCAAATTCATTTTAATTCAAAGCCTATTGAAAGTTTGAAACTACATGATGTGTTTTGGTACCGTAATATGACCCTCTGTTAACAGTAAACCATTTCTAGCCAAACTCCTCCTGCCATTGGCAGAGGTGTGAAGGTGAATGTCTGGCGCCTTTTAACCAGGCTGCTCATCTGGCCTTTTCTAAGGGCTGTCCATGCCGGAATCACAGCATTACTTTAATATAAAAAGTAAATGTGTTTCCTATGCATGCTGATGATCTCTGATATTTAGCAAAACAGCCAAAATTCTCACCCTACAATTCAATTGACTTTTCCAAGTCATTTAATTCTGAAGATAAATGTCTGGGAGAAGGTATGTTCGTGAGATCATAAAAAATCGTGTATTTGATGTACTTTATTATCTTGGGAATTCTGCAAAATCTCACCCCCAAAACGCTTGAAATTGCATTTCAGGGAGTCTAGATTTCAAAATTTTCCGGGGGGGCATGCCCCCGTACCCCCCTAGCATGTCTCACGCCTTCGGCGTTCGACTTATGTTTCAAAAATCCTAGATCCGCCCCTGTTAGACATTACTTTTCAATGAGGATGTTGTCAGTACAATATTATACTGTATAATGTATATAATTATAAATATTAAGTAATTAACAAGTGCATGTAGATAATCGATTAATAAGTGCTAATTAATATATAGCGCGACTTGGTATTAACTGGTATCCACTTAAGCGATTAAGCGTATCCACTTATCCTGTGCCGTTCATATATACTTTTTACCTGATGAAAACTGGAGTTTTCCAGTAGAAAATGACTTTTTAATAATTATTTTTTGCCAGTGACATGCAATTTTCAAATATAATTACAATCTTTTCTTACCTCGATTCGATTTACTTTAACAACCATTTCAGTTTGGGATTGTTTCATCTCGTCAACATTTTTCTAAATGACCGTTATAAGTGTTAAAATATTATCTCATAGATGACAGATATTACATTTTAAAAACTATGGTTTATGAAGGGAGTATAAAAAGTTCTTTCTCCTAAATAGCCTTACTTACACTCAAAATCGGAACAATTTCAGACAAATTATCTATTCACGTAAAAGTGGGGAGGGGGACAGTTGCCTCCCAACCCCACCAAAATGTCCGCCACTGATTACAGTTTTATGTCAAGTGACTCAAGTACCATGTAATTTTCCACTATAATTATAATCTTGTCTTACCTTCATTTGATCTTCTTTTCTTCTCATTTCAGTGATCCGAATTTTCATTTCAGCTTGGGATTGTTTCATCTCGTCATCATTATTCTAAATTACAGTATAAGTGTTGAAATATTATCCCAGAGACGACACTGATTACATTTTGACAAACTATGGTTCTTGAAACTAGTAAGTATTATTAGGGCCACTTCTACGGGAGAGAGTAAGTCGCGACTTACATAAGACGCGACTTATATAAGACGCGAACACACTCATATAAATGGTCAAATTCTAATAAGGTCGCGACTTACTGTGGACCAGTTTGAATCCCTGTTCTTATTTAAGTCGCGACTTACTAGAATGTGACCATATATACGAGTGTGTTCGCGTCTATGTAAATCGCGACTTATTTTCTCCAGCATAAATGGCTCTATTGTGTATATAAATAAAAATATTCTGTTGCTTTAGACAAGGACGAAGCCCAGCACCCTTCAACAGCGGTATAACGACGAAACGAATAAGTTTTAAAACGCCGTAATTCGTGTAATAATCTTTTTTGTAAAAAGAAAATGCTCATCAAAGCGTGAGAATCGAGTAAAAGCAACTCCTCTGCAGGCTAAGAGTTTCTAGCCAATAGCGTGCAGCGTGATACAGAAATGCCACGAATAAAATAAAAACAACTCCGCCCAAATATATAGACTATATGGCCTGGACAGATATCTTGTAAATTCCAAAGTATAGATCTACAAAACAATTATAATGATCGCCAAACAATCACAATCGTGTCTTACCTTCATTTTCTTTACTTTAACATTCATTTTATCATGTTTTCTTTTCATTTGTTCTTGACTTTCTTCCATTCTGTCGAATTTCCTATTTGCGAAGTTTTGACTTTCTTCCATTCTGTCGAATTTCCTATTTGCGAAGTCATGCTGTTCTTCTTGACTAGTGGCGATATCACTGAGCTGCTGCCTTTGTACATTTTGAGTGTATTCCATTCCATTCAGTTCTTGCCATCTTAAATTTTGGTTTTCGTTCATTTCTCTCTGTCGTGCATGCATTAGATTCAATTCCATTTTCGTTTCTTCTTGACTTGCTTTGATCTCTCCACAGTCCTGACATTTGGCGCTTCCGAGCTGACAGGAACTCTTCTTGTGGTTGTCTTTATCTTTTCTATTTATTTGCATTTCACAGTTTTCACACGTCACTGGAGCAAATCCACATTGATTTATATGATCTTGTAGATTTCCATGCTGGATATGTTCGAGACACCCTCGTTCAATGTAATCACACTTGATTTTCAGCTCTGACCAACATTCCATGAACAATCTTGGAGGATGTTTCAAAGTTTCTGGGGTGAGGTGTTGTCTACATACTGGACATTCAGGATTTTCTTGAAGAGATCGCATTATACAAGCATAACAAAATGCGTGTTCTTTATGGCAACATCGTGGGTCTCTCGGTACATCTTTACAAATACCACAAAGTAGACTTTGTCTAACTGGACCAATGAAACGACTTTCTTCATAACCTTGTCCATCCATTAGGAATCTATCTGTAAGGTTTGGAAAAATCACTTAAAAATATCGGTAAAGAATGAGACTAATCGTTTTACGGCTTTTTATGTAAACGATAAAAAAAGTTGAGTTCAATCATAAAATTAGTCAACAGAGATTGGTCAGGCGAGTTCTTATCGTTTTTAGTACACAAGATTCAGTAAACTCTCAACCTTCAGAAATCTAGTCCACTGCTCTACCTGTTAAGCTATCAAGCCTACAGAGATTGATGATGAGTTCTTATCCTTTATAAGTACACAAGATTTAAACTCTCAACCTTCAGAAATCTAGTCCACTGCTCTATCTGTTGAACTATCAAGCCTACAGAGATTGGTGGTGAGTTCTTATCCTTTATAAGTACACAAGATTTAAACTCTCAACCTTCAGAAATCTAGTCCACTGCTCTACCTGTTAAGCTGCAAAGCCTACAGAGATTGGTGATGAGTTATTGTCCTTTATAAGTACACAAGATTTAAACTCTCTGCAAGACTCAACCTTCAGAAATCTAGTCTACTTTACGAGCTATCTAGTCTACAGAAACGATATGGTTGAACACCCACTGCAAAAAGAATAGAAATAAAGGAATATCTCTTCAGCTGGTCAGTTATTATCCTGCAGATTATTATACGAACACAATATTTCTTGAAGAATCTAATTTAATTCACCGCTCAGTGTGAAAGAAACATTTGAAACATTTTTGTCCAAATATTTATTTGTTATTCATTGCCGTGCTAATTAACTTACACGTGTTGAAACAATTTGTATTTGTCAGAAGTTCCAAGTATCAACTTGAAATTCTAAGTATATCATTGTATCAACTTGAAATTTATAGGTACATTAAATTTGAATTCTCCCAGTCGACTGGCGTTGTGCTATATCAAGTCTTTAGGGAAATAGTGCAGAGATTTTAGTCTATCACGTACTTAATGACTTTTAAATTATTGCCATATATAGCTACTTATTATTCTTTGTATAATATGTATACGTCAAATATCAGTTCAGCTGATCAGTTCTATTCCGGTGTCACAACGGATAGTGTCTCCCTCGGACAGTGTTCCCCTCGGACAGTATCGCTAGCGGATAGTGTCCCCCTCGGACAGTATCGCTAGCGAATAGTGCCCCTTTAATTAGTTTCCCGCGGATAGTGTCCCCCACGTAAAAGTCAAAAACAAAAGTTCAGATTTGTGAGGAACGTCTTTTCCATGTCGGGTATATCTCCCTGCGATACCACGTTTCTGACGCTTTCATTAGCTATTTCTATTATCATAAAGACTTTGGACATGAACAAACCTGTTGAGCGATATTTTGATTAACAATGCTTCTAGTTTCTTAATTTAACCCATATATACGTTTTTGGGAAACGGTCAAAACCGGTTTATATCAGTGCAAATTTCTGTATTTCGACCAAAAAACGCAAGTACTAAAACTTATCTCAGTATTTCTTTGGGGGGACAGAATCCGCTACACTATCCGCGTCGCGTATAGCGTCTGGGGAGACAGTATCTGATAGCAGATATTGTCCGGGGAGACACTCTCCGCTGTGACACCGGTTTATTAATGACGCAATATATTTCTACACCATAAGGAATCCATTTAACCGTTATATATCTCCTCTCTACAGAAATTGGTGGCACCTGTGAATTTTTATCCTGCATTAACACAAAAGATTTCAATTCGCAACTGACCTAATTTAATCCAAATATAATTCATCTTTCTGCCTATCTGTCGAGTTATTTTTTACCTTTATAAGAATCAAAATTCAGAACCCTTAAAGATCTATATAGTTTACAGCTCTACAATATGAGCCATAAAGTCCTCAGAAGTAGGTAAAGGAATCTAAGTATGTTCACTGCTGTGGGTGTTCAACCATATCAAGTCTACAGAGTTTAGTGCTAAAATCTTGTCGCTCAAAAATCTACTTCATTGCTCTATACGTGTTGAACTATCAAGTGTACATGCAAATATTAGCTATCAAGCATGACTTATAGATTATTGCCATAGTGGCTATTTTTTATTCTTTCGGTATATGTATACATTAAATATTACGAACGGCTGATCAGCTATTAGTGTAAACGTTTGTGTGGAAATCAGAGTAATTGTCTCCATAAGAATTTGGATTAGTGATCTAATCCTGAAAGTAAAGTCAAAGAATGAATAACGACGTCCATTGCAACACCCTGCACCCACATACAGTAGAACCCGAGTTTTGCGACCACCCTTGGTTCTCGTAAAAACGGTCGTAAATGACAGGTGGTCGTTAACACAGGTTTGTAAATGACGTCATCATTTCTCAAAAATTATCAAACAAGTGTTTTAAATGTTAAAACCGTCACGATACTTCGAATTGTTCGTTGCAAAGTTACGAAATTCATTTCGAAAGTTCGTTCGGATGATTTACGATTATTGAACACTTACAATGCTTGTTTATGGTAAATCATCGGAACGAACTTCGAAACGAATTTCGAGAGTAAGAGACAATACATTTGTTGGGAATGTGTTTTGATGTGAAGTTAGAGAAAAAGACCCCATTTATGAAAACGCAAGAAAGGCTGTAGTAAATCTCATTTTGCGAATCCTGCAAAAAGTTCGGTCGCCGATATATTCTCAGGTTTACGAGGTTTTAACCGGGTTCTACTGTACTTCTCAACTGCCATCAGAAGTTATTGATTTAGGTCACGATGTGACATTATAGCTTCAGTGAACATTTATTCCTAATTTAGTGGATGACATAGAAGAGCTGGAACACATTATAATACTTGAAGCTGACCTACTATTATCCAAGAAATGCTTCAGCTTATATTTACAGGCAGACATTTCAAAATTTCCCTGGAGACTGAAGTATACCACAATATTAGTAAGCTCTTATGTAACCACTAGTATGCCCCGGATTCCCAGCTCTGCTAATTGATGTCATGGTCCCTCTAGATTTCAGATTAGCCCAGCTACCCCATTTCTTATCTACATCACTGAGTTCCATGTTAATATAGAGTCAAAGGACCAAGAAATAGAGTGATTCAAACATGTCATTAAAAATATCTTGGAAGAGTAAGCATAAACGTAAGACAAACATTTGTATAATGGCCAAAAGTTTTCAATTGTTTACCATAAGAAGTTTGTATACATCATAAAGTATCTTGGTATCTTGACACACTAATATTTGTCTAACCCAAATTTT
Organism: Trachythela sp. YZ-2020; assembly: GCA_016169945.1. NCBI lineage: Eukaryota > Metazoa > Cnidaria > Anthozoa > Malacalcyonacea > Clavulariidae > Trachythela > Trachythela sp. YZ-2020. Next base: position 1,115,185 of record JADLSH010000162.1, on the reverse strand, counting down.
GATCACCTAAAGGTGCATGTGCCTATATCTGGATATAAATGCATGTGTCTACATCCAAGCCTGGGCATTTATATATACAGTATTTGGGGAACTATATCCGGGGGACTCCTATATCCAAGGAGCACCTATACTTGAAGGGCACCTATATCCGAGAGATGCGCCTATATACGAGGGGTGCACCTATATACGAGGGGTGATAGATAAAATTGTTGGTTTACTTCACTTGGTTGACCACCCATTTGTAGCACTTTATGAAACTATTGCAATAGAATTATGATACTACACTAGATATATTCTACTTACCCCAATCAGCGACAATACAGACGCGGTTTTCTTCCAAATCTATACAAGATTATCCTTTACTTTCGTTTTATCAAAGCAGGAAGTAGCAATTTAATATATCACACCATGTTCATGTCGATCTACATAACATATTGCACAGTTTAAATGTCGAATTCATTTCAAATACACATCTGAATACCAGTAGTGTGGTGGCTCCAAAATTTCAAGGGTGGCCAGGGGTTACATTTGGCTAAGAGTTATTTCAATACTGGTGCCCCCCCCCCCCCAATAGTTCCCTATTCGAAGTTCCCGAATTTGAAGTTTCTAACTCAAGGCTGCTTTTCAGTTTAAATCCTTTCAAGTTTTTAATATTTTACAAATAAGTTAACAAATGCATAATAAAACTTACGAAACACTAAATTCTGTATATTTAATATTTATTTGGTTATTTCATAAGTAACATTTAAATGGATTTAAACTTTTCTGTGCGTGTACGTGCGTACGAAAAACGCACGACTGGTATGCACCCTTTAATCAATGCTTATAATCTACTACGGGAATGTGACAATAAAATTAAATTGTCGCTAACATCTCAAAAACAGTTTTAATTTGTTTTCATCCCGTCTCTGTCATTGTTTGCAACAACAGTCGCAGCTGAAACGGTTAAGTCATAGAGGCTCTTTCTTCGTCGCGTCTCTGTACTAGATTAAGCATTGGTTATAAGTTCGCCAACATATTTCAGGTAGATTGTTACTTGTAACATAATATTGTATCTCTCATGGAATCGTTCTAATTCTCCTTACAAATCCACAAAACTTTCAATTTCTTCAAAAATTTTAGAGAAAATTCTCTTTGCCAAATTCCTGTTTTTAAGGAAAATTCCTTAAATGTTTCGTGGAACCTTAATGAAGTTGACTGTCGACGTTTTGTCCACGTGTAGCTTAGCCCATCCCTAAGACCCTAACTGCACATGCACATTAGCCTAAGGGCCTGTTTATATGAAAGCCGGGCTGGCTCGCTGACCGGGCCAGCCCGGTAAGCGGGATGAATTTGTCTTGTGTTTATATGATAAAATTTCATCCCGGCAGGCGGGATGATTTTGCTGTTTTGACCTTTGACATCGTTTTGACAGTTCTTAAAAATAGCTCGCAGACAAATTGGCGGCGGCGTCTCTTTCAACTTTCATCCCGGCAACCGGGCTGGCCCGGTTAGTGAGTGTTTATATGGGGAAATTTTCATCCCGGTAAGCGAGATCTCGCCTTTTTCAAGCGAGATCTCGGGCACCGGGCCAGCCCGCTTGTCCATATAAACGCACAGTAGTTTTTACTATAAAATCAATTACATGGCGAGATCTCGCTAAGCGGGCTGGCCCGGTCAACGAGCCAGCCCGGCTTCCATATAAACAGCCCCTTAGAAGAACTAGTATTTTGGTATAAATTTAGACAGTCTAGTATTAACCTGAAATATAAGTATGATTATCAGAATGTTGTCTGTCTTTCAAATATCGAAACCCAATATTGTCTCTCAATTATTTCAATACAAAACACGAGACTAGGCTAGACTATGGCTTTAATACGTGCATGTTTAATACTCCGAGGACGTTTATATATAAAACATGAAATATTTTGCAATTATCGCCTATTTAGAAGACTTATAAGCTATATTTACACTAGCGACCACAAGTCCTTGGCACGAAGTAATTCGCAGCTCGCCAGAAGCGCTTGTATCTCTGGCATTATTAAACATATTAAACTCACAATCGAAAATTTTGAGTGAGCTGTGTGTTGCTTCTTTTATCGCGCCTTAGCTTTCAATAGTTTAGTATTTCGCTTTACTTTCCGTATTTGTAGGATAAATACTGCTAACATTACATGCCTACACAGTTATATATGTAAAATATGAACAAACTTACCTGAAATTTTGTAGCAACAGTGTTAATTTCTCCGAGCTTGCTCTTGCAATCCTGATAATCTGAATTAACTATTACGAAAAATAGAACACTCGTGATTACCCCGTGATCTCAATGCCCATATATGGACCTTGAAATATGGTATATATAGGCCAAATCACAGGAGGCCCAGGCTCTATTTGCCCGCGCCGATTAATCGATATCCCCTGCAAGAATGATACCGTACAACTCTCAAAACAACGATGCTTTACAGTCGATTTCATCAAACTTTTGCCAAAATATTCCGAAGTTCGTTTCGAACTTCGCAAATTCGTTGCGAAGTTCAAAAGTTCATATAATGAATTCACAAACAGTTTGTAAACTGAGCATTTGATTGGCTACCTTTTTTTTGTAGCCAATCAGAGGGTTTGTTTACGAACCTACTTGTGAATTCATTATGAACTTTTGAACTTCGCAACGAATTTGCGAAGTTCGGAACGAACTTCGGAATATTTTGGCAAAAGTTTGATGAAATCGACTGTAATCAAAGAGCTTAAATTCGCTCTAAAATCCGTGAGGGAATGACAAAATTTGGCAAAAATATATCCGCGTGCCAGGTTTGCTGGTCAAAAACCGGAAGTCGTTGAACGACTCAAAATACACTCAAACCTGATTGGACAACTTTGAAATTTGAAATTTTTGTTGATATTCGTTGTCCAATCAGGTTTGAGTGTATTTTGAGTCGTTCAACGACTTCCGGTTTTTGACCAGCAAACCTGGCACGCGGATATATTTTTGCCAAATATTGTCATTCCCTCACGGATTTTAGAGCGAATTTAAGCTCTTTGATTAAAGCATCGTTGTTTTGAGAGTTGTACGGTATCATTCTTGCAGGGGATATCAATTAATCTCGAAAGAAATGCATTTAAAGGCGAAAAATCGAGGATAGTTTCGTGTAACATATGCCAAGTCTGGGCTATTTTGGTCTCAATGTTTCCTTCCTTCCCTCGTTATAAGGAAGTTACAGGCGGGCGCGGGCAAATAGAGCCTGGGCCTCCTGTGGCCAAATATGGTATATCCAGTGAACTCAATTTGGTTACCTGGAACACAGATTAAGGATATACCAGAAGTGTAACTTCATAGGAATTTGTGTCCTCAAATTTCCCCAAATGGCGCTTGCTAGGAACATGGCGGCGTGAAAAACACGAACGTTTTTTTTCTTTCGTGGCCTTTTTAGATCGAAATTTTTGGATAAAACAGTTAAGAGCATCATTGTTAAATGTTTGAGCTGGTTGAAAGCAATGAAGAAGTGAGAAAAGACGAATTGTCGGCTTTGTCGCGCGCCGGCGCGCTTGCTAGGAACATGGCGGCCGTGGAACAACTTTTTACCTGAAGTTACACATCTGTATATATTTCATCTGTGCCTGGAACGATAACTGGCGGGTGAAAAGTGAAGCCAAAATAACAGTGCCTACGCCATCAAACGTGATTGATTTCACAACGGCCAAAGTTCAAAATAAGTTCACGAAAATAGAAAAAAAACTTGAATATCTGTTAAAACCTGCACGATAGCTTATCTTATCCCATATTTTTATGGCTCTCATAAACTTTTTGCACAAACTAGCTTATACGCCTTATACGACTGACAAAAAACAAAATATTTTCGCTGTTTGAACAAAAACACTGAGAAAACTTGCTTTAATTAACTTACTTCAGTAACAAAGATATGTTTTTCTCCTAGTTTTCCTTCTGTGATCTTTTTTAGCCAGTTACAAAGGAGAAACTACTTCGATTTGCAAAAAAAACAAATAACACAAAAATAGAGTTTACGTACGGACCGCGCAGTAAATAAGTTGTGGGGGACTGAAACTGACGTACGAACCGCGTAGTGATCACTGAGTGTAGCGCCCTGGCTTAATATATCTGGAGGACGTGCCGCTAATGTCAGCCTGGCAGAAAAGTGTCCGCAAAAACATGGCGGATTTTGGCATTTGCTGACGCCAATTGGTTCCTTTCAGTGAACTATAAGTATACTGGAACGCTAACTCCTTCTAACTCCTATGAACACTCCTATGATCAAGTCCTATGATTCGTTGAAGCCAATGCGCGGGAATTTGAACTTTCAAAAGGACTGAGGAGAGTTCCGAGGAGTGAGAAAAATTCCGTAAAAAGTTTGTTTTTGAGCGAAAATTTGCAAGAAAAATACTTTTTACATCAGAAGACTTCAATGTTTGGGATTCAAATGTGGTTTTCCGATTAGTTTTGACTGTTTTACATCTATCTGCAGCAAAAATGAGGCGGATCGTTATCGTATATGGAAAAATATGACAAATGTTTGAACGTGCCGAAGCAAACTTTGCTCTTTAACTCAGAAAAAATATACTAGAAAACACTTCGGCAGCCCCCAAATTGATTTTGCCCTATACTCCAGGTATTGCTTTTTATCTTGAGCTTTTAGTCCTTGCTTTAACCCTTCAAAAATATAAACAAATTGACGATTTTCAAGTGGTGCTATTTTTGTCTTCGCGCCTTCTTGTTGGTCATCAGTGAGCACTTTGAATATGACGGCTGAGCTAGCTTATATAATCCTTATTTTAACTGTCAAAAATAAGTTACTGCATGCTTGAAAAGCAATTTTTTAATGTATCTTATATTTTTCTATATAAATTGTATCATAAAATCTCTTAACTCTTTTTGGAAAGTCTCATAACTCAGAAAAACCAAACATTTTCGCGCGGTTTTTTGACAAATTTTGTCTTTTTCCAGTAATATTTCAGAAACTGAACCATCTTTGTTCATTGTAAGTACTTGAGTAAAAAGTTTAATTGTTCTAGTGTAGTCAAAGATAAATAGTGAAAGTATAAAAGGAAATTAAAAGGGTAAAATTTAGCAATATAAAAAGTGTATTTTTTGAAAAAACTATGTTAAAAGGGACTGGCACTACCTACAAAGCACGGCTTCAATTTCCCCCCCTGAGTTAGCGTTCCAGTATACTTATACGTTCACAGTATAGTTCACTGGTTCCTTTTGGCCATGGTATTGCCACTGACCAACCGCGATCCTAAGTTTTAAACAAAGTTCTTTGCCCCCCTGGTTTTTGCACAAATATTTTGAATTTTTTTAAAGCTAAAAATCTTGTTTTTTGTCTGATTTTCTCCTACTTGTATTGATTGTCTTACAACGTCAAGGTCAAAGTTCCTTTCATTCCACTCGTGGATGCAACAATTCACTATAAAGGAAGAATATTTCTTCTCGCAGTCTCACAGGTAGGATTCGTGAATTTTTTTTTATTTTCCGTCAAATATAATTATTTTAGGCAGGCAAATTCTGATTTTACAAGAGATATAGTTCTCCATTGTGATTCAACAATGAATATCACAATAACAAAGCTCTCCTGGGAGCTTTAACAAAGTTTTGTCAGTCAGAAAAACGTAAACAAGGCAAGAGATCTACAACAGTCGATAAATAAAACTGACTGATTGACTAAAAATTGTGCAGATAAGCTTTTATTATCAGCTTCACCACTCGCTTTTAAGTTCTGTATGTTTTAGAGTTTAGCAGTTTATATAAATTTATATTTGTGGTTTTATACATATTTATGGTGCCAAATTGATATCCTTAATACCATAGGTTTTGTGCCTTTGTATATAATATTATTGACATTTATAATATTAAGCCCATGTGGCTTATATTATAGACAAGTCTTGCCCAGGGGCATAACTTGGGAAAAACATTGGGTGGTGTAGATCATGTTGCCCGACGAAAGGGTGTGGTCAGGATATAACGTAAAGGGGCCGGGAAAAACCAAAAAGGTTATGCGTACCTCGTGCCGCTAGTGGGAATGCACAGGTATTGAGTGCCGAAAGCAATAGGCCACCAGGCGGTATGGGAGCATGCTCCCCCAGAAAATGTTGAAATGTAGAGGCTATGAAACACCATTTCATGCACTTTGGGGAATATTTTATAGAATTCTGATGGTCAGAAAATGTTCTATATTAGATTAGCAAATTTTTAAAATTGCCCAAACTGGATCTTCAAGGCTTTTTGTTCTCACTCAACATGATTTGAATGTATTTTTGCCCAACAAACATGGCAAAATTTGCTCTACGAATTGCAATTGTTAAACTGGCCCCTCCCCCACTAGTTATGCCCCTGGTCTTGCCTGACTGTATACCACCAAGTGCTGCAGACTGAGTTGCTTACTGTGTGGCTAGTGGTACCCACGACACCACTGCATGTCATTCGGGCAAATTCAGCCCAGCCCCCCCAAAAAAAAATGTGCCCGTACGCCTATGTTAAGGCAATTCACTACCCTCAGAAAAACTAAGCATCAACCAATGCATACAGGCATACCCAAATTTGTATGATTTATGACACTTTTGACTAGGTGTTCAAGCGCTGGGATGGATCAACCCCTTTAAGAATCTGTAGGCTGTCTGTCACATATGTGCCTATAACACAGTAAATGTGATGTTGATATCTTCAAAATAATCAAAGCCAGCACAAGCAGTGATGGGTCATTCCACAAAATATCCACACCTCCCTCATGGAGGAAATTAGTAGCTAATTTATACCCCTCTCCTTTAGACATCTGCCTTCGCCACCAGAATTGCAGAAATTTCCTATCATGTGTTGGGAGTCTAGATCTTTTCTATATTGACCCACAGTGTATCTCCACAGTGTCCTCACAATTATAAGCTAGTATAGAAATAATGGATGAATAATCTGTTATAGGTACAACAAGAAATGGCACAAGTGACCAAAGTGTAGAACAGCCAAAGCAAAGTTGTAGCACATGGAGCATGAAAGTTACAATAATATCATAATAATTTGATTATTAAGTTTAGTTTTTAGAATATTTACTGCTAATTAATTAATAGTTATTCTTTGAAGAAATTAAATAAAAAACACCACTGTGGACTGCATCATTGTTGGATAATTCTGCAATAAAAGAATAGATATAGGTTATTCAAAAAATATTGTAAGCCAGGGACACTGGAACTTTTGGCACGCTGGGGGCATTTACACCTGGTATGGTCCGTGATACCTTTCACTCATAGAGATGATGCACAAAGGGTGAACAAGTTAGTGACCTTTCAAGATTGTTGCATATTTAAGTGATATTTATTGAAAAACCTATCCTATTTGCAGGCTTGGATGTATGATACAACAAATGTATGATACAAAATAGGAACAAAATTCCATGTTTTGAGCATAGACCCTTTGTTGGGCAGACTAAAAGGCCCGACCTTTGCTTGAAATGTTGAAGTTTGTTCTAATTTTTTAGGTAGTTGCACGATTCATCTAAGTCTGCAAATCCTACAATAACATAACCCAAACTATAAAAGTATTAAACTTTGCAAAAAATTCCCAGGTGATAATTGGCCAGAACACTACACAGTGCATCCCTGGCGTGCATTTAGTGGGGACTGGTTGAACTTTTTCATGGGTGCGAGACTGGGGGGGGGGGCATCGACTGATTTGCCCTGGGTCAGTTACTAGGTCTTGCCAGGCTTGCTTTAATACATTTCAGGAATACAATCCTAGTTCTTCAAAATCCTCAACCTAAAGACATCTTTGGCCAGAAAGCTAGGTACTAATTGTGTGCAATAGCACCCGACACCCCTAGCATATACATAAATTGTAGTTACAGAACACAAAACCCTAATTCTATGTTATCCTAATTCCCTACTTTAAAGATAGTAGCACATATATAGCTTTATGTCGTAAAACCAGTCCTCAGGATTCTTGAGAGAATCAAGATATTCTGATATTTGTAAAATACATGGCTTCATACTACTGAAAGAAAATTATAATTTTCTAAATGGCAAAATACATACAACCTATTCAGAACATCAAATGTTGATAAAACAGTGTGAAATTATAGATGTGGATAAAGTAGACCATAGTAAAATAAAGTAAAATAAAATAAAACAAAGTTTATGTATTTTTTACAACCAACCTTCAAATCCTCGTTGGTAAAATATCAAATACATTGTACTGTACATTTATTCCAACCAAGTGTTTAATGAAACATTATATAAACTATTATCATTTATAGTATATGAACTTATATAGTATATAGTATATTATACAAGATGGCGTCAAAGCAAAACGCTGCTAAGCGCACTGCGCAAACATTAAATAATTCGAATACAAGTACGCCCACAAAACCAGTTCCATCAAAGATACCAAAACATAACATGTCAAAGGACAAGAAGGAAGAAACAGAAACCGAAAAACCAATACAGTTAAAGGATATTCACGATATGATGAAGGCCATGATGACGAAACTTGAAAAGCTGGACTTGATCGAGATCAAAGTTCACGCAGTAGAGGAAGATTTGAGAAAAATGAGAGATTCTATTGAATATGTACACGCGGAGGTAGATGATTTAAAAGCTGAAAACATTGCACGAAAGAAAACGGATGAAGATACAAAACAGCGACTAGAGAAACTACAGAAAGAAAACGAGATTTTAAATAAGAGCGTCATTGACCTTAAAGCAAGGTCAATGCGCGATAACCTTATTTTTTATAACCTGCCAGAAAGTAAAGATGAAGATACAACCAACCTAATACATGGACTACTGGAAGAAAAGCTTGATATCAAGGATGCCAGAGTCAATGTAAAGATCGATAGATCGCATAGGCTCGGTAAACCGAAGTCAGGAACGACAAGACCGCGACCCATTGTCGCAAAATTTAACTACTTTCAGGACCGTGAACAAATACGTCGCAATGCAAGGAAACTGAAGGGCACAAAGTTGGCAATAGGTGAGCAATTCCCCGAGGAAATAATGAAGATCCGCAAGGAACTATATCCTGAATTTAAAAAAGCGAGGGAAGCGGGTAAAAAAGCTACGTTTGTGAGAGAAAAACTCATCATCGACGGGCAAGTATTTTACAAACCAGCGAAATGATCTTGACAGTATCATATTACTGCTAGAACTAAAATTCATTTTATCCTTTATATATACACGCTACTTTATAATGCCTTATATAGTTAGAAATGTATGATGATAATGATTCTTTTCCTTTTCACAATCTTAGCAAAAATGAATTTGAAACACTAAATAGTAAAAACAGACTTAGCCAGAATGATATGGATAGACTAAGCCAATTAAGATTTAATCCGTTTCAACCAGATCAAAACATAGCGCTTTCCGGCAATAATTCAGAAATTGATACATCTTTTAATACAAATAAAATAAACTGCGATTATTTCCTACCAAAGGATTTTCAAACGCAAATAGGAGATAAAAATGTAGAAACAAGATTTTCATTACTACACTTAAACATCAGAAGCATATCAAATAAGTTTGATTCATTCAACAATTTGATTGATACTTTAAATATACCATTCCAGGTAATAGGACTAACTGAGACCTGGTTGAATGACAACAATATGGATTGTTATACTTTAAATGAACACGAGTTTTTTTGTTCAAACAGACCGAATAAAAGAGGTGGGGGTGTAGGTTTATATATTTCGAAACAATTAAAATTTAAAAGTCGGAATGATTTAGACAAAAACGTAGAAGATACAATTGAAACCAAATTTATTGAAATAATAAATGATAATGGTATATAAAATAAATTATTATTTAACGAGTATATTCATGTTCCGGTATTTTCATCTACATAATCTACCAGAATTATTCATAAACTATTTTTTGACAAATAAGCAAATTCATAATCATAACACAAGAAATTCTTCGTTGCTACACAAAAGGAGTAATAGAACAAACTATACCAAACATACTCTTGCCAATAAAGGCATAGATGTGTGGAATAATCTTCCCACAAAAAATAAAGAACCTAGGTCTTATGCTTCCTTCAAATCAATAATTAAAAAGTACTTTTTACAACTAGATTTAACAATATAACATGTTTTTGTAAATATAATTATATATATTCATATATATTATATAATACTTCTTTTCCTACTAATTCTCTGAAAAACACTCGAACTGACACGAGCTTATATTTATTGATATAGCTTAAATAATTAACCTAGGGGCCTAAAAAAAAAAGCCATGTGGTTTCTAGTAGGCTCCTAGCCCATTTCTTATATATATCTATTCCTTGTAAATGTAATATTTTGGGCGAAAATATTAAAAAAAAAAAAAAAAAAAAAAAAAAAAAAAAAAAAAAAAAAAATATTAATTACCTGCTAGTTCTGGTTTCAAAAATCGTCTTTGACCACATTTTCGAGGTTTTACTATCTGTTTGTTGGCTTTTGCAGACGAGAATAACTTGTGCGTCTTGCACTTTATTCGCGGAAATGCTCCAAGGTCGAAAAATATGTGGAAAATATTGAAAACAACGAGAATTTACTGCAAAAACTCAAAAAGCTAAAATATATTTTGCAAAAACCAGGGGGGTGTGAATGTTGTAGCGGGCTCAGAATTGAGCCTGGTCAGTGGTAATTACCATGGGCAAAAGGAACCAGTCGTCATGGTAATGGCGTAAGCAAAGGCCAAAATCCGCTATGTTTTTGCGGACACTTTTTTCTGCCGAGCACGTCCTCCAGTAATATAGTATAGCTCAGTGGTAGTGATACGTGAAAGGGGACTGAAACTGACGTACGGACCGCGTGAAATTGACTTTTGAGGGACTGAAACTGACGTACGGACCGCGTGAAGGACTGGGATTTAGGCTTCACTTTTTTCCGCCTGAATGATTGAATGTTATCGTTCCAGATATTAAACATTTATGGAGTTCACTGGGTATATCTAGCTAACCCCAGGTGATAAGCCCGCATAGCATTGACCGCCCTCGCCTGCGCGCCCGCTCTACGGGTTACTCGATTTTTCGCCTTTAAATGATTTTCTTTCCAATTTAATCGATATCCCCAGCAAGAGTGATAACATATAACACTCAAAACAAAAATTCTATAATCAAAGAGCTTAAATTCGCTTTAAAATCCGCGAAGGAACGGCAAAATTCAGCCAAATTCATCCGCGTACGGCCGGTGCTGGACAACAAACAGGAAGTCGTTAAGCAACGCAAACGAACTCAAATCTGATTGGAAAACGAATTTACAAAACTTCAAATGTTTTCTCCCCTGGGAGTGGGAGACGGTAAGAATTTGAATCAAAACAAACTGTCGAGGGAAAACCTTTTGAGGAAAATCCGTGGGTCTTAGGGTCATTCATTTTTTTACAGTTTTGAAAAATGAAAATTGCTTAAAATTGAACAAAAATCATTTTTCATTTCTAGAAAAATGAAAAATGAATTTAAAAATTTCATTTTTAAAATTCAAGTTATCGGAAAATGAAAACGTTTCACTCAAATTCTTAAGTTTCAAATTCTGGGGTCATTCATTTTTCGCAATTTCGAAAAATGAGAAATGAAAATAACGATTGCTTATTTTTTATTTTTGCGTGCAACCCAGTTTACTTTATATTCACATTCTTTCAAAATGGCGGCACTAGAAGATCTTGTGAGTGTTGAAGCTGTTCGTGAACTTTCCCGAAATCATACGCTAGAAGAAGTTGCTGATAATTTACAGATGATGTTTCCAAATCAGAGAGGGTTAAGTGTTAAAAGTATAAAACGATTTTGTGAAAAACATGGAATACGAAAGAGAAATTGTGTTACTGATGACGAACTTGTCCAAGCATCTGTACAACAGGTAACAATTTCATATGCATAGAATAACATACTTCGATCACGATGCGTCTACTATTGAAATTCATAAGATGTAGTATGATATAATCCGTGGTAGGCCAACCTGCAACATCACCCGTAACATTATGAGACTACCACGGATTATGTCAATAACACTTCGATATTTACAATTTCATATTTTCATATCTGACATATCGATTGTATTTTAAATAAACGGTTATTTATAATAAATTCGTATACCGCATTGAATTTGTTACAGGGTTCTCCGGAGTTATCGTCCAGTTAGAAATAATGCATTTTGTTTTCGTGACGATATATTAGAACACGCACTTGCTGAAAGTGAGAACATTGTACTTGACAAAGACGATTGCATTACACGCAAGATCTTATGTCAAGCAATTAGTGAACTATTTATGTCTAGCAAGGATATTATTGTTAAGGCAAAGAAATCAAGCAAAGTAGACCCTTCGTTTGATAAGCCGATACGTGCATGGGGTTACGTTCACTTGGAGAGAATACAAACGAGAACAGTTGAGACAAATGAATGCTTGACTGTTGACGAGGAATGGCAGCGTTTAACAACAACAATTTCGTCTGTTGCGGCTGAGTACAACCACAGAGTAGAGATTACTCTGTGGTAAGTACAACTGGAATGTGACAATTAACGTTGAGGGTTTTTCCCTTAGTTGCATCAAGCACGAGAACGTAAGTTTCGATGGTCAGAGAGTCCTAACTGAAATAACATTTTCCTTCTCAAATTGCACTGGTCTTCCTCAAAAGGTTTTCCCTCGACAGTTTGTTTTGATTCAAATTCAAATATATTCAAATATTATCGCTATGGTATGGACTTACGAATTACCAAGATCTCGAGTCATACGTTTATTTCAATCTTGTTAGCTGGTGATATTGCTACAAATCCCGGTCCTGCTCACCTTATTAACAACTCGACTACCTGCCTTGTAATTAACGCTCGTAGCCTGAAAAGTCAGCATACGTTAGGCGGAAATCAATGTTGTAATCTTTCATGTTTTCAAGAGCTTGTCTACTCTGAATCCGCTGATCTTGTCTGGGTGACGGAAACATGGCTCACAAAAAACATTGAAAACACTGAAATTCTTCACAATGACTATACCATATACAGGAATGATCGGAAATTACGAGCAGGTGGCGGAGTGATGCTGGCAGTAAAATCAAGTTCTTTCACTTCATCACGCGAAATTGATGATCTTAAAGCTGACATTGAAGTGATCTCGACGGAACTTATCACAAGCAATAATCAGAAGATCGTTATCTGCTGCTGCTACAGACCTCCCAATGCAGAAAAGTCTTGGCTAGTAAACTTTAACTCATACATGGCTCAACTATCTTCTCGCTACAATAACATACTAATTTGTGGAGACTTTAACTTTCCTAAACTCCGTTGGGTATTACCAACAGCAATTTCCGGTACGGATGAAATAATGTTCACGGAACAATTAAACGACTTCTTTCTAACCCAACTGAACACTTTACCCACAAGAGGAGATAATGTTCTAGACCTAGTCATCACTAACATGCCAGACCAAGTTGAGAACATTTCAAAACTTGATCCAACTGAAAGTGGATTTACCGACCACGACACAATCGTCTTTAATATGAAAACATCCATAAAAGCAGCTCACAAATTGAACAGAACTGTTTATGACTACCGTAGGGGCGACATAAATGGTCTACGCTCAGCTTTGGACAATATTGATTTATCCGGCATAATTGAATCAAGTAACGATGTTAATGTCTGTTGGATGCATTGGAAAGATACTTTCCTTGCCGTGGTTACAAATTATATCCCTACCAAGAAAATCAAAGGTCGGAACTCTCCTCCTTGGATGAATGGCAGCATTATTCATGCAATTAGGAAAAAAGAGGCAGTACGACGAAAGTTAAAGTCTTCTTCAACTGATGCTCTTAGTGTCAAGTTTAAAGAGTTACGAGCCAGTGTAAAGAGAATGGTTAGTGAAAGCCGCGAAAACTTCTTTAACTCTCTTGAAGCGAATTTTCAATCAAACCCCAAAATCAAAATCAAAAATTGGTCGATTTTTAAGCTAAAGAATAAACAATCGAGTATTCCAGACACGATGTCGATGGAAACGCCTGCCTCCTCACAACCTTCCACAGTTTCTACTCCTGCTGGTATCGCAGATATGTTTAATCAGTACTTTACATCAGTATTTAGCTCTGACGATCTCGAAGATCGTTCATCTCCTCCCTCGCCACCAGCATCTTGTTTGTTGCTGTCAGACGTACAACTTACTACTGAAGAAGTTCTAAGAACACTCTTAAACCTAGACACCAGCAAGGCTACGGGACCTGATGCCATTCCATCTCGTCTCCTCAAGGAAACAGCACAGCAAATCGCCCCTTCTCTCACGCAGCTTTTTAATATATCTTTAAGCTGTGGAGAGCTACCCGAAGAATGGAAATTAGCGAACATTGTTCCGGTACACAAGAAAGGAGACAAGAGCCATGTGGAGAACTATCGACCTATCTCCCTTCTGTCCATAACATCGAAAGTGCTAGAACGTTGTGTACTTAGGAATATGAGAGAACATCTACTTAAATTAATCAGCACTACTCAACATGGCTTTATTCCGGGGAAATCATGCACAACTCAGCTAGTAGAAGTGCTTGATTATATTGGTTCCCTCTTAGATAGTGGTAAGCAAACTGACGTAATCTATATGGACATGTCCAAAGCATTTGACAAAGTCAACCACACAGCCCTAACTAAAAAGCTAAGAAACTCCTTTGGAATCTCTGGTAACCTTCTTCACTGGCTTCACTCTTACTTGTCCAAGCGTAAACAGCGTGTTACTGTCTTAGGAGCTACATCATCTCCAAAATCTGTCCTTTCCGGTGTCCCACAAGGCTCAATTCTAGGTCCTATACTTTTTCTACTTTATGTCAACGACCTGCCGAATGCAGTAAATCACTCAAAAATCGCCTCTTTTGCTGACGACACAAAACTGTTTAAACAAATTGACTCCAGTGCGGACGCGTTATTGTTACAAAGTGATCTAACTAATTTAGAGGTATGGTCAACCTCTTCGGGTCTTGTCTTTAACCAAGACAAGTGCAAGTGTCAGCACATAACTAGAAAAGCAAACCCTATAAAGCAGGACTATACAATCAAGAGTAAGACCCTGACAGTTACATTGAAGGAAAGAGACTTGGGAATTTTGATTAATAACAATTTAACCTGGTCAGATCACACCCAAGATCGCTGTGCGAAAGCAAACAAAATGCTTGGTTTTCTGCGCAGATCTGCTCCACAAATAAATAATATAAAAATACGTCGAACATTGTTCCTGACAATCGTACGATCTGTGTTAGGTTACGCCACACAAGTATGGTCCCCACAGTCAATCGAGTTGATCAAGAGGACAGAGCGAATCCAACGCCGGGGCACAAAACTCATCTTGAAACTACCCTTCTTTTGTGCTGAAACGTACAAAGACAGGCTGATATCTTTAGACCTACTACCAATCTCCTACTGGCATGAGTATCTTGATCTCGTGTTTTTCTTCAAAGCCATTAACAACTTCATAACTGTCTCCGTAGATGTCCTGCCTGTACCTATAATTCCATCGAGGCTTACTAGATCCACTGTTAATGTAAATGTATTATCGTTCCGTCCTCGTAAATGTAAGTCTGTTACATACCAACGCTCATTTTTCAATAGAACAACGAGAACATGGAACTCACTGCCTCAACACCTAAGGCTGAAAGACTTACCCATGTGCCAATTTAAGAAGATGCTTTTTGATTATTACCATAAAGCTCTTCAAAATTGTTACAACGTAGACGACGCCAGAACATGGAAAACAATATGTTTGAAATGTAACTCTTCGCGGACTCTCATACAGTCTTTGACTTGCTGTCGTTAGTAACTATGTTCAGTGTATTTTTTCCCATTTTATATATCCATTTTATATTTTATAAGGGCCCACAGTAATTGGTGTTAAACTGTTGTGGTGTCCCTGCCTTTTTATTTTTATTTTGCATGTGTTTGGGAGTATTTAATTTATTCCCTAATTTGCAATATTGTTAGCATAGGCGAAGCTAAATAAATAAATAAATAAAATTCTTACCGTCTCCCACTCCCAGGGGAGAAACATTTGAAGTGTTTGTAAATTCGTTGTCCAATCAGATTTGAGTTCGTTTGCGTTGCTTAACGACTTCCTTGAATTTGGCTGAATTTTGCCGTTCCTTCGCGGATTTTAAAGCGAATTTAAGCTCTTTGATTATAGAATTTTTGTTTTGAGTGTTATATGCTATCACTCTTGCTGGGGATATCGATTAAATTGGAAAGAAAAGCATTTAAAGGCGAAAAATCGAGGAAAGTTTAGGGCGACGTATGCCAGTCTGGGATATTTTGGGCCCAATGTTTCCGTCCTTCTATTTCTACTAGTAACCCGTAGAGCGGGCGCGCAGGCGCGGGCGGTCAATGCTATGCGGGCTAAAAGTTATTACCTGGGGTTCTGTGGTTGTTCTGTGGTATATCTAGGCCAAATATGGTATAAATTTAGACAGTCTAGCAGCGCTTCCACTTGGAAGGAAATTTCCCTCCAAAAGGAAATTATGGCTTGTGGAAGGAAAAAAATAAGGAAATGTAGTTTGGAAGGAAATTGGAGAGAAATTTGGGTTACAATTCCATGACATGCACGCACGAAATAGGGTTAGGGTTAGGGATTGGGTCGGGATTGGGGTCAAGATCAAAGAGAAATATTCGTGATTGCGTGTCATGGAATTATAACCGAAATTTGGTCATATATCTGAAAGGAAATTTTGAAAATCGGAATTTTTTAGATAATAAAAGTTATATTTTTACTTTCAGTAAATCAAATTAAGCTTTGTTTTCACAAATTGAAAACCAAAATATTAATGGTAAAAAAATATGATCTATAGGAATATGTGAGGATAAAACAGGGTGTTTTAGAACTGCTCCTGGTTATAGACTTATATGTTTAAAAATGTATATAAATTTTCCTTCGAGTATTCCATCTACAAAACACCTTCTACTGTGTTAGAGTACACTGCTGCACAAATAGCGAAGGCTCAATTTTGTAATTCTCGAATTTCGCCAGTCTCTGAAACTCGGAAATGTTCAATCTGTGTTATAAATTTCTAGTTGTGAGCTCTACTACATAATGCTACACGTAAATACTATGTAAAATATTCGACATATTTCAGTCTATATGAGGGTTAGAGGGTATTATATTTCCAACAACAAACATTGCGCCTTCAAGACTTGACGATCGTAAAGCGCATCGCTCTAAAACCTCTACACTCTACAATAGTTTGAGCGGAACCATACGTGGGTATTTATTTGTATTTGTGGGAAACTAAAGAGAAACTAGAAATCAGTGTTGAATATAATTCAGACATAAACGCGCAATAACGAGCTCTATTTATTAGAGTTCAAGGGTCAGCTGTCACATATTCTTGATAATTATTACACTGTAAACGGGTCAAGTTTTTAAAAGAAACCCGAAGAGCTTAGTTCTCCCTACGTATTGCAATATTTTAAGATGATCTTATAGCTCCTCATTATTATACTTCGATTTGATCCAAACGCTTGAACAGACTCGATATCAGTATTCAGCGAGACGCATTCCTCACGACAAATAATATGAGGGATATTATATTTCCAACAACAAACATTGCGCCTTCAACACTTGATTCGGCGCATCTCCCTAAAACATCTATACTCTACAATAGTTTGAACGAACGTACCATACGTGGGTATTTATTTGTATTTGTGGGAAACTCAAGAGAAACTAGATATCAGTGTTGAATATAATTGAGACATAAACGCGCAATAACGCGGTGTATTAGACTAATTAGAGTTCACGAGTCAGCTATCACATATTCTTACACTGTAAACAGGTCAAGTTTTTATAAGAAAACCGAAGACGTTAGTTCTCTCTACATCTTGCAATATTTTAAGATGATCCTATAGCTCGTCATTTTTATACTTCGATTTTAGTATTCGGCGAGGCGCATTCCTCACGACAGCAGTGGAATACGCAAGACATTTAATCGCGTGCACGGCGCACGTATTGGTCAAACGTTGGGAGACCAATTCATATATATATATATGTAATATATACAAACCGCGCGAGAGGTCTTTATCAGATCTAAAACACTCGGCTGCGCCTCGATGTTTTAAATCAGATAAAGACCTCTCGCGCGGTTTGTATGTTATATGTAAACAACGAGTTTGAGTGTTTCATCAGGGGATCCAAACACGAGAAAACGGTATGAAACACGAGCGCGAAGCGCGAGTGTTTTATTGTTTTCGAGTGTTTGGTCCCCTGATGAAACACGAGAAACGAGTTGTTTACACAACATCTCAAACAAACCAGTATTTAAAGAGAAATTCAACGCGAAAGTCGAGTTAATTTATGGGTGTTTATTACCGTGGTATCAAGACAACGATACGGTGGTGATTTCCTTTGTGTTTTGCTTATGAATTATTAATGAGTTTTAGATATATATATTACATATATATATATATATGTAAATGATTCAAATGATTCAAAATGTAAAAATGAAATGATTTTGAAATGATTCAAAATGTAAAATTTAAAGATGTAAAATGCGGATTCCAGAAAAAGTTGTTATCTGATGTGAACAATATGAAAAAAACTGAATCACTGTTCGTACCTGCCGACAAAACCACCAACTTTTATAAGATGGACCCCCCATCCTACAACAAACTGCTTGAGAAAAACATTACAAAAACGTATAAGAAAATATCCCCGCAGACCGTTTCCTCCATTGAAAGTAAATCGAAATCTATCGCTAAGAGCATGAACTTAGCAGATAGGATCAAAACTACAGCAGAAGGAGAGGCCTTTGTTACGTTAAAAGATCACAAGCCCAATTTTGAAAATAATCCTACCTGTCGCCTTATCAACCCCTGTAAATCAGAAATCGGAAAAATAAGTAAGCAAATCCTAGACAGAATCAACACTCAAGTTACTCAATCTATCGGCGTGAACCAATGGAAGAATACGAAAGATGTTCTAACGTGGTTTAACGATATCCCCAACAAGAACCAGTACTCGAGTTTATTGCGTTTGATGTAGTAGACTTTTATCCGTCTATTTCAATTGAGTTACTCAATGCTGCTTTAGATTTTGCGTCAAATTACGACACTATAACGGACGAGGAACGACAAATTATTATACACGCTAAGAAATCATGTTTACACAACTCGGGACACTATTGTGGTAAGAAGTCTTCATCCAACCTCTTTGATGTAACAATGGGCAGTTTTGATGGCGCAGAATCGTGCGAGCTAGTGGGGTCATATTTACTACATATTATCACGAAAAAGCATGGGAACGATTTCGGATTATACAGAGATGACGGACTGGGTATTATTAAAGCGACAGCGCGTGAAACTGAAAATATTAAGAAAGATGTGTGTTCAATATTTAACAGATACGGGCTCAAAATCACAATTGAAGCTAACAAGAAAATTGTTAATTTTCTTGACGTGACTCTGAATTTATCCACCGGAAAGTACCAGCCATATTCCAAACCTGAATTTGATAACTTATTTATCACAAACAATCAAGTACATAGTTATAACACCAGATCGGCTACAAATTACAGATCTCACGCGTGTCGGACAAACATAAAGAAATTCACTATTCTTTCTGTTGGTCCGAATACATGGAATTCTTTTCCACCACATATTACTGCTAAAATCACTATTTCCTCTTTCAAGAATCAATTACGCATTTTCCTACTTGGAAATTATAATGTCGCATAGACGTCGAAATCGACATGTTTTAGTTATTAACTTGTATATTATGTAGTAATGTATATGTGTTTTGAACTTGTACAAAGATATGGTCTTATTTTGAATTATCACAGTGAACTAGGGGGTCTCATGACTACTGCCATTGGGCCTCCTCTTCTCTAAATTTACTTATTATAATATTATTTTAGTTGACGAGATGGTCTCTTAATATAAGCCTTTTAGCTTCTTGAGGTCTTCTCGCTACTGCTCAGCATTGATATTCAAATTATAATTAATGTAAATATCTATATTCTTGTTGTGTTGTGGCAAATAAATGATTGATTGAAACCTAACAACATTCCTCTCTACGTACATAATAAGTCTAACCACCCACCTAGTATCCTGCGCAACATCCCACTATCTATTAACAAACGCCTCACTGAAATATCATCAGACGAAGAATCGTTTCAACGCGCCTCACAGCAATACCAGCAAGCCCTTCAGAACAGTGGTTACAAACATCAATTAAAGTATAAGCACCCCCTAAATCAAACAGCCACTCAAACCCAAACCAGAAATCGGCGTAAAAGAAATATTATATGGTATAATCCGCCTTTTAGTAAAAATGTTTCGACTAATATTGGACAAACATTTTTGAAAATTGTTGACGATGAGTTCCCCCCAGGACATGCCTTACACAAAATTTTCAACCGCAACACCGTCAAAATAAGCTACAGTTGCATGCCTAATATAGAGCAAACAATCGATGGACATAACAAGAGTAAGTTGTCCCAAACCGCGCCTAAAACTGATGATAATGATGCATGTAACTGCAGGATCAAGAACGAATGCCCGATGCCGAAAAAGTGCTTAACTGAGTCTGTCGTATACCAAGCTACAGTTACCACTAAAGACAACAGACCTCCAGAAACATATGTTCATAGGCGTACGGGCCGTGGGGGCAGGGGGGGCACCTGCCCCCCCCCCAAAAATTTGGAGATTTAAGTCATTCGGGCAAATGATTCACGAATATTCGGGCAAAATAGAATTATGTAGTCAGAACTTAAACAAAAACAGAATTTTATAATTTAAAGTACTGTATATTTATCTGGTTTGCGTGTTGTTGGAAAACAATAGTATAATTTTAACATTTCTGTAATTCAGTTGCATGCCTTTGCCTGACCGAAGAAGAATTGGCTCTAGTTGTAACGGCTATAACGAGAACGGCGCATGAAAACCTATCTTCGCACATCATAGTATAGGAAATGGGGGTACGAACTCACTTTTTCTAAAGACCGCCCTCCCACGCAAACCTAGGGAGTTTGCAGAGACCATCTCCTCAACAGATTAAGGTCGCCACTTACGCCATCATGATTGCGTAGAAAGGCGGTCAGACCAAAACTATGACCGATACCCCCATTTCCTATGCTACTATATGGTTATGCTTTTCACGTATTTTTACGCAGTCTATTCTGCGGATATGTTCCTATGTCCGTAAGGAATCAACTCCATTGTCTAGTAGATACCTTTTATCATCAAAACAACTTAATGATATCTTAGTTTATGTTGTGAGTACCAAGGTTATGATTTTTACTTCTAATGCTTTTCATATCATGTCTAAGAATCTTTGATTTGAATAGCACTTTCTTATAGTCAGAGTGTTTAATATTATTCTTAACCACCGATTTTTTAACTCCCTTACATTTCTTTATCACCTCACTACCAACATCCACAGAGTAGTTTTTACTGCGGAGACCAACAAACTCCCTTATTGGTCTCCCACCTGTTTCATCTTTCATTTTACCAATCACCTTCTTATTCTCCTTAAAGTAAAAGGGTCTATCCTCAGGCCTCAGGGTAGTCACTATTATCAAATAGTTCTTTATCCTTTATTAGATCCTCATACACATTCTCAGTCACTATCTCATACAATAAAGAGTCGGTGTCTGTGAAGAGTAACTTAACACCATCTCCGTAGACCTTCTTGGTGTAGTTATAGTGGAAGTAGTTTTTTAGATAGATCAAGGATGCACATTCCAACATACGCTGGACGATTCAACAATAATGACTCCTTGATCTTATGAACAACTACTAGGCCCTTATTAATTATTTTGCTACTAACAAATGTTGGTTTAGCGACTAACTTAGACAGCTGTTTTTCATTGGTCACAAGTCTAACATCAACCCTCTTCCTTAGGTTTTCCATAGTTTTACCAAACACACTATTATTCATAAGCTTGAAGAAGTCCTTTTCAAAGGCGTTCTTAGCAGCTGTTCTTTTAACTGTGTTAAAGTCAATATACTCTCCTAACCACTTACTCTGACGAAATTCTAGAATCCTATGAACTTTAGTGACCTTAATACCAAGATCCATATACAGTTTAAGGTTTTCATAATGACAGACATACTTCTTTTTATTATACAATATAGTCATTAGCTTTCTCATATTACCAGTTTTAAGATCGAACTTATTGCAGATACCAAGACAATACTTAGATAACTCAGACTTATCAATTAACCTATGCTGAGGGGCTAGTGGATAGTCATTATGCATATCATGAAGTTCCTCAGGGTATTCCAAGTCAACTTCCAATACAATACCCTTATTACTATCTGGAGTGTACTTGCTAAGGTTAGCCTCACCAGGGTCCAACCACTTAAATCCACCAGTTGGCAAGGATTGGCTCATTGCCCACCCATATAGGTTATTAGCATCTAGGTACATAAGGTACTTAGTTGGCTCATTCTCATCGTAGTTATCAAGGTAGGGATTATTTGCCTTAGCATACCTCTTGGATATGTAACTAATTCCCCCACGCATACCTTTTTCAATAAACTGGTACATATCAATGTCTGTAATAAGGTCAAGCTTAATACCAGTCATCTTTAACATTGCATCCCATGCCAGCCCAGGAGATGTGAAGTAGTGGCAAGGGTCCAACTTATAGTTTTCAACACATGTTTCCCTAAAGTTCTCAAATACATCACACAGTAGTGCAACATCACTTTTCAAATATAGATCATGATACTCACCCATATCCCGCAGTTTGAATGTTTCCCAAACTTTCTTAGCATGCTCATAGTCCCCCTCTGAGATACCGCAGTCATCCAGTTTGGAATAGAACTTCTTAATACTAGGTAATGTTGGTAAACTGAACTTTGTAAAACTATCCATGTAATCATATGGGTAAACCCCCTTTCTAGACATTAGCTTACCCTGTTCCCCATCACCAAAACTTCTGAGTCAGATATTTAAATTTATCAGGTGGGACATGAGAGACTAGCTTATCCAAAGAGCTCCTCATATACTGCATACTATCTAGAAACACCAGATTAGGACCAAGCATAATAGCCATGTATCTCTCCATGTTATTTGGAATACAGTTAACAGTCAACCCAAATTCACTAGCCACCTCACCAACTTGCTGCATTATAAGGTGGCTATTATAGCCCCTCAGGTTGTGAAAGATTGCAGGTATTTTATTAGTCATCCTAAAGTTCCCGAGTGTTACACAATTGATGAGCTGATCCTCTATACTTTCCAGTGGCGTGACAGTGATCCCTAACAATAATATCGTCTTTACTGTACTTTACACCGCAAATGTGGCAGCTTTTCTGAGACTTAAAATGCTTTTCATCGTCCTTAGTCATTTTTAAGCACTTATTAAACTCCTCCCTCCTAACCTTATTACAGTACTCAACCTCTTCTAACATCTTCCTCAAAAACACATTTACAGAATTATACCCTCTATACACCTGAACCGGCTTGCTAAATGAGTCATCATACCCACAAACAACCTTATATCCATATCCACAGTCAACATGCTCCTGAAGTCTCCCGGGACTGTTTGGATCACTACCATCCCTCAGAATGGCCTCAAAGTCAGCATATATGACAAAGGGGACTTGTAGCTGTTTATGATAATTAACAAACTTAACCCTACTACCAGATTTAGGCATCTGAACTGACTGCTTACCGTTAACAGTTATACAAACATCCTTGTGGTCATTAAGGAGTTCATCACTACTAAAACACTGTAAACAGAACATACAAAAATGCTTTTTCTCCCGGTGTTTGGTATGATTATACATAAACCTATTGAAGTCCGTTATAAGTACATAATGACCGTTGTACAACAGTAGGTTAAGAACCCTATCATTACCACGTTTGCTAATATACAAAGGGTACTTTTCTCCCTTCTGTGAGTATCCAAATACATTAACATTTATTCCACATTGCTCCTCAATCTTAGGGTATTGCTTCATGGTTACTGGGAAGTTAATTCCGCTGTACCCTAACTCCAACGTCTTAACAAAGGCCCGATCATCCTTTCTAACCCTTATCGCATTCACTTTTTGAGGGTTTAACATTCTTATATGGCACCATCTAAAGCATTCATTATCAGAGTTCTGTATATTAATTAATCCTTTACGACTATTTTGTAGCTCTTTAGGTAATGGTACATAGCTACTACCCCGGAGCGGGGTGTATTTATTTAGGTTAATATACTGACCATCAACGCTTTCAATCGCCCATCCAGACCCAGCTTCCATCCATGCATCTATCACGCTCAGAATCCGTTCCTCACCAATTTGTAGTTGTTTATCTATACTGTCACCCAATGATGGTAGGATAGTATCAGGTTTACTATTAATATACACATCCTTATAAGTTTTAAGTGTCCGGCCATTCTCTTTCCCCTCCTTATAGAACTTAATAACAAGAGTTCTAACAAACTTAATACCCAGTGAGGTCTTCAATTCCTCACTTATTACTTTACGAACCGATCTCCCTGTTTCCCTAATACGCTTATAGGATTTATGTCATCCACATGTGCATGTATTTGAACTGATTTGGTGTATCCACGCAGGGCTTTCACTTGTCTCATACTATTAGTACACACTTTGTCCTTAAGTGTTTTAAACGCACCCCCGGGAGTCCCGGGAGTGGAATCCATTATAATGTGACATTAGTGTTTTCTCACTTTTAAACCCCCTACCACATTTCTTACACATAATCCTAACCAATTTCATGTGATTATATAATCATAATCACTACTAACAATACACTTATATCCATTCACCTCATAGCTTTTAAGTAGCTCCCTTTGACTGATAGATAACTTTGACTCAGCATTGGGGCATTTAGGTGTTTTTAACTCTATACACAATCCGCTATAATACTTATGTGAATTCCCAATTATTAAATCAGGTTGCCCCTTTTGGTAACCTTTAATATATGACTTAATTATTTTGGGTGATGTGTCCTGAAGTTCACCGAGACCAGCTATAATTAATGCATTACCGTGGAACCGTCTTATATAGCTAACCACCTTAGCATGTAAGTCAAACTCATTAACTATTCTAAATGTAAATGTCTTAGGATCATTAAACATTTTATACTCTCCATACTTTCTAATACTAGGAAGAACCTCAGAGAACACCCAATGTTGGAATTGTTAGACTCTAATTTAGATCGGAATATAAGTGAGTACAATCCTGGCTCTAATATGTAGACGGTCTTACCCCGTTGATTCGACGGGGTAGGTATTAGACGTTTAAACTCTTTCTCAACATGCCTTCTTATAGCACCATCCGTATCCTTATACCCTAGAGCCTTCGCTATCTCACACCCCTTAAATAAAACCTGTCCACTTTTTATCACCGGATTTAATGTCACGCCCAATGTTTTGTGTGTAAACTCCTTCACTGCCAGTAGTGTCATATATACTACCACACACTATAATAAATATCGGTAAATAACGCACCCACTGCCTATACCAACCCCAGCAGTGACCAATAGCTGATACTCACTCATCTCATCACTAGGATGGTAGTAGTCACTCAACTTTGGTGGCGCCGGCTTACTTTGTGCTTTGAACAATATTAAAGAGTCATTAGTAACTTGCATATCATCATTCGCATCCTTTATTTTATCCCTTAGTTCTTGTATTTTATTACGTCTGATAACTTCCTGTTCATAGAACTTCTCCTTAGCTGCGGTAAGGTCCTCTAGTGCTTTATTATGTCTCCTCATCTCGGATTCATACCCGTTCTTATCAATAAGCTTGAACAGATAACCAGCACCAGCAAATGATATCGCTGCAAATGTTGTTTGTACCACCGATTGCATTATACCATAGTATTACTTAAAAGGGTCCGATGGCAGATACTTTTTGTCCTGTAGATACTTAACTGCCAAAGTGCTACCAGACACGGCCACTGCCAACTTCGCGGTTCCCATTAGCGATTCTGGAGTTGACAATGGTTCCTTTAGTATCTTCTTACTAATCATACTCAAACCCACTGCACCAAATGTTATCATGATTGAATTATACACCCGGTTCATTAAATCTTTTTCCTCAGACATACTGTGGTGTTACATTTAAAGTTTGTCTAGTTCCGGTCTTTCCGGCTCGGGTCTTTCCGGCTCCGGTCTTTCCGGCTTCACTGCGGCTTGTCTAGTGTAATACAAGCTTACTAAGGCAATCAATATCCCAATTACACCTATATATATTGCTTCACTATCGTTAAACCAAGATGTGTCATCGACGGCGTCCTCTAGTAATTTTTTCTTCCTCTCACGCGCCTGCCTAGAGAGCTCAGCCAACCTTTTACCGGCCTCAACGCGTTTTGGATCCTATCCCTGAAAGATGTGTTGCTACGTACATAGCACAAATACTGGTGTAATATGGTTCGACAATGACGGTATTAATATCGAATCTCTGTATTAGTTCCTTGGGCGCCGTAATTTCAATTTTACTAAGGTCACTCTGAAAGCTATCACTATCGTTAACGTATACATCAAAGTTACTTAGTACAGTACCAACACTCATATCATTAATACCCCCGACGCCGGTCAAGGGTATATTCGCACCTGAAGGTAGCCACAACTTAGGCCAGTGATAGTGCTTATTTATTGTTAGATACTTTTGGTACTCTTTATTACCCGTAAATTTCTTCTTTTTAATATTAACTAATTCCCAATCATCTGTTACGAAAAAAGTATCACCCATGTTTCAAAGTGAAACCTACTCATATCAGCGTAAGGATATCAGCGTAAGTTTTAAAATCAAGCTCGATCTTGCGTTTAGCATCAATTATCCATTGAGAATAATCCACCATACTACTATAATGAGAAAAATTACGTTGGTAGTGCAAACTCCCGAGGCTGTTATCACACCAAGGGTCCCAATATCCTTAGCGGCGAAGTATGAGTATTTACTAATAAAAAGGGTTGTAATACTTTGGGAGTTTTGGAATTTCCCTGAAAATACAACCCTGTTTGACGTGGGCAATAAAACATTTACTACTAAGGCTAGTCACGCCACCTTCTCTGACATAGTTAAGGTAATTCATGCATATGATCCAGACATTAAGGTAAAGTACTACAGTGGGAATGGCTTCTGTATAATCACAACCAAGAGCAAGACATTGAAGTTATACCCTGAATTGGCTGAACTTCTAGGCTTTACACCTGGTAATACAATATGGGATGTTAATACAGCCCGAACAGCACACCTTAAGCTTAATATGAATCGCGGATTAGAATACCTGAAAATCAACTTCCCCGGTGGTATAATAGATGAGGCCAATAACATCTCCAATGTAAGCAGACCAGTTGTATTTGACACATTAGATAATAAAACGTACACAGCAAAAACTAAGGAGTTGAGCGGGACTGCTATTGAGTGCTCGACTGTGTTGCATCTACCAATTCCTAAGGACGGTAATGTCTTTGGACAAATACAGGAGTTCAATGATATTGAGTCCAAGGTTAAGGTTAATACCGGTGGTAATGAAATCAGCAGCTTCCATGTTGTGGTAACAGATCAGGATGATCAACCCAGGGATATAGGTAGGATAATAATAGAAGCCTATCTCATCTAAATGTATGTTGAAAATAACAGTACTACTGCAAGGAGATACAACTGCTGTGAACCTTCAGGAATCAATTGTCACTCCCTCCGCGGTCAGTCTCTTCGTGAAGAAGGCGACCATATTTTGGCGTTTTAGAAACTCCCCCTCTACCTTCACAGCAATGACTATTGATGGAAAGGTTATAGTAATGACTGCTGGATATCACAACTTTAAGAGCTTACAGTCGTTATTTGAGGGTGAACCTGCAACATTGGAGGCTATTGAGCAGACAGGAAAGTGTAGAATAACGACACACCCTGGTATTGTTGTGAATCTAACAGAAAGGTTGGCTACGTTACTAGGCTATAGTAGTGATAACAGAAGCTTCAAGGGAGGTACAACCACCGTCAGTGATAATCCTGTTAACATTAACAACGGATTGGAATACATTAAGATTAGTTGTAACATTGCGGATCCGGCACATAATATAGATGAATCAGGTAGGAAAAGTAGAAGAATCTGTAGTTTACCGGTGACCACTGATAAAAGTCTATTTGGTAGTGTCCAAACATTTGTTGACATCGAGTCTAAGGTTAGTGTAGGGAATGGTGTTATTAATCAATTAGTATTCAATGTTACTGATCAGAACGATAATCCTGTTGATATAGGAAATATCTTACTAGAACTATACTTATGGGTATAGAGTTGGAGCAGGGATTGAGGGACCTTTATTATAATCCTAAAACAGGATATTCCGGCGTTGAAAGATTGTATCAGAGAGCGTTGGATGATGGTTTACAAGTAAGTAGGAAACAAGTAAAAGAGTGGTTAAAGTCACAAGACACCTACACAAGATATAAACCAGTTGTTAGAAGACATAAGTTTAGACAAACACGCGCTGACTACCTTGGCGAGCAAATACAGATGGACCTTGTTGATATGGGTAAATACAAGGGTAAGAACAAAGGATATTACTGGATATTAACAGTTATAGAGATTCTTAGCAGATATGCCTTTGCCATTCCGGTTTACAGAAAGGACACTAGTAACATGACTAAGGCAGTGGATATAAAGGTATTATCTGAGTTTAAAGATCACTTCGATGACCGGTACCCTAAGTTAGCTCAGTTTGATGATGGTAAGGAATTCTATAATGTTGGTGTGAAGTCATTGTTAGAGAAGCGCGGTGTGAGATATTTCTCTACTTTATCCGATAAGAAGGCTGCTATTGTTGAAAGATTTAACAGAACACTTAAGACCGCTATGTGGAAGTACTTCTACAATAGTGGCACCTACAAATGGATTGATGTGTTACAGCAACTAGTGGATAACTATAATAGTACAAAGCATACAAGCATTTTAATGAAGCCGAAAGATGTTAATCTGGATAACGAAGGTCAAGTTTGGACAACGCTTTATGGTCATATATATGGAGACCTGCCGCTAAATAAGTTTAAGGTTGATGATACTGTTAGAGTATCTAGTTATAAGTCCACCTTTACTAAAGGCTACGAGGCTAACTTTACGGAGGAATTGTTTAAAATTGTAAAGGTTATTCGTGGTGATCCAAACGTTTATGAGATTGTTGATCTCTCCGGTGAGCCAATTATTGGTAAATTTTATGAGCAGGAATTAATATAATAATTTATAGTATTCCATCTTTAGTATAAAATTACAATGGATTTACAGTTTATAAAGTTGATACGAGTATATGTACATTGTGTTAAGTATAGTATATGTTATATACAGTGTATATATATACTGCCAAAATTGCCACAAGTTAAATTTGGCAGTTGAGTAAAATTTATTATGACAAATATAGTAAAAATGTTAAGAGCAAAAAGAGTATAAAATTTAGATTATAATAACGCATTTGTTCTTGGGATAAACGAGAGTTTGTGCCTTTTAGTATGTGAGAAAAATTGTGGGAGAGTATTTACTGTTCTTAGATCATATTTTTTCGTCACGATATCTGGTATATATTTTCTGCATGGATGTGTTTCATCATCAATAATTTTCTTATATTCACGAATGGCGAGCATATTACGACGTTCTTCAAGAGACTGAAGTAGGTCGGACGGCAGGGCAAGTATTTTTTACTTCTAGTTTGGATATTCTCCACCTCATCTATTAAGTATTGTGGTAATCCACTCCATATTGGGGACGCGTATTCCAATACCGGTCTGATTTTGGAGAGGTAACAGGTTAGACCTACTTCTGTCGGTAGATTAGCTCGACGACATTCCCGAAGGTGGAATAAACGTTTGCTTGCCTTTCTTGTAATTTCTTCGACATGTGTGTTCCATTTAAGGGTATTATTACACCAAAGGCCCAGCAGCTTAAACGATTTAACTCTTTCAATCACATCATTACCAATCGTAAGTAAAGGTGGTTCGGGAATACCTTCTTTAAAACAGATCCACATATCTTTAGTCTTTTTTGCGTTAAGTTCCATCTTATTTCTGAAGGCCCAGTCATTCATTAAATCAAGCACCATTTGCATGTTACTAGTAGAGCAATATGAAGATTGCCTCATCCTGAGTGCAATCATCAGCGTATTTATGCGTATTAATCTGAAAATAGTTAGGAATACAGTCTTCAAGGTCGTTAACATGAACATTAAACAGTGTTGGTGAGATAACAGAACCCTGGGGGACTCCGGAGGGACAAGGCCTAGAAGATGATAAGCTCTCACCAAGTTTTACTTGCTGGCTCCTTCCTTCTAAAAAACTCCGCGTCCATAACCAAAAAGACTTTGATACATTCAATTCCGCGAGTTTTCTTAGAAGCAGACCATGGTCGACCAAATCGAACGCTTTACGAAAATCGATAAATAAAGCGTGGATCCCCATTCTTCCATCACGTGAATTTTCAGTCTTATTGTACCAATTTTGGGTAATACTCGCTAATGCAGATACTGTTGATCTACCATGTGTAAATGCATGTTGATTATCTTTGATCTTAAGGTCGCTTTTATTCAATTTGAGTTGTATGGTTTCTAGGATTTTTGCCATTTGCGATAGCACAGAAATCTGCCGGAAGTCATTATCTATATCATTCGGGGGGTTCACTTTGGGCACAGGGGTGACTAAAGCATGTTTATATAAGGTCGGGTATTTAGACTGGGAGATGCTACAGCAGATGATGTTATGGATAACAGGAGCAAGCTCTTCGCTATAACGACTCAGTAACCATGCAGGAATATCGTCCGAACCACTAGCTTTCCTAGGGTTTAGGTGCTTAAGAATTGCCTTGATTTGACCGATCGAAGGTAGTGCGGGCGCGATGTTCTTGAGTAGGTGTTCGACTTCCCCTAGTTTCGGAATTTCATTTGGTATGGTAGTCTGCCAAGGCTTAGTGAAACTTTGTTGTAAGCGTTCAACTAGGTCATCTGTGGAGGCAGCTGAGAATTGACGATTACATTCGTTAACGGCAGCAAGTTCGTATATAGTTTTATGCCACTTTGCCGGGTTCATTTCACGTGTATTTTCCGCTTTCGATTGGTAGTACGTTTTCTTTGCATTGGATATAAGTGAAGAAACTTTGTCGCATAATACTTTATACCTTGATTTGTTTCCTGATGTAAAGGCTTTTGTCTGGCTATTATTTCATGCTTAATACGCGGGTGATCCAGGGTTTATCTGAGGGTGGAAACGTATAATACGTTTGGGCACCGTTTTATTGAGAATGCACATGATAGTACTTGTGAAAGCACTAACTTTATCGTCAATCTCATTAGTAGCATAAACCAATTCCCAGTTCTGCCTATTCAGATGGATACTCAGTTCAATTAAGTTACTACATTTCGTCAGGCGCACTTTTCGAGAAATCGCCTTCACCTTTTCTTTCAGCTTTGGGTGAGTAACAGACACTGATGGTCAGAATGGCCAATCGGCGGGAGATGTTTAATGTCATTGTATAGCTCTGACATGTTAGTAAGGATTTGGTCTAAAACATTTCTACCTCTAGTGGGAGCCCGTACAACTTTGCAAAGGTTGAAGCGTCTGCACAGTAAATTCAGTTTCATTTTATTGAAATCTCCGGCAATTATTATACCTGCTGAGGATGGTCCTGCAGAATTTCATCAAGTCCGTCAGTGATATACTCACGCATAGCTCTTTCATCATCGTTCGTCTGACCAGGCGGATAGTATACGCTAATAACTATTATGGAGCTGTAAGGCCTGGGAGTTCTAGGCGGTTTAAGTACAAGCCAAAGAACTTCTTTATCGTCCACTTCAAGATTTGTCAAACGGGTAGTAGGTATTTGGTGGTGCACATAGGCTAAGACACCGCCACCAGGGGTAAGGCGGTCTCGACGGAATGCATTAAATTTCTTACTAATTTCTATAGCAGCATCCGGGAAGTTTGAGTTCAGCCAAGATTCTGTAATTATGACTAGTGTCGGGTTATTAACAGCAACGATTCCAGAAAGTTCTGTAATTTTATTTGTCACATGACATGCATTGGTTAAGAGTACAGATGGAACTGAGTAGCCGCTAGGTGGCATAGTTATATTACTTTCCTTTACGGAAATTGGTATTAGGTTGCAGCGGTATTTCAGAGCATTACCTCTCAGAGTTGTTGGGCGGCTTGTAATTCTAACTGGGATTTCCTTTGGGGTATCCTTAGTTGTGTCAGAGACTTCAAGTGTATTTATTGTGCAATAATCAGAGATAGGAAATCTATTACCATGGAGAGGAAGTCTTATTTCATGTGAATCTATCTGTTGTAGGGAGACCATGTTTAGCGAAGTTGAGGTGGTGGCTGAGCTGGAATTCCTATCGCGGAGTATGATCGGAGGGATGACGCGAGATGACGTATATAAAGTTGAGAAAATACTAAAAAGGAAAACACTTAATGGAAAGAAGATGATTCTTGTGAAGTGGCTAGGTTATGATAATAAACACAATAGTTGGATCCCAGAAAGTAATATCGTTGAATAGTAGATGGATGAAGACT
This sequence comes from Trachythela sp. YZ-2020, assembly GCA_016169945.1. Taxonomy (NCBI): domain Eukaryota; kingdom Metazoa; phylum Cnidaria; class Anthozoa; order Malacalcyonacea; family Clavulariidae; genus Trachythela; species Trachythela sp. YZ-2020. The sequence continues at coordinate 1,082,766 of JADLSH010000162.1, read as the reverse complement.
TTGAAATGGGGGAGCTCGAAAGGTATCCAGAATATAACGATATGAGTTATGAACAGTTGGACGCAATGTATGGTCGACTAAGAGATATTTTAGTGAATACACCAGAGTCATACGGAGAAATCTACGGTAAAATGAAAGCAGTGGATCGGTTTCGACAGCTTAAGAACCCGGAAGTAGGTTCATTATTTATAAATGACCCCAGTGACGGTGAGGTAAGTACGTCATTTATAGACGACCCAGGTTCATTATTTATAGACGTAACAATAAATGGTAAGGTAAGTACGTCAAAGGTAACGTTCGTAAAGAAAGCGGGTGGTGACTACGGAGATGTGACTGATGAAAACTATAATTTAGCGATAGATACATATGACTTAAGTGAACGCTTGGCTGTATTAAGGGTTGCTTTAGATACGGATGAACATGAAAGAATAGTGGTGACCGACCAAATGAAGCGCGTATGGCAAATAAATAAGAAGCTCAGACAAATGAAAGGTGGAAAGGTATTAGGTAAGGACACTGTGTCGAGAGACATAGTCAGACGAACATATGCCACAGATGACTCCCGGGGGTGTATATCTTTCAAGGCGATAGATAGTGACGGTAACCTAAGCGAACCAGCCCCAATCTTCATTTCAAGTTCCAAAGGAAACTTAGTCATTAATAAAAGTAAAGACCCGTCCGTTAAGTTAGCGTTGGAACAGTTCAGAGATATGGTAAGTAAAATCCCGGGGGAGGTCCAGGAGACTCCCGGGAGCTCCGGAGAGGAGTTTCAAAGAATTGAGACACACAGGGAATACCAAAACATACTAGAACTAACGTCACAGGAAAACAGAGAGCTTGAGGGTGTGCTAAACCCGTCAAGTAGTATGGACCCCGAATCAAGAATTGGTCCCAACGGGTCCTTACAGATCCAGGCAGACCACTTTAATAAGACAATTAATGAAGTAATTGAACAAAGGGATGATCCGGGTGCGTCTGTGGAGGATTTTATACTATTAGAGGAAAGAGTTATTGGGCTACGAAATGCAAGGGATAGAACAATAGAGCAACGGCAAGTGGAGGAGGTTCGCGCTGAACAAGAAGAGGATATCAGCAGGTATGAAAGGTTTAAGGAATGGCTTAAGAATAACAAAGAGCTCACAGTTGGGCTATCCGCTGTTGCCTTGAGTATTGGTGGGATTATAACTAGTATTATAGTCGGTGGACGCACGGCAGTTTACAAAGGAGCCTCGGCGGTTGATAAATTAGCCAAAGCTGTTTATAACGTGTTTAAAAAGATCGCCGCTACACTTGGTCCTTATTTGGGGCCAATAGTGTTAGCAATTGGCACTATCCTAAGTACACTGTTAAAATATGGAGCAAAAGGTCTCGCTTTTCTCGCCCAAAACTTATGGCTATTATAACCAAAGGCATCAGGAAATCAATTAAAATTAAGAATAGGTTATTTAACCGTGGTGATAAAGATAAATATAAATTATATAGAAACAAAATTTTGACACTCACTCGACAGAGTAAAAAAGACTATTATCATCGATATTTTGAATACAACTTTGCAAACACTAAAAAGACTTGGGAAGGTATAAACGAATTAATCAACCGGAAGAAACAGTCAATTAGACCTATCCCGTCTTTAAAATGTCCTACAAGCAATAGAATGATATATGACGAAAGTAAGTTTCCAAATATATTCAATAAATATTTTTCATCAGTGGGTCACAATTTAGCTAGTAAAATACCAATTTCACAAATTCCATTCACATATTATCTGCCAAAAGTTAACAACCCAGGATCGTTCCAATTTAATCCTATCACGCCGCATGAGATTGAAATAGAAATTATGTTAATTCCTATGAAAAAGGCACATGGCCTATATTCATGCCCAACTCGTATTTTAAAATGTGCTCGACACATTTTATCTAATCTGATTTAATGAATAAATCGGTTGAATGCGGCCAATATCCAGCCAAATTGAAGCATTCAAAAGTTATATCCTATATTAAAAGGATGATGAAACTGACCCCTCTAATTATAGACCAATATCTCTTCTATCAATTTTTAACAAAATCTTTGAAAAATTGATGTATAATCGTTTAAAATCATATTTAAATCTCAGTATGGTTTTCGGGAAAAATATTCAACTCAGCATGCAATTTTGGATATAGTAAATCTAAAACTCATTAATAATTCATAAGCAAAACACAAAGGAAATCACCACCGTATCGTTGTCTTGATACCACGGTAATAAACACCCATAAATTAACTCGACTTTCGCGTTGAATTTCTCTTTAAATACTGGTTTGTTTGAGATGTTGTGTAAACAACTCGTTTCTCGTGTTTCATCAGGGGAACACTCAAACTCGTTGTTTACATATAACATCAAGTCCAATTTAATATGTCTCGTAAATTATTTACTTGTGGTATTTTTATTGATCTGCAAAAGGCATTTGATACTGTAAATTACTCAATACTTTTGAAAAAATTGCATCATTATGGAATACGAGGGATTATAAACGATTGGTTTTCCTCTTACTTGATAGGTCGTATTCAAACTGTTCAAATGGGTGTAAATATATCTGAAAAAGAGGAAACCCTATCTGGCGTCCCCCAGGGATCTGTCCTGGGCCCGCTACTATTTTTGATTTATATAAATGATATCTATAACTCTTCTGATAAACTGGCGTTCTCTTTATTCGCAGATGACACCAACTTGCTATATGCCGATAAGAATTTAAAATCATTAGAAAATATTGTCAATGCTGAACTTGTTAATATCTACAATTGGTTAACAGCAAATAAATTATCCTTAAATATTAAAAATCTAATTTCATTATTTTCATTCTTACCAAAAACGGTTGGATTATGCGGTAGATTTAAAGATGTATGATCCACAGTCCAATACTTTCGCCTCCCTAGCACCTAAAAATTACATTAAATACCTTGGCGTTCTCATGGACTCAAATCTAACATGGAAATATCATATTGGGTACATCGCTTCAAATCTTAGCAAACGAATTGGCATAATTTCTAGACTGCGTCATTTTGTACCAGTTAGTACCCTAAAAAGTATTTATCAGTCCCTTATGCTGCCTTACCTAACTTATGGTATCGTTGTATGGGGCCATGCTGCAAAATGTTACATTGAAAAAATCCTTAAACTTCAAAAACGCTCTACGTTTAATATACTCTGCACATTATCTTTCTCATGCCATTCCATATTTTCACTCAGCAAATGTTCTGCCAATAAATTTGCTTTATTTTAAATCAGTATCAATATTAATGCATGATGTATCCAAAACTGTAGTACCCCCAAATATATCAGCTTTGTTTACTGCATTAAGTCAGGTACATAAACACAACACCAGATCTTCCACTAGGAAGAACTACCACGTTGAATATTCAGGTTTAGATGTACAAAGAAAGTCATTTTCAAGAATGGAGTTAGCATCTGGAATAGCATTCCAGCAGATCTACGTGAAACACCAAAGAATCACTTTAAAAAGCTTTGCATCGGAAGCTACTTCAAATATTAGAAAAGAAAGATGATTATATTGATATTCCAACTTTACAAAAAGAAATTGCAATAATCTAAAGTTAAATCAAATAAAACTAATCTATCATTTTACGATTTTGGCTTTTGGTCTGATTACTCATTAGAGTTTGTGTTTGATCATCCGTCAGATATCATGTTTGTATATACGGTGAATGTGTTTCTGTCGTATATATAGTAATAGCTAGTGTTCTGCAACCTTCTTAGATTACGAATGCGTGTAGTTGCTGTCCACCGCGATTAGCTTTTGCTATCTGTGGACAGCAAGATGTTATTGTTTGTAAAATTTTGTAATTTGTTAATAATAAAACCAAAACGGTAAAAAAAACAACTATTGGCTCTAGCTGTAGCGTGGTTTATTTATGATAATTATAAGCGCCGCTGAATAGTAAAGTAAACACAGATGGTAAGCTGTATTTGTTTAGCACAAAATTTTTCACAAATGTGTACAGCACACTGTACAGCACAGTGAAAATAATAAAACGTAGTAATAATATATGAACAACACAGAGTCAGAACTTCAGCCGTGCTATCGACGCATGAAAATGTCTAGCGTTAAAGGGGCAAGGACTAGGCATGTTATAACAATGAACCCCAATAAGGTCTCACCAGGTGAAGAGCTTTATATAGACATCCCAAAGCTAAAGCCGGATACTTGCTTAGTTCCCGGGTCACTTTACTTGCTGTTTGACTTTAAAAACAAGAACGCAAAGAGTTGGTTCCTGAATAACCTATCGAAGTCAATAATAGAAAGGTTTAGGGTAAAGTTAGCTGGGGAGATAGTATATGACTGCTCGAGTGAGGGATTGTATAATCATTACTATAATGTATATAAGGACCTATGTTTGAGTAAGTCAGAAAGGGACCAACGAGTTGAGTATGGAATTGGCAGCGAGAACCTTAGAAAGCTTATGTCTGGTGATGACACAGAGCCACATCAGGTGATGTTGGGAAAGTGTCTGATGGCTTGATGTTCTCGGTACATGGGAATAAGCTAAGAGTTCAAATAGACCGTATCATTAGCGATCATGGGCTGTTTGCGCCATTCTATATGAATAATAGATTCCAATATGTACTGACACTTAGCAAAGCTACTGATATCATGGAGGCGCAGGGTGGTGAGGCTGTGGCTGAACTGGAGAACTTGGAACTGGAGTATGAGACTGTGGATAATGAGGAACTAGCTGGTGAAATAGTTAATTTATACTCAGCTGGTCGATCACTATCATATGAACATAAGGATCAGACTATTGCTAATGAAAGTATTAACCTACCCAGGAAATCAATGAAGTCCATAGTTCTGCTATTCATTAATAAAACAAGAGGTGACACAGAGGAGTATATTTATCCCAATATTGAGAATGTAAAGGTCACCATTGAGGGGGTACCAAACTCTGTCTACTCTCAGGGAATTACCAAGGAAAGATTCTATGAGGAGGCTAGCAGAGTGTTTGGTACCGGCTCATCGGTCGCAGACCAGTACATGGGGATAAAGAGCTTTTATAAGGACTCGTTTGCTCTTGTTGTGGATCTTAGAAGTAATCAGGGTAATGTTACAGCTAATGGTAAGCGAATAGTAAATACACAATCTGGTATACTTCTTGAGATTGTTAAAAAGGTGACTGCAGCTAATGTGATGTGCCACATCTTTGTGGTGAGTGACGGACTTGTTAATCTTATTAACAAGGACCTGCAATCAATACAATATGAATAGTATATGGATAAACCGGAGTTAACACTTATTGTTGGCCCCTCAGGAGTTGGTAAGACTTATGTATTATTACATCATTTAATAGAACCAGGTAAATTTGACTATGTGATCATATTATGTCCAACTATTTGGATTAATAAACGTATGCGGAATGGAAACCAATTGACACAGATGATGGAGTAATAGCGGTTGAGGTGAGTGGTAATAAACTTGATAGTATGCTTTAATACATCATTAAAAACCTTTGTGCTGATGCTGCTAGTAGAGTAGCTGTTATAATTGACGACATCTCCACTACGGGGATAACACTACGCGAATTATCTTCTTTAAAACGCATAATAATAAGCGCAGTACGAAGGTCTTAACCGATGAATTCTTTGGATCAATACCAGATGATTGTGGGAAATCTTTGTTATCTGATCTTAACAACGCTAAGTACTTGGATATCAACCTAGTCAATGGAATATATAGCTTGGTATAGTATATATAATGCCTAGGAAACGAAAGGTCGTTACCGGTGGTGATAGTGATATAGAGGAGATACTAAAACCCGATGGTAAAAACGATGATAAAATAGATGCCAGAAGTGAGTTAATTAAACTAGCTGAAGATGGGGAGTATGACAAAACTGTGGCCTACCTCAAAAAGGCTAGTAGCAAAACAATAGAGAAACTATATAAGAAATGGGAAAAGGATAGAATGAAGAAGGCGAATGAGTATCTTACGGATTTAATTATATCAAAATTCGCTGATATTCTCGGCGGTCTTGAGGCTATAGAGTCATCTGATGAACTATCTAAGGAATTGAATGATAACACTCTATTAAAGGGTGATGTTCTTAAAGCGGTTGAAAGAATAAGTCCGTATATCCCATTGTTGGGATTAATGAGCGGGGGAGTTATAACAGTAAAGCATGTCTATAAAAAGAAGTGTGAATCCGCAGAATAGACTGCGTAAAAATACGTGAAAAGCATAACCATATAGTAGTATAGGAAATGGGGGTATCGGTCATAGTTTTGGTCTGACCGCCTTTCTACGCAATCATGATGGCGTAAGTGGCGACCTTAATCCGTTGAGGAGATGGTCTCTGCAAACTCCCTAGGTTTGCGTGGGAGGGCGGTCTTTAGAAAAAGTGAGTTCGTACCCCCACACATCAATAACGCTTTAATTATATCGCTCTCATTAACATTGACAAGCAGGGCCGTAGCCAAGAGTGAACGGAGAAAATGCGAGTGGCATTTGCATGTCGCACCAATTATTTCACAGAAAATATTTTTTCTTTAAGAATTAGACTGAATGATTATTTAGTAACTTATATTCTGAACCATTAGTATTATTATTGAACCATGGCAATGAGTGTACGCGATTTTGAATGTATATTATCTGGGTATCAGAGTGGTCTCAGAATGCACGAAATACCCCTTTAGAACCCTCATATTTTCAAAATTTTCCGGGGGAGCATGCCCCCGGACCCCCTACAGATTGCGCCAATGTTAACTCGTAGACAGCTCAATTTGTAAACGTTCATTTTGAGTTCACAGAAGCAATGCACAAGTGAAAATTCAGCATATTGATTTGTAAAATACAATTAAAAGTGGTTATTATTGTTATCAATATGTTATTATCCAAATTCGGGGATTTTGGGTAAGCCTTAAAATTCGGGCAAAATTTTGTTGCCCCCCAAACGAAGTTGCGCCCGTACGCCTATGTTGGACTTACTGAGAACTCATTCAAAACTAGATTTAGGAATCACAAAACGTCATTCAACTCACTTAAAACAAGGAACGCTACAGAACTAAGCAAATATATCTGGAAGTTAAAGGATAGCAATGTTCATTACAGCATTAAATGGAACATTTTGAAACGAACTAAACCTTACAACTGCGCCTCTAACATGCAGGTGCAATCTTTGCTTGTGGGAAAAATACTACATCATATGTAAACCCGAATTAGCTACATTGAACAAACGCAATGAATTAGTCTATTCATGCAGACATGCAAAAAAATTCCTTTTAATGAACATTTAAAGACCACTAAATACTTTATCGCTATTTTAAATATACCGCGCGCCGTGTCTATATACCTTAGCGTCAGGTTTAGTGTAGATAAGATAAGATTTCCGCGTCCTGTCAATTTGTCAATTAACATGTTAATTGCTTTGCGTGCTTTGTAAATAGGATTAATTTTCAGCTTTCATCCACTTGTAATATTGTATAATACTGTAAAGTTTTTTCTGCTAGTCATTAGGCTAATTTATCTGATGAGTGCCACATCTTGTGGTACGAAACTAAATAGTAATAAAGATGCCTAGTAAAATTTGTTGAGTAGTTGAATCTTAATATAATTATGCTCTGGATATCCATTGAGCACTCTGCCAAAAGTTTATATAATCAACGAAACCAAATTATATATATATATATGAGACAATGTGTGCATGGCTTTGTTTGCGCAAACAAAGCCATGCATGTTTACGCAAACAAAGCCATGCATGCACACATTGTCTCCCACATACACCCCCACGCTCCGGCAGGAAGCATATAAGCGGTCATTTCTTTCGATAGTTGTAAACTGCCTGATGATTCTTTTACAGATGAAACAGCCTGTTGCAGACAAGTTTTGAGGTAAGCGAAAATCTATATATATATATATATATGTAATATATACAAACCGCGCGAGAGGTCCTTATCTGATTTAAAACATCGAGGCGCAGCCGAGTGTTTTAGATCTGATAAAGACCTCTCGCGCGGTTTGTATACGACTTCTAAAATGACTCGTTTTGTACGCTCACTGGCGTTGGAATTTTGAAGATTGATGTTATCTACGCTGTGAAAAATGAAGGAGAAAATTTGAGCAAGTCTATATCAAATATATAGATCCGCTACGGGTCATGAGTTTCCTTTGTATTTTGCTTATGAATAATTAATGCCTTTTAGAAATATATATATGTATATATATATATACACAGCTAATTCAAAAATGGTTCTCCTTTGCAAACCTTAAACTCCAAAACCTTAAACCTTAAACTCTAAACGCGAAAAGCACTATGGGTGCGCAAGCTTCAAGTTCAGGAATTGAATTTGGCGGTCATTTGTGAGTGAAATGATTAATGTCTCCCTACAAGGATATATCAATCACAAATGGCCACCATATTCAATTCTTAAACTTGAAATTTGCGCTCCCACAGTACTTTTCGCGCTTAGAGTTTAAGCTAAGTAGAAAATAATGCTAAAATAAAGAAATTTTAGATGGTACGCCAAACAGAAAATGATGTTTGAATTTCAGTAGGTTTTCGAATAAATATGGCATCAATTTTATAGCACCATTAACAGTTGTATTTCAACCTACAAATTTTTACTATTTTTTATGATTCCCAACTGCCAGATGCGTCTCAAAAGGTTGCCAACTGTAAAATTAGAAAACATAAAGCTAAAATTAACTAATTTTAAGAGGTACGCCAAAAATATTTTAGGTTTTGAACACTTTTTATCGCGAATACGTGACATAGAAAAAAATTGCCTCTTACAGTAATGCGATTTAACTATTGTTTTGTATTTAATAAAAATACTTAGTGGTTCCCGCACTGAATTAATAGGTTACACTCGTATATTTAATAAACTTTGTGTTTTTTTTAACAGAAACGAAATATTTATATTGACCGCCATGCAAACCAACAAAAAACCAATCTTTATTTAAACTATTATTTACATAACATACTTTATATTTCAAATTAATTCACCGTCTTGCTTATTGATTACTAATGTTAATGTTCAGATTAAAATACTTGTTTTAACAAAACACAAGTTATATATATGTACAATATTTACACTTCACAAGATGGTCGATGCCTTATGATTTATTTAACATAGCTTCATGTTTAGTGACTCTTTAGTCTTATGGGAATCTACTCACTGAACTCAAAATTAGGGCTGGATAGTGGTCTGAAGTCAATGGCTATTAACCAGCTAACTTAGCAGGCAGGTTACCATCAAACATCGTCCATCGCAAAGGATACTGGCTCATAATTCAAGACCTCTATGCTGTCAGTAGCAACTTGACCATTGGAACCGCCAGCGACGATGCCGTCATTGTTGTAAACACATGATGCTGATATTGCTCGTGGGTGATTCAATCGTGGTAGCATATAGTCGACTTCTCTTCAACTATGTTGAATTTTTCAACTGTATTTAAAACCAGGTCATGTTCTGTGCCATACCTACCGCCAAGAATGTCTTGATTGTTGGCTGGAACTGTTGGATCCATAGCTTGAGCACCATTGTTATTTACATTGCTTCCTTGTAATACGTGATTCAGCATTCCTTCAACTCTTTCCAACCGTTGTCTTAGCTCACCTTGCGTCTCGTCAGCATTCTTCTGAATTGTAAAATTGAAAATTTCGGTGACTAGGTTACAGTATTGGTGTTCGAACATCTCAGAGACGAAACTGTATGCATTTTTATAAACCATACCTCAAGCAAGAAGTTAATTAATATCTTATAAATATTTGTTCTGTGGAATATAACAAAGCTTTGTTGGCAAAGCTTACCTTCTCTAATGAAAATTCAGTACATGAATATAGTATTTGCACTTAGGGAATGAAAGCTTTGCAAAGAAACTGTGGTGTTTTCAACCAATACAAAACAGTAATATTGATAGCTATGTAGCCAGAGAAACGTACAAAGATTACACAAATATTCTATTCCCTTCTGTTCATAGCAAATATAGTCTTGCCGAACCAAGGTTGAAATGACCGGGCGCGAAGTCGCCAAAAGCGACCAAATTTTGTTTCTGACGACTAAATACTTCACAATGGTAGCCCTCGCGGCGAATGAGCAAAAATAGAAAAGATTGATGTGGCTCAATACAGTTTTCAAAAATTCAGGTTTTCAACACTTTGAAATTTAAACTCCGTTTTTTTAGGTATTATTCACCAGGTATCGGGGTTTTCATATATTTTGATCTTTCTACTTTCAAATTATACACATAGTTCGTTGCTATGGCAACATACACATGCGAAATTCACTCCAAAATAGCCTATCGCCTGGTGTAGTTGGAAAAGAAGCACGATGACCCCGTGCATTATTTTACTTGCAAGGCAGACTACACAATATAAAAAAGTTCTGTAATGTTATTTTTTTGAAAAAAGGCAAAAATATCGTTTTCTTCAATACAATTTTTTGGCATTACAGAATTTTTTAGTTTTTGGTAAAATGAAAGATTTTTGCGGCGCAATACAGCATGCAAAATTTGAACATAGGACACCAGACAAAATAATGAGTTATAGCGCATTGTTTTTAAAAAACCCCTGTCCTTATTTAAGTCGTGACTTACTAGAATTTGACCACGAGTGTGTTCCCGTCTTATATAAGACGCGTATTATGTAAGTCGCGACTTATTTTCTCCAGTATAAATGGCTCTATTGTGTATATAAATAAAAGTATTCGGTTATTCGGTTGCTTTAGACAAGGACGAAGCCCAGCGCCCTTCAACAGCGGTATAACGACGAAACGAATAAGTTTTAAAACGCTATAATTTGTCATGTAATAATCTATTTTGTAAAAAGAGAATGCTCACCAAAGCGTGAGAATCGAGTAAAAGCAAGTACGTTACAACTCCTCTGGCTAAAAGTTCTAGCCAATAGCGTGCAGCGTGATACAGAAATGCCACAAATAAAATAGAAACAACGCCGCCCAAATATATACACTATATGACCTGTACAGATATCTTGTAAATTCCAAAGTATAGATCTACAAAACAATTTAAATGGTCGCCAAACAATCACAATCGTGTCTTACCTTCCTTTTCTTTACGTTAACATTCATTTTATCATATTTTCTTTCCATTTTATCATATTTTCTTTTCATTTGTTCTTCCACTCTGTCGATTTTCCTATTTGCTAAGTCTTGACTTTTTTCGATGCTGTCGAATTTCCCATTTGTGAAGTCATGGTGTTCTTCTTGACTAGTAACGATATCATTCAGCTCCTGCCTTTGTAAATTTTGAGTGTTTTCCATTCCATTCAGTTCTTTCGATCTTAAATTTTGAGTTTCCTCCATTTGATTTTGGTTTTTGTTCATTTCTCTCTGTCGTGCTTTCATTAGATTCAGCTCCACTTTCATTTCTTCTTGACTTGCTTTGATCTCTTCACAGTTCTGACATTTGGCGCTTCCGAGCTGACAGGAACTCTTCTTGTGGCTGTCTTCATCTTTTCTATTTATTTGCATTTCACAGTTTTCACACGTCACTGGAGCAAATCCACAATGAGTCAGTATATGATCTTGTAGATTTCCAAGCTGGACATGTTCGGGACACCCTCGCTCAATGAAATCACACTTGATTGTCAGCTCTGACCAACATTCTATGAACAATCTTGGAGGAGGTTTCAAAGTTTCTGGGGTGAGGGGTTGTCTGCATTCTGGGCATGTCGGGGAATTACGAAGATGTTGTGATATACAACCAAGACAAAATGTGTGTTCTTCATGGCAACATCGTGGGTCTCTCGGCACATCTTTACAAATACCACAAAGTAGACTTTGTCTAACTGGACCAATGAAACGACTTATTTCATAACCTTGTCCATCCATTAGGAATCTATCTGTAAGGTTTGGAAAAATCACTTAAAACTATCGGTAAAGAATGAGACTAATGGTTTTACGGCTTTTTATGTAAACGATAAAAAAAGTCGAGTTCAATCATAAAATTAGTCAACAGAAATTGGTCAGGCGAGTTCTTATCCTTTATAAGTACACGAGATTTAAACTCTCAACCTTCAGAAATTCTGTGGACATTTATTGAACTGGGGGGAGGGTCACGAACAGGAACGGTACGGACGGAGGAATGTGGGGGTGTTACACCCCCAACTTTTTTGAAAATGGTTGGTAAATGGATATAAGGTTGCTAGTGGTCGGTATTTGAAACCAAAGCGGAAAGCCGTCGGTAAATTTTAAAATTTCAAACAACCACAGAGCCGTCGGCAGCAATTTGCTCATCCAGGATTGTACTTTTGTTCATACTCTAGCTATTTTTTGCAGAGCCAACTACAATCAACTCATCTCTAATAGTTTGTCGTTACTTTCACATATCCTCAATTTTACACCTAAGAATTCAAGATTTTTAACGCACTTTTAAACTTTTTGCACCCTCATCCCCAAGTTTTGAAATAATATTTGCTCCGTATACAATTACAGGCGTCGGTGAATTGGTTTTGTTCCTTTTGATATATACACAATGTGAAAATTGATGCTTACAGACAGTAAATGTGCCAACTGTATTTTATGTAATGCTTAAAATGTCTGTACGAAAAAAATTGTAAAATAGATATACATTTTAGACATACACTTGTACATAGTAACCATAGACTAAACTTATAACATAATTTTTAGTTATTACCATAGTAACATTCTATATCTAGTTATTTGATTATATGTAAATAGTGTCCCCATTTAGTGGTTATAACTGCTATTTAAGATTGACACTTAAATAAAGGTATTGATTGATTCAGGGGCGTGGCGACCGGGGGGCGTGGGGGATGTGACGCCTCACCCCAATAATTCTAAATATTAAAAAGTTGGTCAAAAAATGCTTTGTTGTTGGTAAAAAAATGTTGTTGGTAAAAAAATATTGAGAAATTATGCGTTGAGACTATGCGCTGAAATTATAAAACGTGCAACGCAAGTACAATAATTCTAAATATTAAAGAGTTGGTCAGAATATTTGTTGTTGGTTAAAATATATAAGAAACAATACGTTCTAATTTTCAAATATTATGCGCTCCCGAGTACGTACGCAAGCAGTTGGTCAATAGACTAGTGCAGAATTACTGGAGTGTAGCATACACGCATTGCCTCAACATCATTCTTCGATCCTATTTGAAAAATTTACTAAAAACAAGGACAATAAAGGCAATTGAAAGCTGTTTGGGCCAGTTACGAATAAATTTCATTGTTAAATTGAAATTGCTAAACATTCTTGTTAGCAAATGTAACATTTATAACCCTTTCAGAGTCGAAGTGATATTTGTGTAGTTCAAATGAACGTTAGAAGCGCCTTAGCACAGGGCCCTTTTTAATTACCCCCCTGTAAAGCTTGGTCCGTTTAGATGGGATATATAAAAAATTGTCTCTGAAAATGCAGGAAATCAAGCCACAGAGACTCAAGAATACGAAAATTTTCTGGGGGAGGACCCCCCGCAATGTTCGCGAATTTTCAATATACCAGGTTTGTTAGGTCTATTTTCGTTGATGCCCCCTAACCATTTCTTAAAATGACTTAGAGAGTCCCTTTCATATCCAATCATACAACTATTCAGGTTTTTATAAATTCTTTCATTTTCCCCTATAATTTTGATACAAAAGTTTGTATATAGAAAGACAAAAAAAGTTGGTCATTTTAATCGGAAACGTTGGTCATAATGATATGACACCCCCCCAATCGTGATTCGTTCGCCACGCTCATTGGTTGATAGATTGTAACGACAAACTATTAGAGATGAGTTGATTGTAGTTGGCTCTGCAAAAAATAGCTAGAGTATGAACAAAAGTACAATCCTGGATGAGCAAATTGCCGCCCGACGGCTCTGTGGTTGTTTGAAATCTTAAAATTTTCCGACCGCTTTCCGTTTTGGTTTCAAATACCGACCACTATCAATCTTATATATCAATTTACCGACCATTTTCAAAAAAGTGGGGGTGTCACACACCTAACACCCCCCGCTCGGTACGCCCCTGAAGCTCAGATTTGTGAGGAACGTCTTTTCCATGTCGGTTATGTCTCCCTGCGATACTACGTTTCTGACGCTTTCATTAGCTATTTCTATTAGCATAAAGACTTCGGACATGAACAAACCTGTTGAGTGATATTTTGATTAACAATACTTCTAGTTTCTTAATTTAACCCATATATATATATGTTCTGTATTTCGACCAAAGAACGCAAGTACTAAAACTTATCTCAGTATTTCTTTGGGGGGACAGAATCCGCTACACTATCCGCATCGCGTATAGCGTCCGGGGAGACAGTATCTGCTAGCGGATATTGTCCGGGGGGACACTATACGCTAGCAGATAGTGTCCGGGGGGACACTTTTTTACACATGATAATAAATTTTGTGACCAACACCTGGCCAATACATGATCATATTTCACACTTAATTTTTACAATTTCGCAGCTTACTCAGGGACTGTTGTTACACTCATGTTTGATACACCACCATTATGGTTCTCATTACCTATATCTAAACTTAAAAGTTCAATACAGTCATGAGTTCGAAGTAATTCAAATTATTTTGCGTAATTTAGCTTACCTGGCTCACCGTGAAGACATGGTACACTGTTTGATCTGTCAAATGTATCTGTGAAAAATATTCAAACATTATGAGTATTTTGTTTGGTACATATAGACATTAAGAGGCTTCTATTTCAGAGGTTTATGCAACATACAGTCTCATACAGTAGAATCCCGAGTGTAGCCCCTCCCCCCCGCTGTGTATAAATGAAAGCAATGGCGGACATATTGGTGTGACCATCACAAATATACTTTGGTATTGCTGACATGTTAAAAGAAGCTTTTATAGTTTGTGCTTATTAGTACGAAAGGACGCGTATTTTCTGGATAAAAATTGGTCATCAATGGCCGCTCTTCCTTCTTACAATTGCCACTGAATAGCTAATGAAGTCACGCCATGCAATATGGCCGCCATGAGTCTCATTATCGAGTGTTCTAAAACTCATTGAAACGAGTTGTGGGAAGCTATAGATTTCAAGTCACATGGCAAAAGACATTTACTTGATGGTAAAACTAATTTAAACATCGTAAAGGATTTGACAGATTTATAAATTTCTTCTCATTATAAATATTCTGGCTTCAAAATTTAGCTCATTGAATTCAAAAGCATGGTCTACCAGTCCTAGTTTATAGATCAGGTTTTTGCCATGGTTTTAGGATGGATTTTAATACTGGGAATACAAGGAGGTGCGCACCATCTTGGCCAAGGGGGTGCAGGGAGGGGTGCCAATTCCCAAACAAAAATATAATATTGGGCCATTGACGGGCCTTTTTGACCATCTAGGCCATCTTATTGTCAGTGGTAGGGTACTGCCAGTTAATGGGTTAATAGGGGTGTCCACGGGTTGAAACTTGAAAGACAACAACAACAAAAAATCTTTATAGAAGGAAAGGTTTGATTTAGAAAATTAGTTCAGGCTATCATCTTATATGTCGTATAAATTACTTTGAATTAATATTTACTGTTGATTGTTATGAAATTTGTATTAGACCATCTTTCGTCTGTCCGCTTAAGAGGGGTTGACTTGTTCATTTGAACCTCAAGTAAGGTGTCCACTTACGCATAAGAGAGGTGTCCGCTTAATAAGGGTTATGATAATAGTATTTGATTATAGAAATGATTGGGAACTGAGATATGTGTCCGCTTAAAAGGGGTGTCCGATTAAAAGGGGTGTCCGATTAAAAGGGGTGTCCGTTAATAGGGGCCTGACTGCATTTAATTTTAATACAAAAATTTGTGGAGCTACAGTATCTAATTCTATCCAATCTAATGCTACAAACCTCGCAAATAATCATCATTGGCCACTGGCTGTCTATGCGATAATCCCAAAGCACTCATACCGGAGCTGGTCGATACATACAATGGTTCATAGTTTTGCCGCCCCAAATTTCTGACGGGATTCGTTTGAAATCTCGTATCAATTTGAGCTGAGCTTGTGGCTACTTGACTTGGAGATATATTTGCAAACCTGTGTACGTCTGCGGTTAATGTTGCAGGGTCCTGTGGTCGGTTTGCAGAACTTGTTGAACTGACTGTCCTAAAGCCAGCACTTGTCGACATGTTTAAAGTCGTGACTGGTAATGGGACAGGTCCTAATGAGAAATGAGATGTACATTATAAATTGAATCAGGAGTATCTTTTCAGTTGTTTGTGAAGAAAAACACAAAATTTAAGGCCATGTGACACTGGGCAATTCCTGCTGCAACGCAATGTAATTTTTGCACAGAGCCATGTTATGTTGAAATGTCCGCACAGAAAAACAGTGAACATGGCCCATGTTTCACTCCACCGATATTATCATTCTCATTCATTTCTTCTAGGCATGTTTAACAAGAAAGATTATGGCAAAGTAAAACAAGATTCAAGCTTACAATTTCTCTGCATATAAACATTTTGCATAACATGGCTCTGTGTCCGAAATTGTATCGCAAGCAAAAATTGCCCCATATAACATGATTGTACAGAAAAATAATGTGCGCTTTTTACTGTTTGAAGTTTTTAAGTGTAATAACTTACTGTTTGAAGTTTTTAAGAAATAAAGTTATAAGAACAATTAGTTGTAAATACCTTGTAGTGTGTGGTACCTCGGGTCAAATTGACTAGTTGGAGCGTAAGATGTTGTGTATTCTTGTGTCTGGCTGGCCGGGGGAAAATACCCAGTGGGAACTGGTTGATTCTTCGGCGGTGTTCTACCAGTATTTGTTTGAAAATAACCATTAGTACTGGTGACATTTGGTGACGTTTGATTGGCTCTTGAGGGTGATGGTGAATTCCCTAGGGGCTTGTCTATTGGCAAGACCTGACCAGGTTGTTGTCCATGGAGGGGGGAATATGGCATTAATGGTACATGACCAGTGCTCATTACTGGTTGGTAATAGTTACCATTGATGCATATTGTACCAGGGGGCAACGTGATGGGCGTGGGACCATGACCAACCGTGATAGAAGCCTGGAGGGGGGAATATGGCATTAATGGTACATGACCAGTGCTCATTACTGGTTGGTAATAGTTACCATTGATGCATATTGTACCAGGGGACAACGTGATGGGCGTGGGACCATGACCAACCGTGATAGAAGCCTGGTTTCTAGGTGGTACGACACATGGGGTTGGTATCGCGTTCACCGACGTGGATCGACCGCTGGAATGACTTGAGCCTGCACTACCGCTGGAGTTGGAAAGAGGTAGATCAAATGGAGGCGCACCATCAGTTCTGGGGGGATCTGACATGGGGGGATCTGGTGTGGGGGGATCTGACATGGGGGGATCTGACATGGGGGGATCTGGTGTGGGGGGATTTGACATGGGGGGATCTGACATAGGGGGATCTGACATGGGGGGATCTGACATGGGGGGATCTGGTGTGGGGGGATTTGACATGGGGGGATCTGACATGGGGGGATCTGACATGGGGGGATCTGACATGGGGGGATCTGGTGTGGGGGGATTTGACATGGGGGGATCTGACATGGGGGGATCTGACATGGGGGGATCTGGTGTGGGGGGATCTGACATGGGGGGATCTGGTGTGGGGGGATCTGGTGTGGGGGGATCTGGTGTGGAGGGATCTGGTGTGGAGGGATCTGGTGTGGAGGGATCTGGTGTGGAGGGATCTGGTGTGGAGGGATCTGGTGTGGAGGGATCTGGTGTGGATTCACAGGACTCAGGATCAGATGCATACTAAAAATACAATGTGAAATTTGTCAAACTAGGCTACATTACCATACACGGATTTTCTGAGGGGGTGCGCAAACATTTTGCACCCCACCAGAGGCGTTTGGCACCCCCCCAAAAGTTTTTGCACCCCTGCAAATGATATAAAAATATTACCAACCTCTCACCTGAAAACAACGGCCTTGCTGGGCTTTGCCCCCAGACCCCTGCCAAAGCAAGCAGTAGCACCCCCCGAGATATATGTCCACCCCCCCCCCGAACAAAAATCCGTCTCTGCACATTACCCATCAATAATACCCGCCTTTCAAGGCATGCTGCGTGGTAATTATTTAACAGGCTGTTTAACAATACTACAACGTAATGTAAAATACATGTAGTTCCATATAAATTGCCAAATGCAAATAATATTTATCGCACACATTTCGGTGTGACATCTAGAAGCATAAGGTACATTCAAGTAACAAGATCCTCTGAACCTTTCTCAATTGGGTTGCGAAACCTGTCAAGGCTTTCCATCCACCTCAGAATGGTAAACATTATAATAACTAAACTAAAACAGATACTGCGGTTGATTTGGATCAATCTACGTTATTGTATTATTCAGGTAGATTGATCCAAATCAACCGCAGTATCTGTTTTAGTTTAGTTATTATGTTTAGGTGGACGGAAAGCCTTAACAGGTTTTGCAAACAAAGGTTCAGAGGATCTTGTTACTTAAACGTACCTTGTGCTTCTAGATGTCACACCGAAATGTGTGCGATAAATATGATTTGCATTTGGCAATTTATATGGAACTACATGTATTTTACATTACGTTGTAGTATTGTTAAACAGCCTGTTAAATAATTACCACGCAGCATGCCTTGAAGGTGGGTATTTTGACCCGGAGAAAAACCCTCAAAGCTCAGGATATCACCAACTAATCTGTAACTAATCAGTGAGTTAATTAAGGTTGTTACCCAACCCGTCAGTCTGACAGATCACCCGTCTTAAGCTCTGGTCAAACGAGAATTGACAAGCATTCCTCACTTTTGACCGCCAACTCTTGTCGACTCTCATCAACTTTAAGCTGGTTCCCTCGCATGACCGGTATGCGTGGTAATATCCAGTCAAATCTCATGCAACTCTTGTTCTCGTTTGATCTCGTTTGATTCAAATTCTTGCTCGCAAACTCTCATCCTTATTTTTGTGGTTTTCGTGTAAACACAAGACAAACTAGCTAGAATATTGCGGATAACAAAGGTAGATTATGCTGTATTTTGACACATAGATAGATCATCTTGTGAAGACGAACTACACATGAAAGCTCATTGGAGAAGACAAACTAGACAGCTAGTTCATCTATTAAAATATTTCGTCTGCTTGCAATGTCTTTACAGACAAATTGTCAGACAAACCACCTTTTCTTTCCTGAAGTTTATCCAGATCGGTCCACCTCTATAAATCAGCCAATTAAAAGTTCCCCAAGTTTATATATTATGGGAATAATAATAATTTATTCATAAGCGCTTTACATAGCAAAAACTAGAATCAGTCAAAATTAAACATACCATAACATAGTAACATTAAAATATAGACTAGTATGTATTATGGGAATAATGGTCCTGCACGCTTTTACAAATTTCTAAAATATTTTAAATTCAATATTTATGAGATATCAAATTTCATCAGTAAATATTAAGGTGT
Source organism: Trachythela sp. YZ-2020 (assembly GCA_016169945.1). Classification (NCBI taxonomy): domain Eukaryota; kingdom Metazoa; phylum Cnidaria; class Anthozoa; order Malacalcyonacea; family Clavulariidae; genus Trachythela; species Trachythela sp. YZ-2020. Next base: position 1,063,367 of record JADLSH010000162.1, on the reverse strand, counting down.
TCATCTACCCAAAAAAAATTTTCCCTACGTTTTAATAGTATGAAACTCATCTGTTACTATCTTGTTTGGCTCGATACTCTGACCAAAAAAATATTTTGGTCCAGGACACTGTTGCCATGGTTACCGAGATAAAGCACCCCCATGGTGAAATTCATGCAATTTTATAAACACAATAACTAAATAAGCATTAATGATAAAATTCTGGAATAACTTTTATTTACTAACAATAACATTGTCTAGGAGTTGAACTAAAACAGTCAACATTGAAACATTATCACCAGTTTTATAGGTCAAAAACTGGAAAGGCATTTGACAACTCGCATGGAAACTGTCAGCACTTCAAAACTATTCAGCATAACTCAATTATTTTAGTTCAACTCCTAGAGCTTGGATATGACGAGTCTATGCTGAAAATTTCATCAAGATAGCTTCAATGCCTCTTCAGATATCCTGCGCACAATAATGGAAATCGCTAGTTTTGCTAATTTAAAGTTCAATGTTCGGTTTATCAACATGATCGTCACATTAAGGTGGTCTTATACATTGAAAACTATTTTTCCTAATTTAATACTTTTTCCTCATTTTTACTCTAATATTATAGAATACGGGTGGCTGACACAAAATCACTCACTGTTACAATTTGTGGATTAGTGTTACAATTTTTAGTAATAGATAGTTGATTATAGTTTATATATTCGGTATATAAATGTGCCGTATATAAATGTTTCGGTATATAAATGTTGTATATGCCAGTTTAAATAAACAACATATTTGCAAGTGCATGCGCCTTATATTGGGAAACCTTTTATTTACTTATATTATACGCACAAATGAAAAATTCGACATGGAGCTCCCCTATATTTTCATATGGCACAAGCGAAAAATTCGACATGGACCTCCCCTATATTTTCATATGCACAAATGAAAAATTCGACATGGAGCCCCCTATGTTTTCATATGCTAACAAAATATACTAGGTCGAAATCACATAGCCAAACACATCCTAAACGGGAGAGGTAGGCATATATATCATGAAAATGCCATGCTAGATTTTTTCAAAAATCTTTAACACGTACTATTTCAACACCTAAGTTTGGTTCCCAGCTGTGACCTCCGCCGTTGCCGTCTTTAAAAAGACACCAATGTTTAACCCTTCGCTTCTTTGAAAGGTTATGGCAGATCGACTTTCGTCGGACTTTACATGATGTCCTCAATCAGTCAAAGCCTTGAAGTGGAACCGTAATTATAGAAAATATATAGCATGAACACAATTTGCTTTCACGCCATTATAACGCCTCTCCCGCCATTGCTCCACAAGTCGTAAGTGAAATATCCTTGTTCGAGTGTTAAATTTCCTTTTTTCCCGTTAAATTTCCTTGCAAAAATCACGAAATTTTCCTTCAAATTTCCTTGCAGTTATTAAAATTATCAAATTTCTTATACTCGGAGACTTCTCGGAGACTATGAAGCCCATCACAACCTCGTACCCAGGGTTTCTGCACTTGTGGCACAAGCACAAAGCCCTGGGTACGAGGTTGAGCGCATGAATGCCTCAGATCAGCCGAGAAGCCCTGGGTATGAGGTTGGGTTGTGTCCACTGGTTGTGTCCACTGGTTGTGTCTCTGGCATGCGGGGATAAGAAAACTGTAGGGTGGTCCGGGTGCATGCTCCCCCGGAAAATTTTGAATTCTGGAGTCTCTGAAATGGCCTTTCCTGCGTTCTGGGGAAGATTTTACATGCAGAAACCAGGTTATTTTGTTCATTTTGCATTTCAGGCAGCAAAGAATCTGACATCTTAATTTCCTTTCAGTTTCCTTGGTTGAGGCTAAATTTCCTTGCCATTTCCTTGTGAATCTTATTTCCTTGCATTCTTCCTTGCAAAAGCCAAATTTTTTCTTTTGCAGGGAAATTTCCTTGCAAGTGGAAGCCCTGTCTCCCGCCTAAATATAACCGACTTGTACTTGGTGTAATTTGAAATAAAATCGTTTAAAATCACTATATAGCTAGGGAGGGGTAGGTGGGTACTCATTTCGAGAAAAAAACTTTTTCGTAAATGCTCCAATGCTCGCGATTTTCCAATAACATGTCGTTGCTATGGTGGTTGCTACGGGACAAAATTTCAAACAACCTGCTATTTTCCCCTATTTATCCATTTTACGCCAAACAAATACAAAAATTAACACCAGAAAACGAAAAAGGGATCATTAACGATGTATAATATGGATAATTTCAAAATTGGTATAGGACCACCTTAAGTACATGATTTGTGTTATCATACATAAATCATGATAATACACTCTATTAATATACTTGATAAAAAAATCTAACTAACTATTAATACTAACTATTAAACCTAAGTAGCTGGCGCAATTATATATACATTCAAAATACACAAGACTAAAGGCCTAATCATCATTGAGATTTGAATTACTCACTTTATACTTTCAATGCAGTTGGACAGTGTAGTATAAAGAAGCGCTATTACATTTAACAAACTACAAATAGCATGCTGCATCTCTTTGACCTAATTTCTAAGCTTAAGTTTTCCCAATCTTTCCCAATGTTGTCTTGGTTTCAGTGCTGTAGTGTAATGCATCTATCAATGTTAGGCCGGCGGGGGGGAGGCGGGGTAAAGGGGCAGGATTTGACAGAAAGGTAGGTCCCTTGGGTCCAAGGCCGGCGAGAGAGGGGGTACAAAATATCCGGGGGCCCGGGCTGTTCAGAGGGCCCGGGAAAGTTGGATAAAGCCCCGGTCAAACGAGGATGAGAGTCAATTCTCGCTCGCGTTTGACCACCAACTCTCATCGACTTTGAGCTGGTTCAAATTTTGATGAGAGTTGATGGGAGTTTTGCTCGTTTGACAGGTCATGAGAGTTGCATAAGAATTTGAAACAACTATAGTCAGACCAATGTTTTGCACTTTCTATAAGAATTAGCTTAACAAAATAACACGTTATTACTGTGTCTATAACAAGAAAAGCTAAGAAGGAAATGGGCGCTTTAAGGGCGCCTATTTATTTAATATATTATACATTTCTGAAATAAATGGCATAATAGAACCATAACTGCATGTCAGCCAAACACCAACTTTGTGAAAAGTTGAAATCTGGGCAGAAAGTGGGGGGAAAGTGCATTGTCTGGAATAACAAAAAAATGCCTTTTTTCGTGGTTATTTTTCTTCAGAACTCGTCTCAGAATCCAAAGGAGATCTGCAAAACAATTATAATGATCGCCAAACCAAATGGACGAAACACAATCTTGTCTTACCTCCATTAAATGTACTCTATTATTAATTTCTGTGACCTGATCTCTGGTTTCTTGATTAAAATCTTCCATTCGATCTTCCATTCGATTTTGACGTTCTCTCAAATCGTCGTAACTATTAAGGAGTTCACTCACTTCTTGCCCCCTTAACGTTTGTGTCTCATAGATTTGCTCCAATATCTCATTCACGTGGTCCTCTTGTCCATCCATTAGCAATGTTGGATATACCTGTAAGGTTTGGAAAGACTTGTTGAAAATCACTTAATTTCGTTAGTAGAAACTTGGCTTCCTTATGGTCACACTGAAATTAATATCCCAGGTTTCTATTCGTTTTCTAAATGCAGAAAAGAAATATCACAGAGATCACGTAGAATAACTATATTAGTTAAGTCATGTCTGAGAAAGGGGTTAAAATTTTAGATAAGGATAGCGATGAAGAATTTGTATGGTGGAAATTGGATAAATCGTTTTTCAAAATGACTCATGATATTTATATATGTACGGTTCATATAGCCCCAAAAAACTCTTCTCGTGAAATAAGAATAGATATTGATCACTTTGAACGTCTTCAAGAACAAATTTACAAATTTGCAGGTCTAACGTAAATCTTTGCACTGAGAGATCTAGTACTGAAGCTCAAATTGTTAAAGATTTCACTATTTGGGCAAACGAAAAAATGATATCCTCGACCAACCAATTTTAATTGAAGAAATATGTAGGATTTCTAAGAATTTAAAGAATAAAAAGGCCTGCGCTAGTGACTCATTGTCAAATGAAATCATTAAATTTTCGGTTGAAATTTTACCATTTTACTTTGTAAATTTATTTAATATCGTTTTATCCCAGGGTGTCTTCCCTTCATTGTGGTCTAAAGGTTTCATTGTGCCAATATATAAATCAGGCAATACAGCTGACCCTAATAATTATAGGGGGATTTGCATATTAAGCAGTTGCTTAGGTAAACTATTCACATTAATAATGAATACACGCCTCAATGAATTTTTGGAAAAACATAAAATTATAAGACAAGTGTCAAATAGACATTAGAAAGAATTTTAGAACAGCAGATCATCTGTTGGTTTTAAAAACGTTAATAGATGTTTATAAATCAAAACGCAAGCCTATTTTCACTTGTTTCATTAATGGTATTAATGTTGATTCAATATTATTATTCTAAGAGTGAAAACACATAGAAGTCGTTTGGTTCCCAGGACAAATTTAGTATCTTTAGAAAGACCATAAAATTCTACAAAATATAAGTGAATATAAAAAAATCCTATAGAATAGGTAATGAGAAAATCAGAGTTATATCTACAGACACGATTTGCGTCAAATGTCAATGGAAAATCTCACGTAACACATGCACTGACATTGGGCTATTCCATTTAATATCCGTACCCCCCCTATCGAGGACCCTGGAATTCTTCAGGGGTAAGGGGCTATTTTGCATGGGAATTCTTCAGGGGTGTGACTATTTAGGCTTGGAATTCTTCAGGGGTTGAGTAAAAAAATTGCATTCTTCAGGGGGTTGCAGTCAATTTCTTCAGGGGTAATAGCTGTAAGACAGGAATTCTTCAGGGGTATGTGTTGTAAATACCAAATTCCTCAGGAGGGCTGTTGAGAGTCAGGAATTCTTCAGGGGTATAGAAAAACCCCTGTCCTCGATAGGGGGGGGTATGGACTTTAAGGCCGAAAGCACACAGAAGTCGTTTGGTCCCCAGGACAAAAAATAGGTACGCTAAGCGTACATGTATCTGCTCATGGCACTGATATGTACTAAGACTGGATAGAGCATCGTAATACAGAGCCCTAATAGCAATTGAAGCAGGAAGTGAGTTGTATTTTGAGAGCGGCGGCCATGTTTGTCAGCCCCACTTGAGGAGTGAATACTATACTTTTCTATTGTGAAATTGACATTTTTTCGGGTTTTCGCTTTATACTCGCGAAGTATGTGAAGAAATCAAGTCAAATCTAGTATTTCAAGAACAAGCAATCATCATAGAAGTATGAAGAACATTTGAATGTTGAAAGAAACTAAATCGTAAGTAAATAATTTGATATTTTGATCACCGATTTTGACGAAATGTCAGAGCTCGGCGACTGACCGTCCGAACACATCACTATACTCTACAGATTACAATGTAATTCAATTATTTTTGTATAATAAAACAATCAGTTACTACTTAGAGTATTGCAGCACTAATTTTGAGCCAGTAGGTAGACTTGCATATTGACTCTTGATAATTGATGTATCATGTATGAGGCTTCAAAACATTCACAATCTTCACATTTGTATTGTCTTAAATACACCTGAAACACAACATATAAAACTATTTTGAATATTTTAAATATGTACAGATATTTTCAAAGCAACTTTGGCCACAAAACATATGGTACACATTTCTTCTCGCATTTCATTTCAGATGGCAATGACATGGCGTCATGGCTCCCTTTTAGTTTTATTCATAAGCAATGTTGTAAGCACAACTCAGCTAGCCAACATGAAAGGTTCAAAGAACCGAAATACTTTCAAACTAAAGGCTTGGCTATAAACAAATATGTCATGTCTAAAATTCAAATCACAGTATAAATGTATGAACTGCAAATCGGCCTCGCGCAAGCTTATTAAACCTAGAAATTGCTGTTGACACTATCATTGTTCTGTTAAATTATTTCATTAAAGATCTTTAACAACTCAAATGTTGTTGCCTTGTGTGTTTTCATTATATATCAAACCATAGTTGATCAATCACACTCTATATCAATCAAGCCCAATGCTGAGGATCTCAATCCTTGAGGTGTATTTATGTGTTAGTGTTACATGAATGTCTCACCACATGTCAATCCCTGGGGCTGGGTGCTATGACCTATATCTGCTTATATTTTCCCACCAGAAGATTAACAAAATGACCTGGTTTCAGGTCAAACTTTCACCATAAAGGTTTCAGGTCATACTCCAGATTTCAAAATTTCCCCTAGAATATATCTAGCCCCCTCCCCTAGAATTTGGCTAGCCTCCCCAATCAAACCCATCTTCTGCCACTACTGGATCAGAGTGTTGTGCATTTGACTGTTCAAAATGAAGAAAATTGGGAGATAAAACTGAGAGGAATAATTAATAAACCAACATTTTCAAGAACATATCATTAGCAAGTAGTTGTAATATCCAAAAAAATAAGCATCAATTGTAGCAATTAAGTCTTGCAGCTTAATTTGATCAGTACTAATATTCACAAGACAGTTTATTTCTCAAATTTGAAAGTAACAAATAATAATAATAATAATGCTTTATTCACAGTATATCTACAAGGTAGTTCTTCATCTGTGAAGGTTACAATAAATATTAGTAATATATATAAATAGAATAGAAATTTTGTAAAACATTAAACTAGGATAATTATACACATGCGATTAGTTACGATTCTTTTGCTTCATTTAGCAGAAATGTTTTAGGATCTTTACAAACATTAAACTAGGATAATTATACGCATGCAATGGACCATTCCCCTATTAGACTAACTTTTGAATTAGGAAATTGTATCAGTACAGCTGGAAAGAGCATCCTAAGTTTAGTAAAATTGCAAGGTTACCAAACTTTGCAATTTTGCTAAACTTAGGATGCTCTTTCCAGCTGTACTGATACAATTTCCTAGTTCAAAAGTTAGTCTAATAGGGGAATGGTCCATTTGGATTGTAAAAACTTTAAACTAGGATAATTATACACAACGCTCGTCGGAAATAGTGTTGATGCGTTGCTTTTTCTTTTCCGGATACTTGGGTGTCAACGAATCATCGACTCTTAAAGATACACTCAATCGAAAAACATCTTCAAAGTTTAGAATAGGTTCGACGCATCGAAGAGCATCTTCAAAGTCCTCATCGTTACCCATCGTGACGAATGTTTGCTCGTCGTCTTTGTATTGAATCCTCATTGACGAACTTTCTTGACATATTGTTTCCGTGATTTTATTCGAAAACAATACATAATTCATGATTTGTCAATACATTTCTGTCTATGTTGATATTTTTACATCTTGAATATTCAGGACCGTAAAATATCTTAATCTTGACAATTCCCATCCCAAATTGAAACGTACGTAAAAATACGTACAACTAAAATATACGCTATCAAAACTATATACACGGCGCCAAAACTAAAGGTTACGCCCGCAAAACTAAAAGTTACGCCCTTAAAAGTAACAAGTTTGACACGTCAAACTATTCAGTTTCAGATGACAAACACTGAAACATGCTAATTATAACTTTTTAAAACGTTTTAAATTAACGGTTAACGGTAGCTTGCAAATGGTTGTAAATATTACGAACGTGCGGTTCCAGTGTGGGTAGAGTGTAGCAAATATTCGGTGGTTGACTGTTGTGTAAAACTACCTGAAAAATACAATAAGAACTTCGACTTTTCGAGCGAAGGTCCTTCGTCTGGAAGTTAGTAGAATGGGACGAAGGACCTTTGCTCGAAAAGTCGAAGTTCTTACTGTATTTTTCAGGTAGTTTTACACAACAGTCAACCACCAAACATTAAATATTAGTTCAGCTGAGCAGTTCTTATCCTTTATATGATTATAAGAACGCAATATTTCTCTGCACTTTAAGGAATCACCGCTCTATCTGTTAAATTACCAAACTTACATATATTGGTGGCGAGTTCTTATCCTGTATTATCACATACGATTTCATTCCAGAACTTTGGAAATACACAATTCCGTTGTGAAGGCAGACACAAGAGAAAAGTTTTAAGGAGCACTGCCCTCGAATAAGCACCACATCAACAATACTAAAAATGTAAAGAGCGCTCAAGCGTGTAAATATGGTTTTCTTCCAAATCTATTACGAGATTATCCTTTACTTTCGTTTTATCAAAGCAGGAAGTAGCGATTTAATATATCACACCTCGTCCATCTACATAAAATATTGCACAATTTAAATGTCGAATTCATTTCATTTCAAATACACATCTGAATATCAGTAGCGTGGTGGCTCCAAAATTTCAAGGGTGGCCAGGGTTACATTTGGCTCTAAGAGTTATTTCGATACTGCCCCAATAGTTCCCTATTCGAAGTTCCCGAATTTGAAGTTTCTAACTCAAGGCTGCTTTTCAGTTTAAATCCTTTCAAGTTTTTAATATTTTACAAATAAGTTAACAAATGCATACTAAAACTTACGAAACACTAAATTCTGTACATTTATTTATTTGGTTATTTCATAAGTAACATTTAAATGGATTTAAACTTTTCTGTACGTGTACGTGCGTACGAAAAACGCACGACTGGAGTGCACCCTTTAATCAATGCTTATAATCTACTACGGGGACGTGACAATAAAATTAAATTGTCGCGTACATCTCGAAAACAGTTTTAATTTGTTTTCATCCCGTCTCTGTCATTGTTTACAACAATAGTTTTTGCAGTCGCAGCTAAAACTGTTAAGTTATAGAGGCTCTTTCTTCGTCGCGTCTCCGTACTAGATTAAGCATTGGTTATAAGTTCGCCAACATATTTCAGGTAGATTGTTGTAACAACATGAACTACATAAAAATATATTGTTGTGCCGCAATAGTATCGTGTTTTATTACTAAATACTAATCATTATTAATACTAATGAAATACTGGGTCATATTCAAACACCAAGAGCCATCGTGCACAGCCAAATATAAATGAATCACTTTGGCGGTAATTGAAAATCGTTTTGTCGACGTGTAGCCCATCCCTAACTGCACATTAGCCTAAGAAGAACTAGTATTTTGGTATAAATTTAGACAGTCTAGTATTGACCTGAAATATAAGTATGATTATCAGAATATATCTAATGTTGTCTGTCTTTCAAATATCGAAACGACGAAACCCATATTGTCTCTCAATTATTTAAATACAAAACACGAGACTATGGCTTACGTGCATGTTTAATACTCCGAGGACGTTTATATAAACATGAAATATTTTGCAATTATCGCCTATTTAGAAGACTTATAAGCTATATTTACACTAGTGACCACAAGTCCTTGGCACGAAGTAATTCGCAGGTCGCCAGAAGCGCTTGTATCTCTGGCATTAAACATATTAAACTCACAGTGAGTGAGTTGTGTGTTGCTTCTTGGCCCTTCTTTTATCGCGCCTTAGCTTTCAATAGTTTAGTATTTCGCTTTACTTTCCGTATTTGTAGGATAAATACTGCTAACATTACATGCCTACACAGTTATATATGTAAATATGAACAAACTTACCAGAAATTTTGTAGCAACAGTGTTAATTTCTCCGAGCTTGCTTCGATTATTCAGTTCCTTGCTTCTGTGCCATGGTCGACCTTCGGACGTTGCTATCTCGTGATTACCCAGTGACTTAATGACCATATATGGATCATAAATCAATTTTTGCGTCTACTGGGAACCAGTAGCCGCTATGTCATCGGCGTGTTAGCAATTGAGTGTAGGTTTTCACTTGTTTCCATCTATCAAACATGACGTTACGCAATTTTCCCGATTTTCATATTCGTTTTTCTTGATTTTTCTTCATCAATTTGGTTAGGGTTAGGTTTTGGGTTATGGGTTAGGGTAGGTTTTAGGGTTAGGGTCAGTTACAAAGTTTTTAACTTTACTTCAAAGTTGAAAAAATGACGTAACGTCAGTTTGGTAGATGGAAACAAGTGGCGACCTTGAGTGTACCGATCGATAAATAATAAAAACCGACTGCAAATACGATCCATATTTGGAATTTCGATCCATATTTGGTGTGTTCGTATTTCGCAACGCCTGTTCGTCGCTTTCTTTGCTCGATTCCTTGATCGACCTAGTTATGTTTTGAATTTTTAAATTGCACACATCAAGTTTTGAAGTAAACTGGACTTGCTTTGAATTTAGGTTATGTTACTTTATATATTTTGCTGACATATTTGTGTAGCGTGCATATAATTGTCGTGTATAAACGTAGCGGTAAGCGGGCTGGCTTATTTTGTATACTCTGTCTCTAAAACTGTGGATCTCGTCAATTGAATATAAGAATATATAGAGAAGGCACTCAGATTTGTATAGAAGTATAATCAAGCGTGTATTAATGTAAAGAGCGCTCAAGCGAGTAAATATGGTAGGGCATATGTAAAACAACACATTCGACTCTGATATATATAATTATAAAAAGAATTTGAAGATTATATTCTCACAAATGATATATAAAATTGTTGGTTTACTTCACTTGGTTGACCACCCATTTGTAGCACTTTATGAAACTATTGCAATAGAATTATAATACTACACTAGATACTCTACTTACCCCAATCAGTGACAATACAGACGCGTTTTCTTCCAAATCTATACGAGATTATCCTTTACTTTCGTTTTATCAAAGCAGGAAGGACTATGGCTTACGTGTTAGAAATATTTTGCAATATCGCCTATTTATAAGACTTATAAGCTATATTTACACTAGCGACCACAAGTCCTTGGCACGAAGTAATTCGCAGCTCGCCAGAAGCGCTTGTATCTATGACATTAAACATATTAAACTGACAATCGAAAATTTTGAGTGAGCTGTGTGTTGCTTCTTTTATCGCGCCTTAGCTTTCAATAGTTCGCTTTACTTTCCGTATTTGTAGGATAAATACTGCTAACATTACATGCCTACACAGTTATATATGTAAAATATGAACAAACTTACCAGAAATTTTGTAGCAACAGTGTTAATTTCTGGCGTCTTGCTCTCAATTAGTCAATCTTGAAAAATTGAACAAACTCGTGATTACCCCGTGATGGCGTGATCGGTGCAGTGTTACCACTCCGAAATTTCACCAAACCCCAGATTCGACCAAAAAGATGAAAAAATACGCCAGATTTCATAAAAAATACCCCAGGTCAAACAAACAAGCTGGATGTGATGACCAATAACGCTGTTTGGCTCAGTCCTTCCACTTTGAAGGAAATTTCCTTTTCGAAGGAAATTTTGACAAAATGAAGGAAACGTAAAGGAAATGCAATTCTGAAGGAAATTTGAAGGAAATAATATTTATTACTTAAATATATAATATAATTATATTAATAACAAAAGTTATTACTAATAATAGTATTTACAAATATTTTTTAAAAACATTAAGAAGTTATGAGTTATGACACCACCAACACGTTTAATTATAGGCTTTTATGCATAATTTATACTGCATATAACTTCCTGTAGCCTGTGCGCGGGTTTCTCCCCTTTATTTTAGAGGGTGACATGGACACGTGGTTTAGATATTTCCAGATTTCGTTCATAATATATTCGAAGCTGAAACAAATTTCTTTCCGAATGGCTAAACAAAAATGAATAAACATGAATATTAGCACTGGCAGTGATGAATCGTCTGTATCTGAAGATGAGTCGGATGTCTCTGAAGTTGAAACTGAGCAAAGAAGTAAGACACCAATTGCCAAGAAGCGAAAGAAAACAAGTTCACGAGAGCAACCTTTATGGACAGCTGGTTACAGCTTCCCAGTTCAAGAAATGGATCCAGAGAAGAGTGGGCAACGATCGAAAAGCGAAACCTTACTGCGGACTTTGTGAACAGATGTTAACTTGTTCAAAAACGGGCATAAAACGACATGCAAGCAGCAAGAAACATCAGAGTAGAGAGAAACTAACTACGACCACAAGGTCCCTCAGTCATATGGTGAGTCGTATAAGTAATGATGATGTTGCTACAACAATGGAAGTGAAAATTTGTGCATTTATAGCAGAGCATAATTTGCCTTTGTCAATATCGGACAGCATAGTCGCCTTTCTTTGCTCTATGTTTCCAAATGATGATCCATTAAAGAAAGTGAAACTTGGAAAGCAAAAGGCCACCAATGTTATTCGTCAGGTGCTCGGCTTTGACTATCTTCAAGATATGGTAACATTGTTGAGGTCTAACGTGTTCAGTATTATCATAGACGAAGCAACTGATAAAAGTACACAGAAACAGCTCGCAATTGTGGCAGTTTTGTTTAATGTGGAAAAGTTTGAGCTGGAGTACTGGCTAGTGGATATGGTGGAGACAGAAGATGGAAGCGCAGATGGAATCTATTCCAAAATTAAAGAAACATTTAGTGGTATGAACATTCCTATCAGTAACATTATCGGATATTCTTCTGATACAACAAATGTGATGTTTGGGGAGAACCACTCGGTCTCTCAATTGCTTAAGTCTGAAGTCGGTTATGTACAAGTTGTTAAATGTTCGTGTCATCTTATTCACTTGGTGGCATCAAAAGCTGCTTTAAAATTACCTAAAAGTGTTGAGGACCTTTGTAGGGATGTATACGCCCATTTCCACAGATCTTCAAAAGGCAGGACACTTTTAAAGAATTCCAAGCCTTTTTTGATATGGAGCCACATAAGATGCTGTCGCCAGCGCAAACCCGATGGCTTTCTTTACAGGCATGTGTTGCTCGTTTGCTGGAGCAATATGAAGCGTTGAAACACTACTTCATTCTCGTAGCCAATGACGATCCCAGCAACACTAATGACCGAATTCTAGCTTCACTACATAATCGATTCACTCAAGCATACTTAGAATTCCTCAGCTTTCAACTGGAACGATTGAATGGATTTAATCGATTATTCCAAAGTGAACTCCTCTCCTTCATCACCTTAGACGTGAAGTTGAGCAACTTGTCAAAGGAATTGCTAGTGATTTCATGGATATATCTGTTGTTAAAGAAATGCAAGCAAAGGATATCGATCCTACAGATCATCAACTCCATATTCCTTTACATGAAGTTTACCTTGGACTGGGCGCTTCAGCTACTCTTCAGGAAATCGAGCAAGGTGCAAACAGAGAGGATGTTGAAATATTTTTAACCAATTGTAAGAACTTCATGATTGAAAGCATTGTTCAAATCCAAAAACGTTTTGACTTAGATGCAGAATATCATCAAATTGTTGAGTGTCTCTCCCCACACAATGCTGCTGCAGTTATGCCAAGATCCTTGTGGCGAATTTCCCAAAAATTGCCTTATCTTGGTGATTTTCTTGATGTAAAGAAACTAGACGTGGAATGGAGGCAGCAAGCTTTTGAAGAAAATGCTAGTCCTGATCTTCAGTGGGATGATTATTGAAGATGGTGCGAGACGCTCAGACAGCATCTGGAGAAGGAAATACCCCAACCTTATCAAGTTCGTGGGGATATTGGCCTCACTACCTTTTTCAAATTGTGCAGTGGAGCGTGTCTTTAGCCAGCTTAAGCTGGTTAAAACTGATCACAGAAGCAGCTTGAAGTCCACATCACTGATTTCTCTGCTTCAGAGTAAGATGGCCATGAAGAATGGGCGCTACTGTGCTGCCAGTCTCAAACCAAGCAAGAGAATTTTGGAACTTGCTTCTACAATGAAATCAAATGCAACTGATGAAGAGGTGGTTGCAATAAGGAAGGACTTTTTAAGCAAGCTGCACGTTTAAACTGTATTTTGAAATAACTTTTCTATATATACAGATATGACATATCTAAGTTTAACCATGTAAATAAGAGCAAGTTGATGCTCTTTTAATGTTCATAATATATTGTTTGATTGATTTTCTGTTTGCAAAATTTGAAGGAAATTTTATTCGATTGAAGGAAATTTCATTCTGTTTGAAGGAAATTTTATCATTTTTTGAAAGGAAATTTTGATTAAAAAAAGGAAATTAAAACTTTTCGAAGGAAATATTGTTTTCTTAAAGTGGAAGGACTGGTTTGGCTCTGATTAGGGACGCGTAGGCTACTGAAGAGCTTGAAAATGATACTTATTTCGGCCACTGCAGTCCACGAAATACCGTAACCATTATATTAATGATTAATATTTAATAATTATAGGATCCAGGCCCTCTAATTAACGCTATGTATATATAATATATTTTGTGCCCTTTGTACTTTGCCACCCATGCACATTGCACGTGCATTGCGATATTTGCGACGAAAACATGTGCAAAAAATGTCCACGTGCATTTTCGAAACCAGGAATTTCACTTGCGTTTTCGGGCAAAATTACCCCAGACTTTTGAACCAAAACCCCAGAAAATTGTCAAAAACCCCAGATCTGGCGGAAAAACCCCATGGCTGGCAACACTGGATCGGTGATCTATCTGGCCAAATATGGTATAAATTTAGACAGTCTAGCAGCGCTTCCACTTGGAAAGAAAATTTCCTTCCAAAAGGAAATTATGGCTTGTGGAAGGAAAAAAATAAGGAAATATAGTTTGGAAGGAAATTGGAGAGAAATTGGGTCATCTGAAAGGAAATTTTGAAAATCGGAATTTTTTAGATAATAAAAGTTATATTTTTACTTTCAGTAAATCAAATTAAGCTTTTGTTTTCACAATTTGAAAACCAAAATGGTAGAAAAATATGATCTATAGGAATATGTGAGGATAAAACAGGGTGTTTTAGAACTGCTCCTGTTGTTTAAAAATGTATATAAATTTTCCTTCGAGTATCCCATCTACAAAACACCTTCTACTGTGTTAGAGTAGACTGCTGCACATATAGCGAAGGCTCAATTTTGTAATTCTCGAATTTCGCCAGTCTCTGAAACTCGGAAATGTTAAATCTGTGTTATAAATTTCTAGCTGTGAGCTCTACTACATAATGCTACACGTAAATACTTCATCACGGTCACTGATCTGGATATAGACTGGATAACACATCTATTGTTGAAAAGTGAAGCCGGTGTCACAGTGATATGTGTATCCCCGTGTTTTGTGTATCCCCATACTCATATCACTAGGGATATATGTATCCCCAGCAAATATGGCGGCCGTGTTTTGAGTATCCCTACCTGACCTCCCTACATTCCCAGATCCCTAGTGATATTGGTTTCCCCATGGTTTTCCATTTCAATTTTCACGGGAAAAGTTTAGTGAAAAATTTCCACCGGCGACGAGAATAGGAAATGAGGGCAGTTCATAACTTCATATATATTTACATGTACACTAAATTATAGAGCACACACTTACTAACCTGATAACGTTGGTGATGCAGTACTGCGTATAAATTATAACCTCATAAAATGGACTAAATTTAGGCAATGTCTTTCCATCTTACTGTAAATCTTTTACAAATATTTGTTGAAGAACGAAAAAAGTATCCACCTACCGGAGATTTGCCTTGGTTTTCTGTTAAAATCATGAGATCAGTGGTTAAAATCCTCATTCGCTTCGTTCGCTCCATGTGCACAGGTTCGCTCGAGCTCAGTGTTTTGAGTATTCCCACCGGGGATACATATATCCCTAGTGATATGAGTATGGGGATACACAAAACACGGGGATACACATATCACTGTGACACCGGAAGTGAATTGCCACCACCCGACTCAAAGGTCGCAGTTTACTATAAATTTGTATTACAGAATCATAGTTTTCGCGGTTTTATTTTCATTTGACACGTTTCTGATCGGACCAATTTTCTTATCACATGGATAGAAGTACACGAGAAGTATTTTGAGCAAAAAATTCCGGTTGTTTTGGCTTCCTAGCGTTGGAAAACGGGATTCGAAAGTTCGAAGGAATGAACTTTGATAAACAGGTCGCCACCAATGGTCGCCACTTGTTTCCATCTAGCAAACTGACGTTACGTCATTTTTTCAACTTTGAAGTAAAATTAAAAACTTTGTAACTGACCCTAACCCTAAAACCTACCCTAACCCCGAACCCAAAACCTAACCCTAACCAAATTGATGAAGAAAAATCAAGAAAAGCGAATATGAAAATCTTTGAAAATCGGGAAAATTGCATAACGTCAGTTTGATAGATGGAAACAAGTGAAAACCTGATAAACAAGGTTGTTCTGAAACAGATAACAGGACATTCTCATTCAAAATCTACTCAAGACATGGAGTATTAACTGCTACACAAATAAAATAGTCTGGAAGTTTGATGAAATGAACCAACTACACCAAGGAAACACAGCAGACTGAAATTCCTCTATTTTTCAGGAATTTTTCTAAATTTCAACTAATAAATTTGTTCATAACAAAAGGATTTGATATTATAAGGTAGGCTAAATTAAGTATACAACTTCTCGACGTTGAGTTTCGCAGGGTTTCTTTTTCGTCGGAAATTGCCGAAGGTTACCCTCGTATAATAAGCTCGGATATCGTTCGGCCTTGATTCGGCAAATTCCGAAGACAATTTGCGCCCGCTAAACTCATTACAAGTGGAAATTATGGATTACTCTTTTATACTTCATCTACTGTTCATTTCTGTTAATTTTCTAAACGTAACGCTTGCTGAAGACAATAACTTAGTTAGCTTGCAATGTGCCCAGATGTGCCCTACTTTAGTATTTTACTCTGTCTAACACCAGACGATTTTACTCGTCAGTGGTAGGATACTGCCAGTTAATGGATTACAGAGGTTCTTCTGTATCTTTGACCTATTTTTAGTATATTTACAGGCAATAATTTCCCACACAGAATCGTTAAAGTTTGAAAGCTTGCAGGTAAAAGATATTACTTTTACTAGTAACATTATCTTCTCGGCTATACTCTATAATACATATATACGATATAAAACTGGTGGTATTAGACACATTTCACTATTTCCTAGAAATGGCTGTAATGTATTAGAATGTCGCAAAATATACGTATGCAATTTATCAACTCAGTGTATTTGAAATGTAAGAAACGTTAAAAACACTTTATCGTCTTTCATATATAAACTGCCGCGCTCGATCGACGTTTTTATCTATTTGTGTACTGTTGCTATAGCATAGACAGCTTTCGTCAACTAAATGCCCCATCTGCCCGGCTGTATTAAATGGCGTGACGATATTATAATTAAATAACCTTCCGAACAATAAAGTCTTTCTGTTTAGAAATGCTTCAAGAAAACATAACACACAAAAGCAATATATCTAGTGGTCTAATAATTCCACTTTTGATATAAAAATAACACATACACAAGTCACAAACATATTCGTGGTTTTTCGGTGTGGTTTTTCATACTGCTAACTTCCAGACGAAGGGCATTCGCTCGAAACATCGAAGTACTGTTTATATTTTTCATGTTGTTAGATCCTTCAGCCAAGCTATTGTTCAGAACTTCAGGCCACTATTTGTTGAATAACCACCTTCGACATTCGTCGACTGCTTTCAGAAAGCCGCATCGAGCAATTTTGTCAAATAACAAACGAGATTTTACCAAATCTCTTTCTAAAATTATCATTCTCCTACTGTCGTTAATACTATTTGTTGCCAAAAGTATCTTTGCATCGTTTATATTTCCTTTAAGCGAAAATTTAGGCGATTTTCTTGAGTCATGTCGGAAGCCATGACCGCAATGAAAGTTTCAAGAAAGCCTACGATGAGAACCTAATATTCAACAAATAGTGGCCGACAATGAAACCAACACTAAAGACACAAAATAATGGTAATAAAATGTTACTTACAGCGACGTTTTCTTGATCTATTACCAACGAGAATCCCTTCTAAGTTTGAGTCAATTTCCTGATTCACAAAACATTTTATTTCGTTGTGAGGCGTGAATCGAATTTCCGCTTTCGGTGGGAGTGGCGCATTAACGATTCCTTGGCAAATGCTCTGAAATTCCTTAGTTTTCCTATAAATTCCTTACTGGTTTTAAAATACTTCATCCTCTTCATCCATTCACTTTTCTGTGAATTTCTGCTTGATGATGTCAAGTCACATATTTAGTAAATAATTCAGTTTAGATGAATAAGTCTAAGGTGGTCCTTGGAATCTTTTAAATTTCTTAATAAGGGTTTTAATCCGGGTATATTAAAAATATTCATAATTGTGTTCAAAATCATCCAGATTATCAGATTATGTAGATTTAATTACGTAATTTTCAATCGTCAGAGAAATCGAGGCGAACATTGAACTGAATGGTTTCGAAGGTATTAGAAAGTTTCTTACTAAAATATCCTTTAAAATTTTCCTAATTTCCTGTTTTTTCATTTCATGTTGTTTGGGCTAATTAATTTCCATAATAACTAACTCTCATCATTACCCCAACCCTAATCCTAACCTTAATCCTAAATATAACCCTTAATCCCAACCCTAATCCTTGTGACGCAATTTCGGGATATATAATAGTATTAATATAATATCAGTGATTAATATGCAAAGCCACCCAAAGCACAGATTATATATATATATATTTAGCTATCTAATCTGTGCCCAAACTCAAACATATCATACTATTTCCGTCCTAACTCCGGGGAGCGCTATTATTTTTGTGTTTTCACCTCAGAAAAGCACATTCCTTCGTAATTTTCCGTTTACGAGAATAAAACGTGACGATAAACCGACTATATTTTTGTATCTGCGAAGCAGATATATTGCCATCGTGCTGTTAGCTGTTAGCTGTTAGCTGTTAGCTGTTAGCTGTTATATTAGCTTATAGCCATTCAGCGACGAGCTTATTTAAATTGATAACCAATCAGCAAGTGGCTTACAATGCAATGACGTAATGTTCTCCAAGGCCATTACATCATTCAATTTTGCCTGTTCGCCGGCTAAACCTTAAAATTCAACATGGCGATTGACAAAATGTCGTTAATTCATATAAAAAACGAATATAAAAACGTGGAAATACGAAGATAGACCTATGGATAAACCGGAAAGAATGCTTTAAAATTTAGTGGTTCTATTTCTGAAGGAAAACTAAACAGTGAAACAGTGAACAGTCGAACTATCGAAGGACGAAGATCAAGGTATAATTATAAAGAAATACTACAACATATTAATATAACATTGACGCGTAAATTGTAAAATATAGCATCTTGTTTATGCACATAAGACTCAAAGCTAAAGTATATTTGACTACCATGAATACTAGCTAATCCCACATTTTAATTTCAGATTTAGCAATTCCACATTTTATACTTTATAGTGGTCACATTTCTTTAAATAAAATATTGTGTACAAATATAGTCTTGTTATAGTATATAATAGTTAAGACGGTAAAAGATAAGACTGTACAATACTCCTTTTGGCATGACATTTATTGCAGACGGTGTCACAATCACATACTTATAATTTCGTAATAGAAATTCATATCGATAGGCAAATTCTCCTCTAAATTACTAAATCGCTTATATTTAATGTCTTTTCAAGCAATCATTTGCCTGTACTTTACACATCACTCTCATATTTGTATTGTAGGATGAGCAAACAAACATGGAACACTGCAGCTTTGACTAGTCAATTCTAGCCAATGTATGGATCTGATATGCTGTGTTTATATATACTTTATACATTCTATTCACAGACTATATACATGTGTCAAATTATACTCCTGATTTTCAACATAGTTAACATTTGCTACTGATGAATAGACTTCAATAATATGACCTATTTGCTAACACATCCATGTGGAATAAATAGTTCATTTGTGTTCCTCCATCCCTGAATACCACATGTTGAAGTCGTGTATCAATGTATTTAAAAAGGCTTTTGAAACTGTGCAAGGGTGTGTTAGGGACACCTGGCATTCTGACAACATCCATGCATCTACAATTTTTGTCACATACCTGATTGTAGTATATTATGGACTATCGAGAAGATTGTGAACCTAACATGTTTCAGCAAATGACATCATAAAATTAAATAAAATCTTTGTTGTGTTATGGAAATAGTCTCTGCTAGTGAAATTTATATCAGCCATTTTATTTGTCATATGTACTAAACTGTCTGGCGTAGTGATACGTCTGTAAATCGTGAACCCCATTTAACAATTAATATGAAAACCTTGTTCTACTGTGTATGATATATATTTTTGTGATATTTATAAAAATATATTCTTTTAACCCATTAGCTGGCAAGCCCAGATATACCCTACTTTTATTAGTATTTTACTTTGTCTAATGCGAGACGATTTACTTGTCAGTGGTAGGCTACTGCCAATTAATTGGTTAAATATCAATCTCTTATTCTTTACAAGTTACTGGTTGAATGAAGTGTATGTTTTTGTACAAAATATATGTTTAACTTATACAATTTAGGGCCAAATAGAATTGTAGAATATTATTCCTTCATGACTACAGTGGGATCACTATGAGCAGATACATGTACGCTTAGCGTACCTATTTTTGTATATTAACATAAACTAACTAACAAAAATGAGTTCTATTGCTAAAATCCCATGTCGATTTGGGTGGGCTGAACCCCATTGTATTTTTTTGTATTTTAACCTAAAACGATCTTTGAAACTGTAGTGTTAAAATTATTTTAGTAATCTCTACTTGATCACTTTGAATTTGATCCTATACCATTAGAATATTTCTGTGACTCTAGCATAAAGTAGCTTCGCTATATGTATAAAGATGTATATTGGAATTTTCCAAGTTTTTCATATTGTCACCCCCACATGGCTTTTGAACCCTCATTCTACATTGAGAGCCCTCCTTGTTAGCGTTATAGGACTACACCAGTGATTGTATTTCCACTCATATAATATTCCAGGTTTAAATTAAATATTGATATAGTTGTCCTCACATTTCTCGTCTTGTTAAACTCCATGCCATTGTCATTTAACGCGTCAGTTACTTATTACTTGCAGCATTCACTCTCAACGACTCATAATTGTCTTCTGCGTTTATTTTTGCCAGATCTAGCTCTTGATAAGTTCTATCAACTTCAGTTGTTTGTGCTTCAGGGTATTGTTCAGGTTTTCTGTTTTTAAACCAACGACGACGAGAACACAGCACAATGTAGGAAAGAAGAATTCCAATGATAATTCCAGACATCAAAGTCGCAAAAATATGCCATGCCACAACAGTCGTCGTCCCATCATCCTCTTTGCGTCAGCTGTGTTTACTGAAAATAAATATTTAGAAACTGATAAAGTTATATTATTGTGGACGTTAGTTGACACCATGCAATATATGGCCAATTGACAGAATGTTCTATGAATCTCTGAACAAATAAACATTTTACCTTTTCCATAATTCTCGGTAGTTGGTAAATTTTGATTTGTTGTATCAGTTGTAATTGGAATTGTTAATTGATCTAAATATAACAAAATCAAGCCGTTGTCAGTTCACTTTCATTGCGGTCGAAATCTTTATGCCAAGGCCCGGCAGCCAATGCAGAAGATAACGTACAAGTGCTTATTACTATATAAAAATTAAAGAATTTGTATTTGAAATATTGAATCTTACCTATGATGGACAAGTGATATATATTTTTTCTAGTTCCAAGTCTATTCTTTACGATACATTTATATGTTCCAGCGTGACTGTACTGTACAACATCTATGGTATGCGTCTTGTCATTACTGACCACCTTAGTATCATTGTGGATTATGGTATAACTTAGTAACGGACGACCATTAGATTCACACTCTATGGTAAAGCGATTCACCAACTACCGCTTTTTCCTTGAAGTATGGCTCTACTGGTGTATCTGTGAATAAAAACAAATCTATATACACTATATTCCCATATAATTCTTAAACAGCATAGGCCTATATGTTTTGGGGAAATGGTCAAAACCGGTTTATATCAGTGCAAATTTCTGTATTTCGACCAAAGAACGCAAGTACTAAAACTTATCTCAGGATTTCTTTGGGGGGACAGAATCCCCTACACTATCCGCATCGCGTATAACGTCCGGGGAGACAGTATCTGCCAGGAGATATTGTCTGGGGAGACAGTATCTGCCAGGAGATATTGTCTGGGGAGACAGTATCTGCCAGGAGATATTGTCCAGGGAGACAGTATCTGCCAGGAGATATTGTCTGGGGAGACAGTATCTGCCAGGAGATATTGTCCAGGGAGACAGTATCTGCCAGGAGATATTGTCTGGGGAGACAGTATCTGCCAGGAGATATTGTCCAGGGAGACAGTATCTGCCAGGAGATATTGTCCAGGGAGACAGTATCTGCCAGGAGATATTGTCCAGGGAGACAGTATCTGCCAGGAAATATTGTCCAGGGAGACAGTATCTGCCAGGAGATATTGTCTGGGGAGACAATATCTGCCAGGAGATATTGTCCAGGGAGACAGTATCTGCCAGCAGATATTGTCTGGGGAGACAATATCTGCCAGGAGATATTGTCTGGGGAGACAGTATCTGCTAGTAGATATTGTCCGGGGGAACACTTTCCGCGGGGGACACTATCCGCTGTGACACCGGTATATTAATGACGCAATATATTTCTACACCATAAGGAATCCATTTAACCGTTTTATATCACCTCTCTACAGAAATTGGTGGCACTTGTGAGCTTTTATCCTACATTAACACAAAAGATTTCAATTCGCAACTGACCTAATTTAATCCAAATCTAATTCATCTTTCTGCCCATCTGTCGAGTTATGAAGCCTTCATACGCATCAATTAGTGATGAATTATATACTTTTTACCTTTATAAGAATCAAAATTCAGAACTATAGTTTATATAGCTCTAAAATATACGTGTTGTGAAATCTAACTCACTGCACCGCTACACTGAGTTGTTAAACCTACAGAGATTGGTGGTGAGATCTTTTATAACTTCACGATTTTAAACCCTTTAGACCTTTAGAGGTCTAGTCAGCTGGTCTATACTTGCTTGTCTATCAAGTCTACCGAGATTGGTAGCGAGTTCATATCGTTTGTATAGAGAATAGGTATGAACTATAGTAATAAATATTACAGAAATTATAAAATTAGACTTACCAAAGTTGACGAATGGTGACTTATTGGTAATCTTTGAACATTCTGCGACAAATTGATCTTGAAGGTGTCAAACTGCATTTTGTGTTTAAGACAACACCTTAGTTTGTCGTATAATGTTTATTGTGTTCAAAACATCTCGTGATTTGAGCGTCAGTCTCTCAACATCCTTATAAGGAGATAACTGGTTTGGTTTGACAATACCATTTTAACCACCATGCTGTGAGAATTGAATTTATGTTGCGACAAGTGCATTTCCAAGTATCAAGTTGAAATTCTTAGTATCAACTTGGACCTGGGTGTCATGCATATGTGAATGAAGTATATTCCAAAAGATTGACACTGTGGTGTAGTTTAAGTTGTAACTACAGTTTGTCGTGGAGAAGTAGAAAAGTAAAATTTGAAACATTTTCATCTGAAATATTGATCTGTTATTCATTATTGTGTGAACTTATGCGTGTCGAGACAATTTGCATTAATTTGTTTGAAGTATATGAACTTGAAATTTACAAGTACATTCAAAATCTCACAGTCCATTCTAGTCTTTCACCTGAGATTCTAGTCTATCACGCTCGTTTTGTTGAGCTTTCAAACATGATTTATAGATTATTGCCATAGTAGCTACTTATTATTCTAGTTATACACGCATGTAACGTTAAATATCAGTTTAGTTGTAATATTATTAAAGTTTTATAGATTAGTTATATAGATATGTTAATTCGTTTAAATTTCTTAGTATATAAAAGTTGGCTTCATATAATAAACAAAATGTTAGGTATGAACAAAGTCAGTCTGTTCCGCGAGCGTGATGTCTGAGAGCGAGACACGGACCTCGTACCCAGGTTCTCTTCTCTGACGCTCCTAATTCGCTGGTGAAGACCTTGGCTGGGCTGCGAATCGTTTATGGATTTCAAAATAACTGGATATAGTTGTAGTGGAGAGAAATAGACAGCTCGTATTTTCCGCCAGAACAATACAAACGCTGCCTATGTTAATATTCCCAACTTCATATATGAATCGCTTCTTTGTCGACTTAAATATATATAGTCATGTTTAAAATAGTAGCACACACTTTTTATTCGAACTAACCAACAGTAAGTAGATGCAATATTGATCTATAGTGTTGTTTAGCGTTCTAAGAAAAAATCGCGTTAAGCTATTATATAGAGATCAAGTTGATCAAGAAGTTGATCAAGATGAGGATTTTTCTATAAAAATATATTGCATTTCTTCTCAGAATGATACAAATATTACACACATACAAAAATAGTTTTGGGGTTAATGGCACTTGAAGGAATATCCACTAAGACCATTTACCCATGACCTTGAATAAATTGAACATTTTAATATTTCAATAATTTATACATGCTCATTCTACACTCTATATTCTGAACACATATCCATAATAACAAGACAATAGATATTCTGGTCTGTTTAGTCGGACGATGGTTGAGGTGCAGGGGTAAGCTCTTTGACAAACTTCTTCAAAACTGCCAGAACTCTCTCATTGGTGGGGTCACCTTCGCCGCTGTGACAATGATCACTCAACATCATCTTTTCATTGACGTTTGGATTATGGATCACAAATCCTCCACTTAGCTTGAAGAACCCTTCTAAATCACAGAGCTGCTTGTAAAGGGTGCATTGACCGTCTGGTGGCGTCATGAAATCGATGATCTTTTGAAGATCACTCACGGTTTGAACTTTTGCTTGTGGAGTGGTTTGGTATGCTTTGATTTCCGAAATCATTGCGTCTTCAGCATTCTTGTAAACCTTCTCGTTGAATTGCACCAGTTTTGCCTGCCCGCCAGGAATCCATTCTTCGAGGTAACCCATGCATGTCTTCTTCACGGGATTGGTTTCCTCTTTGCATCTTAAATCAGGTATTTTTTCCTTGCTATATTTGACCACGCTTAGGTCTGAAGCAAAAACTGAATCGTGGAAGTCTATACTTGAATTCACCAAAACCTCACAACCTGAAAAATTATGAAATTATGAAAAGAATCATTTGGTATTCATTTGGTTCTGTAGAAGTTTCCCACCGCATTTTCTCGTTTAAGCGCACTTATTCACAACAACGCCGCGCTCAATTGAAGCACCGTTAGGCAGAATTGTTCGAGTACATCTCCATTTTTAGTCAGGCGTGGACGTTTATTATCCTGTAGTGCTTTTAAGTTACAAGTGAGCATATTTCAATGCTTTGTCGTTTAACACTCTCTCTCTCCAGACTTTCAACTGAATGCGCAATTCCGTTGCCCTCATATTAGTGCCGCTATCACAGTGATTTGTGTTTCCCCGTGAAATCTGTTTCCCCTCGGAACAAAATTCCATATGATGATATGAACTTAATACCTATTGCATTACCGGCATAATGTTCCATGTTATTAAAAATTCGCGGGCTTTTGTGCCAAATTCAAAAGGGGTCCATTTTGTTTTGACACGCGTGGTTAAACTTGCGTTAACCAAATTTTCGATCATGAATGAAGAAAAATACGACGAGCTTTAAAACGTTTCTTGTAGAAGGGAAATATCGCGTTGGGGCAAGCAAACAAGACAAGCTAGTATTTACCTTATTGAATAAATTTCTGGTTTATACCCTCGCTTAATATAGGGTTAGGGTTATATTCGTGCGCGAAACACAACGATATACATAACAAACATAACAAACATAATGAGTATGAAGGTATGTTATCTCCTACCTGAGACAACATATTATGTTATCACAACGTGAGAGAAAGCCAGCCAGTCCATAGATTTCACGGGGAAACACAAATCACTGTGACACCGCCATCATATTCGTGTCGCATTGAGCCTGGTTCACACTGGCAATTTTGTCGGCGATTTTTCTCTTCCTGATCGATGTGATCAAGCGAATGACATATCAAGGGGGTGCCTTTGTAAAACCGATCCCATAATGGTCACATACTTTTGTTCGCGAGTCCACTCATTCGCATGCGTCAGGAGGAGAATACTCGCCGACAGAATTGTTAGTGTGGACCAGGCTTTAAAAATACTAATGACGCGGCGCTCAAACGAATAAATATGGTACTTACCGTTCTCCAGTTTACAAACACGTAACTCAAAGCCATCGTTAGGAGCTTTAAGCTCACATCCAAACAAACTATCATCGCCAATGTCGACTTGCGTTTGGCAAAAGCTGGCGTAGTCGATATTGTCGGATTTTTGGCTCTCGGTAATAACCGCTTGACGTGGAGTGGCAAAATTAAGTCCTCCCTCCTCGGATTTTGCTCCTCTTGTTCCACAAAATATCAAGCTGGAGCACAGCACCAAATAGAGCGATATCTTCTGGAAAATCATGTTTCTCTTCTAAAATAGAGACGCCATTATAGTTTCAGGGCATACTGCGTTGAACTTACTTTATACTGAATAGCTTTCTAGCTCGGTTTTGTCTAAGCGTTGCTCGCTAGAGGCCCAGTAAGATGACTCTTATTGATCCAGTGTTATTACAGGAGGAAACCTAAACTAACTTTATTTATACTGGATAGCTCTATCAGTTCTAAACTGTTCTCCCTAGAGGTCCAGTAAGAGTCATCTCTTTTTGATCCAGTGTTACTACAGGAGGAAATCTAAACTAAACTAACTTTATTTATACTGGATAGCTCTATCAGTTCTAAACTGTTCTTCCTAGAGGTCCAGTAAGAGTCATCTCTTTTTGATCCAGTGTTACTACAGGAGGAAACCTAAACTCAACTAACTTTATTTATACTGGATAGCTCTATCAGTTCTAAACTGTTCTCCCTAGAGGTCCAGTAAGAGTCATCTCTTTTTGATCCAGTGTTACTACAGGAGGAAATCTAAACTAAACTAACTTTATTTATACTGGATAGCTCTATCAGTTCTAAACTGTTCTTCCTAGAGGTCCAGTAAGAGTCATCTCTTTTTGATCCAGTGTTACTACAGGAGGAAACCTAAACTCAACTAACTTTATTTATACTGGATAGCTCTATCAGTTCTAAACTGTTCTCCCTAGAGGTCCAGTAAGAGTCATCTCTTATTGATCCAGTGTTACTACAGGAGGAAACCTAAACTAAACTAACTTTATTTATACTGGATAACTCATCAGTTCTAAACTGTTCTCCCTAGAGGTCCAGTAAGAGTCATCTCTTATTGATCCAGTGTTACTACAGGAGGAAACCTAAACTCAACTAACTTTATTTATACTGGATAGCTCTATCAGTTCTAAACTGTTCTTCCTAGAGGCCCAGTAAGATGACTCTTATTGATCCAGTGTTATTACAGGAGGAAACCTAAACTAAACTAACCTTATTTATACTGGATAGCTCTATCAGTTCTAAACTGTTCTCCCTAGAGGTCCAGTAAGAGTCATCTCTTATTGATCCAGTGTTACTACAGGAGGAAACCTAAACTAAACTAACTTTATTTATACTGGATAGCTCTATCAGTTCTAAACTGTTCTCCCTAGAGGTCCAGTAAGGGTCATCTCTTATTGATCTAGTGTTACTACAGGAGGAAACCTAAACTAAACTAACTTTATTTATACTGGATAGCTCTATCAGTTCTAAACTGTTCTCCCTAGAGGTCCAGTAAGGGTCATCTCTTATTGATCCAGTGTTACTACAGGAGGAAACCTAAACTAAACTAACTTTATTTATACTAGATAGCTCTATCAGTTCTAAACTGTTCTCCCTAGAGGTCCAGTAAGGTTCATTACCTTTTGGTCCACGCAGTGTTACTAAAAAGTTAGTTTAGTTTAGGTTTCCTCCTGTAGTAACACTGGATTAATAAGAGATGACTTTTACAAAAAGGAGAACAGTTTAGAACTGATAGAGCTATCCAGTATATAAATAAATAAATAAAGTTAGTTTAGTTTAGGTTTCCTCCTGTAGTAACACTGGATCAATAAGGGATGACCCTTACTGGACCTCTAGAAAGAACAGTTTAGAACTGAGCTATCCCGGCAGTATATTTGAATTTATTTTTAGTGTAGTCTCACTCTACAAAAGACTGCAGGTTTTCTGCGGGTATTAAGGTTTCCTCCTGTGCTAAAAGATATCTCTAGCTTACTGGACTTCTAGGTGTAGAACTAGGGCCGCTATCCAGTATAAATAGAATTAATTTAGTTTAGATATATCAGCATCACTGAAGCAATAACGATAGCCCAAACTGGACGTCTAGGTATAGAGTAGATTAGATTAGATTAGATCAGGCTGGTGTATATATGACTATAAATTGGGTGTAAATTATATTAGAGAGTGAGCACAGCAAATCGCAGGAGGAAATCCATTGAAAATATTGTATTGGACATATGACCGCCATATTGCACAGATACCTGAAGAAGAACAGCTAAGCAGTTCGAAACGTTGTGTAAAAAGAACATTTTTTAACATTTTCAATTTTATCCTGATTATAAACCAAAATTTTTTTAAAAATTTAAAGGTTACTATGAAACTTTAAGAAAAACTATGAAATGTATTGGATTTTTAACAATAGAAATAATAATGTATATACTAGAACTGAAAGATAATTAAAAATAGATATAGCGAATGTCTGTCGGTAACCAAAGCAATATAGATAAATATACTTGGCTCAGTATATATCGAGTCTAAAATAGATATTGTGTTTCCTAAAATAGATGACTTGTATATATTTTCCTCTAATTAAACCGAATCATTTTATCTTGTAGATTATTTTAAAATTAACAACATATATATACTTACAATGTATAGTCTCTTTTCCACTTTATTAAGATAGCAACCAGCCTTGAAGATGTTAGCTTTCAACTGTGAATAACTAAAAACTACAAAGCCTTATTAAACAATAGCAGCGACTGTAAAAATTTCGTACATCAATTGTCAACATGTACCCCTAGCTGAGCGGTTATTCATATTCGTATGACTAAATTTGCCCTTGCTGTTAAAAAGAGTTCAAGCACCAGTTGTAAGTAAGGTTTTTAGTTTGTCGACTACAATGCTAGCACTCCAAGGGGTTTCGGGTACTAATTAGTCCTGTTTTAGTGATTTTCACTTTTGGTTAGCTTTATAGTTTAAAATATTTAATTAGTCAATCTATTGCCGCAACGTAGGTTTCTATATAGGTCTATAGGGTCGGAATTTTCTTTTTGTAATATACTAGCTATCTGTCACACATTGTTTTTGTAATGTTCATGTCTGTATAGTGTACGCCATATCATATAAGTTGTTATTCGCGTAATCAAATTTAAATTTTCTAACCGTTTATGTAATCTATATATATATATATATATACGTGTAGGTTTAGGTCTACGAAACGCAAAGAGTGCTCGACAACATATAGTTAGAGCAAATTAGATTTTCGCTTACCTCAAAACTTGTCTGCAACAGGCTGTTTCATCTGTAAAAGAATCATCAGGCAGTTTTCTTTTACAGATGAAACAGCCTGTTGCAGACAAGTTTTGAGGTAAGCGAAAATATATATATATATATATATACAGGTAAAAGTTGTTCTCAAACTTTGAGAAATTTTGCTCTGAAGATATCACAGGAAGCAACGAAACGTATAAGCTAAAAAAATCTTAAAAAGCTGGGTCGGTTGCTTCTTTTAGAGTTTATCTATAAAACTACTATCTAACTACGAAACGGGTAGATGAAATGACCTCAAGAGTTTTATGCAACCAGCCACAGAAAATCTTCCTCATATACATGTATACCTCGATAAAAAAGCGCACATTTAAATGGAGGATTTTAATCAACAATCCAAAACGTGTTAGCGTGTGGCTAACTTATTATATAAGATGCTTGAAACGAATATCATAACTAAGTATTAAATATTATAGACATATATACAAATTGGAAAATTGAAAAACAAACTTTCTGGCGACACATGCATGCGGTTAAAGATTTTCTAATGTGAACCTATATATCAATAGCAAGCGAGAGTTTACATGAGAGTTTCATCAGCTCTCATACCCCAGTCAAACGAGAACAAGAGTTGCATGAGAGTTGACTGGATATTACCACGCGTATAACGGTCAAACGAGGGAAAACTCTCATCAACTCTCATCAAAATTTGAACCAGCTCAAAGCGAGAGTTGCAACTCTCATTGACTCTTATCAACTCTCATTTTCGTTTGACTGGGGCTTGATACACACTTCCTGAATTTCCGACTGGCAATAAAAAATACTTTGTCACATTCAAGTTATTGTTTCGTGCGGTCGGGAAGTGTCTATAATTTAACAATTGAGAAATTGATATATTTAAGACCATATTTAAGCACACGACATAATTTCGCCACTTCAAAATTTAATTTAAACCTAATTCTTATGAAGATGAGAATGTTTCAACTCCACCAGCCATCATTAAACGAATAAATGGGTCGGTAACTCTATTTGAAAGCTGTTTTTTATACTGCCTATATATATATTTAGTCTATAAATATAACTCTCCATATTTTATTGCATGCTTGAAGCAACTACCAGAAGTCGCTGTTATTTTAAATGAAACAGTACCTGGTTATTTTATGGTAGTGTATTGTACGATGTCCCGACGGGGGCATCTTCACTTATTAATTCCCATCAACTCTCATCAACTTTGAGCTGGTTCAAATTTTGATGAGAGTTGATGAGAGTTTTCCCTCGTTTGACCGGTATACGCGCGGTAATATCCAGTCAACTCTCATGCAACTCTTGTTCTCGTTTGACAGGGGCATGCGAGTTGATAAAGTAGTATAGAAATGTAGAATTTAAAGATATGCATGACTCATCTAATAAGTGTTTACAATTAAAATCTCTTAGACTTTGAGTTTCATAGGTTGTGCTAGGTTGTGCCATTTTTTACGTTTCAATCCTTATTCCGCTGACATTTTTACCGGCGGCATTTTTTCCCGGCGGCATTATTGCCGACGCCATTTTTACCGGCGCCATTTAACCGATGCCATAGGACTAGTGTAAACTAAATATGTCATTGCCGTTATACTTGTTAGGCTGAACCAGTGAGCTCTCTCTCTCTCTCTATATATATCTGGAGTAACTTCTGATGTTAGGCCAATGTGAAGTGAAGCCAAGATGGCGGAAATTGACGTCCACGTAAATAGTTTTCATACCATTTTTCCCAGTTAATTTTCTAACGGGTCCAGATATATATGGAGCTCACTGATCTGAACGCACTAATTGAACCCCGGCCAAAGGTGAAGACACATGCACACTGATCACTCTGCTATCAAATCACTCACGGCGGTGTTTCCACCAAACGTAAAACAATGAATAGTCCTTGTTGCTTTGTTTTACTTTATTTGACTAATTTGATCTCAGTGATTACAAACAATTGAAATTATAATCCTGAACTATAGTGACTACTCAATTCTACTTTCTGAGTTCAGCTACCATTTTTCTCAAATCTTCAATGACCTTCTCAGTTGTTGGATAATCCAACGAGCTAGTGCATGTATCCATCAAGGACGTATCTAAATACACATCGTTCGGATCAGCAATCACAAACCCCCCGGTTTTCATGAAGAACCCTTGAAGATCACATATCCGATTGTATTTACCAGGGCTGGGGGTCATGAACTTGACAATCTTTTCCAAATCGTTGGCTGTCACTAAACGCGCCGATTGATTAGGTTGGTATTTTTTCACCCAATTCGTCAGGCCCTCGATGTTTCCTTTTTTAATCTCACTTCTGAGTGATTGCCCGTGTCCTTGGTCGGCCGGGATCCATGCCACCAGAAAACCCGAGCATCCCACATCGGTACTACCTTTCTGACCGCATTTTAACCTAGTGACAATTTGAACATAAGAGATTTTAAGTGGAGTCCCATATCATCACTGACCTCAAAACTAGAACTGGACAGACATTTCTATCGAAATCGAAGAATGATTTTTGGGGCAGAATATTTATGACGAGATTAAGAGGTTTTTAAATCTGCCAAATTCCTTAGAAACCGAATCGTTGGTTGTTTAAATTCCGTATTATTTTGTCAAGCAAAATAGTCAATAGAGTAATGCTTTAAAGTTTGCCAGGTTTTCAGATCATATATATCTCGATTGTCTATGGCTATCTTTTCTTATTTCGCCAGTAAAAAGATAAGAGTCCTTATAACCTTCAAAACTAATCGAACTTGTCTGTAACGACAACAAGAGCAGATTGTAGGAGTATATTTCGATATGGGTAAATAATAAGATTTTTCTCGGCATCTCGTTCGATGGGAATAATAGTTGATGGTGTTTGTGGATGGAATATTCGACCTAACCATAAAATCTTAGTATTTATCCATATCCCATATGCTGGCATTCCTCCCATATATATACACGAACTTTCGGTTAATGCTCAGCAACTGGACTCTGTAGCTCAGTTGGTTAGAGCGCTGCACCGGAATCGCAGGGCCGCAGGTTCGATTCCTGCCAGAGGGCCTAAGGTTGCATTTTTCGCAACTGCTCCTGGCTAGGTCTAAAAATGTATATAAATTTTCGTTCGAATATTCCATCCACAAACACCATAAACTTTATTTCAATATGTTTCAAAACAAAATAGTTTCAATCTAATTTGAACGACTTAACTTACCCTTCTATAACTTTGTCATAATACTGCAAGACTTTGAGGTCAGCTCCTTTGATAATGTTCAACCCAATCAACTCGCCGTTCAGAATCTGTTGGCAAACCTCAGACTCGAGGCAAACCAAGAGACCCACATCTTGCATGACTTTGATTCGACAGCCGAGTTTAAAAGTGCCTTGACCTTTAGCTGCGCAAAACTTAGTATAATTGATATTCCCAGGTTGTTTTGCCGCGTCCTCTACTATTTTCAAAGCTCTTGCAAAATCAGGCGCGGCAGCAGTCGAACGCCGGTTGACTGTGGCCCCTCTGACGGTGGCCAACATAACGACCAACAAGATTTGTTTACCGGATACTTTCATTTTGACCTATTTAATGCAAGATTAGTTAGTTATTTTTAACTGAAAGAAGGGAGAATTGTATAGATACATTTAGGCCATGTTACACGAGGCAATTTTCGCTGCAACTTGCAACGCAATTTCGGACACAGAGCGATGTTAGGTAAAAAGTATATTTATAGCAGAGAAATTGTGAGCATGAATCTCGTTTCACTTTGCCGATATTTTTCTTACTCAACATACCAAGAAGGCAACAAAGAAATTAAGGAGAATGATAATATTGTTGAAGTGAAACGCGGGCTAAGTTCACTGTTTTTTTTCGTGTGTACATTATAACATGGCACTGTGCGGAAATTGCGTTGGAAGTTGCAGAAAAAATTGCCCCGTGACATAGTTTAAATTCGACGGTGGTGCGTCGTATGAAATGAAGTATTCATATCGCACAAGACAACTGAATGTATGAGTTCATTTTGTTGTCAAAATATTGAGATGACATGAAACTTACCTTATGTTACCGAACGGCTTGTACTAAATTTTAGGTTAAATTCATCAGTGCATGCAATGGAATCGTAAATGTTAAAAGTAATTATAAAAGAAAGAAATATGTTTGCTTGGTGAACAGGTGAAAACGCCCACCTAGCAAATATTATTCAGGATAACATGGAAGGGATAATGGATTTTTACCACAAAAATAAAGTAAAATAAATTGTTTCCGGCCCAACGTAAATATTCAATACTTATTCCATTAAGGCAGGACGGTTAGTGAGATTAGCTGCACTTGCACATATAGTTGCTAAATTATTTTTATCCGTCTGAAATTTACAAAACATGTCGTTATATAAGAATAATTGGTATTATTTAAAGTAAAAATAATATTACGCGTAATTTCACATTCAACACCACAGCAACCGTCATGCACCATTTGCATGTCGCCAAGCGACCACCAAAGATCTATTCTAAAACTACACCCGAATGACAGACGAGTAACAGACGAGTACAGACGACTACAGACGAGTGACAGACGACTACAGACGAGTAACAGACGAGTAACAGACGACTACAGACTAGTAACAGACGATTACCGTGTTAATAAAGTTTTTTGATTGATTGATTGATTGATTGACTACAGACGAGTAACAGACGAGTCTATAGACGACTACAGACGAGTAAATTTTCGAAGTTCATAGTTCAAGGTACATACAAGTTCATACGACCATAGGCGGCCCACAAAGTTTTAACTTCAAATGTAATTTCTGAGCATGTTAAAACAGCGAATATATTTCGGGTTTTTGACAAAAGTTTGGCTGGACCCACCTACCCTATGCGTACGTCACAGGTTTTTAAATTTTGAAGAAGGCGCTGATTGGCTACTTTACATAACGTTTTCTGCAAATTACACAGGCAGGCGGCGGGAAAAACAAAATACATCACTATATACATATATTTTGGACTTTTGGTCTGAGCTCGGCACTGTTCTTATGATTGCCCTAGCTCATAGCAAAATATAAGCTTTGATCCTCGGCTTTTTTTACATAATTCCTTGTATTGGCCTGTTTTGCCGTGTACATTAAACAACAGACATACAAGTTTACGTTGACTATTTTAAAAATATAAACTATAAAGTGATAGAAAGTGTTGCCAAAAAGACAAATATAGATATAGTCTCCAAAGTTAACTATAAAGTCGTATTTCAGTTTAGTTTGGTATAAAAAGCAAACCTACCGAAGTAAAAAGGTTGTTATAAAATCCTTCTGATTCTATTCTGTTGCTGGTTCTCGATCGATGGGACTGTATACTTTCACAATTCGCAACACGTTTCGTTTTCAATTTTTATTCACACTCGTTACATACGACTGATCAACGCTCATCAACGCTCTCCTATTTATACTAACGTGCTGCCCCAACCATGGGAACTTTTCTGCAGAGGAAGGTCAATGTTGACGCACTTTACTGCACATAACTTCCCCATACGCCTCTCTAATCTACCACATAACTTCATCGCTTGGTTGACCACAGCCTACCTACAAACTTCCCATCACGTATTTTTACATTATTTGTTTCCTATGCTTTCGCAAAGTTCCTCATTCCATCACGTTCTATCGAGTTCTTTAGAATGTTCAATTATTCAACTATAATATTGTAACATGCTATATAGATATTCTTATGTTATACTAAATCTAAGGCTAGGCTATACGTACTATTTACAACATGAGCGGCCGTGTTGTATCGGATATACAAACTCGAGCCGAAGGCGAGCGTTGTATATCCGATACAACACGGATGCGAATGTTGTAAATGGCTTGTGAAACGTCTTGATGAGAACATTCGTATTCTTCAACAATTTAAAATAAATGAATGATATTTGGTGAGAAAATTGAACTTAAAGTTTATGTAAATCAGCATGATTCTGTATCAGATATACAAACTCCTTCACGCTAATCATTTCTTTTGTGTTTTCTTCATGGATTATTAATGAGTTTTACAATAATTTATAACAAAGGTGTCATCAAGCTTCGAAACATTTTCTTTTGGTTTTTGTTGCATGCCTAATGGCATGCAACTTTCATACTGCAAAATTCGATGAGGTTTGTTTGTCCACGATCGTGAAACGACGATAGCGACGGAACATTGCCGAGGAATTACGATAAGTTACGACTGGATCATGTGATTTCACATTTATAGTACTTTTCGACTTCGTGTTCGACTACTTCGACAGCATCACAGAATAGGAAATGACCAGAAAGGCCACTCAGCAGTGCAACGTGACACCCTATTTTTATGCAGTTATCTGGCCAAAATAATGGCGGACCAGCCAGTTCAGCGTGTTTATTGGTCAGAAAATGCAATTGACTGGCTAGAATAATGGTAATGAACATGCGTAATGCGACATGCGCAGCGTCAAAAACTTCAAAGGTTCGGCCTCAAGCTAGTGGCCCTTCTAGTCATTTCCTATTCTATGACAGCAGCTTGTGCAAAGGGACATATTTACTGTATATTTATATATAAAGAGACATTTTAATAATATATAAAAGCTAAAGGTAAGTAAAGCGTGGTTGTCTTCAACTAATTTAATTCTTTGTTGTGACTTTTTGTGTGTTTTGTACGCTTGTCGAATAGCTTGATAATTGTGCTTGCATTGATACTTTTGCAGAAGGAGCCATTGTTGCTCGCACTGGTTAAAAGAGTCGAACCTTGCCAGGGACGTAGCCAGGGGGGGAGCCAAGGGAGCCGCGGCTCCCCCCCTTTGGTAATATTTAGTGCTAATACTTACTGCAAAACCAGGAAATATGCCCCAGATATAGCCACAACTACCTTTAATCCCCACAGGGCTCCCCCCCTTTGAAAGCTCTGGCTACGTCCCTGAACCTTGCCGTTGTGCGGGTATAAAAATTAGACCCATTGCCATTGTGCTGGGATTGTTGACAATCAGACCCATGCATAATTGCCATTTGTGCTGGGATTATTAACAGACCTTGCCATTGTGCAGGTATCACAAACTATCTTAATATTAAACACACAGTACACATCAACAATTGAAAAATTAATTGTGTGACAAAACAAACTTTATTTATATGTACAGTGTCGGTGAGAGGCAGAAAGCAGAATATATAATTAATTATGGGTGTTTCAATTGAGATGTATCGAACAAGGATTGGTTCACATAACAACTTTGTGCAAGCACGGATGTCTATATATGAATCAATTGAAAGGTAAATTTTGGAACGAAAT
Organism: Trachythela sp. YZ-2020; assembly: GCA_016169945.1. Taxonomy (NCBI): domain Eukaryota; kingdom Metazoa; phylum Cnidaria; class Anthozoa; order Malacalcyonacea; family Clavulariidae; genus Trachythela; species Trachythela sp. YZ-2020. Next base: position 1,026,911 of record JADLSH010000162.1, on the reverse strand, counting down.
GTTCGATGCCTCTCTAATGTCATATTATCTGCATATACATTTGTGTTAATCATGGCGATACCTCTCCCCATATAAATTTGTGTTAATTATAGCAAATAAGTCTAAAATACTTGGCATATAAATTTGTGTTAATTATAGCAATGTCTCTCTAATATTTGCACCGCCCCATAAAATAAGCCTAAAATACTTCGCACATAATTTTGTGCTCATACTTCAACTTGTTGCTATAGTAGATTTCTCTTCATAATGTAGCTCAGACCTAAAGCGGTCGCTTTTTGAGGCGTTTTTAAATATGGGCGAGAAAAAATGAACGAGAATTAAATTAAACAGGCGAAAATGAGCTAAAACTCCCACAAAATCCTAGCAGGCTAAAAACTGTAAAATTAAGATGTCAATTGCTTTAATAGTATAGTACTGGAAAAGAATCCTTTTAAACAAGTATCACCTGTACGGCATGCTTTCCTAAAGCCACTGCGTACCTATTTTTGTCAATTATCCATGATTTAGCCAATGTAGTCGTGCGGAAAGTGAACCAAAACATATATATAGTCAGAGTACGGTCAGTAGTTACACAGGCAGGCGCGGGAAAAACAAAATACATAATTTTTTATTCTTAAATCCCCCCTGTCCTTTTTTTTGGCAGAAAACGTTGGGTAAAGTAGCCAATCAGCGCCTTCTTCTAAATTTAAAAACTGTTACGTAAGCATAGGGTAGGTGGGTCCAGCATATAGTTTTGACAAACCTTTGTCAAAAACCCGAAATATATTCGCTGTTTTAACATGCTTAGAAGTTACATTTGAAGTTAAAACTTTGTGTAAATGTAGTAAAATCACTAGTGTTTAAAGTGATATAGTTTTTGTAGAGTTCTTGTTTGTAATTTGTGGAAAATTTTGCATTTGTAAAAGTTGTAGATGAGTTTGAGTTGAAAAAACTTGCCAACCTTCTCAATATATTAGACCGAATAGACTTGTGTGCGCACGCGCGAGCGTCGCAGCATGGCAGCTAGGCGGTTGTTCTCGCCGGAATTTTCGCTTTTTCTGCGTCTTGCCGCCCTAATTTTTCACTGCCCGCGCCTCAACCGCCAACCCTTAAAACCACCAGGCGCCAGCTACGTATAGGCAGGCTACTATGGCAAGCGCGCTCGGTTGGCAAATGGTCCGGAACTGCTTTCGTGCAACTCATTCTGTCGCCAAAACCCAAATCGTCGCAACCGGAGTAATTTATCGAATAATTGCGAACGCACAAATGAAAATATAGAACTTCTATACCAGGATATTAAATATATCTCGTTTAAAAACATTGCAAATGCACTATCTCAATGGTGTTGGAAGCCGTGTACCATTTAACGGATGCCATATTTTTCAGTGAAAAAATCATCTTGGTCTAACATCTATAAGGGAGGGGACTAGTGTAACTAAATATATCATTGCCGTTATACTTGTTAGGCTGAACCAGTGAGCTCTCTATATATCTGGAGTAAAGCCAAGATGGCGGAAATTGACGTCCACGTAAATAGTTTTCATACCATTTTCCCAGTTTATTCCAGTTTTTCTAACCGGTCGTATCGCTAATCAAGTTATCAGTTTATAAAACTATAAAATCACGACATTTTGGCTCACTCCTTGCAGCCTTGTGCGAACCGCGCAAACAAAAACAATAGAAAGGGACTGGCACTGGAGTACTGGACGTCAATTTCCGCCATCTTTGACTTCACTAGCTTTGGACGCGAGCAGTCGCGAGCATTGATATAAATAAACTGGAACGATAACTCAGGAGGGGAAATTGAAGCCAGCTTAATTCAGTTTTTCTGAGGTTTGAGTTGAAATACTTAACGCCGAACATTGGGCTGTATATGAAATTGAAGCTATTAAAAAGTTCTATTTGGTATAAAAACTTCAAGACTTTAGGTAAAAAGGAAATACTTAAAACTTTGAGGGAAAATTTGCCGTATTTTACAAAATTGCGGTTGTTTTTGTATTTTTTAAGTATTTCCATTTTGCCTAAAGTCTTGAAGTTTTTATACCAAATATAACTTTTTAATAGCTTCAATTTCATATACAGCCCAATGTTCGGCGTTAAGTATTTCAACTCAAACCTCAGAAAAACTAGCTTGGCTTCAACGAATCATAGGACTTGATCATAGGAGTTAGCGTTCCAGTTTACTTAGAGTTCACTGGTCGCGAGTTCATACTCCAGATATATATGGAGCTCACTGATCTGAACGCACTAATTGAACCCCAGCCAAAGGTGAAGACACATGCGCACTAATCACTCTGCTATCAAATCACTCACGGCGGTGTTTCCACCAAACGTAAAACAATGAATAGTCCTTGTTGCTTTGTTTTACTTTATTTGACTAATTTGATCTCAGTGATTACAAACAATTGAAATTATAATCCTGAACTATAGTGACTACTATAGTGACTAATTTCTGAGTTCAGCTACCATTTCTTTCAAATCTTCAATGACCTTCTCAGTTGTTGGATAATCTTTCGGGTCAGAGCACGTATCCATCAAGGACGTATCCAAATACACATCATTCGGATCATTAATCACAAACCCCCCGGTTTTCATGAAGAACCCTTGAAGATCACATATCCGATTGTATTTACCAGAGCTGGGGGTCATGAACTCGACAATCTTTTCCAGATGGCGGGCTGTCTGGAAACGCTCCCCTAGGTCAGGTTGGTATTCCTTCACCCTCTTTACCAAAACATTGATGCTTCCTTTAATAAACTCACTTCTCAATGATTCCGGCTTTCCTTCGTCGGCCGGGATCCATTCTTCCAGATAACCCGAGCAACCCATATCCGTACTACCACCTTTCTCACCGCATCTTAAACTGCCGATAATTTGAACATCAGAAATTTTTAAATGGAATCCCAAACTGTCAATGACCTAATTTCTATCAAAATAAAATAATTATTTGGGGGGGGGGGACGGGGGGGTGGCGAGCAGAATACCATTAAAAGGTGTTTAATCCTGCCAAATTCATTACAATCGAACTGTTGCAAAACAGTCAATGGAGTAACGCTTTAAAGTTTGGCAAGTTTTTTGACCACGAGTCTATGTTCTATTTCCCCAGTAAAAAGAAACATTTTTAGATTTTCTTATCGCACTTATCTAGAACGACAACGTTAAAATCAATTGTTAAATGGAAATCAATGCGTTAGAGCAGATTGTAAGATTATGTCAATATGTTTCAAAACTAAATTGTTCTGATCAATTTTAAAAAGAATTACTCACTTTTCTATAACTTTGTTATTATATTGCACGATTTTGAGGTTGTGTTGTCCAATAATTTTCAAAGAGGTCAACTCTTCGTTCAGTATTTGTTGGCAAACATCGGACTTCAGGCAAACCAACAGACCAACCAACATCTGGCACATCTCTGATTCGACAGGCAAGTTTGAAACCCCCTCGAGGTTGAGCTGTGCAAAACGTATCATAATTGATATTTCCAGGTTGTTTTGCTGCGTCCTCCACTGTTGTCAAAACTATTTGAAAATCAGGCTCGGCGGCAGTCGAAGGCTGGTTGACTGTGGCCCCTCTGAACAAGATGTGTTTACCAGATACTTTCATTTTGACCTATTTAATGCAAAATTACTAGTAAGTTATTTTTAACTGAAACTAAGGAAGGGAAATATATACAAATACATTATTTTAACAAGCAACAATAAATAATTTTATTATATGGCAAGCGCTAGTTCCTGTAGTTTACAGTTTACACGATATGATTGGCTAATCAGCGGTCCGGAAAACCACGTTATACCCCGCGGGGCATTACGAAATTTTTAATGCCCTACAAGGCTACAACAAAAACAAACCGTATAATAAACTACTTATTTTACTACTTATGGTTGTGCCATATAATAAACTACTTATTAACCTCAAACGTTCGGTCTTTACGGTAAAATATTACAAACCGTAATATTTTACCGTAAAGACCGAACGTTTGAGGTTAATAAGTAGTTAATATTGATACAGTACAGTATTTTGCTTGTTGCATGTAACGTCACAACTTGGCTTCCACATCTTTGGGATTAAAATGAAATCCAATATATGCCCGACAATAATCGTACGCCAAATTTTCTTGATAAATACTAGACATGTTAAAACAACTCCTTGTTGTTCATGTTAAAACAATATTCCTCGTTGTTCAAGGATTCTAGCGATATATAGCTTGTCTTATAACTCTCAGTTTTTCGCAAGATACAAGCGAATTGAAAACGGCACTTCGATTAACTGATCCGCGATAATGCCACCCAAAATAGGGAATATTTAGCATGACGTAATATTCTCGCGGGACAAATTTCAGAAAATACTAGTGGTGGGCGATACTGGGAATTTTGACTTCGATACGATACCGGTTACTTTTGCCTCGATACCACTGTTTCGATACGATATTCGATACCGATACTCAAAATTGTATATGAATGTATACCGAAATTTCAATATAGTAAATTCAACTCAAATGATATTTTTCAACTCAAGTATATACATAAATGGTAAGCTTCTGTTCAAAAATGTCAAGTTGAAAGTATTAAATGAACCCTCCCCCTACCAATTGCTCCTCATGAGTCCCCCTGTTAATCGCAGTCCGGTTATGCAAGAGTTCAGTGACTAAAACTCAATCGATCACTTGAAAATACTTATCGATACCGATACGATACTTGCAAATATCGAAGTTATCGATATTTTTTCGATATATCGCCCACCACTAGAAAATACTGTATCCAAAAACTAAAGCAAGATCAATTCAAAGACGTTCACCATTTCTTTATAAATTCAACGCCTTTCAAGGCCTTGAATTTTTGTTTCTAATTCCAGGACATTCAAGGACTTTCAAGTTTTAGTAGAACCCTGTATCTAATTCTATATCGATCTTTCCGAAATATATATATTCATCGGAAAGTGATTTTTCAACCGTTGTAAAAATTCTTGACTACGGATATGCATGACATCACAAATAATAATAATAGACTTTAATTTATAAATACGTACTAAGCTGTTAAGTCTTGGGTTATATCTATCAACGGACAATTTTAGAAAGCTTGAAAACATCACTAATCTATCCGGTGGAATGGGTGGATAGCAATATACCCTGTATAATTCTGTGTAACTTTTCATTAAAACCTTTCCTATTATATCGTACCTCAAAAATGCTGCAACAATTTACGACTTTTAGGAATGACCAATGGCAATGAGCTTCGTAAATATTTTCTATGACATTCACACACTTAAACTGAAACTTGAAATATTACACCTTAAAATAGGAATGTTCGATTTCAGTGTTCTATAAAAAAAAACGACAAACGCTTCATTGGGTCGTTCTAAGCCACCCTGTGGCCGTTTCGTTCTATGCCAGTAAACTATTTTGACAACCTTTTTGCTGTTGTTAAACAAAAATTAAATGTACGTTTTTCCCGTTCACTGATTGAAGTGATGAACGGATAATTCATTTATGCCTAGTTTTGAGGCAGCTAGGCGGTTATTCTCGCCCACATTTTCTGCGCCTTGCCTCTCTAAGCCAGAATATTTTTAATGAGATCAGATTTATAATTCGACTAGTCAAATCGTTAGCTGTTTAAATTAGTTATACCATGAAGCAAATATCTTTTCCTATGTAACTTGAGAAATATAGCTTCCAACATCTCTTCTAAGGGACCGTTCATTATATATAGAGAGGGGGGGGGGGGCGGGTGGGCCGGTAATTTTTCAATGTAGATGCATAGTATTTTCTTGACCCACCTAACAACAATGGTTTAATTTTTGTGACATTTTCATGTCGCCAAGCGACCACGCGTTTTACCAAAAACTGAATTCCCTGTAAATCGTAGCCTGCGAACAGGCCCTCTGTGCTAGAAAAGGAGGGCCTGCACGGATCCCTATAGTTTCTTCGTAGTGGCGTTCGTATAGAAACGCAGTCTTCTGATTGGCTTAAGTGTTAATGATTGACGTATCACTGGGATTGGCTTCGCTGGAGGTATAGTCGTATTTATGGAAGATTGTATATTTGTTTTGCATATTTTTATTATTGGTTTTAAAATAATTTCTAGAGATTGTTCTGAAGTACGTTTGTTTTTAGAGCAAGCGAAGGGCTACAAATTCTCAAAGACACCTTGAGAATGAACACCGAATATTTACAAATATAGTCAATATAGAGTTGATGTTCGCGGGCATAAATATGTTCTTGGCCCGTTTTAGACTTTATATTTTAAACCGAGCGGCCGAGGCGACGGTTAAAATGTGCCAAAAACATCGCCATCCTGCTGGTGTTTCTTGACATTATATTTAACTGTTTTCAGAACTGTTTCTACAATTTGGTTTCGTTTAATAAAAACAAACTTGTATTTATTTCATTGTGTATGGAGCTTCTATAGGCAATAATAGTACGGCAGACTTGCATTCCCGTGATTTCGAATATAGTTCCTGATCATTTTTCTAAACATGCTCCAAATCCCTATTTACTGTATCTGATTCACATTTAGCTCGAAGAATGAGAACTTTGTTTTTGTTTAGTTTTTCAGCATGGTTTTAAGCCACTCGTCGCGTTCAAATTCAGCGGGTTCAAATGTATTTTGTTCGGTAATATATTCATTATAGCTCTCAAAAACGCCACAAGTTATTAAAACGTATTATTATAGTTGTTGCAATTATATTTTAATTTATTTGTATATATTGATATATTTTATGTGTACGGCCACGCACAGAATAGAGATGAGTATCACGCGTCAATTTGACAGTTGACGTCTTTGTTTATTTAACCCGGTCGACGCTGATTGGTTCGCGTTTGGCTAGCGAGAAAAGGGGAGGAACGAATAAAACACATGGTTCCGTGCAGGCCCTCCTTTTCTAGCACAGAGGGCCTGTTCGCAGGCTATGTAAATCGTTGCACCACTTTCGCTTTTAAAATTTCGCAACTTTTGAACCAATTGTCGTAAAAGATCGATCTAAAATGAATGCACAAAACGCAGCAGGAATAATACAGATTAATGGAAACGATATTGACTGCTCGGGAATAATGGGTAACATTCGTCGAGCTGTCAACAAATATGTATATCGTTTGCCTACAATTTCGGCATTGGCGTTGTCGATAGTCGCTGTTGTAATGTTGAGAAACAACGTCAATGCAACTATAACTGATAACAACAAGGAAATTCAGTCGCTTCGAAAGAAGATCACGCCATGTCTGACTAATGGCACCTATCCTATATTTCTACAACGAATTTTTCAACTTTCAAGAAAAATCGAGGCAGTTAAAGCGAACCAAACTCAGCTTTTAAGCGAAATTAAATCCTCGCTGGAAAACAACATAAGTAATGTGAAAACATTGTTGAATAAACGTTTGATAGTTATACAGAATCAGGTGTCGGATTTGAAGACGAATGTGAATGATCTTCAAACGAATTTTGGAAAGTTTAAAGACCTGACGAACTATAAATTTAAGCAAGTTTGGGAAAAATTCGACGAAATAGAATCGGAAATTGCACAGAAACGTGGATAGAATCAACTAGAATCAAGCTGCATCATTCATCAATTAATTTTACGGGAAATTTTGTTACTTAGGGCCATTTATACGGGAGAAAATAAGACGCGAACACACTCGTATAAATGGTCAAATTCTAGTAGGCTGTCCACAATAAGTCGCGACCAATTAGAATTTGACCATACGAATGTGTTTGCGTCTTATATAAGACGCGTCTTATGGCCCTTTTGTAAAAGTATTGTAGTTTTTACACTCTCATTGATTTATGTATTGTAAGATTTTGAATATAAACCCAAAAAGGCAATATTGATACATGAATATGACTGCATGGGCATATAGATTGTGTTTTGCAAAACTCTACGAATGAATAGAAGCATTAAGAAACAGATATAAATGTGTCGTACTGTTTAATAGAGACCGGCTTATAAGTTAAAACGAACAAATTGACTTGCTTTATTGCGGCGAAATTCAAGCAAGCAGCAAGCGCCAGACAGATAGAGCTCTTAAATTCACTTGATTAGCATAAATTGTAGACATAATGTGTGATGTAATTGCGAGGCATGTTACACCTTGCATATGTAATTTCGCGTGCAACTTGTGTCGCAACAAAATAGCGAGACAAGTTCAAGACGGGTTTCATAGTGTATTAACCTCGGCTTAAGGAATAAAGCAGCTTTTCCATTCAGCCAAACATATCGTATAGGCGTAGCGTATTTCTGTTGTATTTTCAAGCATAACTAACATATTGACACGCTATTAAGTATCAAGTCTCGCAACAATTTTGTTGCAAGAAGCGTTGCACGAAGTAGTATCAGGTTCCACTTTTCGCAACGACTGCGGCAACGATGCAACGCATTTTTCAACGGCATTGCACAGTGTAACATACCTTCGTGCAACTAGCTTGGCTCGCAATGTTTACTCACTGAATTTACACACGAGACAAATTGCACAGTGTATACTGAACCACAGCGGAATGGTGTAACAGCGTTTAGAAATTTAGAGTTTACCGTATAAGGGCCTCTTAATGTAAGCAGGGGGGGGTGCTTATCATCCTTACTTGCAGCTGAGAGCTAAGTTGAATTGCGAAGGACACAGCTCAACGTGACCAAGTCGAAGGCTTTCTAGGGCGCATATGGCAGCCACCTTTTGCTCGCCATCACGGAGCACAGCTACGATGGAAGGGCCAGTTAGGGGTTAAACCCAACCCACCCTGTCAACATTCCCTGTGGGAGGAAACCGGAGTACCCGGAGAAAACCCACGACTTTCGGCAGAGCGTTGACTAACTCTTTTCACATGACTATCATAAGTAAACGCGATAGTCAACTTTCACTTTTCGAAGCAAACCATTTTCAAGCATAACTAACATATTGACACGCTATTAAGTATCAAGTCTCGCAACAATTTTGTTGCAAGAAGCGTTGCACGAAGTAGAATCAGGTTCCACTTTTCGCAACGACTGCGGCAACGATGCAACGCATTTTTCAACGGCATTGCACAGTGTAACATACCTTCGTGCAACTAGCTTGGCTCGCAATGTTTACTCACTGAGTTTACACACGAGACAAATTGCACAGTGTATACTGAACCACAGCGGAATGGTGTAACAGCGTTTAGAAATTTAGAGTTTACCGTATAAGGGCCTCATATTTTCCGGGAAAACATCGCTTTTTTCCTGGTAAACGCGATAGTCAACTTTCACTTTTCGAAGCAAACCATTTTGAAATATTTCACGTGTCGATTAGTACCATCAGTGATTAGTACTAGTTGCAAAAGTCGAGTAAAAATGGCCAACGATGGAATTGGATTGGTTCAAAATGAATCTAAAAGCGATCCCTTCAATTGCGGGGAATATTTTCCAAACAATGGTCGAGTAATAAGCAGGTATTTCTTCGGTTTTGCTACACTGGCCGCTTTGGGGCTATCCATTGTCGCTATCGTGCTTGCCAATAGGTAAGTTTAAGTACAGAATTTTGAAGGCTTTTTGTATACATGGAAACTGTTGATTCCTGCCAAAGGGACTATAGACTATATATGGCGGTTGACTGTTGTGTAAAACTACCTGAAAAATACAATGAGAACTTCGACGTTTCGAGCGAAGGTCCTTCGTCTGGAACATATATAGTGCAGGTATAGACTATATAGTGCATTTATCGCAACTGCTTTATGGTTAGGTGTAAAAATATGTATATAATCTTCGCTCAAAATTTCCTTCTACAAACCCCCCTCAGGTTTGTAGAAGGAAATGCAACAGATATAAATGCTATGTTACACGAGGCAATTTTTGCTGCAACTTTGCAACGCAATTTCCGAGACAAAGCGATGTTAGGTAAAAAGTATATTCGCAGAGAAATTGAGAGCACGAATCTCGCTTTACTTTGCCGATATTTTTCTTGCTATAAACATGCCCAGAAGACAACAAAGAAATGAGCGAGAAAAAGCGAGAATAATATCATAATATCGGTGAAGTGAAACGCGGGCCATACTGATATATTCATTGTTTTTCGGTGCGTACATTTCAATAATAACATGGCTCTGTGCAGAAATTGCGTTGCAAGTTGCAGCAGCAAAATTGCCCCGTATGACGTGGCCTTAATGGTCTAAATTGTTCACTATTTCTTACTTTTCTCAACCGCCAGATGCATTTAAAAAGGTATATCTAACTGTATAAACTGAAAAATATAACGAAACTAAAATAATTTTGGGAGGTATACGCCAAGGTCTAGAATGCTTTTCATCGCAAATACACGACATAAAAAAAGCCTTTCAAAATTTCAAATGTAAACAAATTATGCTAAATGTTTCCATTACATGTATTTCTTACCAAACACAAGGTTAACCCAATTAACTGGCAGTACTCTACCACTGACGAGTAAAATCGTCTGGCGTTAGACAGAGTAACATACTAAAGTAGGGCGCATTTGGGCGCATTGCCAGCCATATTTACAACAATATATCCAAAACGTACTGGATATATACTCATTAGTTTTGAGCGCGTCTTACGTAATATACAAAAAAAATCACCTCTTAAACTAAATCTCACAAATTATAGGGAAGATACGAAACTAGATCAAAGTAATAACGACCTCGATTCGATTAAAGAAGAAATACAAACCTGCTGGAACGACTCGTTCAAAAGAATAAATGAAGTTGCAAGAAAAATCGACCAAGTTGAAAAGAGCTTTAAAGACCTCATCGCCGAAACAAAATCTGCGTTAGAAAATAAAATTAACCGCGTCGAAAGTAGCTTAAATTCTCGACTCGTAAGCGTACAAAACCAGGTCTCAGATTTGAATACAAATGTTAATAAAGTGGAAACAGGTTTAGGTAGTTTTGAAGATTCGACCAACAAGGAATTTTTAAAAGTGTGGAGAAAATTTAAAGAAGTTGACAAGGAAATTGCCAATCTACCCCAGAATAGAGGAAGTTTGCAATATATGAGAAACTATGTTGTATTTTATAGCTGCTTAGTTATAATTATGTGCTTCATTTAGTTCAATTAAGAGTATAAATATTAAACAAAAAGGGGGAAATTTTGCATATAAAAACGATTATAATATACTAACTATCTGAGGAATTATATATGTAAATTATATTAAAACAATAAAAGATTTTCGGACTTTGCGTCAGTATTAGTTGTGTTGCATGCCAATTTTTCTATAAACTATTTTCATAAAAGCGAAACACGACCTGTAACCACACTCCACATGAGTCTCTATTTTTAGCCCAACCTACACGTTTGAGGTTTTGCTTTGATAAAATACGCTTGAGATATCTTTTAGAGATAGTCAAACACAAACCACGACAGCTTATTGTAGAATACTACGTTTAAGATATTATTTTCAGACATAGTCAAACACAAACCACGACAGCTTATTGAAATAATAATGTAGAACACTACCTTTACTAGACCCCACGCGCGTATAAATCTTTTTCAGGCAGTTCAGACACAAACAACGACATTTTGCGGTTTCTACCTACTTTGTGGCTCCTAAGTTACCTAGACATCGATTTGTTGTGTTATTTTACTAGTAACTGGCTTGGAAGAAGGATCGTTTATAGTTTGGTAACATCCCTCACAAAGATTTCTTAACAGAACTCTGTATAAACTGAACGAACATGAATGGTGAAAACGACATACCAGATTCGAAATATCGCGTATTTATGCTGCAATTATCCCGACAAATTACATCTGAAGATATTGAAGAAATAAAATACATGTTAGCCTCGGTTATTCCAGCCGGAATTATGGAGAAACTAAATACGACATTAAACATATTCCGTGAGCTCGAGAAACGCGAACTTGTTGGACCAAATAATCTTTGTGGACTCGAAAGACTTTTAAGTTTGATGGGAAAACAAACACTTCGTTCCATGGTTACTAGTTTTATCAAAAACAGAGATAGTCAAATGACACAATTTTAACAAATTTGAGAACAGTTCGAAAACAGAAGACCGCCGACTCGATACATGGTTAAAGCCCGCGTTTATCCCTGGTTTTAGCCATGTGACGTGCAGGCATGTTGCTCTCTATACACAAAAAGATGGATGTATTAATCGATGTATTGATGGTAAAGTAAATCGAAGAAATTTGAAGTAAATTTCAGGGAGAATAACAGGCGAAATCAAGTTGGTGCTTATCGTCTATATTTGCAAATGAAAGCTGAATTGCAAAAATATGGATGTATATATCTTTTTAATTTGCATCTATATACATGAACCCTTCAACATGAATGTTTAAATCGAGAACTGAATATTTGAGGTAGATTTCAGGACAAAAAACAGTTGGAATCTTTTGAAGGTAAGTAAAGTTATGGTATGTTAACAATCTTTCTTTGCAGCTGAGAGCTGAATTGAGAGCTTAAATCGATAAATTGACGGTGAGGTAAAGTAAAGATAGGAAATTTTGAGGTAAGTTTTATAGTCAGTGACAATTATAAGGTAAAGGGAGTTAATCAATCCGTCTTTGCAGCTCAAAGCTGAATTGCAAAGGACATCAGGATGGAGGTTTAAATTAATGAGTTGATGGTGAAGTGAAGTAAATTCAAGAAATTTTGAGGTCAATTTCAGTGAAAATAACAGCCGGAATGTTAGTTTAAGGTAAGGTAAGGGGATAAAAATCATCCTCCTTTGCAGGTGAGTGCAAAATAAATTTTGCGGCAAGTTTCAGTGAGAATAACAGACAGAACCGTATTAAGGTAAGGTCATGCATGTTTCATACTTTATAAGAGTAGGTAGGTTGGAAAACATTTTTTTTATAAATGATTATTTAGTATTACTGTAATACGACTTTTATACTAAAATAGTGCGACATTGCGTTCGCATTCATTAACGTTTACGTTAAATAATGTATGTTCGCTTTTACTTGCGCGCGCTTCATTAGCGCTCGCTTTCGTTTGCGTTCGCTTACATTTTGATTTGCGTTTGCTTTCATTTGTGTTCGTTTCCATTAGTGTTCGCTTTTATTTGCGTGTTCTCTCATTACCATTCGCTTTCATTAGCGTTCGCTTTCCATAGCATTGCCTTAAGTTAGTAGTGCCCCCTTTATTAGTGCTCACTTTAACCACATGCTTTAACGTTCGCTTTCTTTAGCGTTCCTTTCACTACCATTTACATATATACAAGCGCAAAACGTGAACTATTCCGCACGTTGCCATAGAGTAAGGTATGACGTTGCTTTACCTTTGAAAAGCTAACGTCTACTGACATGCATGTGTATTTTTAGACATGATATTTCAGGTCAACAAATGCATTCAATTGGTCAAAAAGACAGTAAATCAAACGCTAACGTTTCAAACGAAACGCAACGTGCGAAATACTGTAATTTACGCTTTATCCTTGCACGAAAATAGTGGTAATTTTAAGTGTTTTCTTTCCTTAGCGTTCATTTAACGTCCGCTTTCATTGACGTTTGCTTTGATTCGCGTTTGCTTTAATAATTCATTAACATTATCGAGAGCAATATTACGAATAATACACATGCGATTCTGTACAAAATATTCAAGCATTCAAGGATACACAGTTATTCAATCTTTAGGATACAGTTGTTTCAGAAATTGTCTTGGCTGATACGCGACGCCGTCAAAAGCTTCAAAGTAGTCATTAATTACATCGTTTTCTATCTGAAAAATATTGATGAATGTTTATATCGCAACTAGGTATAAAATCAGAAATGTTTCGCTACTGTGGTATAATTCACGACCCATGTATTTCCTGAACAAATTACATTCACGACCTAACGTTTCAACACTCCAGTCTTGTGTCTACTCTGGTTTAAGTAAATGAATGTAATCCCTGAACAAATTACATTCACGACCTAACGTTTCAACACTCCAGTCTAGTGTCTACTCTGGTTTAAGTAAATGAATGTAACCCCTGAACAAATTACATTCACGACCCAACGTTTCAACACTTCAGTCTAGTGTCTACTCTGGTTTAAGTAAATGAATGTAACCCCTGAACAAATTACATTCACGACCCAACGTTTCAACACTCCAGTCTAGTGTCTACTTTGGTTTAAGTAAATGAATGTAATCTCTGAACAAATTACATTCACAACCCAACGTTTCAACACTCCAGTCTAGTGTCTACTTTGGTTTAAGTAAATGAATATAATCCCTGAACAAATTACATTCACGACCCAACGTTTCAACACTCCAGTCTAGTGTCTACTTTGGTTTAAGTAAATGAATGTAATCTCTGAACAAATTACATTCACAACCCAACGTTTCAACACTCCAGTCTAGTGTCTACTTTGGTTTAAGTAAATGAATGTAATCTCTGAACAAATTACATTCACGACCCAACGTTTCAACACTCCAGTCTAGTGTCTACTCTGGTTTAAGTAAATGAATGTAATCTCTGAACAAATTACATTCACGACCCAACGTTTCAACACTCCAGTCTTGTGTCTACTCTGGTTTAAGTAAATGAATGTAATCTCTGAACAAATTACATTCACAACCCAACGTTTCAACACTCCAGTCTAGTGTCTACTCTAGTTTAAGTAAATGAATGTAATCTCTGAACAAATTACATTCACAACCCAACGTTTCAACACTCCAGTCTAGTGTCTACTCTGGTTTAAGTAAATGAATGTAATCCCTGAACAAATTACATTCACGACCCAACGTTTCAACACTCCAGTCTAGTGTCTACTCTGGTTTAAGTAAATTGAATGAAATCCCTGAACAAATTACATTCACGACCTAACGTTTCAACACTCCAGTCTAGTGTCTACTCTGGTTTAAGTAAATGAATGTAATCCCTGAACAAATTACATTCACGACCCAACGTTTCAACACTCCAGTCTAGTGTCTACTCTGGTTTAAGTAAATGAATGTAATCTCTGAACAAATTACATTCACGACCTAACGTTTTAACACTCCAGTCTAGTGTCTACTCTGGTTTAAGTAAATGAATGTAACCCCTGAACAAATTACATTCACGACCTAACGTTTCAACACTCCAGTCTTGTGTCTACTCTGGTTTAAGTAAATGAATGTAATCCCTGAACAAATTACATTCACGACCTAACGTTTCAACACTCCAGTCTAGTGTCTACTCTGGTTTAAGTAAATGAATGTAATCCCTGAACAAATTACATTCACGACCCAACGTTTCAACACTCCAGTCTAGTGTCTACTCTGGTTTAAGTAAATGAATGTAATCTCTGAACAAATTACATTCACGACCTAACGTTTTAACACTCCAGTCTAGTGTCTACTCTGGTTTAAGTAAATGAATGTAACCCCTGAACAAATTACATTCACGACCCAACGTTTCAACACTCCAGTCTAGTGTCTACTCTGGTTTAAGTAAATGAATGTAATCCCTGAACAAATTACATTCACGACCTAACGTTTTAACACTCCAGTCTAGTGTCTACTCTGGTTTAAGTAAATGAATGTAACCCCTGAACAAATTACATTCACGACCCAACGTTTCAACACTCCAGTCTAGTGTCTACTCTGGTTTAAGTAAATGAATGTAATCCCTGAACAAATTACATTCACGACCTAACGTTTTAACACTCCAGTCTAGTGTCTACTCTGGTTTAAGTAAATGAATGTAATCCCTGAACAAATTACATTCACGACCCAACGTTTCAACATTCCAGTCTAGTGTCTAATCTGGTTTAAGTAAATGAATATAATCCCTGAACAAATTACATTCACGACCCAACGTTTCAACACTCCAGTCTAGTGTCTACTTTGGTTTAAGTAAATGAATGTAACCCCTGAACAAATTACATTCACGACCTAACGTTTCAACACTCCAGTCTAGTGTCTACTTTGGTTTAAGTAAATGAATGTAACCCCTGAACAAATTACATTCACGACCCAACGTTTCAACACTCCAGTCTAGTGTCTACTCTGGTTTAAGTAAATGAATATAATCCCTGAACAAATTACATTCACGACCCAACGTTTCAACACTCCAGTCTAGTGTCTACTCTGGTTTAAGTAAATGAATATAATCCCTGAACAAATTACATTCACGACCCAACGTTTCAACACTCCAGTCTAGTGTCTACTCTGGTTTAAGTAAATGAATATAATCCCTGAACAAATTACATTCACGACCCAACGTTTCAACACTCCAGTCTAGTGTCTACTTTGGTTTAAGTAAATGAATGTAATCCCTGAACAAATTACATTCACAAACAACGTTTCAACACAATGTAAACACTGGGACGAATGGTTCAGAAATATTATTTTTACGTATATTTCAAAGAAACCAGCGAAATGTTACTAAGCAATAAGAAGAAAATGTTTAGACTGAATACCTTTCTATTGGAGACAATTTCAATATCATCCTGACTTATATAAGTCTGTATTTTGTCATGTTCTGATTTGTCATGTTCTGATTTGTCAGGTAAAACCGCATAATGTGGTTCCAGACTTTTTTCCTGTATGAAGAGAGAAATTGATAATATATCAATATTATATCCAGGGGCGCCGGAGCCACGGGGGCAGTGGGGGCAGCTGCCCCCGCTGCCCTTATAGTACGGGGGCACGCGGGGGCAACCGGTTGCCCTTTTTCTTAACAATAAAGTGCATTGTAATGAATAAATTATTATTATTGTGACCGGACTAGTCCTCATAGGTTTATGACCGTGCAGTTTAACTAGATTACGTTAATTGACTAGTTATCTTCTTGATATCTTCTGGAAATCTGGATGTATGATTTATATGTGTATAGTCTTAAAAATGTGTAGACTTATGTGTTTTATATCGCGTTTTATAATATTCAGAATTATGTAAAATCTCCACTCAAAATGCAGGAAATGGCATTCAGAGAGTGTAGATTTAAAAATTTTCCGGGGAAGGATACCCCGAACCCCCCCCCACATTTCTCGCGCCTTCGCCGCTCGTGCCCTTTTCATGGCGCTGCCCCCGCCGCTTCGGCTTCCTTCCGGCGCCCCTGATTATATCAATAAATTACATATATACTATGAATTGTTGTTGTTTGTTGCTTCTGTTGTTGTCATTTTTGATAATGATTCATTTTTGTTGTTGTTGTTGTTGTTGTTGTTGTCGTTGTTGTTGTTGTTGTTGTTGTTGTTGTTGTTGTTGTTGTTGTTGTTGTTGTTGTTGTCAATGTTGTTGTTGTTGTCAATGTTGTTGTTGTTGTTGTTTACTTACCATGGCTTTGCTACCATATTCATTTTCAAGCCAGTTATCTGGTGCCTAAATAGAAAGAAAGACTGGCTCAATGTTACTACAGGAGGAAACCTAAACTAACTCTAGCTATAATAGTAGGCTGATAGAGGATAGCTCTATCAGTTCTAAACCGTTCTTCCTAGAGGTCCAGTAAAAGTCATCTCTTATTGATCCAGTGTTACTACAGGAGGAAACCTAAACTAAACTAACTTTATTTATACTGGATAGCTCTATCAGTTCTAAACTGTTCTTCCTAGAGGTCCAGTAAGGATCATCTCTTATTGATCCAGTGTTACTACAGGAGAAAACCTAAACTAAACTAACTTTATTTATACTGGATAGCTCTAGCAGTTCTAAACTGTTCTCCCTAGAGGTCCAGTAAGGGTCATCTCTTATTGATCCAGTGTTACTACAGGAGGAAACCTAAACTAAACTAACTTTATTTATACTGGATAGCTCTATCAGTTCTAAACTGTTCTCCCTAGAGGTCCAGTAAGAGTCATCTCTTATTGATCCAGTGTTACTACAGGAGGAAACCTAAACTAAACTAACTTTATTTATACTGGATAGCTCTATCAGTTCTAAACTGTTCTCCCTAGAGGTCCAGTAAGAGTCATCTCTTATTGATCCAGTGTTACTACAGGAGGAAACCTAAACTAAACTAACTTTATTTATACTGGATAGCTCTATCAGTTCTAACTGTTCTCCCTAGGGGTCCAGTAAAAGTCATCTCTTATTGATCCAGTGTTACTACAGGAGGAAACCTAAACTAAACTAACTTTATTTATACTGGATATCTCTATCAGTTCTAAACTGTTCTCCCTAGAGGTTCAGTAAGAGTCATCTCTTATTGATCCAGTGTTACTACAGGAGGAAACCTAAACTAAACTAACTTTATTTATACTGGATAGCTCTATCAGTTCTAAACTGTTCTCCCTAGAGATCCAGTAAGAGTCATCTCTTATTGATCCAGTGTTACTACAGGAGGAAACCTAAACTAAACTAACTTTATTTATACTGGATAGCTCTATCAGTTCTAAACTGTTCTCCCTAGAGGTTCAGTAAGGCTCATCCCTTATTGATCCAGTGTTACTACAGGAGGAAACCTAAACTAAACTAACTTTATTTATACTGGATAGCTCTATCTGTTCTAAACTGTTCTCCCTAGAGGTCTAGTAAGAGTCATCTCTTATTGATCCAGTGTTACTACAGGAGGAAACCTAAACTAAACTAACTTTATTTATATTGGATAGCTCTATCAGTTCTAAACTGTTCTCCCTAGAGGTTCAGTAAGGATCATCTCTTATTGATCCAGTGTTACTACAGGAGGAAACCTAAACTAAACTAACTTTATTTATACTGGATAGCTCTATCAGTTCTAAACTGTTATCCTTAGAGGTCCAGTAAGAGTTGTCTCTTATAGTCAGAAATGCACACTCTATCGTTTTGCCAGATGATTTTACTCATCGAAGGCTGACCATTTGGACACAGAAAACTAATGAATATATTATGAAATACCAAAATCCCTTTTTATCTAATACCTAAATATCGTACATACAACAAAAACAAACAAAAATTACATACCCTGGCATGGTCGTCCCACCCAATGATAACGCCATGGTAACCGGCAGACGTATGCAAGAACACTTGGCCAACCCTGTACTTTATTTTAGCAGGTCTTTCTTGTCTCGGCTCAGGACTATTGCCAAAATACCCCACATCGCTTCGATATTTCATGACTTCCACTGCAACACATTGACCCCTGTTGTCCGTCAGGTAAAACCAAAGTTTTTTCAACTCGTCCAACCAAGTTTTAGGCACAATCCATTTTTTACAAAATTCTTGCAGGGTTGTTACAAGCCTAGAAAAGTATAGGATTTGTACTTGACATGTTCAGTATTTACTGGTTTAACGCACTAATTGGCAGTACCCTACCACTGACGAGTAAAATCGTCTGGCGTTAGACAGAGTAAAATACTAAAGTAGGGCACATCTGAGCGCATTGCAGGCTAGTGCGTTAGCAGTGGTACTGCCAGTTAATGAGTTAAGAGAAATAAACATTATAATAGTCTGGTTAGCCCAACACATTTCCCTTGAGAAGAAAAATCATCTGGCATTAGACAGAGTAGAATAACAAAGAAAGGCGTATTATGGCAGTTAATGGTCTAAACTAAAATCATATTTATAGAAATTTAATAGACTTTAATACAATTCGTACTTTAATACAAATGAACACAACCAGTCGCAATTTAAGTCCCACTTCAATACTACAAAAGTATTAATAATGTTGACATTTCAAAACGATAACATTTAATACTCACTTTCGCACTTTAATAGAAGTATCGTCCGTGTTAGATGAGCCCCATAAAGTTATTAAATATTGTGCTGGAATAGCGAGCAATAATATAAGCAATTGTACTACAGGACGCGCCATTTTTGGCAGAAATTATACACGTACTTGAAAATGATAAACATTTCTACATAATATGTTCATAAAAGACGACTTTTTAGTTCTAAACGAATCAACTTCGAACACGAGTAAAAATTTTGATTAATTGTGACACGAAGCAAATTCGAGAATTCCTTCGCAAGAGCGTTGAAATTCCTGGCACAAAATCATGGAAACTTTGAATTTCTTATTAAGTAATTCTCAAAATTATGCAATGTTCCAGTTTTTAAGGAAAGATATTTAAAGTGAAGCCATATCTTGTTTTGAGTCTTTTTACTCCGGCTATCATGAAGTATCCAGCAAGGCTACTACCAAAGTGATATTATTAAAATTACTAAACGTGACAAAATCAACGAGTCAGCTCTAATTCTTACCTTGCCCTAAGTCCTTAACCCTAACCCAAATTCTAACCGTTACCCTTACCCTAGCCTAAATCATAACCCTAATTCACATTGGCATCCATCTGCAATCCAATATGGCCGCCAAAAAACAAATGCTCAAGGAAAGAGGTGTTTTAATGCACATGTCCATATTCTGTTTACTATGATACTATATATTGATTTCAAAAGCTAAATTAAGTTTTTTGCGTTAGGTTTGAAAAACACGTAGCTTTTAACGGCATTTGACGTCAGCAATATGAATTTTTCAAACCTTCTTAAACTCGCGAGGGAATAATTGTATCGACTTGAATTTTGTTTTGAATACTTGTTATAATGACATACAAAACATATTAAGCAGCCAGCTTTATAGGTTGTACGTCAAAGATTTTAGAATTTACAAAACCTCAACAATCTTTTAATCTGCGTCTGTTCATCGTTAGGTGCAAACGACGGTAATTTGAGCCCGCGTTTCGTCAGCAGTTGAACGCGGTATACTTAATGTTATACACCACATGTAGTCTCGTGTTTATTTTCATTTTCTGAGAAAATTGGAATAAAATCCACAATGAATGAATGTAATTTCAAAATTGTAAATGAAAGTATTCTATTTTGATTTAAAATGGGGAAAAATAAAAATAAACGAAGTAAAAAGCTGAAGGCCAGAAACAGTGAAAGCGAAAATATGGAAGGTAGGTATAATACATAGGGAGAGAATATTTTGGAATCTAATGTTATATAAGTTTATTTGTTTACTTTAATAAAGTGAAATATATAATAAAATCATGTTCTTTTGATAACAGTAATATATTTTGACAACAGTTTTAATCCGTGGTTATTGTCAGATTACATATCTTAATGCATGTTTATTCATAGCCCATTAGCCCGGGTAGTGAATTTGTTATGCAACACTTTAGATTCAATCGAAATCAAAACCAAAATGTTTGTGCTCTACTGAGCTTGCCCATTAACTGGCAGTACCCTACCACTGAGAAGTAAAATCGTCTGGCGTTAGACAGAGCAAAATACTCTGGCGTTAGACAAAATAAAATACTATTAAAGTAGGGTGCATCTGGGCTCATTGCCAGCTAATGGGTTAAAATTGTCCGTCATTAGACTGAGTAACAAAGTAAGGACCATTTACTTGGATTACCAGGTTTAATGGGTTAACAAGAAACATGAGCAGTAGTATTGTAAACTTTAAAAGCCCAGCACACATCCCCCTTGATGCCGTCTGTCGCTGTGCTGACTCTGGTAAGAGGACATTTCTTCACAGTGCTTCAATTCTTTTTAACGCCTTGGATGTCGAATGTAAACAACTTGCTATCTCACCCTCATGTTCCTCAGACGCTTTTACTTTAATAACTAATGCCAAACACAAACTTTGTGCAATCTTTCTTAATAAGCTTAACTTTACTAACCATCTTGAAGACCTATTTTGTAACGATTGTAAATATTTACTAAATTGTAGATGTATTAATTACTAATTAGCTAACTCTAATTATCATTTTTCTCACATGTAAATAATAGTAATATCATTCTGTTATGTTTGTAAATATTGTAATATTGTGAGGGCCGTATGTTAGATAACTATTATCACTGGTTAATACGTTTCCCTCTTGAAATAAAGTTTTACTACTACTACTACTACTACTACTACTACTACTGTGCAGTCAATGAAATAACAAAGTAAGGGTCTAATCGTCCACATTACGGATTAATTGGTTCACATTTCGTAATTATACAATATTTCGAATTTTATAGGCAAATGTTGTCACTACAGTCAAGATTGTGTGAAAATTTCAAACTTAAATAAAGTCATTCCTCACGCTGATTTATCAAAATGCCAGGAGTGTCTGAAATTAATTCCGGAGCCTGACAAGGCTTGTGATAGGAAATTGGAAAGTGAGAAAGATGGCAGCAATGAGTCTGATTTGATACAGACTGAACAGAAATCTGGTATTTGTGTTTGCTTACGATGTGGAAACATTGTGAGTATTTTGAATGTAGTTTGAGAGGTTCACAAGCTTGGTTCAACTACCTGAAACATATACAGTACAATGAACTCAGCCCAACACAGACACAAACCACGGCAGCTTATTGTAGAATACTACCTACACTGGACCTCCACGTTTGAGATATATTTTTCAGGTAGTTCAGACACAAACCACGGCAGCTTATTGTAGAATACTACCTACACTGGACCACCACGTTTGAAATATCTTCTTCAGGTAATTCAGACACAAACCATGACAGCTTATTGTAGAATACCACCTACACTGGACCACCACGTTTGAAATATCTTCTTCAGGTAATTCAGACACAAACCATGGCAGCCCATTGTAGAATATTACTTTGTATCAGAAATACTTTTTATGTTTCTCAAATTCTAGGCGTGTTCTCGCCAGTCAAGTCATCAACATGCAGTGCAACATTATAACACAAAAAAATCTCATCCTTTGGCTGTCAACCTTTCCAACTGGGTTATCTGGTAATGTTTTGAAATTCAGGCTGTTCCAAAAAATCCCCCCCCCCCTCTCTCACTATGCTTTGTGATACGATGGTTTGTCAATTTTAGCTTTGATAAAATTTTAAGATTATACCAAATAAAATAGCCATCATAACATAGACCTGCCTGCAGCAGACTTGTACCAATGCTGTTTCAACAACTTGTTATCAGGATGTGTTCGCACTGCTTGTTCCCAGCTTGTTGACAAGTTGTCAACGGTTTGTTGACAACTTGCTACAAGGTTGTTGACTCAACAGACTTGTTACAAGTTGTTCCAACAACTTGTTATCGTCCTGCAATTCAACAACTTGTTAACAAGTTGTGAGTGACAACCTTGTAACAACTTGATAAAATGACAACATTGTTACAACTTGTTGACAAGCTTGCTACAAGTCTGTTGCAAACACATCTTGTTGACAAGATGTGAAATTTGTATATGTACAGTATAACATCACTAAAACAACAGCAATTGGTCAGGGTGTATCGCTGAAAACGTAATCCAATTTTGGCATGCTATCGCGCGCATAATATTTAGTTAAAAGATTTACCTTTTTCACACAAATAATGTCACGCTTTTAGCTGTCAAATGACATATTTTTTGTATCACTGCGATCAACATTGGCCCAATACGATGAGGCAAGAGTGATCGAAATAAAAAAATTCACTTTTGGGAATTAAACGTCGCTCGAATTTTCGCCGACCTTTTGCCCAAATGATAGTTGCCTATTTGTGGAACGTTCAGCATTGCCGATTCAGTCTGCAAACTTCCTGCCTCGTAAAATGTTTCAACCACAAAATTTCGTTGTTAAATCCGCAATTTGAACTTTCTTTAAATTTACCACGGCATAAATAGCTCATGGGTTACGCGATCTGATTTAAATTCTCAAATGTGAATCCGAAATAAGAATAATTTCAATAGGCAGACAATAGATTTGCGGTGGAAAAACGCGTTTTCAACCGGGAATATAGTCAATCGTATCGTATTTGGCTATTTTTGACCGCAATGATACAAGAAAGGTATCATTTGACAGCTAAAAGATTGATCTTTATTCGTATCTTGATTCTGCGGCGGAGTTAGGATAAAAATACCTGAAAAATATAATAAGAACTTCGACGTTTCGAGCGAAGCTTGCATGGATTACCTATTTTTGATACACCCTGACAATAACAAACTTTGCGCAGATACACGAATTAATAGCGTATCTACTTTTATGTTCAGGTGTTACGAATGTGATGATGAAATTGATGTTGAAATCAATCCTATACTGGGACAATGTCTCGGACTTTTAAAAAAGGCTTTAGGCGTAAAAACTGCAAAAGTTGTAAAACAAAAAGGTATACAGTTACAGTTGCAGCTACATTCAAGTTTAAGGTACGTTCACACACAGCGATTTGTCGGGACGATTTTAGGTTTTGCTGAATGTTAATGACGAATATTTTCAGTTGATGATGTCACCAGATGACGTTTGCCATGTATTTTTCAAATATCATTAACGTGCATCTGAAATCGGCCCGACAAATCGCTGTGTGTGAACGTACCTTTAGCCTCCAGCCCTCCATAAAAACTTTTCCCAAAATACATTTAGGCAAGGGACCAAAACTTGACTTAATATGCTGACGGAGGTATATATGCAGTCTCTGAGTTTTAGACCTTCAATTCAGTATGCAGTACTAATCTAAAAACCTGAACTGAATAAGAGCATGCTTTTGAATTCAATGAGCCAATTTTAAAGCCAGAATATTTGTAATGAGATCAGATTTATAAATCTGTCAAATTTCAGCTGTTTAATTTAAATTAGCTATCCTGAAGCAAATATATTTTCCTATGTGACTTGAGAAATGTAGCTTTCAACATCTCTTCTAATGAGTTTTAGGACGTTTTAAACACCACATAATGAGACTTATGGCGGCCATATTGGTGTGACCCAGTGAACTGGTGTGACCTCATTAGTTATTCACCGTCAAATTTAGGAAGAAAGAGAGGCTACTGATGATCAATTCTTATCTAGACAATATTTGTCCTTCCCACTAATAACTAGAAACTTATGGAAGCTCTTTAAACATGTCCCCATGTAAATAAATGTAAATAATCTTCAATAATATATATGGGCAAAATAAAAAATACCATTTAAGCTTTTGTATACATCTTTAGAAAAACCAAAAGAACCGCAGAAAAATACCACTTCAAACATATACTCTCTTTCCGGCAAATCTGTTGTCAAGGGTTTGGCCAATCTAGGCAATACATGCTTCTTTAATTCAGTAATGCAGGTAAAAATATACAGCGATAATATAATTGTTCACAATATTAAAATACCTACCGTAGACTCCCGCTATTTCGAACAGCCAAGAAACAACAAAAACAATACTTAAAAATGGAATATTTAAATTTTTTAGAACCTTTGCCAAAGTCAGTTACTTCGTGTAGCAATGACCCATCTCATG
The DNA here is from genome assembly GCA_016169945.1 of Trachythela sp. YZ-2020. Taxonomy (NCBI): domain Eukaryota; kingdom Metazoa; phylum Cnidaria; class Anthozoa; order Malacalcyonacea; family Clavulariidae; genus Trachythela; species Trachythela sp. YZ-2020. Next base: position 1,001,979 of record JADLSH010000162.1, on the reverse strand, counting down.
GCGGGTGATTTTGAATGTTGCATTTTACCATCTGGAGACAACACGGTTTTTGTAAGTAAAAGTTCTATCGTGTGCTTAATAAAGCCTCAAACTTGTCAAAGTAATTTGAGCACTTAGGTACGGTTGGTCAGCAGAAAATTTGTTGTACGTACACACGTGCGATTGAACACTTGCTCGTCTGTAAGAGGCTTTTAAGACGCTCGTCCAGTGTTGCTCCGCGAATGTTTTGAAAGCGATTTTCCCGAAATCGCCCGGCGAATTTTCGTCACATCGCTTCTGGTGTGTGCACTTATATGCAAAAAATAAAATTGATTTATTTTCTTGTCGCATCGCCCCACTGAAATCGCCATATCGTGTCCGGTGTGTGTGGGCCTTAACTTTTGTCGCATTAAACAAGGCAATGACATATAGAAATAGCAACTATATGTAAAAAAAGTAAACACTATATGTTTCAGGGACCTCTCTCAGTGACTGTCACAGACAAACCAGGACCGCTGACGTCAGCTTTGGCTAAATTTCTCCAAGATATGACGTCAGAGGGCAAGAAACACGTGGTAAACCCTGGATATTTGTTTACAGAAATTTGTAAAAAGTAAGTGAAAAATGCTTAGTTTTTAATGATGTCCTACGAGTGATGCCCACATCAGACAAGCAAAAGTCTTTATCAGTTCTAAACTGTTCTTCCTAGAGGGACAGTAAGAGTCATATCTTATTGATCCAGTGTTACTACAGGAGGAAACCTAAACTAAACTAACTTTATTTATACTGGATAGCTTTATCAGTTCTAAACTGTTCTCCCTAGAGGTCCAGTAAGAGTCATCTCTTATTGATCCAGTGTTACTACAGGAGGAAACCTAAACTAAACTAACTATATTTATACTGGATAGTTCTATCAGTTCTAAACTATTCTTCCTAGAGATCCAGTAAGAGTCATCTCTTATTGATCCAGTGTTACTACAGGAGGAAACCTAAACTAAACTAACTTTATTTATACTGGATAGCTCTATCAGTTCTAAACTGTTCTCCCTAGAGGTCCAGTAAGAGTCATCTCTTATTGATCCAGTGTTACTACAGGAGGAAACCTAAACTAAACTAACTTTATTTATACTGGATAGCTTTATCAGTTCTAAACTGTTCTCCCTAGAGGTCCAGTAAGGGTCATCCCTTATTGATCCAGTGTTACTACAGGAGGAAACCTAAACTAAACTAACTTTATTTATACTGGATAGCTCTATCAGTTCGAAACTGTTCTCCCTAGAGGTCCAGTAAGAGTCATCTCTTATTGATCCAGTGTTACTACAGGAGGAAACCTAAACTAAACTAACTTTATTTATACTGATAGCTTTATCAGTTCTAAACTGTTCTCCTAGAGGTCCAGTAAGAGTCATCTCTTATTGATCCAGTGTTACTACAGGAGGAAACCCAAACTAAACTAACTTTATTTATACTGATAGTTCTATCAGTTCTAAACTGTTCTTCCTAGAGGTCCAGTAAGAGTCATCTCTTATTGATCCAGTGTTACTACAGGAGGAAACCTAAACTAAACTAACTTTATTTATACTGGATAGCTCTATCAGTTCTAAACTGTTCTTCCTAGAGGTCCAGTAAGAGTCATTCCTTATTGATCCAGTGTTACTACAGGAGGAAACCTAAACTAAACTAACTTTGTTTATACTGGATAGCTCTATCAGTTCTAAACTGTTCTTCCTAGAGGCCCAATAAGAGTCATTCCTTATTGATCCAGTGTTACTACAGGAGGAAACCTAAACTAAACTAACTTTATGTATACTGGACAGCTCTATCAGTTCTAAACTGTTCTTCCTAGAGGTCCAGTAAGAGTCATTCCTTATTGATCCAGTGTTACTACAGGAGGAAACCTAAACTAAACTAACTTTATTTATACTGGATAGCTCTATCAGTTCTAAACTGTTCTTCCTAGAGGTCCAGTAAGGGTCATCTCTTATTGATCCAGTGTTACTACAGGAGGAAACCTAAACTAACTTTATTTATACTGGAAACAGAGGTGAAAGGCACATCAACACACCCTTAATATTAAGCGACATTCTTATCACTGTTGTATGCAGAGTAAAGGTAAAAATATTTTTTCCAGAGCTCCAAGATTTAAAGGTTTTAGACAACAAGACAGTCAAGAACTACTACGTTATCTTCTTGACTCTGTTCGTACAGAAGAAATTAAGGTTTGTTTTAAACTTCCATTTTTTGGATCAAAGTTTATCTTTGTGGAATACCAAAAAATGTTTTATGAAGATAATTTTATGGTTAAATCCTTCATCAATGATATTCGATTCATATTTAGGGTGTGAAGCGAGCAATCTTGCGTTCGTTTGATGTAAAGAGTTCTGGAAATGAAGACGGAGTTAGCGTTGATAAAGTAGATGAAAACCTCCATGAAAAGATACGAGGTTAGCAGAATTGTACCTCTAGGGAGAACAGTTTAGAACTGATAGAGCTATCCAGTATAAATAAAGTTACTTTAGTTTAGGTTTCCTCCTGTAATAACACTGGATCAATAAGAGATGGCTCTTACTGGACCTCTAGGGAGAACAGTTTAGAACTGATAGAGCTATACAGTATAAATAACGTTAGTTTAGTTTAGGTTTCCTCCTGTAGTAACACTGGATCAATAAGAGATGATCCTTACTGGACCTCTAGGGAGAACAGTTTATAACTGATAGAGCTATACAGTATAAATAACGTTAGTTTAGTTTAGGTTTCCTCCTGTAGTAACACTGGATCAATAAGAGATGATCCTTACTGGACCTCTAGGGAGAACAGTTTAGAACTGATAGAGCTATACAGTATAAATAACGTTAGTTTAGTTTAGGTTTCCTCCTGTAGTAACACTGAATCAATAAGAGATGATCCTTACTGGATCTCTAGGTAGAACAGTTTAGAACTGATAGAGCTATACAATATAAATAACGTTAGTTTAGTTTAGGTTTCCTCCTGTAGTAACACTGGATCAATAAGAGATGACCCTTACTGGACTTCTAGGAATAACAGTTTAGAACTGATAGAGCTATCCAGTATAAATAAAGTTAGTTTAATTTAGGTTTCCTCCTGTAGTAACACTGGATCAATAAGAGATGACCCTTACTGGACTTCTAGGAAGAACAGTTTAGAACTGATAGAGCTATCCAGTATAAATAAAGTTAGTAATTAGCTAAGATGTCCTCCAATATTTACCATTGTCTATATATCATTTTCAGTCTATGGGAGAAATGCTAGAGCCCCAGTAATGGATACATTATTTGGTGGACAGCTTGTAAGCTCCGTAGAATGTCGTACATGTCACAAGGTACGAAACGTTCTCCATCTGCTCAAGGTGTTCAATGATTAATCTTCATGGATGATCCGTGTATAGTATAACTGAAGCTGCTGGATTATTGTCATGTTATATATCTCCTAGGTTTCAACGATCATGGAAAGTTTCCTTGATTTATCTTTATCATTGGCGACAAACAATAACAACGCCTCCTCGGTAAGTACGAAAAGAATATACGATGGTCTTAAAAAACTAAAGTTGTGGCACAGTGATTAGTGCAGGTGTCTTTTACCTTAATGACCAGGATCGATTCCTGCAATATGCAGTTGTCTGACTTTAATTTCGGCTCAGTCGCTTTTGAGAAGAATGCTTCCAGTTTGACTCTGCCAGACATCGCAGGTTTTCTCCGGGTACTCCGATTTCCTCTTGTAGTAACACTGGATCAATAAGGGATGACTCTTACTGGACCTCTAGGGAGAACAGTTTAGAACTGATAGAGCTATCCAGTATAAATAAAGTTAGTTTAGTTTAGGTTTCGTCTTGTAGAAACACTGGACAAATAAGAGATGAACCTAACTGGACCTCTAGGGTGAACAGTTTAGAACTGATAGAGCTATCCAGTATAAATAAAGTTAGTTTAGTTTAGGTTTCATCCTGTAGTAACACTGGATCAATAAGAGAGGACTCTTACTGGACCTCTAGGGAGAACAGTTTAGAACTGATAGAGCTATCCAGTATAAATAAAGTTAGTTTAGGTTTCCTCCTGTAGTAACACTGGATCAATAAGAGATGACTCTTACTGGACCTCTAGGGAGAACAGTTTAGAACTGATAGAGCTATCCAGTATAAATAAAGTTAGTTTAGTTTAGGTTTCCTCCTGTAGTAACACTGGATCAATAAGAGATGATCCTTACTGGACCTCTAGGAAGAACAGTTTAGAACTGATAGAGCTATCCAGTCTAAATAAAGTTAGTTTAGTTTAGGTTTCCTCCTGTAGTAACACTGGATCAATAAGAGATGACTCTTACTGGACCTCTAGGAAGAACAGTTTAGAACTGATAGAGCTATCCAGTCTAAATAAAGTTAGTTTAGTTTAGGTTTCCTCCTGTAGTAACACTGGATCAATAAGAGATGACTCTTACTGGACCTCTATGGAGAACAGTTCAGAACTGATATAGCTATCCAGTATAAATAAAGTTAGTTTAATTTAGGTTTCCTCCTGTAGTAACACTGGATCAATAACATGATGAAATACACATGCACTAGCCACTGCGCCATCAACATTTACCTATTCAAATCTAGAAACAAGAGAACACAATGCCTGCGACAAAAAAGAAGCAACCTCCAGCCCCTGTTCCAAACAAGAAGAATACGAAAAATGCGTACAAAGAAAAGGAAGAAAAGCCAAAGCCACCTCAAGTTCTTTCAAAACATCAAATGAAAAAGAAGGCGAAAGAAGCCAAGAAAGTAAGTCTGTTAGGGGCTATTCACAAAGAATGTCCGAGCCGAGGGGGGGCGTTTAGCAATCCGGACGTCCGAATTTTTTTGCCTCTATTTTGAACTCTCCTTCCCTGTGAAATTGGCATTTTGAACACTTCATAATATTTGTATCTATTATTCTTTCCTTCAATGATGAATTCAACAGTGTCGTGAAGATTGCGTGAGTTTTTGCGAGACATGGGATGTCATATAGGGGGTCACTAATTCCGACAATGCCGACAAGGGGGAGGGGGGGTCTGAAAACCATCATCGGGCCCGGACATCTTGTGGACTGTCTTATGTAATGGTTAGAAAGGGAAATCCAGTCCTTACCATCATTCCTTCCCAGCACATTACTTCTACACGCGTAAAAACGCACAAGTTGTAACAAACCTGCAGCAGACTTGTACCAATGCTGTTTCAACAACTTGTTATCAGGATGTGTTCGCACTGCTTGTTCCCAGCTTGATGACAAGTTGTCGTCGGCTTGTTGTCACTTATTTATTTATTTAGACACTTTTAGATTCAAAACACACAAAGAAAGGCGGGGACACCACAACAGTTTAACACCAATTACTGTGGGCAATTGCTTGCTACAAGGTTGTTGACTCAACAGACTTGTTACAAGTTGTTCCAACAACTTGTTATCGTCCTGCAATTCAACAACTTGTTAACAAGTTGCGAGTGACAACCTTGTAGCAACTTGATAAAATGACAACATTACTACAACTTGTTGATAAGCTTGCTACAAGTCTGTTGCGAACACATCTTGTTGACAAGATGCGAGATTTTTACGTGTGTACTTGAGAAACCGGAGTACTCAGAGAAATCCTGCGGTGTTTGGTAGAGTCAAACTGGAAGCACTCTTCTCACATGTGACTGAGATGAAATTATAATCAGACAACAGCATATCGCAGGAATTGAACCTCGTTCACAGAGGTGAAAGACACATGCGCTAACCACTGGCCACCAACATCTCTCAACAACCAAGCTTTTGGGGCCTTTTTCTGTAGAGCAAAAAGAAAGGACGAAAACGCCACAACAGCACTTCAAGTGCCGGGAGGAAACAAAGTGAGGCTGGCGAAGACGACGAGACAGACGAAGATGAAAATAATGGGAATCAATCTAATGACGTCATAGAAGCATCGGCTGATGACGTCACCAAAACATCGATGGATGACGTCATAGAAACATCGGCTGATGACGTCGCTGAACAAGATGCAGTAAATGTTAAAGAAAATAGATTTATGAATTTGGCAAAGGTTGATGATCAAACCAAGTCGGAACGCGGTTTTGAGTTGTCAGGTTTGGGTAGTGACGTCAGTACTACGTCACAAAATGACGTCACGCATACGTCACAAGATGACGTCATGGAAACATCAGCAGGTGATCACGTGAAAGTGACCCCGTGTCACGATGGAAAACAGTTATCTCCTACTTTGAAGTCGGATGAAGGGCTTTCCGATTGCTTGGACAAAATTCATATTTCCGAAAATGGAAACGTTTTTGCTGCAACTACTATTAAGGACGATACAATGACAAATGGATTGAATACGGATGTTTTAAGCCAGGAATGTTTAATAAAGGGTGGCGGTCCTATTGAAAGCAGTGAATCAAATGGGAATCGAGTTTCTGACGAGTATACTGGAAACTTAGGAATACCAGTTGAAAACAACGAAAATTCTTCAGAGAATACAGAAACAGAGAGCGAAAGTAGTTGTAAAAGTGGTTGTAATTTTGTAAACAAGGAGCGGCATGGATGTCATACTTTGTTGAGTTCCCATAAACTGGGCAATAATTCTGATGATGATGTTGTTGTATCGGTTGAAAACAATTACATTGATCCAACGTTGGGTAACGAAGCGGAGAATATTAGACCAAACTGTGAAACATCAACGAGAACTAGCAATGACACGAAGGATATTTGTAACCATTCTATGGAAAATAACTCAGAAATCTTATCACTAAATGGTGAAGGGACAGATTCAAGAGAAAACATTGAAGTCCATGATCCTTTTAACAAATCCGTTAACAATAATACAGACATATCTCTCCCAAACAAACTGTCAGATTTCTCGCTACACGAAAGTCGTGACAGTTCCAATCAAAATCATCAATGTCCTGTTCTTAAAAACAATATGGTAGAAAATGAGTCTGAAAGTCCTAAATTGACTCGCAATTTATCCCTAAATGACAACGAAAATATTTCAAATAAAGAAGATGTAGCCGATGTTCCCGAAATGACAGGCAATGAATCTGGCAATTTCATTGGAAACAAACCAGCCGTATTGCCGCTAGACCGCAACAGCAAAAGTTCAACAGAAAGCGAATATATTCTAAGTTATGTCAACCAAATCGTTCATGTTGCGATTGAAGAGTCTCTTCAAAATATATCAACTAGTTTATTATCGGAAGAAATCGCGAAAGAAGAAACAGACATCTCTTTTGAGTGCGAAAGTATGAAGAATGAGTATAAAAGTCCGGGTAGTTTTTCGCTCAAGGAACACGAGAATAACGGAAAGCTATGCAGGGGAGAAAATCAGAGTTCTATTAAGGATACTTCAATTAGTTTCTCGCTTAAGAAAAACGATGATGAAGAAAAGTTTTTCAAGGAAGAAATCAAGAGTTCTGTTAAAGATAGCGAAGAATGTGTGACGCTTAAGGAAACGGATTATGATGAAAAAATTCAAGATTATGTCAACAAAATTGTGGATGATGCACTTAAACAATGGCTTCACAGTGAGTCAACTAGTTTTCTAACAGAAGAAACAAAAAAATACATTCAATTCTCAGGCTCTGGTAAAGTGAAAGTAGACACTAGCCTTGTGTCTGAGTACGAAAAGATTAATAAAGAAAATATTTGTAGTTCTATTCAAGATAATACAATTACTTTATCGTCTAAAGACAACAAATCGATGCAATGTGATGCTGATAATGGACAAGACTCCCAAAATAGAACAGAAATGAACGATTCCAGCGAAACAATTGAAAATAATCCAGTTAGCCTATCGCTTAAGACGAACGATGATGAAAAAATTCACGAGTATGTGAACACACTTATAGACAATGCATTTAAACAGTATCCTCACAGTAATTCATCGACAAGAAAACACGACGATTCACTCAAATTTGATATTTCACAAGACGGGACTTTGGAATCCACGGAAATAGAAAATGGAGGAATTAAAGGCTTTACTGATTCCAAAAATCTCGAATCAATTTCGGGAAGTGGTGGAGTCGATAATATGACCACTGGCGATGCAGGATCTGAGATATTATGCGGGAATCATTCACTGGGGAGTATGGAGGGAATCAAGCCAAATGCAATGTCCGCAGAAAGTTGTTTGAAGAGGTTTTGTAGTCCAGAGGTATTGGAAGGGAATAATATGTTTATATGTGAGCAGTGCAATCGACATGAGACCGAGGGCGAAGGTATGGAGGGAAATAGCGAAGTTGAAACAGAGGATGATGATTACGACGCAGGTATGTGACAATGTTCAACATTTTGTTTGATATCAAGATTTTTGGACTACACAAGTAAAAATCTCACATCTTGTCAACAAGATGTGTTCGCAACAGATAGTAAACAGAATTTACTTATACATATAACGCGTAACTCTGTTCACCTTTTACAGATACTCCAGCCAAGAAGAAATCCAAACGAAAACCAATTTACACGGAAGCGGTGAAACAGCTCCTTATTAACAAAGCACCACCAATATTGACGCTTCATTTGAAAAGGTTTCATCAAGTTGGATTTTCTTTAAAGAAGATTGCTAAACATGTCGACTTTCCGTTGGTGCTCGATCTTGCTCCGTTTTGTCATAAATCTGGCAAGGTAAGAATGTTTGGCTGTGTTTCTGTAAGAGAGATAGCATCGAGTAACACTGGATCAATGGGAGCGACTCTTACTGACCTCTTACGAGAACAGTTTAGAATTGATAGATTATCCAGCATAAATAGTTATTTAGTTTAGGTTTCCTGTAACACTGATCAATAAGAGATGATCCTTACTGACTTCTAGGGAGAGAACAGTTTAGAAACAATACGATAAATATGTTCTACGAGACTAGTTCTACGAGGACTGCAGAGCTGATTAGTTTAGTTAGGTTTTCACTCCACTGTGTGTACTGGGTCAATAAGAGAAGTTTGTTGCTTTCACGACTGGGAATTAATTTCTTTTCTACGAGGTAGAGTAGAGCTATCCAGTATAGTTTAAGTTAGTTTTTAGTTTCTGTAGTAACAAGTAGACTGGATCAATAAGAGATGATCCTACTTGACCCTCTAGGGAGAAATAGCTTAGAAATTGATATTTATCCAGTATAAATAAAGTTAGTTTAAGTTAAGTTTCCTCCAGTAACACTGGATCAATAAAGAGATGTTCTTTACTGACGATAAGGGAGAACATTTTAGAACTGATAGAGCTATCCAGTATAAATAAAGTTAGTTTAGTTTAAGTTTCCTCCTGTAGTAACACTGGATCAATAAGAGATGACTCTTACTGGACCTCTAGGAAGAACAGTTTAGAACTGATAGAGCTATCCAGTATAAATAAAGTTAGTTTAGTTTAGGTTTCCTCCTGTAGTGACACTGGATCAATAAGAGATGACTCTTACTGGACCTCTAGGAAGAACAGTTTAGAACTGATAGAACTATCCAGTATAAATAAAGTTAGTTTAGTTTAGGTTTCCTCCTGTAGTAACACTGGATCAATAAGAGATGACTCTTACTGGACCTCTAGGGAGAACAGTTTAGAACTGATAGAGCTATCCAGTATAAATAAAGTTAGTTCAGCTTAGGTTTCTTAGTCCTATTTCGCATTTTCTATAATAAAAGCCCCTTTTCATTTTCAGTTTGCGACAGATTCTGAAGGCAAAGTCCTGTATGCCTTATTTGGAGTTGTCGAACATTCGGGCAGTTTGCACAGTGGTCATTACACAGCCTACTGCCGCGTTCCTACGGTACCGTCGTCGCTTTTCGAAACAAAGTTCGAAAATTTGACCCAACTGTTAGAAGTTATGGATCAAATGTGGACTCAGGGTGGTAATCGGGAAACGTGTGTCCACGAGGGACTTTCTAGCTCGCGATGGTTTCATATCAGTGACAGTCATGTGTCCGAGGTGGGACTGGAACGAGTTTTGAAAGCTCAGGCGTATCTGTTGTTTTATGAACGAATGGTCTTGAGTCATGGCGGGGAGTGTTAAGATGTTGCATGATCCTAGGGCCTCTGATCTTATTAAAGTGACTGGATAGGGCATCATTTTGAATAAGCCAGTTCCTGCGCATCCAATGAGCTCGTAAAAGACGCGTCGATGCTCGTTCGATGCCCGTAAAAGACGGTTTCCATGACGATTGAGCGATCTAGTATTGGAGTTATGTGCGTAACGTAATCAGTCGCGCGGACACGCCAAGAAAGTCGAATGAAAATGAGAGAGTGCGGACGGAATGTCGGCAAAGCATGTCAAACATGTATACAATACAAACTACCAACCGTGCACGGTTGTACCATACGTTTTGTCCCATTGTACGGTTTCACGAAATGCATTAAATTCAATCTTGTTTGTTGGATTGTTTTGAGTATATTGTATATAATTATATAATTAATTCAATAATAACAATGATGACTGATGTATTTTGATGTTATATAAAACAAATATTTAATGTTTTTATTCGCGCAGTGGTAGTTTTTCTTAATTATTTTTCTTCTACTTGATTCTATAATTTTGTACTATGTTTCTTTAGAATTATTAATATTATTTGTACTCTATGTGACCGTGGCGAATTCATTAGACTAAATTAAACTCAACTAAACTAAATTAATAAGCCAGTTCGGAGTTTCGACAGCGCATCCAAATGACGCGTTCTGCATCGAGATAAAATTACAGTTGAATCATAACATGTAGCTGAGACTGGAAGAATTAAAATACGCATATCAAAGTATTCAACTGTTCATCCTGGCTTATAATGTTCAAATAGAGTTGGACGTGTTATTATTATATAATTTTTGTTCAAATAGGGTTGGACATGTTCAAATAGGGTATGTTCAATATAATGTTGGACCAGTTTAGACGGGCCTTTATAGAGCTTATAAAGAATCATTTTGGTAGAAATGCGAAAAATGCCGCCACTTGTTCCCAAGTAACACCCTCGGCCACTAGAATCGCGGCAACCTCAGGTGACGCGGCACCTGCTGTCAGGGCGATGACTCCAACACTCGCGAGCAACGTCATTGCGATCGCAAACAAACGCCAGTTGCTGACTGCATGGTTGTGACCTGGATCGGGCTGTGGGTCGGGCCTTGGATCACGATCTAGGTGTCGACGAATGTCACGCCCGCGATGCTCGATTATTTCTCTTATCTGACGCAGAAAGTGGCCGGTATGCCGGCCATTCTGTTGAAACAGTCAAAACACTTCACGTAGTGTGCCTATATAACTCATACGACGACCACCCCACACTCTCGAGAATCGAACCTGTTCGAACACGTTCGGTGATTTCAGAGATGAAAGGCGCTTGCTTCTATATACTCCTGTTAAAGCAAGTTCTAAAAACTGCAGGTACAGGAAAATACATACTTAATTTAATATTATTGCAAATGCATAAAAACAATTTGTCGTTTAGTACTCGTTCAATAAGGATACATTTTATCAATTTGGGATGCTTTTTAATAGCAAGTTTTAGTGTAATAGGAGCAGTTGACTTCTATTAGAAAAAATAAACTATTTAAGAACCAAGTCAAAGTCTCAAGACGAGCTAAAGTTTCAAAGTTATTGGAGGTCAAACGAGAGACATGCAAGTGCAACTCTTATGCAGGGCTAGCCGACAGTTTATATTTTGTAATTTTGTCACTGAAAAGCCCCGTAAGGGGAGTGTCAATAAAGTCATTCACTCATTCATTCGTTCATTCATTCATAAGCTAGAAGTCTACAACATTAAAAATATCAGTCAGTATGTTAGTAAACAATAGTAATAAGCCAGTTCATAATGTCCACTGCGCATCCAAATGACGCGTTCTGCGTCGGGACAAAATTACAGTTGAATCATAACATGTAGCTGAGACTAGAAGATTTAAAATATGCATGGCAGTATTCAACTGTTCAATCATTCATTTGTTTTTCACATATAACCACAATAGAACTGACATTAAATCAATGTCTTCTTTGTCAAGCAGAATAAAGGTGCACTTATTTCGATACGCGTATTATAATTCTTCCGATCCAATTTTATCCGGACGCAGAACGTGCCATTTGGATGCGGGCTTATCTAGTTCAAAAATTTTCGTCGAAGTGTTTTAATAATAGCCACCAAACCAATAGTTAGTTGTTGCTTCAGGCGAGGAACTACAACGAAATTTCTTATTAACTTTTCCGTAATGACCAAAGTCATCTTCAGAGGGTACAGCATCCTTTTTTGCGTTCAAATCGCAACTTGTGGAAGTGCGTCAAGATGAAGTGACCATTTGTAGCCCACTGCGTTCCACCCGTACACCGTGCACAATGGTGACCACGAACATTAATGTATTCCATTTTCTTACAAACATTAGTGCCGCCGAAAGCCAACACATCAAACTCATTGAAGTTCGCCCTGACATAATCTCGGTAAAAATTAACAGGCTTTGTTGGGAAAGAACATGTCGCTCTCCAATGGGTTGACTGTGAACGCAAATGATTCATTTGTAACAAGGACATTCTGAACAGATTCCAGTTTATAGGAGAGCTGGGATTAACAGGAAAATCATGTCCCAGCGGATAGTTATAGAACGCAGGCAGGAGTTTGTTTTTCAAGGCAAACGATTCAACCAAGGTCCAAGCAGACCCTGGTTCGGACTCGAAGTCGCAGTAAACGGTATGAACCAATCCGTTTGTTCCGTGGTTGGTGATATGGTAATAGCCGTTGATTTTGTAGCCTCTTTTTAAATAGTCGAGACAGCTTTGTGCGGTGACGTTTCTACGTGCGACAGCCGACAGACAAGCCCAGTTCACTGGGCAAGCCCCATGTTACGTTGACCTGAAATGTGTTAACTGGACGTTTAGGCCTGCTCTGGGACGGTAACTCGCCGCGAGATAATGCGAGTTAAGGCGATTTAAGGAAAAATTGGGACTTTTAAGCGATGCGATTTAAGGCGAGTTGAGGACCCAGAGCAGACCTACGTTTAGTTTTAAGGTGATAAACCTTTAAGGTAGGAGGCACAACTGAGATAACTAAATTGCGAAGGACGCAGCTCAAACCTACAGACCGAGAAGGTTTTCACTAAGAATTTTACAAAGTTGATAAGAGTTGATGAGAGTTGGTAAGCAAGAGTTTGCATGAGAATTTCATCAACTCTCATGGCCAGGTCAAATGAGAACAAGAGTTGCATGAGAGTTGACTGGATATTGCCACGCGTACCTGTCAAACGAGCAAAAAATCTCATCAAAATTTGAACCAGCTCAAAGTTGATGAGAGTCGATGAGAGTTGATGAGAGTTCACTCAGCTGACGAATGGGTACCAGCTTCTGCTGGGGCCGGGCTTTTTAGCTGAATGACTTGATGTACTTCAAAACTCATGTAAGTAGAGTTAAGTCTCTCCTGTGTTCTCTCCCAGTTGACTAAGCTGATGAATAATTAAATACCAGCTTCTATTGGGGCTAAAGCACTGAATGACTTGATGTACTTCAAAACTCATGTAAGTAGAGCTAAGTCTCTCCTGTGTTCTCTCCTAGTTTACTCAGCTGATGAATGGTCGAGTACCAGCTTCTGTTGGAGGTTAATCTATGCAACTCAAGCTTATCATTGTAAAACCAAATAGATCACAAGCTTATAAGCAACCTACACGGTAGAAACTAGAATTGAAGCTCATGACAGATAATGGTCAGAACAAGCAGAAAAGCTTTGAAATCCATTTTGAATCTTATCGTACTTGTGTTAACACCTTGCGCATTATACAATAAATATGATAATAAATTTTACCTAAATTTTTGTTTAAAAATTAGTTCGTCACAGAGTACGTTTTTCAAGCAGTGGCGTTCAGCGAGTAGACAGGACATATGAAGAATACTTCCTTCAGCACTTGCCCTTATGTGGTACTCCCAGAGACTCATGGTATACAGAGGGTGGTTAACGCGTGGTCGCATTTGATTGGCTGTTTGATGGACGCCTTTCATTGGCTGTTTCATTGATGATGATCAGAGGACTGTTGCCGAATCACAATCGTTTCATATAGATACCACGTGATTTACTATCGCTTCGTGACATTTGAAGAAGCGGAGCGGAACAGTGTCTCTCCAAAAACCACTCTGAAAATAGCGTTCTTGATGTAAACGGAACGCATATCCGATATGATTCCCGCGTCGCTACGGAAAGCTATCCCGTATAGTGTAAACATAGCTTTAACTTACAACTGTATGTAGGGCGGTAATAAAGCAGAAAAAAGTAAACACATATCAGCCAATCAGATGCGTCAGTTGAAGAGCCAGTCGTCAGTGAAACAGCCAATCAGTTGTGACAATGAAACAGCCAATCAAATGCGACCACGCGTTAGCCACCCCCTGTATACCATGAACCTCTGGGAGTACCACATAAGGGCAAGTGCTGAAGGAAGTATTCTTCATATGACCTGTCTACTCGCTGAACGCCACTGCTTGAAAAACTTACTCTGTGACGAACTAATTTTTTAAACAAAAATTCAGGTAACATTTGTCACTATATATACTATTTATTGTATAGTGCGCAAGGTGTTGACCCAAGTACGATAAGTATTAATGATTTCTTTTTGTATTTCTTCTCAGATTCAAAATGGATTTCAAAGCTTTCCTGCTCGTTTTGACTGTTGCCTGTCAGGTAAGCTGTGTTAAAATTATAGTTTTAAACTATTTAAGTTGCTTATAAGCGGACGAGACATTTAGCCCTTCGCAGATTAGCCCCCAGCAAAAGCTGGTACATATTAGGCATTAGCTTATTCGTCAGCTGAGTCAACTGAGAGAGAACACACAGGCGAGAGACTTAACTCTACTTACATGAGTTTTGAAGTACATCAAGTCATTCAGTGTTTTAAGCCTTGAGTCAAATGGGAGAGAATACAAGAGAGACTTAACTCACAAACTTCAGTACATGTACTACCCGTACGATTTAACATGCTTCAAGCTGACCAGTGCGCTAAATACGTATGCCCTTCATATTACTAGCATGTCAGGATACCCATTTTTCGCACTGAAACTAACCATTTCGAAGAACTAGTCTTTTGATGTCTTTTAGACTTTTACTGGTAGTTTTAATGGAAAGATATAGCCAAAATATTAATTTTTGAGCCTTAAAATCAGTTCATGTGAATTATGTACACGCAATATAATTAGCATATTTTCAAACCTTCACTTGTTATAACATGAAAATCATGAATTTGAAACGGAACACATATTTGTGGCTAAATTAGCAATGCATATTTGTGGCTAAAAGCAAATCCAAATTTCAATATTTACTCTGTAATCATTAGGGGGTGTTTATGTGTCCAACAAGAAGGGCTAGCCCTACAGTATATACGAAGCAGAAAGGATGGTTTCTTCGAATGTTTATTTGAGAATTTCTGTAGCGGTGGGCAGATTTGTCTGGATAACTCAAAGTTCAATACTAAACTGAACATTGAGGCTTTGCCGTCAATTCTTGGGTAATTTCGCGCGGTCAGTTAATTATAACATTACGTCATCAAAGCTTAGTTCGTTAAATTTTATTTAAAGTTAGGTTAATTCGTAAAACAAAGTTCATATACGTACAACTGGAAAGTTTTGCTATAATATTATTATGTTAAATTAGTTAAGTTATGAACCTATATTCTTAAATGTTGATGGACTGAGCATAAAACCGATTCGACAAGTACGACAACTCTTTATATAAACAGAGTTGGAGAGCTGGAACGAGGTTTCAACCACCTTTACGTCTTTACGCTGATTGGCTGGTTTTAAATCATAGCACTCGCCAGGTTAACGTGTACAACCACTCCCTGAACCGTTATTATAAATAGGCCAGCCCAGCTCAAAAAATCGTTATCTTAATATATCTCATATCTTTTCTTACATCTATTATTGATATAAGAACCTTTTCACTTCTTTTTACGAAATATTGAATTATGATAATGGTTATTAAATGTCGATAACACAGGATGTGGTTGCCCAATTCACCCGAGCCATAGACTCATGACACAAGTGATTGACAACTAAGGCCTAAGGGTTAGTTTTTGTTGAGGGAGGAAAACGCGGAGTACCCGGAGAAAAACCCTTGAAGCACAGGAGAGAACCAACCAATCTCAACCAACACGAGTTGTCAAGCACAGAGAAGTTACCCAACCTAAGTAAATCCCTGCATAGGCGTACTGTACGGGCGCAACTTCGTTTGGGGGGGCAACAAAATGTTGCCCGAATTTTAAAGCTTACCCAAAATGCCCGAATTTGGATAATAACATATTGATAACAATAATAACCAACTAATTGTATTTTACAAATAAATATGCTGAATTTTCACTTGTGCATTGCTTCTGTGAACTCAAAATGAACGTTTACAAATTGAGCTGTCTATGAGTTAACATTGGCGCAATCTGTAGGGGTTTTTGGAAATTATGAGGGTTCTAAAAGGGTATTTCGTGCATTCTGAGACCACTCTGATACCCAGATAATATACATTCCAAATCGCGTACACTCATTGCCATGGTTCAATAGTAATACTAATGGTTCAGAATATAAGTTACTAAATAATCATTCAGTCTAATTCTTAAAGAAAAAAAATATTTTCTGTGAAATAATTGGTGCGACATGCAAATGCCACTTGCATTTTCCCCGTTCACTGTTGGCTACGGCCCTGCTTGTCAATGTTAATGAGAGAGATATAATTGAAGCGTTCTTGGTCCATTGATGTGGGAAGATAGGTTTTCATGCACCGTTCTCGTTATAGCCGTTACAACTAGAGCCAATTCTTCTTCGGTCAGGCAAAGGCATGCAACTGAATTACAGAAATGTTCAAATTATACTATTGTTTTCCAACAACACGCAAGCCAGATAAATATACAGTACTTTAAATTATAAAATTCTGTTTTTGTTTAAGTTCTGACTACATAATTCTATTTTGCCCGAATGACTTAAATCTCCGTACGCCTATGAATCCCTGCCCTCGACCTGCTGTATAGCCAGCTTAACTCAGATGTAAGGGGCAGCGCGCTAACCGCATCTGCCACCCGTGCTTCCCTATTAAAACGGTTGAAATTACAAATTTCAGGTCAACGTAACATGGGGCTTGCCTCGACGTAGAAACGTCACCGCACAAAGCTGTCTCGATTATTTAAAAAGAGGCTACAAAACCAACGGCTATTTCCATATCATCAACCACGGAACAAACGGATTGGTTCATACTGTGTACTGCGATTTTGAGTCCGAACCAGGTTTCGCGTGGACCTTAGTCGAATCGTTTGCCTTGAAACATAAACTCCTGCCTGCGTTCCATAAATTTCCGCTGAAAGTTAATAGGCCAGTGAATCCAAACTCTCCTAATTGGAATCTCTTCCGAATGTCCTATCAACAAATGAATCATTTGAGATCACAGTCCACCCACTGGAGAGTTACCTGTGACTTTCCAGCAAAGCCCATTGATATTTACCGAGATTATGCGAGGGCAAGCTTCAAGGAGTTTGATGTACTTGATCACGTGGAGAGTAATGGTCGGTGTCAAAAAATGGAATACATTAATATTCGTGGTCAGGATTGCACTGGATGTATGGCCCGTTGGGTGGCAAAGGTTAACCAATGGTCACTTCATGTTGACAGCTCCTCCACAAATTGTGATTTCAAGCCAAGCAAGGGTGCTGTACTCTCTGAAGATAATTTTGGTTATTACGGATCAGTTAATAAGAAATTTCGTTGCAGTTCCTCGCCCGAAGCAACAACCAATTACTGGTTCGGTGGCTATTATTAAAACACTTTGTCGAAAACAGTGTTGACCTAGATAAGCCAATTCCACTGCGCATCCAAGTGACGCGTTCTGCGTCGGGATAAAATTGCAGTTGATAATAATAACATGTAGCTGAGATTGAATGACGTAATATATGCATATCAAAATATGTGCACCTAATATATTTTGCTTTACAAGAAACACTGACAGGTAGTCTTGTTAACCCATTAACTGGCAGTACCCTACCACTGACGAGTAAAACAGTCTGGTGTTAGACAGAATAAAATATTAAAGTAGGACACATCTGGGCGCATTGCAAGCTAATGGTTTAACAAGAGACACTGGCAGATAGTTTTGTTAACCATTAATTGGCAGTACCCTACCACTGACGAGTAAAATCGTCTGGTGGTATAAAGTATGAGTTTTAAATACTCAAAAGTTACCCGAAGAACAATGAGTTTCCACACGGTTGACTCGCTTTAAATTAGAAAAGTTTTTTCCTTAAGTGTACCTTTCTTTATTTTGCTTTACAAAGAAGACAAAATATGCCAGTACAAAAACTATTTAATGGACAGTTCTATTGTGGCTATATGTGAAGCACAAATGAATGATTGAACAGTTGAATACTTTGATATGCATATTTTAATTCTTCCAGTCTCAGCTATATGTTATGCTTCAACTGTAATTTTATCCCGACGCAGAACGCGTCATTTGAATGCGCAGTCGACACTATGAATTGCCGGCTTATTACTATTGCTTACTGACCTATTGACTGATATTGCTATTGTTGTAGACTGCTAGCTTGTAATCATGCACTCGGTATAACTTGTTTTAAATACTATATATAACATTTCACATAGAATTACGCACATAATTGTATGCACATGCACAACTTTAAGTAAGGTGCTGATCGTTGAACTACAGAGATTGCGCATAGATAAGTATCATTGTATTGTAGGTTAATTAAACTTGTTTTTCAGTCAATGGTGCTATGTTCATATTTATGTGTTTTCTATAAGCCAGTTCGGAGTTTCGGGATAAAATTGCAGTTTAATCATAACATGTAGCTGAGACTGAAAGAATTAAAATATGCATATCAAAGTATTCAACTGTTCAATCATCATTTGAATGTGCAAAAATTGCTCGAAACCGAAGAACAATTACTTTCCTAGCACGGTTAGGCCTGCTCTGGGACCTCAACTCGCCTTAAATCGCATCGCTTAAAATCCCAGTAGCGATTTTAACTCTCCAATAAAGTCTTTAGATCAGCTCGCGCCAATTGATAGGGCCGTTCTCCAATAAGTCTCCCTTTTAAAGGAATAAATATCTCAATCCGAAAAAAGGAACCTTTTTCGCAGGTTTTGTTCACGAAGTGGTAGGCGCTAAAAAGGTAGGAATTTTGCGTGTTCCCGTTTTCATAAAAAGCTGGACAACGTCAAAAAGGTTGGAATATCGAGGCAGTGAGTATTTGATGGAAAGGTTAAAAATACCTGGGTATTTTTTTCTAAAAAGGCACCTTTTTCACGTTGGTGAAAAAAGGTAGGAAATTCGGGTTAATGAGAAAGAGTAAAAAAGCAAAAACTTGAAAATTCTACAAAATCCTGTTTTCAATTTTTGGAATTTAGTGAAAATCAGAATTGCCGAAACCCACCACTGATTGTTTTTAAACTAGAATCTTCAGGTTATTAAAATACGTGTTTGTCAAAAAGAAGGAAATTTCGAGCGGTTTGAAACGGTTCGATATGTTTTTGGGGGAGTGAAGCACTGACATTTTTACACGCCATTTGTCTGGTTGATTTTAGGTTTCGGTGAATGTTAATGATGATTGTTTTGAGTTGACGATGTCGTCATGCTGACGTTTACCACGTATTTTTAAAATATCATTAAGGTGCATCTGAAATGCCCGACAAATCGGGGCGACGCAGCGGAGAAATGACAAAAACATTTTTACAACTTGTGCGCTTTTACGCGTGTATTTTTCACATCGCATATTTCGCAGAACCGTCTGTTTTTGGTGGGAAATCCACGCCACAAGATTTTCGTTGCGTTGTCGCAGAGTCTACACCAATTCCCAGAGTGATATGTGCAGGGTATTCTTACTCCAGTTACATAAGAAGCTCATCGGGTATAAATCGGGTTTCACGATAAATATTCGTTCTTTTGAATTCTGATTTCAGATCGAGGAAGAACGATCAATTTGAAGGAAAAGGTTTTTAGCTATTTCTTCACAAAAATCAATAAATATGAATTTGGTATGTTATTTAAGAGTTAAATCTTTGAATAAATTTGAAATTTCTGTTGTTATTGTGGTTGCAAAGCGCAATATAAGCTCTATTTTTGGTAAAAAATTGTACTGTAGACGGGTAAACTTTGTTTACATAATTTGATATTTTGCCTGCCAACTAAGGTATGCCCGAGCAACTTATTTTGTCAAATTTTTTCGAGACTATATTAATATGTATCAATGAATTACATGCATCCATCGGTTTTTCATCCCCCCTCCGGCCATTTGTCGGACATTTGACATTCAGGCGAAAAAATCTCGCAAATGCCCCACCATTAGTTCAAAAAAGTGGCACAAAATCGCCACCTAGGGGACTTGAAATTGATTCATCCTGTGAATGTGTCAATTGTCTCCAATTTGACCTCAAAAAAGTGCTGTACACAAATAGCAAAAGAACCAGTTAGCCTTGCAGAATGAAGTATTTTGTGAAAATTGAGAAACAGTCAAACAGAGCTGTTTCAAAAACTTATAACAATTACTAATACACGCTTCCGGAAATTATGTCACCCTGTTGGGACCTTCACTGTGTAATTATGTGAACAATAACAAGATAAAACGCTCCAAAGTCAAGGTCTCAATCTGAATTATAATGCACTTGGTCAACAGTGTTATAATGCAGTATGCAGCAGTTCAATGCGTGTGAAACATAGTGTAAAACCATCTGTTAAATCATCGCTATGGATGTTGAATACCTCGACAAATTCCCTACCCCGGGACGACCTGAAGGAAGCAAATGCCCAACCCTCGGAACAGGTGTAACTGTATAATGCCCCACAAATTCCCGGGGAGGGGATGGGCATGCATGGAATTGATTGAGACATTAGTTAATGTGTACAACTATATACAGTGCTGTTGTGTGCAAAATAGCCAATTTGTACAATGATGAGATTTTGCAATTTTTCTCGTAGGCGAGATCGTTTAAACTTAACACTGGAGCACTAATGCCTGCAATTGGCTTAGGGTAAGTGTTCAAGGCCTTTTTTTAGTGAAATAAATTGCTTCAAATTGAGTTTATTGTTGTTGCATGGTAGATTCTAATATTGCACAATATACTATCATTGTGCACTGTGCTTTGAATGGTGTACAAAACAATATTGCCCTTATGGCAATATGCTTTATACACCATACTGGATAGCTCCATCAGTTCTAAACTGTTCTTCCTAGAGGTCCAGTAAGGGTCACCTCTTGTTTATCCAGTGTTACTACAAGAGGAAACCTAAGGCATATGCAAAAACGGCAAATTATTTCCCTCCCCCCTTAGTTGCGTACGTACTAAATGGATGATCCCATAATTATGTAGTGTGGTATTTTCTAAATTTGTTTTAACAGTTTAGAACTGATAGAGCTACCCAGTATAAATTCAGTTAGTTTAGTTTAGGTTTCCTCCTGTAGTAACACTGGATCAATAAGAGATGACCCTTACTGGACCTCTAGGGAGAACAGTTTAGAACTGATAGAGCTATCCAGTATAAATAAAGTTAGTTTAGTTTAGGTTTCCTCCTGTAATAACACTGGATCAATAAGAGATGATCCTTACTGGACCTCTAGGGAGAACAGTTTAGAACTGATAGAGCTATCCAGTATAAATAATATTAGTTTAGTTCACGTCAACAAGCTCAAAATCACTCTATCTTGTTTAGTTCATGGAAATCGAAGCCAGGCGAGGTTGGAGAAGCAGTCAAAGCTGCAATCAGAGCGGGGTACAAGCACATTGACTGTGCCCATATCTATGGCAATGAAGCCGAGGTTGGTGAAGCTCTTACCAAGGTCCTGAAAGAAGTTGACATCAAGCGAGAGGACATCTTTATTACTTCAAAACTATGGTATTCAACATTTTGTCAAATAATAAATGCATTTTTAATTCCCTTCCTTTGACAAGTAAATATCGTGTGGCAATTAGACAGAGCAAAATATAAGTAGAACGTTAACCCTTTAAGTTGCAATTTTACTTCTCAGTACGTGGTAGGGTACTGCTAGTTAATGGGTTAATTGGCAGTACCCTACCACTGGTGAGTACAATTGTCTGGTGTTAAACAGAGTAAAATTACTAAAGTAGGGTGTATCTGGGCACAATTTAATTGCCAGCTAATGGGTTAACAAGAGACACCGGCAGATAGTTTTGTTAACCCATTAGCTGGCAATGCACCCAGATTACTTTAGTATTTTACTCTGTCTAATGCCAGACGATTTTACTCATCAGTGGTAGGGTACTGCCAGCTAATGGGTTGAACTAGTTTTTTTTCATATTTCTGAGTATGTGAGTTGTGATTCTGTCATAAGAATTTTATTGTACTCATCAATTAAGGGGAGACATCTGGGGATAATTGGGCGAATTAACCACAGTCTAATAGGCCAGACAATTTTACTTGTCTAGTGATAGGCCTTAATGCTTTGGTTATTTCTATTTTATACACTCAGGTGTGACAGCCATGAGGATGTTTTGGCTGGTTGCCAAACAACTTTGAAGAACTTGCAAATTGAATACTTGGATTTATATTTGGTAACTTTTGCAGATTATAATTGATAGCTCTATCAGTTCTAAACTGTTCTCCCTAGAGGTCCAGTAAGGATCATCTCTTATTGATCCAGTGTTACTACAGGAGGAAACCTAAACTAAACTAACTTTATTTATACTGGATAGTTCTATCAGTTCTAAACTGTTCTCCCTAGAGGTCCAGTAAGAGTCATCCCTTATTGATCCAGTGTTACTACAGGAGGAAACCTAAACTAAACTAACTTTATTTATACTGGATAGCTCTATCAGTTTTAAACTATTCTCAGGGTTGTACCTCATTGGTGCAGTAACACACTTTGTTATATTTGTCGCCTGCAAACTTTCTTAGGTGCATAATCCATGTACATTTGGAAATGGTATGCGCTTCCCAACCAAACCTGAACATCGCAAAGATGTACTTGGATATGATAAACAACGGATGAGCAGAACATGGAAGGTAGTGTAGAGATTCATTGTGCTCTTTGATGTCAAAATGTTGTGTGGGGCTGAAAACATGTTGTTTTGTCAGCTGTCAACACCATCCTGGGTCATTGGCACACAAAAAAAAACAACCAAGAGGGCACGTAGTGTGCCGGCGTGTGTGTGGGGGTGTAACATTCTCCAACTGTAGAATGGTAAAAATGAATCGGGTAAAATTTTGACATTTTCAGATGAAATTTGGTGATAAAGTCGTTCTATTTTGTAAAGTGATAACTAAAATTCAATATTAAATTACTTGAAAGAACCTGTTCTCTCTAAAAAACCTTCACAAAACAAAAGTTTTGTGCAAAATGCAGTCAATTTGGACGCAATTCGTTTGTAAAATCGCTTCAGAAAACGCCAGAACTGCAGTCCCGGAGTCTCAAAAATATAAAAGACCCTCCTATCTTTTCAATAACTCAGTATTACAATGATAATCCATCAGAAAAAGGTCTATTATAATCGTTATACTTCAGGTAAATTTCCACATTGAAGTTAAAGTTTCAGGTAAAATCTCTTGACAACCCCCCCCCCCCCCAACTTCAGATGCTTTGCTACATTCCTGTAGGGTTTCAAATTTATTTTTGAATTGATTTTGTTCAGGGAATGGAGGATTTAGTGCATAAAGGTCTGTGTAAAGCGATTGGTGTTTCAAATTTCTCATCAACCAAAGTGGGAGCTATTCTGGAAACGGCCGAGATTGTTCCCGCCATAAACCAAGGTGATGGCTTTATCCTATTAAAAAACACTTCAAGATTTTGTATCGAGCGAGATGGCCAAAAATAAAAAGTGTAGGCAGTGATGAGCATATTGAACGTTGAAGGGTTTTTTGTGGGTGGAAATTTCGGGCGAAAATTGCATACATATTTTAGACCTACACGCATAAAGATCCCACATTTTGTTAACAAGATGTGCTCGCAACAGACTTGTAGCAAGCTTGTCGATCAACAAGTTGCAGTCCTTGAAACTCCCGAAATTTCAGGTCGGCAAGAAATTGCCGACCTAAAAGCGATAATTCTCAATCTAGGTCGGCAAATATTTTCAAAACAAATAGACAATATCTAAATGAAAATTTAATTTGCTTGCTGCAAATACGCGTATCTATAAACAGCAATTAATTGCAATCAATGCCAATAGCAAACAAAACAACTAACAAAATGTATGAACTGCAATCGAACAGTGCATGTACCATGAGCAAGCAATTTCCATTGACAGCCAATGACAAGATCGTGAGCGCTAAAATATTTGCCTATTCACGGGAGTCATGAATAGCTAATAAGTCTTGCTAAGGTCTAGCTAAGATCTTTGGTCTTGCTAAGGTCTTTGCTAAGGTCTATAGCTAATAGTCTAGCACTCTAGCTAAGTCTTGTTGTTGTATATTTAGTGATTACATGTTAAGATTACAGTGTCAGTACTTTTACATAATACTACAAGTGTCAATGGCCAATGTCTGGAAAATCTTGCACGCTACTCAACACTTGCAGTAACAAGATAGTGAAGATACTCACTAGACACTACAATTAAGCATTTTTTACTAAAACAATGCTTATTTTAAACCTGTAGACTATAAATACGCAAAAACAGTTGCGCTGCAAAATGGGGAAAACCCCTGCACGAAAATATGTATTTGCTTGTGCGTGATAATTAAAACATAGTTGAAAATGCGTATATGAAAGATGCGTTCGCGGAAAAAAATGCCGAGACGTATTTGAAAGTAGGTCGGCAAAATTTTGCCGACCTAAATCTACACATATCGCTTTGCAGGTCGGCATTTAGGTCGGCATTGCCGAATGCCGACCTGAGTTTCAAGGACTGAAGTTGTAACAACGCTGTGATTTTATCAAGTTGCTGCAAAGTTCTCACTCACACCTTGTAAAGAAGTTGTTGAATTGCAAGACGATAACAACTTGTAACAAGTCTGTTGAGTCAACAACCTTGTAGCAAGTTGTCAACAAGCTGGGAACAAGCAATGCGAACACATCCTGATATAACAAGTTGATGAAACAGCATTGGCACAAGTCTGCTGCAGGTTTGTTACAACTTGTGCGTTCTCGCGTGTGTAGATAGGAGCAGTTGCGAAGAATGCAACTCTATAGGCCATCTAGCAGGGATCGAATCCACCAATCCGGTAAAGCGCTCTCCCAACTGAGCTACAGAGTTCAGTACTTCAGTTATTATGAGCTAACCACAAGTTCATGCATATACACTAGAGTGATGCCAGTGATTGGTGTAAGTAGGGTGTCCACGGGCCTTGAAAATCCTGCAAAGTCCCTGAATTTGAAAAAAAAATTCATGCCTGGAAAGTCCTTGAAAATCAGTAGAAGTCCTTGAAAATCCTGGAGTTAAAACAACAAAATAAAAAAACCTTCATATTTCTATTAAATTATTAGAACTGATAATGATGTGTCATTGATCATCAAAGATTTTCCCAGTTTTAGGTCCTTGAATTTACTGAAAAAGGCCCTTGTAAGTCGTGGTAAAGTCCTTGAATTTCATCTTCACTGAAGGGCAAAAACCCTATATAAGGGTAATATGATGAGCATATTATCCAGTCGCGTGTGCAAAACAATCGTTTGCTACTTATATTGCAACTTTTTGTTGTTTTTTCTCTGCAGTTGAACTTCATCCATTCTTGCCTCAGCCTGCACTGAAAAAATTCTGCGAGGAAAAAGGTTTGTAAAATGTGTTTAAACACGCAGGGCATGGGTATTGACTATTGAGAAGTTCACGCGATTCTTGATTCTTACAGGAATCATCATCACGGCGTATTCTTCTCTGGGGTCTCGTGATCGTCCCGGAAGTAGCGAAGCTGACCCTATTCTCATGGATGAACCGCTGCTCAAAGAAATTGCTGCAAAACGTAATTGTTCCCCAGCACAGGTTTGTATAAGCCAGTTCAGTTCAACATTTCATGATTCAACTGCAATTCTCTCCCACGTCATTTGTACCAACATCTTGTCAACAAACTTGTAGCAGACTTGTAGCAAGCTTGTCAACAAGTTGTAACAATTCATTTTATGAAGTTGCTACAAGGTTATCACTCACAACTTGTCCGCCACTGGTTACTACAGAAGGAAACCTAAACTTCACTTCACTTATACTCCCTGGAGATCCAGTAAGGGTCATCTCTTATTGATCCAGTGTTACTACAGGAGGAAACCTAAACTAAACTAACTTTATTTATACTGGATAGTTCTATCAGTTCTAAACTGTTCTCCCTAGAGGTCCAGTAAGAGCCATCTCTTATTGATCCAGTGTTACTACAGGAGAAAACCTAAACTAAACTAACTTTATTTATACTGGATAGCTCTATCAGTTCTAAACTGTTCTCCCTAGAGGTCCAGTAAGGGTCATCTCTTATTGATCCAGTGTTACTACAGGAGAAAACCTAAACTAAACTAACTTTATTTATACTAGATAGCTCTATCAGTTCTAAACTGTTCTCCCTAGAGGTCCAGTAAGAGCCATCTCTTATTGATCCAGTGTTACTACAGGAGGAAACCTAAACTAACTTTATTTATACTGGATAGCTCTATCAGTTCTAAACTGTTCTTCCCTAAAGATCATCTGCCCCTAATATCTAACATTACTTTTATCAATCTTTTTAAGGTGTTGCTAGCATGGGGTATCAAGTATGGCTGCCCTGTGCTTCCCAAATCAGTGAACGAAGGTCGTATTAAACAAAACCTGGAAACATACAACGTGAAGTTAGAACAGGAAGATATGGAAGCCTTGGCAAATATTGGCAAGAGATTTAGATACCTAACGATGAAAATATTCTACCTTGACGGCCAGACACCAGAAATGTACTGGGACGGAGAGCAGTGAGGATTGGCTGGAGACCTGGGCGCTAGAATGAATACGCGATGATTATTGACAAATTAGAAATATGGTGATTTTAAAATTGTGTAGCGTGAATTGATTTTGATAATAAATAGCCTGATATTTTGATCATGTTTTGTGTATTAGATGCGGCCAGAGCGCTACCCCTTACGAGATTTGGAGCTAGATTTGTAACAATGTCGTCATTTTATGAAGTTGCTTTGCAAGTCGTCCCTCACAACTTGTTAACAAGTTGTTGAATTGCAGGACGATAACAAGTTGTTGGAACAACTTGTAACAAGTCTGTTGAATCAACAACCTTGTAGCAAGTTGTCAACAAGCTGGGAACAAGCATTGCGAACACATCCTGATAACAAGTTGTTGAAACAGCATTGGTTTTAAGTTTGCTGTTTGTACTGCTGACTTCAATTATGAATTATTAATGAATTACAACAATATAAAAACAATCGACTAGTTTTAGAAATATTAAAAATAATTATTTTAATCATAGTCCCTACAAGACAGTGTCTGGAAACGCATCTAAAGCTTTTGTTCTATGTTTTTGTTCATGTTTGTGCACCTTCACGCTCTGTAAACACATTGTTCTTTCAGCATAATGAAGGAAGCAGCCAATAAAATCCCTGCAGCTGAATATTAACATTTGTAAAACAAAGAAAACGTGCACTCTCAGTACACCCTCAACATATTAACCCACGGACATGGCTATTAACTCGCGAAATTCGGGCAAAAATAGCAGTTAAAGAAAAACATGTAGCTGTGACTGGATGATTTAAAATATGCGAATTAAAGTATTCAAATGTTCAGTCATGCATTCGTGATTACATATCACAACAATAAAAACACGAATGCATGACTGAACATTTGAATACTTTAATACGCATATTTTAAATCATCCAGTCACAGCTACATGTTTTTTCTTTAACTGCGATTTTTGCCCGACTCAGAACGCGTCATTTGGATGCGCAGCCGAATTTCGCGATTCGTGTATAGGGACTATGTTTTAATATTTTCACAAAATAATTTTAACATTTGCATAATTCACGCATTCGCAAAAGCTCACGTGACTTCCTCGTTAAGTAAACCCCAGTCTCCCAATTATCCCGAAGGTGAGCGGTCGCCGCAAATATAAGTAGATTAGTCAACAACATAAACAACAAAATGGATTTAACTTAAATTTGCTCAATTTTCCTCGAATTTCTTTTAAAAAGAAGCTATAAAATATACTCGAATGAACAATGTAATCCTCTTCGATGTCCTGGCTTCATTCTAGCATCGATTTTGGGGCGAAAACGTCAGGAAAAGAGCGACAAAATTTGACAAATGAGTGTTCAGGAATTCAACTCAGGTTTGAGATCTCGTTAAATTTTAATTTCTTGGCTTTTTGTTAACAGCTTAAAGGCAGGAAAAGCCTTGTATCAAGTTTAGTTAAACCGCATTTTAAAGCAACTAGCGTCATTTTGTTGTATTTTTTCGTTTTAGATAGCGTATCAGCGTCGAAGACGGGTGGTATTAAAAATATAAATATAAAAACACGAAGTCAAAATTCTGATATAAAAGCCAGACCGGCGAGTGGAAAGGCAAATACAAGTCTTAAAACCGAAGGTAAAGCACACTAGTTGTGGACGTGAAAAAATTATATAATTGTTAAAATTCTAAGACGTCTTTATTTGAGTTTTAATTGCACTAAAATTCCTGAGTAAAAATATATTCCCTTTCCCCCCAAATTATATGTTATGTTAAGTGTGGTTACTGGTTAACGATAATATAGTAATATACCAACATTTGATGGGGGAAAGGGGGCCAGGCAGTAAGTTGTTGTGTATAAATATATTGATAATTATTGGTACTTTTTAATATCAGTTATTCAATATTGCATTAAAACATCAACTGGCAGTACCCTACCACTGACGAGTTAAATCGTCTGGCGTTAGACAGAGTAAAATACTAAAGTAGGACACATCTGGGCGCATTGAAAGCTAATGGGTTAACAAGAGACACTGGCAGATAGTTTTGTTAACCCATTAACTGGCAGTACCCTATCACTGACGAGTAAAATCATCTGGCATTAGACAGAGTAAAATACTAAAGTAGGGCGCATCTGGGCGCATTGCAAGCTAATGGGTTAACAAGAGACACTGGCAGATAGTTTTGTTAACCCATTAACTGGCAGTACCCTACCACTGACGAGTAAAATCGTCTGGCGTTAGACAGAGTATTCAAAATACTAAAGTAAGCCGCATCTGGGTGCATAAACCTCTGAATATCCCCAATCAGAAATAAACTAATACTACATTTGTATTCATTTGCGTTCTACATCATTCCAGAACATGTTCCATTTTCGTCCCACTTTGTTCCGAAGGCGAAGAAAAGTGTTCCTTGAATCAGCATTCTTGTATTGGAATTCGAAAGCATTTGAACCCTTTGTGGTTTTACACATTAACCCATTAGCTTGCAATGCACCCTACTTTAGTATTTTATTCTGTCTAATGCCGGACAATTTTACTCGTCAATGGTAGGGTACTGCCAGTTAATGGGTTAACAAGAGACATGGGCAGATAGTCTGGTTAACCCATTAATGCCCAGCACGTTCCCCTTGACAAGTAAAATCTTCTGGCATTAAACAGAGTAAAATGACCGGCTTAATGGGCTAACTCTGACATCTCACGATAACACAGTATTCTGTATGAGAGTTTGTGTTTGCAAAACATATAAGGAGGAAATATAGGAGACATTCGGAAAATGAAATTTCAATTTGATTGAAAAGCGTATAATTTCAGTTTGGATCTTTTCAGATTGAATTTGTATGTTTTCTTGATGTCGAATCGGGTCAGGATTTAAATTTATCAAATTGCATTTGGATTCTAGGTCAAAATACAAGAACCGTCTCATTTGCAACAATTGTAACCAGGCTGTGCACTCTTCGTTAGATTCACTGCATGTTGCAACATTTTACTTTTTTTACTGCCGTATTTCTGCATAAGTCTGTAACTGCTACGGTAATACTGAACAAATTACACTAAATGACAACAGACTCCAAAAGCGGAAGTGGGAACAAGAGCGAAAATCCATTGCAAAAAGTGGGGGGGGGGGTGGAGCCTGCTGATGGTTATGCCTGCTGATGGCGGGCTTGCTCCCCCAGAAATTTTGAAATCTAGAGTCTCTGAAACGCCATTTTGTGCACTTTGGGGGAAGACCTATCGTATAAGCAAAAGTTGAAAAAAGTGGGAGGGGGGATTATTACATATTGATCCCCCTCTGCCCAAAAAGTGGGCGGGGGGGATTCGTCCCCCCAGGATTGACACCCTTAAGTGGGAAGGTTCTATATGTATTTTGACCCTAATCATCAATCAATTGTTCTTTTTCAGTATCAAAGTGGGATACCATTCCCCCCCTGAGAATCTGGTATCACACTAGATATTGGTTACTGTAAGTTTTGGCCAGTTGGCATTCCTGGCCCATCTGAATAATGGCATCCCATTTTGGTATCCCTGACCCATCTCACTGTAATAATAACAGTCAACAACTAGACAGTAAACAAGTTGGTATCATGAGTTAACCCATTAACTGGCAGTACCCTACTACTGACGAGTTAAATCGTCTGGCATTAGACACAGTAAAATACTAAAGTAGGATGCAAATTCTGGGCGCATTGCAAGCTAATGGGTTAACAAGAGATGCTGGCAGAGAGTTTTGTTAACCCATTCACTGGCAGTACTCTACCACTGATGAGTAAAATCGTCTGCCGTTAGACAGAATAAAATACTAAAGTAGGGCGCACCTGGGCGCATTGCAACCTAATGGATTAACAAGAGACACTGACAGATAGTTTTGTTTACCCATTAACTGGCAGTACCCTACCACTGACGAGTAAAATCGTCTGGCGTTAGACAGAGTAAAATACTAAAGTAGGGCGCATCTGGGCGCATTGCAACCTAATGGATTAACAAGAGACACTGACAGATAGTTTTGTTTACCCATTAACTGGCAGTACCCTACCACTGACGAGTAAAATCGTCTGGCGTTAGACAGAGTAAAATACTAAAGTAGGGTACATGTGGGCGCATTGCAAGCTAAGGGTTAATACACTAAGATGCATATAAACCTTCAGCAAATTCTATCACTTATCTTGAATGTTGACTGGAGACATTTAATGTTATACTAATGTTTGATATTTTGTAATATCCAGTCGGAATTCAAGTCGTACACAGTTTAGTATATTCAAGACCAAATTTTAGTATCCTGTGGATATCGGGACACTGCAAGACCCTGCTTCAATCTATGTAATTTTTTCTACGATTTTGTCCATAATTGTAGATGTCAAATCAACTGAAGGGGGGAAGCTCTTGCGAGAGAAACAAATCGAGGAACGCAAGATGAAAAACGCGGAACGAAAAGCAGCCGTTGAGGACAGGCGAAAACAGAAAGAACGAGAGAACAATGCGAAAAGTGATGCCTTGAGGCATCTTTTAGAACATAAGGGACCTTCTGCGTCGAAAACAACTGGTCGGAAATTACCCAGTGTACCGAATAATGGTACAGCGTACCCCAGACGTGAAACGTCCGCAACACGGAGGCTTTCGTCGAGTTCTAGCTCGAGCGAGGGCCATACCCCGCCGGGCTCGGGGAAAAGTACTCAAAATTCAAGGCGGAACTTAACGGGGCCCACGTCTGCTTCGACATCCAGTTTAAGTAGTTTTGGAAGCTCTCAAAATTTGGATAAACCACAGACAAACCTTAGTTCGTCGAAGAAAACGAGCGTAAGTACAAATAACTTGAATGATGGAGGTTCGGGTCATAGTAAGACAGGGCAGCGGGTGAAAGAGAAGGGGGCAGGGGTGGGGA
The DNA here is from genome assembly GCA_016169945.1 of Trachythela sp. YZ-2020. Taxonomy (NCBI): domain Eukaryota; kingdom Metazoa; phylum Cnidaria; class Anthozoa; order Malacalcyonacea; family Clavulariidae; genus Trachythela; species Trachythela sp. YZ-2020. The sequence continues at coordinate 970,365 of JADLSH010000162.1, read as the reverse complement.
CCTCGGCTCGGAGAAGCGTAGGGTCGACCCTACCAAAGGCGCAATCTATGGGCGCGATACATCAGGTCGGGCATACGAAGGCGTCTCGGCCACCGACGGGTAAGAAGGGCAAGGCGAAGCCTAAGCCGACGCATCATGCGGGGACGAGTAACGAGGCAGAAGCAGGAAGAGCTCTGGCCGAGCATCGCAAGAAGATGCGAGAGGAGGCGGAGAGGAAGGCGTTGTTGGATAAAGAAAAACAGGAGGAGTTACAAAGACAGCGAGAAGAAGAGGAAAAACGACTGGCCGAAGAGAATGGTAAGTTTATAACAAGGTATAAGTAATACTTTCAGGGCTGATAGAGCTATCCAGTATAAATAAAGTTAGTTTAGTTTAGGTTTCCTCCTGTAGTAACACTGGATCAATAAGAGATGATCCTTACTGAACCTCTAGGAAGAACAGTTTAGAACTGATAGAGCTATCCAGTATAAATAAAGTTAGTTTAGTTTAGGTTTCCTCCTGTAGTAACACTGGATCAATAAGAGATGGCTCTTACTGGACCTCTAGGAAGAACAGTTTAGAACTGATAGAGCTATCCAGTATAAATAAAGTTAGTTTAGTTTAGGTTTCCTCCTGTAGTAACACTGGATCAATAAGAGATGATTCTTACTGGACCTCTAGGAAGAACAGTTTAGAACTGATAGAGCTATCCAGTATAAATAAAGTTAGTTTAGTTTAGGTTTCCTCCTGTAGTAACACTGGATCAATAAGAGATGGACCTCTAGGGAGAACAGTTCAGAACTGATATGGCAAAATTTGCACCTATTTTAGCGAAAGAAATGGCAAGGCAAGCAGAGCTGACAGCAGAACTTCAACTACAGGAGGAGGAGCGCGCCCAGCTGCTTCGAGAACAGCGCGAACGAGAAGCAGAGATCGAAGCGGAGAAAATGGCGACTGAAATAAAACACAAAGAAGAAATGGAAGTGTTGAAACGACAAGAAATGGATCGGAGAGCGGCGGAGGCCGAGCGACGAGAGAAAGAAGAGGAAGAACGATTGAGAAGGGAAGAAATAGAACGACAGGAAAGACGGAAGGTAAAAACACTGATAGAGCATCCTATTGAATTCAATGAGCCAATTTTGAAGCCAAAATATTTTTAATGAGATCAGATTTTTAAATCTGTCAAATTCTTGACTAGTCAAATCGTTAGCTGTGTTTAAATGAGTTATACTATGAAACAAATATCTTTTTCTATGTAACTTGAGAAATATAGCTTCCAACATCTCTTCTAATGAGTTTTAGAACGTTTTAAACACCACATAATGAGGCTTATGGCGGCCATATTGGTGTGACCTCATTAGTTATTCACCGGCAAATTTAGGAAGAAAGAGAGGCCACTGATGATAAATTCTTATCTAGACAATATTTGTTCTTTCCCACCAATAACTAGAAACTTATAGAAGCTCTTTAAACATGTCCCCAACACCACAGTAGATTTGTGGTGGTCACACCAATATGGCCGCCATTGGATGCAATCAATCGCACTCCTTGAGTCTTGTCAAGAGTCGTTAATTCCATACTTGAAATTGTTGGCAATGATGATATCGCAGGGGTCCTGAAAACAGTTGACATGTGAACTGTCTGGTGGACTTTGACTCGGTAGTTTCTAATACTTCATGAAGTATTAGAGATTGACCTTGAGTCATTGAACACCAGGATTGCGAGAGCCTGAGCCAACATGTACTGTGTATAATAAGAGTTATTAAAAGAGTTCAGTATAGTGTTGTGGTCACAGTGGTTGGTGAATGTATCTTTTATCTCTCTAACTGGGGTTTGATCCACTGACCTTATACTAAATGGACCGAGTGCTCGAGGTCAATTTTCCTGTTGCAAGTTTGAAAGAAAGACCTTTTAATGTTAAATAATATTATCGCTTCGGTATGTTTTTATACGCGACCACAACAAGTGCTTCGGGCCATCGATGATTGCTGGTATTTATGCCATATCTTTTCATAAAATTTGCCGTGTTATGTAAGTATTATTCTGCTGTTGATATGAAAATTTTTTGCCGGCAATCTTTCCAGATATTATACTGAATAAAAGACTGTTTTTGTGAAGTTTTCTACGGCCGTTTGAGATTTTTTTCTAAACATGTACGACTTCCATTGACAATTTAAAACATACTTGACAGACCGCCAATTTGTTTTAAAAATCACATTATTCACATATGGTATAAACTGACTTACTTTCTATAATGATTTCACAGGAATTTCTCGCCTCAAAAACACAAAATTAACATATTTTTGAGTCTGAAATATATCAGAATTAAAAACACAAGCCTCTTATCAACGCTTTTGCATGTCAGCCAGTTTTACGCATGAGTGCAAAGACCTATATGACGTCAGCAGTGATGACTAAATAGATTGACACAGAGCTCCTGATTAAATAGATTGCGAGCTCAGTCCATTTAGTATAGGTCAGTGATTCGATCCCAACAATATACAGTTGTCTGATTGTAATTTCACCTCAGTCCCATGTGAGAAGAATGCTTCCAGTTTGACTCTACCAAACACCACAGGTTTTTCTCGGGATACACTGGTTTCCTGACTTAATAGGGGATGGTTTTTACTGGACGTCTGGGACGAATAGTTTGGACAAAACTGTACTTTGAATTAGGTTTATTCTTCTTAATATCAAAGATAGGATTGTGGGGCTACGGTTTTCCCAACCTTCCTCAAAATAGATGTAAATTTATTTCTTTATGAATCCCTATAGAAGATAAAACATTTCAGTGTCCCAAACGACACTGTTATCAATATGTGTCCGACGCGCAGGCGTAGTTGCCTGGGTAGGTTTGCCAGTTGGCCATTGCAGCACGGCTAGTCTGACTGAGTGCTGACTGTTGCTACTAATACTAGCCTAACTAGTCTATATCGTGCTTACTGCTTTGCAATGTTTTATTCAGCGTTTCAATAACAACCTTCCTCCAAGCCAGTAGACCTTTCCCACGGATTTTTGCAATTCAACTAAATATATCCTTTTAAAGACCCCATGCAAACGCTCTAATTTGTGTTTGCCTTGTTGGCTTGTCGATAACGTGTTGCAATCTAATGGTTATTGATTTGCTCGGTACAATTTTAGAGAGTTGAGATGATCATGAACAGAACAAGGATGACATCGACGGTCAACAATAACATGACAACAGCTGAAAGCTATTCATCGTTAGAGGTATGAATAAGCCCCTGTTTATATATGATTTCTGCATGAAGAGCTGGTCCTCCTAGGCGAGATCCCGGCGTGCTAATTCAATAACGAAAATAAATAAGTTGTAGGGAAGCCATGTAATGCTGTAAACACGAGGCGAAAACCAGGGCTCGTATAACAGGGGCTATGATGCATTACACCACAACTGCGCACTAATTTTCTCGGCATCTCGTTCGATGGGAATAATAGTTGATGGTGTTTGTGGATGGAATATTCGAACGAAAATTTTTATACATTTTTAGACCTAGCCAGGAGCAGTTGCGAAAAATGCAACCTTAGGCGCTCTGGCAGGAATTGAACCTGCGGTCTAAAAATGTATATCAATTTTCGTTCGAATATTCCATCCACAAACACCATCAACTATAAAAAAATATAGTTATATAATAGTTATATATAAAATTGTCCACATAACAACGGAATTGTGTGGACTTGACATATTTCCATCGTTTTAGGACTTGTCAATAAAATTATCGGACGAGTGTCATTCAAGCACGGTGTCGGATATCTTACAGAAGGTGAAGGAGAAATCACGGGCCAGCCCTAGCCCAGAAAAAGATCTCGAACAACAAAAAGAAAATCAACAATTTTTAGACAATTCGCAAAAAGATTCGGTGGACGGCAAAAATGAAAACTCAAATTATGTGTTCCGAGTGATTGATAATTCTAGTGAGTTGGAAAAGTTAATTTTTAAGCATTATCACAAGAAAATATTGGGGGTTTTGGCGGTCAACAGAGCCCTGGTCAACTGACAGTTGTCAGAATGAGAAAATAATGTTAATTACATGTTGTAGTCAACACTTAAAATACTCGCATTTATAAGTTTTAACAAATCTGCAGCAGACTTGTACCAATGCTGTTTCAACAACTTGTTATCAGGATGTGTTCGCACTGCTTGCTCCCAGCTTGTTGACAAGTTGTCAACGGCTTGTTGACAAGCTTGCTACAAGGTTGTTGACTCAACAGACTTGTTACAAGTTGTTCCAACAACTTGTTATCGTCCTGCAATTCAACAACTTGCGAGTGACAACCTTGTAGTGTCCTATCAGTGTTAACATTTTCTACTGCTCTGTAATGTTTACTAAATCCCGCTAATTCTATACTTCAGCACTTCTTATTAAGAAATGCCTATTGTCTTGTTTTTAAGAGAATACGGACTTGATGTCGACGACGAGAAACTAGACCCACAAGTGTGTTATGAAGACATTGACAGTGCATTTAGGGTTAGTTGTGGTAATTTGATGAAAATTAATGGTGCTTCAATCGAAACTGGAAATGGTTCATTGAGGGACACTTTTAGTACTTCGTTGGATATTCGTAGTACTTTAAGGGATACTCAAACTACTTTGAGGGATACTTATAATGGAAGTACTTTGAGGGGTATTGATTGTACTTCAGTGGACACTAGTGGTACGTCAAGGGATATTGATTGTTCTTCAGGGGATACTAGAAGTACAATGAGGGATACTTATGGTACATCAGAAGGTATTGCTGGTAGTGGCACTTCAAGGAATACTCATGGTACAATGAGAGATACTTATAGTACTTCAAAAGATATTAATAGTGCTATTGATGGTACTTTAGGATACATTAATGGATCTCAAAGGGGTACTGATAGTTCATTGCATGGTAGCAAAATTTCTACAAGAAGTAATGGTGTCGAACGGTCAAAACAGGATTCAGAATTATGGGCGAGTGTAGAACAATTCATGATTTTGGGAGAAAATGAAGTGAAAAATAATTTAGAAAGAAATGGCGTCTTCGGTGAAGACCTAGTCAATGATGAAGACGGCGAGGAAGGTCAGTTATGGAAAGTTGTTGAAGGAAAACGACATATTTCTGAAGTTATTTAATGCAACGAAATCTACAGATGGTCTTTGCGTTTTGATATTATTCTATTTATCCTCATTGAGAGATGAACGCAGTCCTTGGAAATTACAACTGTTTAGCGCACTCTAAATACACTTTGGTTAAGATTGAATTCCTGGTTCAACTAAAACTATTTGGATTAAAAAATCTGGCAGTGGCGGAAATTTCTTTTTTTCACTTTTTCTGGTGGTGGACCAAAGCTTCGTGAACTTCTGAAAAACCCCCTACAATTTAAACTCAAATTTGGCTGTTTTTAGCCTTGTCAGGTCAGAAGTGACGCCCTTTCTCCACCCCCCCCCCCCCCCGATATTTTCGCCACTAATATTAAACCAGGGAATTTAGCCAGAAAAACTAACCTGTAATAATCCAAATAGTAATCTTTTTAGTCTAACCAAGAAATGTTTTAACAAGAGTGTTCTAAGATTGTAATACATTCACATAATACTCAGTCCCTGTTTACATCAGCCCTATATGAGGAGCCCGATATTTACAGCATTAAATGGCTTCCCTACAACTCGTTTATTTTCTTACGAGCCCAAAATCATATTTTGCATAGCAAAGTTTCGAATAAAACTCAGCAGACAATTGAATGTTGTTCTAGAGCGGGATCTCGCGGGATCTTGCGATAAACGGACGTTTTTGGGGGAACATTTTTGCCACACCATTTCCTATCTTTCAAAAACCTATAGTGAATGTTACATCCACTCAAGGGAACGTAACATGATTGTTGTCAAATCAGCGCGATTTAAATTCGTACCAGATTACGAATTTTTACTCCTGTGTGAAGAAATGTAGCAATTTGCTAACGGTTGCGTATATCGAAGTGTTCGTTTTGTGTGTTTGCAATCAAAGTAGAATGTTTACTTACTGTAAATTTTTGCACGCACATAAATTGCCTAAATCATAGATATTTTTAAATGAATATTGCACAAGTTATTGTGAATTTGTATTTATAAGAATTATGACATATTAAGAGAGTGAAGTTTGCTAAAAATTAAATGATATTTCAGAAAAAGGTCTGTGTATAATATTGGAACTAAACTAACGTTGTGTACACACGCAAAAATCTCACATCTTGTCAACAAGATGTGTTCGCAACAGACTTGTAGCAAGCTTGTCAACAAGTTGTAACAATGTTGTCATTTTATCAAGTTGCTACAAGGTTGTCACTCACAACTTGTTAACAAGTTGTTGAATTGCAGGACGATAACAAGTTGTTGGAACAACTTGTAACAAGTCTGTTGAGTCGACAACCTTGTAGCAAGTTGTCGACAAGCCGATGACGACTTGTCAACAAGCTGGGAACAAGCAGTGCGAACACATCCTTACAACAAGTCCTTGAAAACATTGATACAAGTCTGCTGCAGGTTTGTCACAACGTGTTTTTGTGCGTGTTTCTGACCACAATCTGCTGCCCTGTAACGCTTAGTGAAACACACCGGTTAAACTTTGCCTAGTTTATTCCACAGCGAATCAGGCCCAGTGTTCATTAGCTCCATAAAATCTATATAACCATCACTATTTAGGTCGTGTTCATCTAGTAAATTATCTATGAGCGATTCCACTTCTTCTTCGAGTAATTGCCGCCCGTAGTGTTCTGCGTTCGTTTTCTCGTGGTGGTCTGTTAGAGCTACGAATAGTTTTAAACCGGCTAATTTTGTTGTAAGCATCCTTTAGTCGGCCGGCCAAGTCCAAGAGTACAAAATATGCTCCTAAAAGATTTTGATGGCAATTTTATGTTAGAAGCTGGCAAGAACCATATTCATACTCAGGTAGATGTAGGGAATAAGGTTTGAGGTGTTGCCAAGTCGAAATCTTAAATTTTGAGTGAAAAAATATGATATTTCTAAGCCTCCTTCCCGCGAAATCGCGGTAGTTTAACTTCAAACGATTACCGACAATTCTGCTGCTATGAGACAGACTTCTTTGCTCTGATTGGCTATCGGAATTAAGATTAATTGAAGGTGGACTAATTGATCCAGTGTTACTGCAGGAGGAAAACTAAACTAACTTTACTTATACTGGATAGCTCTATCAGTTTTAAACTATTCTCCCTAGAGGTCCAGTAAGACTGCACAAACCTTTAGTGTCATCGCCATTCTCTATGGCTTGCATGGCTTCAGCAAATTGTCCATCCTTGGGGAATTCGTTTTCATTCAGATGTTCTTGAATATGTCTGAAAAATACAGAGAAAATAACTAGCAAATGTGGTTAACACGCTGACGCTGAGATTTGTACGTGTGCACCTGGCCAAAGTGTTAAAATGACATTTTACCCAAGTCCTTGGCCTTCTAGATCAACGATATCTTTCAAATTATCTACCAGGTGCCTAAAGTTGGAAATTAGAGAGAACTGAATTATATTTTAGATGTGATTATCATCTCAGTTACGAAGGACGCAGCTCGACTTGAGTCGAAGGCCTCTGGCTGTCACGGTATGACTCCTGTCTGATCAGGGAGCACAGCTACGATGGAAGGGTTAGTTTGGGGCTTATCCAAACCACGCTGTTGAGAATACCCACGACGTTGGGTAGAGCGTTGACTGACTCTTTTCACAAGTTTCGTGAGTGCCCAGCGAGAATCAACGATTTTAGAGGTGAAAACGCTTGCTCGCCAGATAATATCAAACTTACCCTAATCTTAACCCCCAGCCTAACCCTAATAACTGATCCCTAATGCTTATTTCGGTTGCTCATATATCGAGAAAGAGCCACTTACTTATAACAAAGTGTTACTAAAGTGTAACAACTGTTATGCTGTTATCAGCCTTATCAAACTTATTACAAAAGCTACGTTGAAAAGTACTATAAATACTCACTCGTCGTTCTGAGCTTCACCTTGGGCATGTCCTTCCAAATTCTCACCTTCGCTCTGACAATTCACTGCCAAATTTAAAGCTAAAAGAAGCACCGTATAGAATAAAACCATTTCAAACTGCATCGGTTTATTCTTAAAAGAAATATCTAAAATCCCATAGCTTTCGGTTCAATTTGAATTCAGTGCCACACAATGCCATGTCTTTTTGTTCTGGCTCTTTATATTTTTACACAAAGAACATTTGCATAAAATAATTGGCTTTTCAAAACCAATTCGTAGTTTCATTTGACGTGGCGAATTAATTTTTGAATACTTTCTAGAACTTTTATGGTTACTAGGTTTTAGTTTGAACAATATTTTATTAAATTACAGCTTGTAAGAGCAAAATTTTACACTGTTTTCTCGTAATAATATTGCTTTGATTTTATTATATTTTGAGCTATTTTTTAAGAAAACATAATATTTATACGAAAGTATATAAATAAAAACATAACAAATTTGAAAAATATCTCAATTACTTGTATTTCTGTCGCAATTTAAAACCTACAAAATCCTCCCGCGTTTTGGCGCCATTTTGAAGGCATTTAAAATTTAAAGGGAAAGAATTGTAACATGGCCGTCGACGAAGTGCATTTTGGCACAACGTTTTAAAGTTTGTTTTTGTTCTTGCGGTGTATTTTGTGTACTTATGGAGGGCTTAATTCTATACTTTTAAAATCGAGTATTGATTGTATTATTTGAGAGATATTTAAATGTTTTAAGTGGCTAAATTTGAAAATATACGTGTATTTAACTGACCATGGACCATACTGAAATTTTATGTGCTGTCCAAAGGGAAGCTGACAACGAGATAGTTCTCAATTATAAACATGGAGAAACGGTCAAGCATGCTCTTGTTTTACTAGAAGGAGAAATAAAACCTTCCACAAATGAAATATCTTGTGAAAGCTCGACAAATATTCTTGCAGAATTTTTGCAGAGCAAATATTCGAATAAAACTCAGCAGACAATTGAATGTTGTTCTAGAGCGAAACATTTAATAGAGATTTTAATTAGCTCGCGGTATCTCGCGATAAACGGGCGTTTTTGGGGAACATTTTTGCCACACCATCTCCTATCTTTCAGAAACCTATAGTGAATGTTACATCCACTCAAGGCAACGTAATATGATTGTTGTCAAAGCGCGATTTAAATTCGCAATCGCTCCTGTTAGCAATCGAGTCCAGATTACGAATTTTTACTTCTACGATTTCCTGTGTGAAGAAATGTAGCAATTTGCTAACGGTTGCGTATATCGAAGTGTCCGTTCTGTGTGTTTGCAATCAAAGTAGAATGTTTACTTACTGTAAATTTTTGCACGCACATAAATTGCCTAAATCATAGATATTTTTAAATGAATATTGCACAAGTTATTGTGAATTTGTATTTATAAGAATTATGACATATTAAGAGAGTGAAGTTTGCTAAAAATTAAATGATATTTCAGAAAAAGGTCTGTGTATAATATTGGAACTAAACTAACATTATGTACACACGTAAAAATCTCACATCTTGTCAACAAGATGTGTTCGCAACAGACTTGTAGCAAGCTTGTCAACAAGTTGTAACAATGTTGTCATTTTATCAAGTTGCTACAAGGTTGTCACTCACAACTTGCTAACAAGTTGTTGAATTGCAGGACGATAACAAGTTGTTGGAACAACTTGTAACAAGTCTGTTGAGTCGACAACCTTGTCACAAGTTGTCAACAAGCCGATGACGACTTGTCAACAAGCTGGGAACAAGCAGTGCAGACATGTCCTTACAACAAGTCGTTGAAACAGCATTGGTACAAGTCTGCTGCAGATTTGTTACGTGTTTTTGTGCGTTTTTCTACTATAAGCTGACCACAATCTGCTGCCCTGTAACGCTTAATGAAACACACCGGTTAAACCTTGCCTAGTTTATTCCACAGCGAATCAGGCCCAGTGTTCATTAGCTCCATAAAATCTATATAACCATCACTATTTAGATCGTGTTCATCTAGTAAATTATCTATGAGCGATTCCACTTCTTCTTCGAGTAATTGGCGTCCACCTTGTTCTGTGTTCGTTTTCTCGTGGTGGTCTGTTAGAGCTACGAAGAGTTCTAAGCCGTCTAACTTGCTGTTTTTGTCAAAATCGTGAAGTTCAAAGAAGTAGAATATGCCTGGAGAATGGAGATGGTATCGTAGCTAAGATTAATTAAAGGTGGACTAATTGTTCAGTGTTACTGCAGGAGGAAAACTAAACTAACTTTATTTATACTGGATAGCTCTATCAGTTCTAAACTGTTCTCCCTAGAGGTCCAGTAAGACTCGTGTCTTATTGATCCAGTGTTACTACAGGAGGAAACCTAAACTAAACTAACTTTATTTATACTGGATAGCTCTATCAGTTCTAAACTGTTCTCCCTAGAGGTCCAGTAAGAGTCATCTCTTATTGATCCAGTGTTACTGCAGGAGGAAACCTAAACTAAACTAACTTTATTTATACTGGATAACTCTATCAGTTCTAAACTGTTCTATCCAGAGGTCCAGTAAGAGCCATCCCTTATTGATCCAGTGTTACTACAGGAGGAAACCTAAACTAACTTTATTTATGTAACAGTCGTCTCTTATTGATCCAGTGTTACTGCACAAACCTTTAGTGTCATCGCCATTCTCTATGGCTTGCATATCTTCAGCAAATTGTCCATCCTTGGGGAATTCTTTTTCATTCAGATGTTCTTGAATATGTCTGAAAAATACAGAGAAAATAACTAGCAAATGTGGTTAACACGATGACGCTGCCCCTCACGTTTGAGCTGCGTGTTTCCAATGTTTGAGCTGCGTGTTAGCATTACACACGTAAAAACGCACAAGTTGTAACAAACCTGCAGCAGACTTGTACGGCCAATGCTCTTTTAACAACTTGTTATCAGGATATGTTCGCACTGCTTGTTCCCAGCTTTTTGACTCAACAGACTTGTTACAAGTTGTTCCAACTTAACAACTTGTTATCGTCCTGCAATATATTCAACAACTTGTTAACAAGTTGTGAGCGACAACCTTGTAGCAACTTGATAAAATGACAACATTGTTACAACTTGTTGACAAGCTTGCTACAAGTCTGTTGCGAACACATCTTGTTGACAAGATGTGAGATTTTTACGTGTGCACCTGCCCAAAGTGTTAAAATTACATTTTACCTAAGTCCTTGGCCTTCTAGATCAACGATATCTGTCAAATGACCTACCAGGTGCCTAAAGTTGGAAATTAGAGAGAACTGAATTCTATTTTAGACTATGTGCTTATCATCTCAGTTACGAAGACGTATGACTCCTGTCTGATCAGGGAGCACAGCTACGATGGAAGGGTTAGTTTGGTGCTTATCCAAACCACGCTGTTGAGAATACCCACGACGTTGGGTAGAGCGTTGACTGACTCTTTTCACAAGTTTCGTGAGTGCCCAGCGAGAATGAACGATTTTAGAGGTGAAAACGCTTGCTCGCCAGACAATATCCAACTTACCCTAATCTTAACCCCCAGCCTAACCCTAATAACTGATCCCTAATGCTTATTTCGGTTGCTCATATATCGAGAAAGAGCCACTTACTTATAACAAAGTGTTACTAAAGTGTAACAACTGTTATGCTGTTATCAGCCTTATCAAACTTATTACAAAAGCTACGTTGAAAACTGCTATAAATACTCACTCGTCGTTCTGAGCTTGGCCATGGTGCTGTCCTTCCAAATTCTCACCTTCGCTTTGACAATTCACTGCCAAATTTAAAGCTAAAAGAAGCATCGTATAGAATAAAACCATTTCAAACTGTATCAGTTTATTCTTATCTAAAATCCCATAGCTTTCGGTTCAATTTGAATTCAGTGCCACGCAGTGCCATGTCTTTTTGTTAATGGCTCTTTTGTATCATTTTACACAAAGAACAATTGCATAAATTTGGATTGTTTTTAGGCTTTTCAAAACCAATTCGTAGTTTCATTTGACGTGGCGAATTAATTTTTGAATACTTTCTAGAACTTTTATGGTTACTAGGTTTTAGTTTGAACAATATATTATTAAATATACAGCTTGTAAGAGGCACAATTTTACTGCTACCAAGTATAAAATAACTGTTTTCTCGTAATAATATTGCTTTGGTTTTATTATATTTTGAGCTATTTTTTAAGAAAACATAACAAATTCGAAAAATATCTCAATTCTTGTATTTCTGTCGCAATTTAAAACCTACAAAAATCCTCCCACGTTTTGGCGCCATTTCGAAGTATTTAAATTAAATTTAAAGGGACGAATTGTAAGTTTGTATAATGGCCGTCGACGAAGTGCATTTTGGCACAACGTTTTAAAGTTTGTTTTTGTTCTTGCGGTGTATTTTGTGTACTTATGGAGGGCTTAAGTCTATAGTTTTAAAATTGAGTATTGAATGTATTATTTGAGAGATATTTAAGTGTTTTAAGCGGCTAAATTTGAAAATATACGTGTTTTAAAATGGCCATGGACCATACTGAATTTTTATGTGCTGTCCAAAGGGAAGCTGACAACGAGATAGCTCTCAATTATAAACATGGAGAAACGGTCAAGCATGCTCTTGTTTTACTAGAAGGAGAAATAAAGCCTTCCACGAATGAAATATCTTGTGAAAGCTCGACAAACGAACTTAAAGGCGAACTAACACAACAAGAAGCAGCATTAAATGGCCAAAATTCAACAAGTTCCAAAGGAAACGAAGTGTTTATTTATCACAAAGGACAATGTCATCGATGGCCGCTGGTTGACAACAAGTTTAAAGCGTTTTTAAAGCTGGACAAAGGAGTCAATTTGTTGAAAGTGCAGTGTCATGAGTTGAAAGTGGAAAAAGAATTGAGAATCTGTTATGAAAAGCAGCCAAATCAACAAAGGTATATTAAAATTAGCTTAGGTCTGGGTCTTAAGATCGATCTATCTGAAAAATTCAACAAGAACTTTGAGGGTTCGAGCTTGCAAATTGTGCCCAGATGCGCCCTACTTTAGTATTTTACTCCAGACGATTTTACTTGTCAGTTGTAGGGTACTGTCAGTAATTAATGGTTAACAAAACTTCTGCCAATGTCTCTAATGTTAACCCATCAGCTTGCAATGCGCCCAGATGTGTGCTATGTTAGTGTTTCATTCTGTCTAACGCCAGAGTATTTTACTCTGTGTAATGCCAGACCATTTTACTTGTGAGGTACTGCCAGTTAATGGGTAATATGCCGCAATCAGTCACAATGCACCCCACTGTGTTATTTTACTCAGTCTAAAATCTCTGGCAGGAATTGAGCCGTTGAACGGCGAAACATGCATGTCTGCAGATTTGACTGTATATATATATATATTTTTGCTTACCTCAAAAGCGAGGTAATAGGGCCTATAGTTGAATTTTTCACAGTTGCTCTTGTTTAGGTGTAAAATTTGTACCATAGATGTATATATTTTTCACTTGATGTTTACATGAAACAGGCAGGCTTGCTAGAACAAGGGGCACTTTCCATATAATGATCTGACCAATCAGATCAGAATCTCTTTCTCGACGGAATCTGGGCACGTTTTTCTTAAAATCAGCCAAATGTAATTTTGATTTGATCCAAGTTTTACGGTCAGACCAGTTTGAAGCCCAAACGTTTTGTGTTCCAATTAGCAATTTGATTGATCTGACTTGTCCAAGGCCAGCAAGACCTTAAGTCACAGGCTCTGAGGGCAGATTGATCAACACAGGCCACACACACATTCACATCCATGCACTTTGTTTCGCTCCATTGCCAAGGCTGTGGAGTGTTCTGGCCCCACTATCCCTACAAATTCTTAATATTTAGAATGTGCAGTCTTTAAAAAATCCTTTAATCTTTATGTGTTGGACTAACATGTTATGGTCATACTATTATTCAATTTATTTCAGAAATTTATGACAGTTCATTTAATAAATAGGCGCACATTAAGTGATGCGCATGGCCTGATGGCCATTGGTACCGAACTTCTCTCACTGAGAGGGCCCATTTGAACAGGGATTCACTGAGAATGGGTTTATGGCTTACCTAATGCTTTGACTTGATCAGTGCTTGCAGAAAACGTACATGGAAGTACAATTGTGATTGGTTCTGTTCTGTGCTTTTGAGTTTTTCTCTGGGCATTTTGGTTTACTTCCCTCACTAGCAACTATCCCTTTCACCTTAACTGTGTTTGGTGATCAGTGACAAGTGTCCTACGGTAACAGCCAGAGGTGCCCTTGTAAACCTTTGACACTTACATACAGTACATACATGCATCATTAGGTAAATTATTCTAAATAAAGGCACCATTATATTTAAAACTTCTATTCATAAATTCAGTCTTAGGCATTGGTAGCACTAAATATGTGTCTATCGCTATCACTGTTCTTAACTGCAAGGCAAGATAATTGGGTTCCCATACCTTTAACCTTACATTCTATTTTTACAGGTTTGTTCGTGTTGTCTACATTAAATGCTCGGACAGTGATGGGTCGTTCGACGCGCCTGACAATAAAGACAACAGTCTTGAAATTGCTTTGCAAAAACTTGGTTTTAATGCACTGCTTCTGCAGACATTTATGGCAGATGAGATGAATAGACATGGTTTTGGATATCAGACATTTGAATTGGAAGAGAATGATGATGGTGGAATATTGGTTCATGTTTTTACCAGTGAACTGACCACTGAGAAAGCACATCAGATGAGTGGTGATGAATTGTACAGTTGGTTTTTCAAAGGTAATGCATAGGAACTGTGTTAATTCGAATTACCATAAAAACCTTTATTAGGTGAGTGGCTTATTGTGGAGGGGGTTTATTGGAGAGGGGGTTTATTGGAGTGGGGGTCTTATTGGAGAGGGGGACTTATTGGAAAGAGGGGCTTATTGGTGAAGGGGGCTTATTAGAGAGGGGGGCTTATTAGAGAGGGGGCTTATTAGAGAGGGGGCTTATTGGGGAAGGGACTTATTAGAGAGGAGGCCTATTGGAGAGGGGGCTTATTAGAGAGGGGGCATATTAGAGAGGGGGCATATTAGAGAGGGGGCATATTAGAGAAGGGCCTTATTGGAGAGGGGGGCTTATTGGAGAGGGGGGCTTATTAGAGAGGGGGGCTTATTAGAGAGGGGGCTTATTAGAGAGGGGGGCTTATTGGAGAGGGGGGCTTATTAGAGAAGGGGGCTTATTGGAGAGGGGGGCTTATTAGAGAAGGGGGCTTATTGGAGAGGGGGGCTTATTAGAGAGGGGGGCTTATTGGAGAGAGGGGCTTATTGATTTGCTTGGACCACAGTGAGTAAAACAAGTAGTAAACAGTGAACTTTCAAGCCAATGAATCTAATCAGTAGCCATGTATTTCTTTCTTGTGAGAACCGGGGCTAAATAGTGTGAGGGAGGAAAGGAGGGAGGGGGACTTGTGTGAAAATATTTAGCATAATTTGCTCGCTGAGATTGACCTTACGTATCGTATCTTTAGGGAGAACAGTTTAGAACTGATGGATATAATTACCTGTTTGATAAACGAACATGTGAGCCACTCAATCTAAAAAACACTTTGCAACGATTAGTACGAAGGCCTTGTGTGCTATCCAGTATAAGTAAAGTTGGTTTATATTAAAATTTGGTTCATGTATTTACATTTTAGAGCTAACAAGTTCTTCATTAAACGACCCAAACTGCAAGTTCTTGGCATTCATGTCTTGCTCTCATTACGATCCTCCTGACGAGATCAACCCCAAGGACATTCGGCGCTACGTGAGGGCCCACACTGCTCTGGGAGGTGGGCAGCTTGGCTTGTTCGGTACGGCAGGGATGCACACCTGGGCAGGAGATGTGGGGAATTAGTGAGATGTTTCACTGACACCAGAGAAATTGATAAGAATAAACTATTTGACGATAGCGCTGGAAGGTAGTGTACTTTATCTTCAAATACATTGTTAATTAACCTATTAACTGACGAGTAAAATCGTCTGGTGTTAGACAGAGTAAAATACTAAAGTAGGGCGCATCTTGGAGCATTGCAAGGTAATGAGTTAAATTATAAGCCAATTCATTGTTTCAGCAGCTCATCCAAACAACGCGTTCTGCGTCCGGATAAAATTGCATTTGAATCATAACATGTAGCTGAGATTGGAAGAATTATAATATCATATTCTCGGCATATCGTTCGGCATTTTTCTCGGCATCTTGTTCGATTGGATTAATAGTAGAAGGTGTTAGTAGATAGAATACTCGAACGGAAATTTATATACATTTTTTTAGACCTAGCCAGGAGCAGTTGCGAAAAATTCAACTTAGGCCCTCTGGCAGGAATTGAATCTGCGGCCCGGCGATTCCGGTGCAGCGCTCTAACCAACTGAACTACAGAGTCCAGTTGCTGAGCATCAACCGCAAGTTCGGTATATAAGATGGGAGTGATGCCAGTATATGGTGTATGGGTAAATATCAAGATTTTTCTCAGCATCTCGTTCGATTCGATTAATAGTAGTAAAAGGGAAGTGTTAGACGTCAATGGGTTGACAAGACAACCGCGTATGACCGTATCTGCCAGTGTCTCGCGTTAGTCCGTTGAGCCGCAATGCGCTCCAATGCACTTATTTAACGCGAGCTGGGTATGTGTGTGTGTGTGTGTTTGTGTGAGTACGATAACTCGAAAATTATTACAAAATTTCTGGAGCTAATGGCCATAGACGAAGGACATGGATGGGAAATTTACAAAAGTTTGTATGCACGATACTTGACTACCCTCAACACACGTAAAACACCGAAGTTGTAACAAAGCTGCAGCAGACTTGTGCCAATGTTGTTTCACCAACTTGTTATCAGGATGTGTTCGCACTGCTTGTTCCCAGCTTGTTGACAACTTACTACAAGGTTGTTGACTCAACAGACTTGTTACAAGTTGTTCCAACAACTTGTCATTATCGTCCTGCAATTCAACAACTTGTTAACAAGTTGTGAGTGACAACCTTGTAGCAACTTGATAAAATGACAACATTGTTACAACTTGTTGACAAGCTTGCTACAAGTCTGTTGCGAACACATCTTGTTGACAAGATGTGAGATTGTTACGTGACACATGACAACAAAACCACATATGACAACCACACTACAATCACTGTAAGTCATGGTATGCTAATTTGTGCGATGCATCGCACAACCGCACATGGTAACCACACTACAATCACTGTAAGTCATGGTATGCTAATTTATGCGATGCATCACACACTACCACACGTGACAACCACACTACAATCGCTGTAAGTCATGGTATGCTAATTTGTGCGATGCATCGCACAACCGCACATGACAACCACACTACAATCACTGTAAGTCATGGTATGCTAATTTATGCGATGCATCACACACTACCACACGTGACAACCACACTACAATCGCTGTAAGTCATGGTATGCTAATTTGTGCGATGCATCGCACAACCACACATTTTATTTATCAAATTTACCACTAATTTACAAATCTCTGTAGGGGAACATTCTGGGCAAACTACGCCACAACACTTGGCGCAGCTCTTCACGAACTTGGACACTGCTTTGATCTCATGCACATGCCAGAGGGAATTATGGCGAGGGGATTTGACGACATGCATCGCTTCGTGCTGATGACGTCATTATTACGTCATTGTTTACCCCCAGCAGAGTCGACTGACGTCAGCAGTGCGGTACCTAAAGCCATGGGAATGTTTGCTGACCACAGAGCTCACTGGTTCAGATCTTCGGCAGTTTTATTGCATTATCATAGGTATGTATCCGTCGCTTGCAACTAACGATGAACAGTCGGAAATAGCACGTGAACTTTGATGAAAGTTTATATTGTAATGAGCATTTGAAAGTATCAATTAGCTCAGGCAATTTGCGCGATGATCAACAAGAGATGACCCTTACTAAACTTCTTGGGAGAACAGTTTAGAACTGATAGAGCTATCCAGTATAAATAAAGTTAGTTTAGTTTAGGTTTCCTCCTGTAGTAACACTGGATCAATAAGAGATGACTCTTACTGGACCTCTAGGGAGAACAATTTAGAACTGATAGAACTATCCAGTATAAATAAAGTTAGTTTAGTTTAGGTTTCCTCCTGTAGTAACACTGGATCAATAAGAGATGACCCTTACTGGACCTCTATGAAGAACAGTTTAGAACTGAAAGAGCTATCCAGTATAAATAAAGTTAGTTTAGTTTAGGTTTCCTCCTGTAGTAACACTGGATCAATAAGAGATGGCTCTTACTGGACCTCTAGGAAGAACAGTTTAGAACTGATAGAGCTATCCAGTATAAATAAAGTTAGTTTAGTTTAGGTTTCCTCCTGTAGTAACACTGGATCAATAAGAGATGATCCTTACTGGACCTCTAGGAAGAACAGTTTAGAACTGATAGAGCTATCCAGTATAAATAAAGTTAGTTTAGTTTAGGTTTCCTCCTGTAGTAACACTGCATCAATAAGAGATGACCCTTACTGGACCTCTAGGGAGAACAGTTTAGAACTGACAGAGCTATCCAGTATAAATAAAGTTAGTTTAGGTTTCCTCCTGTAGTAACACTGGATCAATAAGAGATGATCCTTACTGGACCTCTAGGAAGAACAGTTAAGAGATGATAGAATTTGACTATGTAGTAGAAATGATTACCTGGTGAAATTCGTCTCAAATATATTGTCATACACAATATTTGTTTTAGATGGCTTCAACCATGTTTCGAGGCACCCTTGACTACATCGCAAAATCCTCAGCCATGCCCTCACATGAACTGGTCACATGACGTTAAAGGACCAATAGGAAACGGCGGTGGAGGTCAAGATAACCAATCATATTTCGATGACGTAAATTGGCACAAATCGCGGGATCTGACGCCGTCTGGATATGTCATATATCATGGGGAATATATTAATGCTATAATTCCATTAGCTGGTAAAAACATTGAAGGTAAATAAACCAAATTTTGGGCATTATTCACTGTTGATGGTGTTTGTTGATGAAAATTTCGAGCAAAAAGTATGCACATATTTGAGACATAATAGGAACAATGCAACTATAGGATCTCTGGCAGGAATGGAATCTGCGGTCCTGCGATTCCGGTGCAGCGCTCTGACCAACTGAGCTACAGAGTCCAGTTGCCAGTTGTCGCGAGCTAACCACAAATTCATATGTTCACATGATACATAAGAGTTCGATTCCTGCCAGAGGGCGTATAGTTGTTTGCAACTGTCTAAAATATGATTTGTTTCCAGAACTATTGCCAGAATAGATCACACTATTGTAGCTAGTTCGTCTGGATAGCCCATCTTGTGTTTACAATGAGATGGATGATGCCTGTCATGTATTAACCATGCCAATGTTTAATTTGAAAGGTTTTGTAGATCGAAAGTTATTGAGTGAAAATTATATACATTATTTAGAATTAGACCTAACCAGGAACAGCTACGAAAAATGCGACTATAGGTCCCTGGCAGGAATCGAATCTGCGGCCCTGCGATTCCGGTGCAGCGCTCTAACCAACTGAGCTAGAGAGTCCAGTTGTCGAGCTCTAACCACAAGTTCATGTATATCTACTAGGGTACTGCCAAGTTAAGTTGTGGGTTGGATTTCTGCCAGGGACCTATAGTTGCATTTTTCGTAGCTGTTCCTGGTTAGGTCTAAATAATGTATATAATTTTCACTCAATAATTTTCCATCTACAAAACCTTTCAATTATTATTCAATCAAGTGAGATGCCGCCAAAATCTTGATATTTACCCAATGTTTAATTTGTCCAAAGGTTGTCAAGTGTATGGCAAAATCGACCAGGAATGTTCAATTCATACATTTCCCTTGGAACAAGACGAATACCTCACTTCCCTGGAGGTCCGTGCC
This sequence comes from Trachythela sp. YZ-2020, assembly GCA_016169945.1. Lineage (NCBI taxonomy): Eukaryota > Metazoa > Cnidaria > Anthozoa > Malacalcyonacea > Clavulariidae > Trachythela > Trachythela sp. YZ-2020. Next base: position 950,557 of record JADLSH010000162.1, on the reverse strand, counting down.
GGCGCATGGCTTGACGGGATACGTTTTCACTCAAATATGAAATCTTCCATTTGGTTTGGTGGCCGAGGCGGGGATTGGTATCGAATGATGTCATCACACGGAGAATGTATTGAAGGAATCTTTGGGACTTTTGGGGAATATCTTGGATCACTTGGTATTCGTTTGAGAAAAAGGTATTGTATTTAAACTAAACTAACTTTATTTATACTGGATAGCTCTATCAGTTCTAAACTGTTCTTCCTAGAGGTCCAGTAAAAGTCATCTCTTATTGATCCAGTGTTACTACAGGAGGAAACCTAAACTAAACTAACTTTATTTATATATCAGTTCTAAACTGTTCTCCCTAGAGGTCCAGTAAGGGTCATCTCTTATTGATCCAGTGTTACAACAGGAAGAAACCTAAATTAAACTAACTTTATTTATACTGGATAGCTCTATCAGTTCTAAACTGTTCTCCCTAGAGGTCCAGTAAGGATCGTCTCTTATTGATCCAGTGTTACTACAGGAGGAAACCTAAACTAAACTAACTTTATTTATACTGGATAGCTCTATCAGTTCTAAACTGTTCTTCCTAGAGGTCCAGTAAGGGTCATCTCTTATTGATCCAGTGTTACTACAGGAGGAAACCTAAACTAAACTAACTTTATTTATACTGGATAGCTCTATCAGTTCTAAACTGTTCTCCCTAGAGGTCCAGTAAGGATCATCTCTTATTGATCCAGTGTTACTACAGGAGGAAACCTAAACTAAACTAACTCTATTTATACTGGATAGCTCTATCAGTTCTAAACTGTTCTCCCTAGAGGTCCAGTAAGAGCCATCTCTTATTGATCCAGTGTTACTACAGGAGGAAACCTAAACTAAACTAACTCTATTTATACTGGATGGCTCTATCAGTTCTAAACTGTTCTCCGTAGAGGTCCAGTAAGAGTCATCTCTTATTGATCCAGTGTTACTACAGGAGGAAACCTAAACTAAACTAACTTTATTTATACTGGATCTTGAGTCATCCTTTATATAGTTGAATATTTTCCTCTTTACTTCCAGTGAATGTCCAGAAGACTCTGTCCCAACTTCAACGCCCACTATCCAGTCTGACATTGGAATTGGTTTGGTTGAAATGCGTAAAAAGGATGAACTGATAAATTTTTGGGAGTTCGTCCAGTGCGATATCCAACCTATGGAGTTCAGTTTGCCCGAGTCATGGTGGGAAACTGGGACGAATCGTGAGGACATTAGTGTATTAATAGTGGACATTGATGGCAATATTTGCAAATATGGTTTTGTTGGATATGAAGAGTTTATTCTGGGTATTGAAGTCTCTGAGATTAAGACGGATGAAAAAGGGTTGGAGATGGAAGTATCAGGCTAAATTTGATTTGATGATAAAAATAGGTAATTTGTAATATCTTCTTTGTAGTGTATCAGGGTTCTGCCCACGGTGGGCGGCGCCTGGCGGCAGTGTCCAGCGCTCACGCCAAAGCAGACTCTTCCGCCCGGCACTTGAAAGGTTTCAAACATGCAGTACGAAAACCCCAATGTTGTAATTTCTAATAGATATTTTATACAAGTAATTTTGTATTTTTTATCATGGCGAATTTTATTATTTAAACGTTAGTATTAGATGAAATTCAGTACTACAATGCGCACAATATTAGTTATTGGTGATTCGGAGAAATACGCTATGTGGGCAGGGTGGGAGGGGGTGATGCCCTCAGGCTACAGTAGGCTACACGTACGTGCAAGTGGAGGCCGGCCTTAACACGCAAACTCTTATCTCCATGGTGCATACATGGACTTCTGCAACTGATGAGACAGGTGCAGCAGTGAGGATCATGTTACTAGATTATAGGAAAGCAAATGATCTGATCGACCACCGGATTCTAGTAGACAAGATCCTTTCCCTTCGTATACCACGTTGTGTCGCTCGCTGGGTATGCGACCGGTTCTATTTAACAGGTTGCAACGTGTCAAACGTTCCAGCGATTGCTTCTCCGAGTGGGGTACGGTCCCCTCCGGCGTTTCACAAGGTACGAAATTAGGGCCTGGCTGTTCCTGCAGATGATTAACGATCTCAACCCTACATTATAAGGACTCTCTATATATGTACAGTATATGTATTTGTGTAATATCCACGTGGTTACATCAATTGATTCCGCGAATGAAAAAGTGGTTGTGAAAAGAAGGACGAAGACTAAAAGTGTGTTTCAAGAGATAGAAGTGAGCCAGCCCTATGCAATTCATAGATACAATCAATACATGAACGCAGTAGATAGGTCAGACAGGTTGCTTGCATGTCACAATGTTTCCCGTAAATGTAAAAGATGGTGGAAGACTTTGTTCTTCCACCTTATTGATATTGCAGTTGTTAATGGTTTTCTTCTCTTTCAGCAGCATCGTGCTAGTAATCCGGACAACCTGGATTTGCATCGCAAGAATACCTATAGCATAGTTGATTTTAGGGAGGAGATAGTTAGACAGATTTGTGGGTTAGCAGAATATGATAGACCTCCTGTGAATGAGGCAGTTCAGGCTGTTCCTACTCATGATCAGTTTTGTACTGTCCATATACCTGCGACGGCTGAGGGTGGTGCGAGGAGGCAGTGTGTTGTGTGTTATGCGGCAGGTCGAGGGCAGATGAGGGTTGGTACTTATTGTAGTGATCCGCAGTGCAACAATAAGTTAATGCATGTTGGTGGTCAGTTTGATTGTTTTCGGGTATGGCATAGTCGTGGTTACGCTGCCCTGCACTCCAGTAATATAGTATAGCTCAGTGGATAGACAAGACTATCTGATGTTCGGAATTCGTCGACTTGCCGTCGCTTTGCCGTTGCATTTCTTCGGGAGTCGGACCGAATTCCGAACATTTCCGAATTTTAAATTTTCTTTTCTGCGTGGTTCGAACAAGAAACATGGCGAAGTTGGCAAGATCTTTTTCACGAATCCTGCGTTGATTTGAAGGTAATATGCTGTATTTAATGTCTCTTTTTGTACAGGAGTACTTAGATTTTGTACTTAGGTATCTAATAGATATGGATCTAGGGGAACCAAGCCGGTGTTTAGTGCGATTTTTCGGCACAAAGTTTGTACGTTCGCTGTTCGAAATAAAAACTTTGTTTTAGGTGAAATTTGTTGCTAATAGTATGAACCAACCTACGAAAAAGACTAAGTAAGATCTAAGTTGCTTTATTCGTGGGAAAAAGATAGGCTTTTTTTCAAATCTTGCCGGGATATTGAGTAGGCAAAATTTGGATCATTTTATATGCAGTGACCTCGCCCTTGCCAGGGTGCATTCGGTGTAAAAGCTACGCCGAAGATACGCCAAAGCAGTCGCAACGCTACGCCAACATCCCACCCTGGCCCATTCTTCCGACTCTCACCCACGCCAGGGCGTATGACTGTATGAGTCAGTTCTGCAAAAATTCCACACGTTAGGCCCATTTTTGAGAGTTTAAAGTCATTCGCCGTTTAGTGACATTATTTTGGTAAACCTGTTACCGTGTTACGCCGTTTGAATTGTTTGACGTATTTATTATTTTATTGGTATTTATGCACCGCCAAGTTAAAAACAGCATACGCCACTACGCCAGGAAAGATGATTGTGCGGCAGTACGCCAAGGCTTACTGTAACTCTATGCCGAAGATCTTCCGGTTAGACTACACTGAATGCACCCTGGCGCCCTTGATGCACCTGTCACTGATGATGCACCAAAGCTATGCAAAAAAAATATTTTATAAGCTGAGAACATTGTTTATCTAATTTAATTGGCCAGATGTCATTTTTGAGTGTTGAAAGTCAATTATATTCATTTAAAAACACCACTGAATATTTGAGAAATGATTGCCTCATTGGTACATTCACACACCTAGCTATAGTCACATCAATACCCTCCTAGACTATAGCAGCGTGGTTGGTAGTATTAAGGTTGGGAATTGAAGTGCAGACAGGAAAAAGTTTATAGGGATACGACATGCTGGAAAAGTTAAAATTTGAGCAAGAAAAACCACCTCCCGCAAAATATTGCTGTGCGGCTTGTCTCCTGTTATATAGGTTCAGGATTTTCAAAATCTTAAAGAAAATATGACATAGTTCAATGTAATGCTTGGCCATTTTCAGAGCGAATTGCAGAGATGGCCAACCAATTGTTGTCTTGCTTGGACATGTAATATGGCAGACCGTTTTTTACTTATTAATTTCAATAATTTCTATCTTGAGGTCTGTAAGTAATTAGTGGCCGATCAAAAGGCGATCATGGCCGACCAAAACATGGGTTATGTCCGACCAAGTTTTCAGAATTACATTGAACTGTGAAATATGACCCAGTTGTCAAGAGTAAAATCATCTGGTGTAGAGCAAAATCATCTATCTAATTTATACCCTGCACATCTATAAAAAGTTATTTTGAATCTAAGTCATTCACATCTTTAATAATAACATATTCTTCATCTTTTTATATCTTTATAAAGTTGCAAGTTTGAAGAATGTCTCAAAATGTTGGCTGACGTTATGTTTATCATGAAAAATGATGGAACTACTATATCTCAATGAAAAGTATATGTAAGGTTCTAAATATTTTTTTATGTTTCTGTTTAAGCATGCATGAAATTCTTTGAAAATTATATGGTTGCTTGTGGTCAGTGGCTGCATTTATTTGAAAATTGCAGTTTCTTGGACATTGAAAGCTTGAATAGGCTTTCTTATGCCACCAATCACAGCAAACTGCTAATTTTCAAAGTATTCTATTTTCAGAACAAGCCAAAGAATGACAAACTGTTGAGTCTATTTTGAAAAATAAATTGAGGAAATACATTGGGGAAATACATCAAACCTTTTGTCATTTTTTGGCTTGGTTGCATTGTTAACACAACGAGAAGATTGGGCATATTGTACAAGGAACCCAAAGCAGTTCTGAAATTAGACAGATTATGTCTATTGCCTACAAAACTTAAAGATAAAAACCAAGCACCAGGAAGAGAACAATGGTTCATCATTTGTAAAAACATGTTTTAATTGAATGTTTTTAAAATAAAAAACATTAACTGGGCTTCCTTATCCACTATCTCAGTCTTCTCTTGTTTAAACTGATTTCTAATATTTGTTTTAAGTTTGGAAAGTTCATTTGAAAATCACAACGTTTCTTCAAATTCCGTTCTGGATGTTGTAGGGACCTGGGTTTCGTACTTGAATTGAACTGCAGTTTGATTGGCCAGTTTATTTCTCAATCCAAACGTATGCAATATGCTTTGCAATAAACTTTGTGATTTTAAACAAGAGCTCTTCCAACTTTAAAACAAACATTTGAAGTTAGAATAAGTTTATTCATTACAAAGTGGAACTTGTTTGAAAACAGATGAACTGAAGCAGCAATTTTGGGGTGTGTGAGATATGATAAAAATAGATGAAAATTGTCAAGCGTACCAAACTAAGCAAAGTAAATTATGACCAGCTGTCAACTTGAGTTTACAAGATGATGTCTTTTGGGACTGTAGAATGAACATTATTCAAAAGCTTATGATTGTTTGGTAAAAATTTCAATACAGTACTTGTATGGCCATTGATGTTTCCATAGTTATTCGAGAATTAATCAAGTTAACACTAATTCAAGTGTTAGAAAATGGAAATGAAAAGATCTCCAAATGAAATGGCATAGTTTTGTTGAGTGAACAACTTTGGGTTTTGCTGGGGGCCACCAGTTTGGGGTTCCCTCCAAAAACGTATACCATGCCTGAAATAAACGGGGTTGTTGGTTGTTTTTTCCTATAGCAAGCGTGCCCACGTAACCATTAGCATTTTTTCCTGCAAATTTTTAATTTGAAGCCCAATTATTATATTAACTATGTTGCCAAAATAGTTTCTAAGCCTACAAAATTCAATTAGTTATAAGTGTGAAAATTCCATGTCGGGAAAGAGGCCAACATAGGTTTGTTTTCTTAAGTATTTATCCTATTTATAAACAGGATATACTACAGATGACAGTATGCGCTTAATTTCACATGTTGGGATATGGATGTCGATCCCCACTGGGTTTCTTAACACAACACCTTGTAGACTTTTTGTCCAAGTTAAACAAGATTTTCTTCTCTGCCTCTTTGTTGGACATATTTTAATGGTTTCACTGAAATGAGCGTGAATATTAAATAGGCATTACCGTATTGAAACAAACCTGTGATAATATTTATATGATATACGAGACACACTTGTAATGGTTACGAGAGCACGCTTGCTTTGCCACGTTTCAAATAAATTTCCGGTGTATGTATCAAAAACGCTTGATACCTCTGCAAGACGTAGTCAAGTTAACACTACTTCACGGGCTAGAAATGAACAATCATTTACTATTTGTATTTGGAATTTTGAGTTCTTTGAAATATCTTCTATTATATATTTTCTCATTTGGCAGTTACTTTGGAAATTTATTTTGTTGGCTTCAGTTCAACTTTACTTTCAAATAGTTAACTTCCACTTTGTAAGTGTGTGGTATATAATAGTTATAATAATAATATAAGGAAACAGGTTTAAATGGCTTTCAGAACATGGTCTTTTCAACAAGTAAGTAAAGGTAAGTTTATACTTCAAAGATCGAGATTTGTTTTTAACCTGACAAGAATACTGTCCAAAATTGACTAAAATTGAATCTGATCTACAAAGGATTTGTTTTGATATTTCTGTTTGGTTTAATTGTTTTAATGTTAATACTATATTGTGGTGAAATTGTGAAATTCTATTTCATCGTTTACAAAAACTCCCTGAATTTGGAAATTGTTTTCGTAGAACAAGAATACTTTTGGACTGGTCATAAAGTATAGGTTGTGGTAGGCTATGAAAAATGGGGAGGGGCGGGTCAGGCAAATATTAAAGCTATAAGCTGAGGGTGGGTACTAATTTAGATTTACATACTCTTGAGAGTATTAATATGATACCTGAACTCATGCAACACAAATATTATATTACTAAATTTGTAATGTTGCATTTTGCAAGACATGATCTTTAAACAAAAATTACTAGCAAATGATATAATTATGAAGCAAATTTTTGTAGCACCTTTGCTCTCCAAGGTCTTAAATTTGGCCCCATAAAGTGTGGGAAATGTCATTTCTGATTTTTCCAGAGCTTGCCCCTGGCCACTAGATATTTCCAGACCATTAGGTCTCATCCCCCAAATATGTTATGGGATCATCATTATATGCTAACTGATAAACTTATAGAATTTGATACTATATTAAGTGCAAAATAATAAAAACAAGTGTGTCAAACTATACTAGGGATGGGTCAGACATCGAATAGGGGTGGGTCAAGTGTATTTATTGACAAATCAATTATCCTAGCCCCCCGGTCCCCACCCTGTACTTTATGACCAGTCCCTCTATATATTTACTGGTGAATTTCTCAGCTCATTGTTTTCAGTCAAAATATTTCGAGAATTAAGCAAAATATGAAAAATCGGTAATAGAGTTTTACATATAATTTCCTTCAAAGTCCCTTCAAATGAGGCAAACTAAATTTCCATTGCCAATGTCCTTTAATCGCAAAAAATATTGAGACTACATTTTTTATCAAATTAAATTTATCTTGAAATGCATTTTCGTCACCTGAATTAGTATTAACATTATCCAATCAAGTTACAGTTGTCAGGTTAAAATCACAATAAGAAATATATATGGCTCTTAAAGATGAGGATAATCTGATATTTTCATTTGGCAACCTATTTTGGCAAAACTGAATTATTTCCGTGAATATTTTCTTTACATATTTTACTGCTTATTTATGAAACCAATAATTTAGTCGCAACGTTTTGATGTTTGAAGATTTGCTTTTGTCAAGTATATGTGTTGTTAAGATTTTATTAAGACATTTATGAAGACGATTCGTTTTCTATAATCAGATAGCTGCTTTTCAGCAATTAAATTCCTTAATAACGTCTTGCCAACGACTAAGCAAATCCTCTTCTTTAAACATCAAAACATTACGGTAAAATTATTGCTTTTCATACTACAATGAAACTCGTCACAGGAACTTTACCAAAAATACTAAGTGCGTTTGTAAAGGAAGAAAAAGTAAGCATGCTCAATTTACCATAATTTCTAAATCTTTGAGCCATATTTTTTCTTTGTAATATTATGAAACAACTCTGTGTTGAGCTTTGGAAATCTCTTTGAAATTGGTATATTTCGCTGAAATTCTCACTAAGAGTTGTTTCATAATTATTGATCTTGAAGTATAAACATTTATCTTGAAAAGACCAAGTTCTCTTGTTTTCTCAAGGTTTAACGTTTTTAGATGTTAATTCTAGAGCAAACAAGTTGTTTTTAATGTTGTGTTTAATCACTTGTGTTGAACACAATGTTAAATCTTCTCTTGTGCCATGTTCTGTTTTCTTCTATTGTTATTTAAATAAGTATGCAGTAGTTGTACTCTTTTATTGTTAATACATTTGTAACAGTTACTATCTTTTCAATAAATTGTTTATTAATTATACACTTGTGTCCTCTTAATTAAAAATTCAATTCCCATGGGAATTGAAAATTTGAAAAAAAAAATATATCCCCCTTGGGGGAGGGCTCGCCTGCTACCCCAGCCAGCTCCCCAAGTACTACCTCTACTTTAAGTAGAAGTAGCACTCGGAGAGCCGGCCAGGGTAGCGAGGCAAGCCTCCCCCAAACCCTGGCCAGCTCTCCAAGTGCCACTTTAAGTAGAAGTACCTCCCCACACATTGTAGAGGTACTTACAGCACTTCTAGAAGTGGCACTCTGAGAGCCAGCCAGGGTAGCATGGCAAAGGGAAGACCAACCTTGCAAATGCAAATGAATGCAAATTGCTAAGTTGATCTTCTCTTGAGAGCAGCCGCGCATACCTAGCAAATGTAAAACAACAAATGTTAGTAAGAAATACTTAGCATGCAAATTTGAATCCCATGGCCGAAATGACAAGGTCGCCCCACTGATCCCTACCCACTGCCTCGGCTACCTCATTCTGCCTGTCTGCCTGAGTTCTAAGCTGCCTAAAAAAATTACGTTATAAACAAAAAAGCAAAATAAAAAGGATAAATTACGTTACAATAGCTATCCTATAACCCACTTAGACTGAGTTTTGGATTCAGTTTCGAAACGTAGAACCTTAACTGAAAGGACATGGGCTTTTTGTTTTGTTAACTGATCCGAAGTAGGTATACACGGAAGACTTACCTAAACCTGAGGCTCGGTCAAATAAGCATGAGAATGCGTAGTGTTGTGCACGAACATATTTTAGAATATGAAAAACTATTTTTTATCAATTGACAAATTTGAATTGAAAAAGAAATAGGACATACCAGCAATTTAAATCTAAACCGAAAAACAGTTCATCCATATAGTTTAAACAAGTCGAAATGTATATTAGAAATATTGATTTGAAACGCAATTCCCATACTCATTTAACCGGAACGCCTTCATTTGCATGGTATATCGCAGCTGCTCTCAACCCACTTACGTAATTTGCTTTAGTGTACACAAACAATGAATTAATTGTTCCATTGTTCTACCTGAAAGTAACAAGGTACTTATCATATTTAATCAAAGAGGATTTAATTATAAAGTCAAATTTTCACCATATGAAACCACATTAGCATGAAAACAAGGCATGGTGTATTCCCATGGGAATTGAAAAATTAATAAAAAGGGTCCAACCTATTGATTTTATGCTTGAGATGATTCCTCTTCTCTGCTTGTTTTCAGCGTATGTTAATTTCATTGTGAATACAAGACTAACTTAAGCGCATTTTACAGTGATTTTGGTTAAGCCTCTACTTACTTTGTTTTCAGATAAGACTACAATCGAAAATGTTTGTGAAACGCTGAAAAGTTACTTTAAGGTATTGGAAACTCTTAAAACATATATAATTTTCATGACATAATCTATTTAGTTTTGATACAATTATTGTGCTCTCTACGCTCATACCAGACTTGCACATTTCCATTATCAACATCCAAAACCATACCAAGTTTTATTTGCATAAAATGCGTCCAAAACTGCGTTACGCCATGTAATATCATATATGTCAATGTTTTTCTAATTTTGGCATGAAATTTGTTGTTCGGTTTTTTGCTTTTTCAATGAGAAACAAGTGTAATCGCTAAAATCCTCTTTGATCACTTAATAAGTACCTTGTTAACCTGCAGTACATTCATCTTGGTAATGTTGTGGCTTCTGATGGTTGCGGATCGTCATTTTGCTCGTGGGTTCATGAGGCCTTCAGCCCTTATTCTGGTCTTTCCATGTTGCACTTTCTTTGGTTTGATTGTTCAGCTTTCTTCTTACCAAATCAAATCCTTTTCGAAATAAATGAACTATATTTATTAGGTGATAATTAGCTAAAAGACAATTAAAGGTGTGGTGTGACAATATACCCTTTCGATAATTACGTCACGAATGCTTCCTTAGCGTGGCAGCCTCGCTATCGTGAATCAAGACGAAAGGCTATTTGCTCACGAAAACGAGGCTCCCGGACCAACGAGTGATCGGTGACGCAGGCCTTAAAATATCGGTCAGCAGTGCCGTCGGTCAAAATGTCCGGTGTCTTTCAGAATGGGTCGGACATTTTTATAATTATGTCCGATGGTCTTATGTTTAGTTTGGCGCGAAAATGTATTCTTTTAAAATCGTATACTGACGCTAAATGTTGGGCAGTTAATTGATACTTTAAGGCCCGATCAAACGTCCGAGAACGCAAGTCATCGCGAGTAAACTTGGGTTGACTTATGATGCGACTGGTCAAACGAATACCCGGCTCCGCTGTCACGCTTAGCGGACCACATAAGAGCTCTGATAAACATTTACGGGGTAAATTTACGTCGGACAAAGTTAAAGTTTGGTTGGACATCAATACCGTTGGGTCGGACAAACGGTAAACTTCAATTTTCCTTCGGTCGGACAGAATGTCCGGTGCGTTTCTTTCTTGGTCGGACAATTTCACGAATGGGTCGGACAATGTCCGTGACCGACCGATATTTTAAGGCCTGGTGACGTAATTATCGAAAAGGTATATTAAAGTGTCTAAAGTGAGGAAGGAGTAAAAGGCAATAACATATTATATTAAATAAACAAAGTTTACCTTTTTCTATCTATCTATCATCTTTAGATCTTCATGGCTTATGTTGATCACGATCACGGTTAGTCATTCTATTTATTTCATTTTAAATCGTGCACTGGCTTTGGTTGGTCGCCTTGTCTTCGCCACATTACATCCTTGCTAAAATAACGAAGTAAGAAATATAATGAATATCCATAATATCACCACAGATGATAAGGGGATAACAAATTGCGTCACCATAAACTAGAATAAGAATCTTCAATATGCTTAAAATAACATTTGGTGATAAAAGTGCATTTGGCAGGATTTTGTATCATATATAGAAGCTCCTTCACGGTCATAATTTCCTTCGCTTTTCTACCCTTTCAAGTTTGGGTTAACGCACGTTCGATAAAGATTACTACATATTATATTCAACAGCTTATACTAATTTCATTACAAATAGAAGACTTTCGCGTGTATATAACCCATAATTAAGGAAATATAAATATGGTATAGCCGTATAGGAACCTAAGGGGCGGACCATTAGAAAAGTGATGGGGGAGGAAGAAAAAAAATTTGCACAAGGAAAATGAAAGAAAAAAATTCATGCAAGAGGTGGGGGAGGACCCACCTACAGCCTCATACACCTCACCACCTCTTCGTTTAAAGGTATGTTTTATATCTACTTGGAGGTAAAAGAAAAATTCCCACACAAGCAGGAAATAATCGTGCAAGTCGAAAAAGTCCACCCCCCCATCACTTTTCTAATGGTCCGCCCCTAAGAAAGCTTGTTTCATATCCTAACTGACAGCTGTGAAAAAGACAAAAAATCCAACAAGGATTCAAGCAATTGGGATTCATGGCCAGAAATCTGGGACACTCGCGCACAAACGCATTCCGAAAAAATTTAAATATGCTTAGCTACGCTAAACAAAATTGAAGTCAAGTTATCGTTAACTTCCACAAGAAAACATATTGAACATTCGTAGAACAAAACGCGTTCAAAAGGAGTGTCAAAAGTCAAAACACAAGTTTGAAAATGGCGTGCAGAATGCGTCTCACTCACTGACCTATACTAAATATATATTTAGTATAGGTCAGTGGTCTCACTTCCTCTTCATAGTCAACCTCGTCCCCAGGGTCTTGATGGTGACCGCGGTGAACGGTATGTAGAGACGTTATAGCTAGGGCTAAATGAAGTATTGCACATTTGTTTTCAAAATGGCGGCCAAGCAAGTTTTAAAGCGATATTTCGCTATTTCACTTGATTGTGGAACACATTAATAGAATATCTGGTTATACTTCTGTAAAATAGAAACAGTATCTACGAGCCGGTTCAGGTTTGCACATCTCACAACGAAACTAAGGTAAAGATATAGTTTTCTAACTTTTCTCGGGAGTCTGGGAGGCTGGGAGCGTAGTTTAAATGTTTATAAATAGACATCTTATGATCTTAGATTTGTATTTAGTTGCGCATGCTTGGCAGCCATGTTGTCCCGCATTTCTGGCCATGACAGTTTGTCAGTTTCCACTCCATCCCCATGTCTAACTGTCTATATGTTATTTTGTTTTCAGAGAAGACAATCGACAGACTGTAGTGGATACATTGAGGTAAGCGAAAACTATATATTATATTTCTCTATCTATATGGAACACCCTTTGGCATTTTGCGAGCCAAAACATTTTCAATAAAATACAAATTTTGTTTGTATCCGCAAACATTTTGTTCCGGATACGTGTTGACGGAAGGCGTAACAGCAACAAAATGTTTGCAGGTACAAACTTACCCGGCTATGTGTGGATGGGGGCTAACACTAAGTCAAAAGGTGTGATGTAGCAATCAGAGTTCAAAGTAAGGAAGTAATATAATGCACCTATCAACAGCCTGCCCGGGGGAACACCCGCAGGGCACCCAGGGGAAAATGGGGGGAATCTGGTATTCTAGCTGCGTATTTTCTCCTTTTAGACTACAGCCCGGGAACTGACTTGAAATATTACCAGGAATTTTTCTCGTCTTCTCTTTTTGTAACACTCGTCTTCCATTCATGCATTACCAGGAGCATATTTTTCCTTACCAGCAAAAAGATAGTATTACAACTTGTCAGCTGGGGGATAATTTTGTTGGACCACCTTTTTCCGTATGCTCAGTTACTTAACAGAATTCACATTCGCAAAAGAAAACTTTGTACGTTTAAAACATTGGAGTTTTTTTTCCTGAAACAACTTTAAAATCTTTTATGCGTCACTTTATTCAATCCCACGGGTGGGGGCACTTTGATATGATCCTTCCCCTGGGGAGGGAAGTGGAATTTGATTCAAGTCCCGGGGTGTACCATCCTGGCAGGCCGTTGATAGGTGCATAACATCACATTGTAATATAGTCTGTTACATGCCAGGTATATTAAATCAACAAGACTTACATTTACTATCATTGTTGCATTGTCTTATGTTGGTCATGGGTTGTCATTCTGTTGATGGGTCTATGTCTAGTCTTCACCACATCACATCTTCACTAAAATGAACAAACTATATTGGTAACTATAATAATAACTAAATATAATGAAGATCCACTGCATTGCCACAAAATATGGAGAATACAAATATATACACCATGAGCGGCCATGTTGAATAAGAATGCTAGAATTGAAACACTTAAACTAGGTGTGGCATATTAGACTTAAAACTCAGTATAAAGAATAAGGTGTGGCAATTAAATAATGAGTAATATGGTTTATAACGTAGATAAGATCAACAAAGCTTACATCTTGAATCGACTTTGTTGTAGCTTATGTTGGTGGCAGGTCGTCATTCTGTTGATGGGTCCAGGTCATCTAGCACTTCTTGATCTGGTTGTTCAATCTTGTACTCTGTTTGGTTGGATTGACTGGCTTTCCTCATATCACATCATGTCCATCCAGTAGGTAACAAATGCACCCAACATCCAGTGAATGACCATAAAAAGGGAGAAAAGTTGTGTTAGGATGGGCTTTGAAAATACAAATAGATGCTGGTGACTTTATATATTATTCTTCATGTAAAATCCCTTATAACCAACGCATGTTGATTAGTATGTCACATGTCAATTAGTCATGTCATTCAAATTTAGCTATGCGCTATATCGCATTATGTTGTGTCCTTTGTTCAAATTTTGCATGCTGTGTTTAGTGTGTTGCACCACAAAAGTTCACATTTATACAACATTTCAAATAGGAATTGTATCATGAAGTACATCAATATGAATTACATCAACAAAACTTACACCTATTGTCTTTTTTGTATTGTCATTGCTTCTCTTGGTCATGGGTCGTCATTCTGTTCTTTTTCATCTCAGCTTGTTCCTTTTGCTTTCTTTTCAAATGGGTTGTCCAGTTGCCTTCATATAGCATCCTTATTGAGAGAATGGACAATAGAATTTTAGAAAGACCTCAAATAACTACATAATATAGGGTTTGGCAAAATACAGAATGGGGAATGAGAGTAGTAAAAGTTGCAGGTTTTCCCATAGGTTGAAATATGGAAAATGTATTATTTAAATTATTTTTTTGAACTAAAGTTGTTACTCGTCAGAAAATAAATTGTATAACATATCAATAAAAGGCAAATATTGCAGCGGAAATAAAAATATATATGACCAAACATTAATTTTAGATTCTTGGCAAGATCTTGGCAAGGATTTCAGAAAATCTTGGCAAGATTCTAGCTTTCATGACAAGATTTAATCATCTTGGCAAGATCTTGCTAATATCGTTGCAAGATCTTGCCAAGATCTGTGTCTTGGCAAGATCTTGCCAAGATCTTCAACCTGGGATATAGCCTGCGTGGCCGGCCCTCGTTGGAGTGGAAAAAGAAGAATGGGGAGTGGGGGCCTGCAAGAAAACCTGGCTTTCGTGACTAAACACCGTTCAATTTTTGAACGTAGTATTGGTCAACACCAATAATTAATTGACATGTTTATGCACACAGGAATGTATTACTACATTTCTTCGTCTTGATTGGCATGCTTATGGACACGCGAATACATTTCCTTCAGTTCAGGGTTTTCCTTATACTCCAGATGCGTTTTTATTGGGCAATTTTAATGAGACTTTAGTGGGGCGTTTAGTCCAGAAAGCTGAGGTTTTTGCAGGCCCTCACTCCCTGTTCTTCTTTTCCCCTCCAACGAGGGCCAGCCACACAGGATATAGCATTACAACAGGAAAACGTTTTATAGAATGGAAAATGGGGTTAACCCTGCGTTTTTCCTGGTAAAGTGCGTTGAAAGCCAAAATATTGGCCATACTGAAACGTCATTGTTACCATAGCAACAGTAATGACGTCTTTTTTGTATACAATTTTTTGCTCTTAGAATGTTGCTCTATATAAGTCAGACATTTTTTTGTTTTCTAGCAAGTAAAAATTCAGTAAAAATTCTTCAATTTTTTAATCCAGATCATAGATTTTCCATATTTCAAAAAATTATAGGTAGCCACCTTAATTGAACGCATGAATAATTTGAAACGACGATTTGCATTACACGTACACGTGACCATAAAAATTTAAATATACCTGAGATATACAAAGCCTCATCTTCGACTGTCCATGATTTTCCATCATTTTTATCTTTACTCTTACAGTTCAGCTAAATAGAGAAAATATATTAAGAATTTACTGGTAAGTTTAAAAATTCATAAAATAAATTATTCAGTCAGGAGGGGACTGCCTGAATATTCATTGGTGGGGGAGGTGAT
This sequence comes from Trachythela sp. YZ-2020, assembly GCA_016169945.1. Taxonomy (NCBI): domain Eukaryota; kingdom Metazoa; phylum Cnidaria; class Anthozoa; order Malacalcyonacea; family Clavulariidae; genus Trachythela; species Trachythela sp. YZ-2020. Next base: position 934,782 of record JADLSH010000162.1, on the reverse strand, counting down.
TTCTTATATCGCCATTTTGGAGATAATGTGCAATATCAAGGATATCTACAATGATCAAGATGTAATATTGCAAGATTTGCAGTAGATGAATGTTCATACTAATGGTCAGGCACAAATTTATATCAAAATATCATGAAATAATGTTGTAGTAAGTAAAAGTAAAATCAGTCAAAATAATGGTCTTGTATACTTAGAATAGTAATGTAATAGCTTACATGATAATAGATATCACATACTGTTGACTTCCAACACCACACAAACTATTTTCCTTTCATCTTCTTGATTGGGGAAGAAGGACATCGCCATTTTGTCTTCGGCCACGATGACTTTTACATTGCTTTAACGTCGCGATTTCTCAGCCATTTCTTCTTCTTTTCACTCCCCAAATTTCAACCAAACGTCCATTTTGGGTTTCTTGCCATTTTTGTAGCGTTTTATTAACCATTATTCTCTTCTTTTGCCAGAAAATGACGACTTTTGGCTGCATTTTTCTTCGATATTTTGCGGTCCATCTTGCCCGAAGGTTTGCTGTAAATGACGTCACGATGCAATTCTTCGCAGGTATATACCCCGTATGTAAAATATCGACATTTCTATACTTCTGTTTAAAAAGCTAAAATGTTCATTTTCTAGCTCAAGTTAAAGGTTTTTGGGCATAGTTTTCCACTCATATATTTCTTATATTGTTTTTCTTGTAGGCTACTTACTTATTTCGTAAAAAAGACGCTTCTAAGAGGCGTTTACGTATTTTTTTTTATTTGCATGCTAATGAGTTCGGAAAGACATCTTCAATTTATAAGGTTCATTAAGCTTTGCCTCCATAGCCAAATGGTTATGGCGAGTGTATTGTTGAAAGTCACGCCCTTCGGTACTCTATTGTATCGCGCCCTGGATGGGACATCGCTCTTCGGAGTTGTTCCATCAGGGGCGCGATACATAAGAAATCCGAAATTGAAGGGTGCGAAAACACTCGCCGTAACCATTTAGCTAGATGGAAGGCTTAGAAATCACTTGTCAAAAGGAACTAGTCTTTCCTTCGTATTTCAAGTCAAAATCGAGTACAATGGTTGGTCATTCGAACACCACTTCGACGCAGCCTCCCCTAGCCTCCTCCGCAGGGATCTCTGTGGAGATGCCTTCGGAGGAGGAAGGACAACTTCTAAAGCCTTCCGTTCAAATGTACAAGTTTCCTTGCACGAACTACAGTGCAATGGTTTAGAATTAGTCTAAACCATTGCACTGTAGTGTTATATATGGTCGAGGTCGATGGGATGATTACGGTGCAAATTTTTGCATCGTTAATGAAGATGAACTTTCCTTCTCTTTTTGCTGATTTCGAGGTCGTTTCTTCCTTAATAGAGCTGTATATGGCACTGAAAAATGTCCTTGACAGGACCATGCATTATTGCGTGGTTTTAGGTTAGATTCCTAGAACATTTTAAGAGTCCATATACACAGCTAGTCAAATATAGCCTGTTGCCTCGTTGCAGATGTTTCATTTCCACTGTATTTAGGCATATTTTTGCGTTATCAACAGCTTCTTCTTATAGTTTTAACAATAAGCTTCGAGTCTTTACCATCAATCTACCTGAAAAATACAACAAGAACTTCGACATTTCGAGCGAAGGCCCTTCGTCTGGAAGTTAGTTTATAACACTGTTATTCTTTTGTGATCCATCATTACGCCAAAATTGGCGAACTACAATGAAAATCAAACAAAACACGTACCTATAGCGAGGCAACAAGCTTGATTTTTCGTAGAACAAATATGTATGCGATACGTGCTTATTTTTAACTTATACTCGCGCAGCCATGGCGCAACTGAGTAGGTAGATTGTTCTAAGCAGTTATTATGTGTAATATTGCTTTGCAGTTAAGGGAAGCAGGTTGTTTAGCATCTACAATGAAGCAACAAGCTATATTTGACTAGCTGTGTAATTGGACATCTTAAAATGCTCTAGGAATCTAACCTAAAACCACGCAATAATGCATGGCTGTCAGGAGTTCATTGTTGCCTCGCTATAGGTACGTGTTTTGTTTGATTTTCATTGTAGTTCGCCAATTTTGGCGTAATGATGGATCACAAAAGAATAACAGTGTTATAAACTAACTTCCAGCCTTCGCTCGAAATGTCGAAGTTCTTGTTGTATTTTTCAGGTAGATTGATGGTAAAGACTCGAAGCTTATTGTTAAAACTATAAGAAGAAGGTGTTGATAACGCAAAAATATGCCTAAATACAGTGGAAATGAAACATCTGCAACGAGGCAACAGGCTATATTTGACTAGCTGTGTATATGGACATCTTCAAATGTTCTAGGAATCTAACCTAAAACCACGCAATAATGCATGGTCCTGTCAAGGACATTTTTCAGTGCCATATACAGCTCTATTAAGGAAGAAACGACCTCGAAATCAGCAAAAAGAGAAGGAAAGTTCATCTTCATTAACGATGCAAAAATTTGCACCGTAATCATCCCATCGACCTCGACCATATATAACACTACAGTGCAATGGTTTAGACTAATTCTAAACCATTGCACTGTAGTTCGTGCAAGGAAACTTGTACATTTGAACGGAAGGCTTTAGAAGTTGTCCTTCCTCCTCCGAAGGCATCTCCACAGAGATCCCTGCGGAGGAGGCTAGGGGAGGCTGCGTCGAAGTGGTGTTCGAATGACCAACCATTGTACTCGATTTTGACTTGAAATACGAAGGAAAGACTAGTTCCTTTTGACAAGTGATTTCTAAGCCTTCCATCTAGCTAAATGGTTACGGCGAGTGTTTTCGCACCCTTCAATTTCGGATTTCTTATGTATCGCGCCCCTGATGGAACAACTCCGAAGAGCGATGTGCCATCCAGGGCGCGATACAACAGAGTACCGAAGGGCGTGACTTGTAACAAGACACTCGCCGTAACCATTTGGCTACGGAGAAAGCTTAATGAACCTTACAAATTGGAGATGTCTTTCCGAACTCATTTGCATGCAAATAAAAAAAATTACGTAAACTCCTCTTAGAAGCGTCTTTTTTACGAAATAAGTAAGTAGCCTACAAGAAAAACAATATAAGAAATATATGACTGGAAAACTATGCCCAAAGACCTTTAACTCGAGCTAGAAAAAGAACATTTTAGCTTTTTAAACAGGAGTATAGAAAGGTCGATATTTTACATACGGGGTATATACCTGCGAAGAATTGCATCGTGACGTCATTTACAGCAAACCTTCGGACATGATGTACCGCAAAATATCGAAGAAAAAGGCAGCCAAATGTCGTCATTTTCTGGCAAAAGAAGAGAATAAATGTTAATAAAACGCTACACAAATGGCAAGAAACCCAAAATAGACGTTTGGTCGAAATTTGAGGAGTGAAAAGAAGAAGAAATGGCCAAGAAATCGCGACCTTCAAGCACTGTAAAAGTCATCGTGGCCGAAGACAAAATGGCGGAGTGCTTCTTCTCCAATCAAGAAGATGAAGGAAAATAGTTTGAGTGGTGTTGGAAGTCAACAGTATGTGATATGTATTATCATGTAAGCTATTACATTACTATTCTAAGTATACAAGACCATTATTTTGACTGATTTTACTTTTACTTACTACAACATTATTTCATGATATTTTGATATAAATTTGTGCCTGACCATTAGTATGAACATTCATCTACTGCAAATCTTGCAATATTACATCTTGATCATTGTAGATATCCTTGATATTGCACATTATCTCCAAAATGGCGATATAAGAAATCACCTCCCCCACCAAGGAATGTTCAGGCAGTCCCCTCCTGGCTAAATAATTTCATTTATGAATTTTTAAACTTACCAGTAAATTCCTAATATATTTTCTCTATTTAGCTGAACTGTAAGAGTAAAGATAAAAATGATGGAAAATCATGGACAGACTAAGATGAGGCTTTGTATATCCCAGGTATATTTTAATTTTTATGGTCACGTGTACGTGTAATGCAAATCGTCGTTTCAAATTATTCAGGCGTGCAATTAAGGTGGCTACCTATAATTTTTTGAAATATGGAAAATCTATGATCTGGATTAAAAAATTGAAGAATTCTTACTGAATTTTTACTTGTTAGAAAACAAAAATTGTCTGACTTATATAGAGCAAATTACGTCATTACTGTTGCTATGGTAACAATGACGTTTCAGTACGGCCAATATTTTGGCTTTTAACGCACTTTACTAGAAAAAGAAAAAGTCGGGGTAACCAGGCGTTTGGTTGAGTAAAGTGCATTAAGAGCTAATCTGTTAGACATGTTGAAACGTAATTTTTACCATAGCAACAGTAATGACGTCATGTTTACCATAGCAACAGTAATGACGTCATTTTTGAGAACAATTTCCAACTCTTAGAATGTTACTCAATATATGATATATCCTGTGTGGCTGGCCCTCGTTGGAGGGGAAAAGAAGAACAGGGAGTGAGGGCCTGCAAAAACCTCAGCTTTCTGGACTAAACTCCCTAGTAAAGTCCCATTAAAATTGCCCAATAAAAACGCATCTGGAGTATAAGGAAAACCCTGAACTGAAGGAAATGTATTCGCGTGGGCATAAGCATGCCAATCAAGACGAAGAAATGTAGTAATACATTCCTGTGTGCATAAACATGTCAATTAATTATTGGTGTTGACCAATACTACGTTCAAAAATTGAACGGTGTTTAGTCACGAAAGCCAGGTTTTCTTGCAGACCCTCACTCCCCATTCTTCTTTTCCACTCCAATGAGGGAAGGCCACGCAGGCTATCCCAGGTTGAAGATCTTGGCAAGATCTTGCAGGATCTTGGAAGATCATGCCAAGATCTTGCCAAGACAAAGATCTTGGCAAGATCTTGCCAAGATGATTAAATCTTGTCATGCAAGCTAGAATCTTGCAAAGATTTTCTGAAATCCTTGCCAAGATCTTGCCAAGAATCTAAAATGAATGTTTGGTCATATATATTTTTATTTCCACTGCAATATTTGCCTTTTATTGATATATATATATATATATATATATTATATATAAGAACTTTAGTTCAAAAAAATAATTTAAATAGTAAATTTTCCATATTTCAACCTATGGGAAAACCTACAACTTTTACTACTCTCATTCCCCATTCTGTATTTTGCCAAACCCTATATTATGCAGTGATTTGAGGTCTTTCTAAAATTCTATTGTCCATTCTCTCAATAAGGATGCTATATGAAGGCAACTGGACAACCCATTTGAAAAGAAAGCAAAAGGAACAATCTGAGATGAAAAAGAACAGAATGACGACCCATGACCAACAGAAGCAATGACAATACAAAAAAGACAATAGGTGTAAGTTTTGTTGATGTAATTCATATTGATGTAATTCATGATACAATTCCTATTTGAAATGTTGTATAAATGTGGACTTTTGTGGTGCAACACACTAAACACAGCATGCAAAATTTGAACAAAGGACACAACATAATGCGATATAGCACATAGCAAAATTTGAAACTTTTAATGACATGACTAATTGACATGTGACATACTAATCAACATGGGTTGGTTATAAGGGATTTTACATGAAGAATAATATATCAAGCCACCAGCATCTATTTGTATTTTCAAAGCCCATCCTAACACAACTTCTCTCCCTTTTTATGGTCATTCACTGGATGTTGGGTGCACTTGTTACCTACTGGATGGACATGATGTGATATGAGGAAAGCCAGTCAATCCAACCAAACAGAGTACAAGATTGAACAACCAGATCAAGAAGTGCTAGATGACCTGGACCCATCAACAGAATGACGACCTGCCACCAACATAAGCTACAACAAAGTCGATTCAAGATGTAAGCTTTGTTGATCTTATCTACGTTATAAACCATATTACTCATTATTTAATTGCCACACCTTATTCTTTATACTGAGTTTTAAGTCTAATATGCCACACCTAGTTTAAGTGTTTCAATTCTAGCATTCTTATTCAACATGGCCACTCATGCTATATATATTTGTCTTCTCCATATTTTGTGGCAATGTAGTGGATCTTCATTATATTTACTAATATAGTTTGTTCATTTTAGTGAAGATGTGATGTGGTGAAGACTAGACATGGAACCATCAACAGAATGACAACCCATGACCAACATAAGACAATGCAACAATGATAGTAAATGTAAGTCTTGTTGATTTAATATACCTGGCATGTTACAGACTATATTACAATGTGATGTTATGCACCTATCAACGGCCTGCCAGGGGGGTACACCCTGGGACTTGATTCAAATTCCACCTCCCTCCCCAGGGGAAGGATCATATCAAAGTGCCCTCACCCGTGGGATTGAATAAAGTGGAGCATAAAAGATTTTAAAGTTGTTTCAGAAAAAACCCAATGTTTTAAACGTACAAAGTTTTCTTTTGCGAATGTGAATTCTGTTAAGTAACTGAGCATACGGAAAAAGGTGGTCCAACAAAATTATCCCCCAGCTGACAAGTTGTAATACTATCTTTTTGCTGCTAACGAAAAATATGCTCCTGGTAATGCATGAATGGAAGACGAGTGTTACAAAAAGAGAAGACGAGAAAAATTCCTGGTAATATTTCAAGTCAGTTCCCGGGCTGTAGTCTAAAAGGAGAAAATACGCAGCTAGAATACCAGATTCCCCCCATTTTCCCCTGGGCGCCCTGCGGGTGTTCCCCCGGGCAGGCCGTTGATAGGTGCATTATATTACTTTCTTACTTTGAACTCTGATTGCTACATCACACCTTTTGACTCAGTTTTAGCCCCCATCCACACATAGCCGGGTAAGTTTGTATCTGCAAACATTTTGTTGCTGTTACGCCTTCCGTCAACACGTATCTGGAACAAAATGTTTGCGGAAACAAACAAAATTTGTATTTTATTGAACGTGTTTTGGCTTGCAAAATGCCAAAGGGTGTTCCATATAGATAGGGAAAATATATCGAGATAGAGCAAATAATATATAGTTTTCGCTTACCTCAAGGTATCCACTACAGCCTGAGCCTGTCGATTGTGTTCTCTGAAAACAAAATAACATATAGACAATTAGACATGGTCATGGAGTGGAAACTGACAAACTGTCATGGCCAGAAATGCGGGACAACATGGCTGCCACGCATGCGCGTTTTGGAAACTAAATACAAATCTAAGATCATAAGATCCCTATTTATAAACATTTAAACTACGCTCCCAGCCTCCCGAGAAAAGTTAGAAAACTATATCTTTACCTTAGTTTCGTTGTGAGATGTGCAAACCTGAACCGACTCGTAGATACTGTTTCTATTTTACAGAAGTATAACCAGATATTCTATTAATGTGTTCCACAATGCAGTGAAATAGCGAAATTTCGTTTTAAGACTTGCTTGGCCGCCATTTTGAAAACAAATATGCAATACTTCATTTAGCCCTAGCTATAACGTCTCTACATACCGTTCACCGCGGTCACCATCAAGACCCTGGGGACGAGCTTGACTCATATAGAGTTCACTGGGTTGACTATGAAGAGGAAGTGAGACCACTGACCTATACTAAATATATATTTAGTATAGGTCAGTGAGTGAGACGCTTGTGTTTTGACTTTTGACACTCGTTTTGAACGCGTTTTGTTCTACGAATGTTCAATATGTTTTCTTGTGGAAGTTAACGATAACTTGACTTCAATTTTGTTTAGCGTAGCTAAGCATATTTAATTTTTTTTCGGAATGCGTTTGTGCGCGAGTGTCCCACATTTCTGGCCATGAATCCCAATTGCTTGAATCCTTGTTGGATTTTTGTCTTTTTCACAGCTGTCAGTTAGGATATGAAACAAGCTTTCTTAGGGGCGGACCATTAGAAAAGTGATGGGTGGACTCTTTCGACTTGCATTTTTTTTTATTTCCTGCTTGTGTCGGAATTTTTCTTTTACCTCTCATCCTTTGCATTAATTTTTTTCTTTCATTTTCCTTGTGCAAATTTCATTTCTTCCTCCCCCATCACTTTTCTAATGGTCCGCCCCTTAGGTTCCTATACGGCTATACCATATTTATATTTCCTTAATTATGGGTTATATACACGCGAAAGTCTTCTATTTGTAATGAAATTAGTATAAGCTGTTGAATATAATATGTAGTAATCTTTATCGAACGTGCGTTAACCCAAACTTGAAAGGGTAGAAAAGCGAAGGAAATTATGTCCGTGAAGGAGCTTCTATATATGATACAAAATCCTGCCAAATGCACTTTTATCACCAAATGTTATTTTAAGCATATTGAAGATACTTATTCTAGTTTATGGTGACGCAATTTGTTATCCCCTTATCATCTGTGGTGATATTATGGATATTCATTATATTTCTTACTTCGTTATTTTAGCAAGGATGTAATGTGGCGAAGACAAGGCGACCAACCAAAGCCAGTGCACGATTTAAAATGAAATAAATAGAATGACTAACCGTGATCGTGATCAACATAAGCCATGAAGATCTAAAGATGATAGATAGAAAAAGGTAAACTTTGTTTATTTAATATAATATGTTATTGCCTTTTACTCCTTCCTCACTTTAGACACTTTAATACACCTTTTCGATAATTACGTCACCAGGCCTTAAAATATCGGTCGGTCACGGACATTGTCCGACCCGGTCATTCGTGAAATTGTCCGACCAAGAAAGAAACGCACCGGACATTCTGTCCGACCGAAGGAAAATTGAGGTTTACCATTTGTCCGACCCAACTGTATTGATGTCCAACCAAACTTTAACTTTGTCCGACGTAAATTTACCCCGTAAATGTTTATCAGAGCTCTTATGTGGTCCGCTAAGCGTGACAGCGGAGCCGGGTATTCGTTTGACCAGTCGCATCGTAAGTCAACCCAAGTTTACTTGCGATGACTTGCGTTCTCGGACGTTTGATCGGGCCTTAAAGTATCAATTAACTGCCCAACATTTAGCGTCAGTATACGATTTTAAAAGAAACATTTTCGCGCTAAACTAAACATAAGACCATCGGACATAATTATAAAAATGTCTGACCCATTCTGAAAGACACCGGACATTTTGACCGACGGCACTGCTGACCGATATTTTAAGGCCTGCGTCACCGATCACTCGTTGGTCCGGGAGCCTCGTTCTCGTGAGCGAATAGCCTTTCGTCTTGATTCACGATAGCGAGGCTGCCACGCCAAGGAAGCATTCGTGACGTAATTATCGAAAGGGTGTATTGTCACACCACACCTTTAATTGTCTTTTAGCTAATTATCACCTAATAAATATAGTTCATTTATTTCCAAAAGGATTTGATTTGGTAAGAAGAAAGCTGAACAATCAAACCAAAGAAAGTGCAAGATGGAAAGACCAGAAGAAGGGCTGAAGGCCTCATGAACCCACGAGCAAAATGACGATCCGCAACCATCAGAAGCCACAACATTACCAAGATGAATGTACTGCAGGTTAACAAGGTACTTATTAAGTGATCAAAGAGGATTTTAGCGATTACACTTGTTTCTCATTGAAAAAGCAAAAACCGAACAACAAATTTCATGCCAAAATTAGAAAAATATGGCGTAACGCAGTTTTCGACGCATTTTATGCAAATAAAACTTGGTATGGTTTTGATGTTGATAATGGAAATGTGCAAGTCTGGTATGAGCGTAGAGAGCACAATAATTGTATCAAAACTGAATAGATTATGTCATGAAAATTATATATGTTTTAAGAGTTTCCAATACCTTAAAGTAACTTTTCAGCGTTTCACAAACATTTTCGATTGTAGTCTTATCTGAAAACAAAGTAAGTAGAGGCTTAACCAAAATCACTGTTAGTCTTGTATTCACAATGAAATTAACATACGCTGAAAACAAGCAGAGAAGAGGAATCATCTCAAGCATAAAATCAATAGGTTGGACTCTTTTTATTAATTTTTCAATTCCCATGGGAATACACCATGCCTTGTTTTCATGCTAATGTTGGTTTCATATGGTGAAAATTTGACTTTATAATTAAATCCTCTTTGATTAAATATGATAAGTACCTTGTTACTTTCAGGTGAAACAATGGAACAATTAATTCATTGTTTGTGTACACTAAAGCAAATTACGTAAGTGGGTTGAGAGCAGCTGCGATATACCATGCAAATGAAGGCGTTCCGGTTAAATGAGTATGGGAATTGCGTTTCAAATCAATATTTCTAATATACATTTCGACTTGTTTAAACTATATGGATGAACTGTTTTTCGGTTTAGATTTAAATTGCTGGTATGTCCTATTTCTTTTTCAATTCAAATTTGTCAATTGATAAAAAATAGTTTTTCATATTCTAAAATATGTTCGTGCACAACACTACGCATTCTCATGCTTATTTGACCGAGCCTCAGGTTTAGGTAAGTCTTCCGTGTATACCTACTTCGGATCAGTTAACAAAACAAAAAGCCCATGTCCTTTCAGTTAAGGTTCTACGTTTCGAAACTGAATCCAAAACTCAGTCTAAGTGGGTTATAGGATAGCTATTGTAACGTAATTTATCCTTTTTATTTTGCTTTTTTGTTTATAACGTAATTTTTTTAGGCAGCTTAGAACTCAGGCAGACAGGCAGAATGAGGCAGCCGAGGCAGTGGGTAGGGATCAGTGGGTCCTTGTCATTTCGGCCATGGGATTCAAATTTGCATGCTAAGTATTTGTTACTAACATTTGTTGTTTTACATTTGCTAGGTATGCGCGGCTGCTCTCAAGAGAAGATCAACTTAGCAATTTGCATTCATTTGCATTTGCAAGGTTGGTGTTCTCTTTGCCATGCAACCCTGGCTGGCTCTCAGAGTGCCACTTCTAGAAGTGCTGTAAGTACCTCTACAATGTGTGGGGAGGTACTTCTACTTAAAGTGGCACTTGGAGAGCTGGCCAGGGTTTGGGGGAGGGCTCTTTGCCTCGCTACCCTGGCCAGCTCTCCGAGTGCTACTTCTACTTAAAGTAGAGGTAGTACTTGGGGAGCTGGCTGGGGTAGCGAGGCGAAGAGCCCTCCCCCAAGGGGGATATATTTTTTTATTCAAATTTTCAATTCCCATGGGAATTGAATTTTCAATTAAGAGGACACAAGTGTATAATTAATGAACAATTTATTGAAAAGATTGTAACTGTTACAAATGTATTAACAATAAAAGAGTACAACTACTGCATACTTATTTAAATAACAATAGAAGAAAACAGAACATGGCACAAGAGAAGATTTAACATTGTGTTCAACACAAGTGATTAAACACAACATTAAAAACAACTTGTTTGCTCTAGAATTAACATCTAAAAACGTTAAACCTTGAGAAAACAAGAGAACTTGGTCTTTTCAAGATAAATGTTTATACTTCAAGATCAATAATTATGAAACAACTCTTAGTGAGAATTTCAGCGAAATATACCAGTTTCAAAGAGATTTCCAAAGCTCAACACAGAGTTGTTTCATAATATTACAAAGAAAAAATATGGCTCAAAGATTTAGAAATTATGGTAAATTGAGCATGCTTACTTTTTCTTCCTTTACAAACGCACTTAGTATTTTTGGTAAAGTTCCTGTGACGAGTTTCATTGTAGTATGAAAAGCAATAATTTTACCGTAATGTTTTGATGTTTAAAGAAGACAATTTGCTTAGTCGTTGGCAAGATGTTATTAAGGAATTTAATTGCTGAAAAGCAGCTATCTGATTATAGAAAACGAATCGTCTTCATAAATGTCTTAATAAAATCTTAACAACACATATACTTGACAAAAGCAAATCTTCAAACATCAAAACGTTATGACTAAATTATTGGTTTCATAAATAAGCAGTAAAATATGAAAAGAAAATATCTTCACAGAAAGTAATTCAGTTTTGCCAAAATAGGTTGCCAAATGAAAATATCAGATTATCCTCATCTTTAAGAGCCATATATATTTCTTATTGTGTTTTTAACCTGACAACTGTAACTTGATTGGATAATGTTAATACTAATTCAGGTGACGAAAATGGATTTCAAGATAAATTTAATTCGATAAAAAATGTAGTCTCAATATTTTTTGCAATTAAAGGGCAATGGCAATTTAGTTTGTCTCATTTGAAAGGACTTTGAAGGAAATTATATGTAAAACTCTATTTGACTTTTACCGATTTTTCATATTTTGCTTAATTCTCGAAATATTTTGACTGAAAACAATGAGCTGAGAAATTCACCAGTAAATATATAGAGGGACTGGTCATAAAGTACAGGGTGGGAGGCTATGATAATTGAATTTTAAAAAGGATAGTTTTAAGTGACACACCTACCAATTTGTCAATAAATACACTTGACCCACCCCTATTTGATGTCTGAAAACAGAATGACTCATCCCTAGTATAGTTTGACACACTTGTTTTTATTATTTTGCACTTAATATAGTATCAAATTCTATAAATTTATCGGTTAGCATATAATGAACCCATAACATATTTGGGGGATGAGACCTAATGCTCTGGAAAAATCTAGTGGTCAAGGGCAAGCTCTGGAAAAATTGACGATCTGAAATGACATTTCCCACACTTTATGGGGCCAAATTTAAGACTGTGGGCAGCAAAAGTGCTACAAAAATTTGCTTCATAATTATAATATCATTTGCTGGTAATTTCTGTTGTAAAGATCATGTCTTGCAAAATGCAACATTACAAATTTAGTAACATAATATTTGTGTTGCATGAGTTCAGGTATCATATTAATACTCTCAAGAGTGTGTAAATTTAAACGAGTACCCACCCTCAGCTCATAGCTTTCATATTTGCCTGATCCCCCCTCCCTAATTTTCATAGCCTACCGCCACCTATACTTTATGACCAGTCTGAAAGTATTCTTGTTCTACGAAAACAATTTCCAAATTCAGGGAGTTTTTGTAAACAATGAAATAGAATTTCACAATTTCACCACAATATAGTATTAACATTAAAACAATTAAACCAAACAGAAATATCAAAACAAATCCTTTGTAGATCAGATTCAATTTTAGTCAATTTTGGACAGTATTCTTGTCAGGTTAAAAACAAATCTCGATCTTTGAAGTATAAACTTACCTTTACTTACTTGTTGAAAAGACCATGTTCTGAAAGCCATTTAAACCTGTTTTCTTATACTATTATTGTAACTATTATATACCACACACTTACAAAGTGGAAGTTAACTATTTGAAAGTAAAGTTGAACTGAAGCGAACAAAATAAATTTCCAAAGTAACTGCCAAATGAGAAAATATATAATAGAAGATATTTCAAAGAAAAATATTTTGCAAAAATATTACTCAAAACCCCAAATACAAATAGTAAATGATTGTTCATTTCTAGCCTGTGAAGTAGTGTTAACTTGACTATGTCTTGCAGAGGTATCAAGCGTTTTTGATACATATGTAGCCTAAATTACACCGGAAATTTATTCAAAAATGTGGCTAAGCACATATGCTCTCGTAACCATTATAAGTGTGTCTCGTATATCATATAAATATTATCACAGGTTTGTTTCAATATGGTAATGCCTATTTAATATTCACGCTCATTTCAGCAAAACCATTAAAATATGTCCAACAAAGAGGCAAAGAAGAAAATCTTGTTTAACTTGGACAAAAAGTCTACAAGGTGTTGTGTTAAGAAACCCTGTGGGGATCGACATCCATATCCCAACATGTGAAATTAAGCGCATACTGTCATCTGTAGTATATCCTGTTTATAAATAGGATAAGTACTTAAGAAAACAAACCTATGTTGGCCTCTTTCCCGACATGGAATTTTCACACTTATATAACTAATTGAATTTTGTAGTCTTAGAAACTATTTTGGCAACATAGTTAATATAATAATTGGGCTTCAAATTAAAAATTTGCCGGAAAAAATGCTAATGGTTACGTGGGCACGCTTGCTATAGGAAAAAACAACCGACAACCCCGTTTATTTCAGGCATGGTATACGTTTTTGGAGGGAACCCCAAACTGGTGGCCCCCAGCAAAACTCAAAGTTGTTGTCTCAACAAAACTATGCCATTTCATTTGGAGATCTTTTCATTTCCATTTTCTAACACTTGAATTAGTGTTAACTTGATTAATTCTCGAATAACTATGGAAACATCAACGGCCATACAAGTACTGTATTGAAATTTTCACCAAATAATCATATTAGCTTTTGAATAATGTTCATTCTACAATTCCAAAAGACATCATCTTGTAAACTCAAGTTGACAGCTGGTCGTAGTTTACTTTGCTTAGTTTGGTACGCTTGACAATTTTCATCTATTTTTATCATATCTCACACTACCCCAAAATTGCTGCTTCAGTTCATCTGTATTCAAACAAGTTCCACTTTGTAATGAATAAACTTATTCTAACTTCAAATGTTTGTTTTAAAGTTGGAAGAGCTCTTATTTAAAATCACAAAGTTTACAGCAAAGCATATTGCATATGTTTGGATTGAGAAATGAGATCAATTTAAGTACAAAACCCAGGTCCCTACAACAACCAGAACGATAATTTGAAAGAAACGTTGTGATTTTCAAATGAACTTTCCAAACTTAAAACAAATATTGGAAATCAGTTTAAACAAGAGAAGACTGAGATAGTAGATAAGGAAGCCCAGTTAATGTTTTTTATTTTAAAAACATTAAATTAAAACATGTTTTTATAAATGATGAACCACTGTTCTCTAGCTTCCTGGTGCTTGGTTTTCATCTTTAAGTTTTGTAGGCAATAGACATAATAGATCTGTCTAATTTCAGAAGTGCTTTGGGTTCCTTGTACAATCAGCTCAATCTTCCCGTTGTGTTAACAATGTAACCAAGCCAAAAAATGACAAGTTATGCCAAACAGGATAAATTTATGTCCAAACTGCATCATATATCAAAACACAATGTATTTCCTCAATTTATTTTTAAAAATAGACACAACAGTTTGTCATTCTTTGGCTTGTTCTGAAAATAGAATACTTTGAAAATTAGAAGTTTGCTATGATTGGTGGCATAAGAAAGCCTATTCAAGCTTTCAATGTCCAAGAAACTGCAATTTTTAAATAAATGCAGCCACTGACCATAAGCAACCATATAATGTTCAAAGCATTTCATGCATGCTTAAACAGAAACATAAAAAATATTTAGAACCTTACGTATACTTTTCATTGAGATACAGTAGTTCCATCATTTTTCATGATAAACATAACGTCAGCCAACATTTTGAGACATTCTTCAAACTCGCAACTTTATAAAGATCTAAAAAGATCTAAAAAGATTAAGAATATGTTATTATTAAAGATGTACCCAGATCCACACTACTTCAGTATGTTACTCTGTCAAACACCAGATGATTTTACTCTTGACACTGGGTCATATTTCACAGTTCAATATAATTCTGAAAACTTGGACCAACCCATGTTTTGGTCGGCCATGATCGCATTTTGATCAGCCACTAATTACTTACAGACCTCAAGATAGAAATTATTGAAATTAATAAGTAAAAAACGGTCTGCCATATTACATGTCCAAGCAAGACAACTATTGGTTGGCCATCTCTGCAATTCGCTCTGAAAATGGCCAACCATTACTTGAACACCGTTGTATTTTCTTTAAGATTTTGAAAATCCTGAACTTATATAACAGGAGACAGCAATATTTTGCGGAAGTGTTTTTTTTGCCCAAATTTTCGCTTTTCTAGCATGTCGTATCGCTATAAACGTTTTCCTCTCTGCACTTCAATTCCCAATCTTAATACTACCAACCACGCTGCTATAATCTAGGAGGGTATTGATGTGACTATAGCTAGGTGTGTGAATGTACCAATTAATGAGGCAATCATTTTTCAAATATTCAGTGGTGTTCTGAAATGAATATAATTGACTTTCAGCACTCAAAAATGACATCTGGCCAATTAAATTAGATAAACAATGTTCTCAGCTTATAAAATATTTTTTGTGTAGCTTTGGTGCACGTCACCGCCGAGGGGCAAGGGCGAGGTCACTGCATATAAAATGATCCAAATTTTGCCTACTCAATATCTCGGCAAGATTTGAAAACAAAGCCTATCTTTTTCCCACCAATACAGCAACTTAGATCTTACTTAGTCTTTTTCGTAGGTTGGTTAATACTATTAGCAACAAATTTCACCTAAAACAAGTTTTTATTTCCAACCGCGAACGTACAAACTTTGTGCCGAAAAATCGCACTAAACACCGGCTTGGTTCCCCTAAGATCCATATCTATTAGATACCTAAGTACAAAATCTAAGTACTCCTGTACAAAAAGAGACATTAAATACAGCATATTACCTTCATATCAACGCAGGATTCATGAAAAGATCTTGCCAACTTCGCCATCTTGTAATTCTTGTTCGAACCACGCGGAAAAGAAAAATTTAAAATTCGGAAATGTTCGGAATTCGGTCCGACTCCCGAAGAAATGCAACGGCAAAGCGACGACAAGTCGACAAATTCCGAACATCAGATAGTCTGGCCTATCACGTGATAAATATTTCACTGGTGTACGTACCAGAAATGCGACACGTGACCAAAAAGTGCATAAATTATGTAAAAATGTAGCAATTATATTTGAGTTTAGCTTAGTTGCGACCTAACGATGCAAATTTTCCAGTACATTATATTGATGAAAAGTTAGCTTACGTTATATGGTATGTGTGTTGCAAGTTTCATAATAATCGACTAACAGAAAATATTTAATTTTTTGAAATTCACTTTTAAAAATGCCCGCCGGTTTTCCACTTGCGATTTTTTTCGCGCGAAGCGAATTTTTCTTTTGTCTTTATCCAATTAGTTCCACATGGTTCCAGTTGAGAGACCAAAGATCTGTCTCTGAAAGAGGTCTTTATTGGGGAGTTATAAAGGATTGGGGAGTTATAAAGGGCGTGCGAAAATGTGGGCAGGAGAAAATCCAAAAACTCAAACTCAGGGGCGTAGGAAGCTAATAAGTTTTGGGGGGCCGACCAAAGCAAAAAGGTAATGGATGTGGTACCCAAGGCACCACCGAACTAGGGGTTTGGGGGCTGCCCCTCCCAGAAAATTTTGAAATCTAGACCCTCAGAAATGGCATTTTCAGCCATTTTGGAGTGTTATTTTGGGAAATATTTGACAGTTAGTCAACTAAAAGATAACACTGGACTATAGCTGACTGTATAGCACGGAAAAAATACTGCGCGAACTGTCAATAATTCACTTTCGTAAACGAAGGAGAACTCCATAATGCCACTTGCAATGAAATTTATACGTAATTCTTAACGCGATATCGCCCTAGTTTATATTTTCTTCAAATTGAATAATGGTATATTCCAAGATTTTTTGGGCGGTCCGAAAGCTAATTATAAAGCCTACGCCCCTGCTAAGACTTGCGTTTTGTGTTGCACCGATATTGTGAAAGCCGACGTGAGAAGAAAACTATTTGGTTCATCATCGCAAAAAACAAAAGCTTGTTTAAACTTAGAGCTTCTCCTTCGTGTTTAGCTAGGCGAACACGCGCTTTTGCCGCAACTGTTTTGAACGTAACGGAACATTAGAGAAAGATTTGCGTCTTCGAAGGTGAAACTGATAAGAGAAAAGGGCAGCCTCAGACGAAAACAAACACTTTCAGTTCGCCACAAACCAGTGCCGTCCGCGAAGCAAATTGTTATTGGGGATGGGGGGAACCTAGGGGGTCTGAGGGGGGGGGGACATTTTGCAATTTCGAAGTCTCAGAAATGCATTTTCCGTGTTTCCTGAGAGGATTTTTATTCTAGTTTTGAGTGTTTACACCTCTGAATTCAAGTCAGCTTGTTATCTTATAAAATTTATTCAACATTTATACATTTTTAAACAATCATACACCAATTAAGGTCGCGAAGGTGGGAAGAGAGAGGTTCAATTTAATTTTCCCAGCCAAAATTTTGTCTGAATGCCAGTCACCCAACCCAGTCATTTGCCAAATCCCATTCCCAGCAGCGAAACTGATGGTGCAATTCTTATTCCCAGTGGTCTAAATCCCATTTTTCCAGTGAAAAAATAGGCAAATCCCAGCTCCAATTTTACCACTTCACGTCCTTCATAAATGTGCAATAATTTCAAAATTCACAAACGATCAATTTGGTTATATATATTAAACTATTACTACAGGTTTTTAGGGTATTAATTCTATACTCTACTTTAAATCGTTTATAATATGATTATAGTCAACTATTATTTCAAAGAAATGAGTTCAACATTCTTACATTGCTCATACAACAACAGCAGTGGGAAACCATCTTGCTTGAGACATTTCTGGAAGTTCTTCCCAGTTATACCTTTCAAAGTTGAAAGCTTCAACTGACTTTAGGTCACGACTTTGCTCATCATCCCTTCCCAGTACCACAATGTTGTTTCCAATAACAACTGCAGTACATCCCCGTCTCTTACATCTCATTGGTGGTAGCATGTGACTTTGTTCTGTCTTGACATTGTACATGATAACTTTATCTAATGTTTTGTCATGTTTGTCAACGCCGCCTATAACAACGATGTTGTCTCCCCATTTCACAGTTGCCATACCACTCACTTCATACGGCAGTGGTGACATCTGTTTCAGCTCATTCTTCTTTATATCGTACAGTATGACACTTCTGAGGTTGTCTTTGCATCTGTCAGTTGTACTTCCGCCAACGATCAACAAATTATCATCAAATATTTCCATGCTGTGAAACGTTCTTGGTTCTGGCATTCTTGATAAGGTCTTCACAGTATAGGGAGGAACAAGCTGGACTTCATGAATACGGTCAGATGTACCATTTTCATTATCACCACCAGTAACTATCAACTGATCGTTATACAGCACACTGCTGTGGTATCTCAACTTAGCAGGTAGTTTAGCAGGACAGTTACTCCATTGTGTTGAGAGATCAGGGTTTGGGTCAATATTCATTCTAATCATATGATCGACAAAGCCACCAGCTATTGTTACATGATTGTTGTAAACAAATGAAGTCGCTCCCTGACGTTTCCTTGGCATGGATTTTAATGGCGACCATGTTCTTTGACGCCAGTTAAACATCTCTACAGAGTCAGTTCCTACACCTCCAGCAACAATTACATTTTCTTTATCTCCACTTGCTGTATTTCTCACTTTTCTTGTGTTTTCTTCTATCTTGTCCTCCATCTTAACAAGAACTTCCTTCATCTGATCAAAACCTTCAACCAAAGCTGCTTTCAATCCTCTCATTTCAGTGTTCACTGTTTCGAGTTTTCCTTCCATATCTGCGATATCCCTCTTTACGTTCATCTCCATATTCACCACATTTATTTCCACATTTGCTATTTTTGTTTCCATTGTTATATTTGTCGCCATATTCTTCTCCACATTCGCGATTCTTTTCTCCATATCTGCCAACGTTTTTATCATTTCTCCGCACGAGTGGCACTTCAACGTTCGAAGTGGACAGAGCTCACTTTCATGGTGAATAAGATCACGCATGTTTACAGTTCCACCACAGCCTTGGTTTGTACAAACGGCTGGTGTATATCCACATGTATCCTCGTGGCGGTCAAGATGTTGCAATTAGGGAGCTTTAGCAATGACTACGAGTACGACTACGAGTACGAGATTCGTCATTTCCGCGCCAAACGCCGTGTTGTTAAAGTCGGAGTCGTTCGGCTTTTGACTACGAGATTTTGATAAATCTCGTACTCAAAAGCCCGACGACTACGACTTTTGCGAGATGGCGTATGCAAACAACAGGCGAAAATGACGAATCTCGTACTCGTAGTCGTACTCGTAGTCACTGCTAAAGCTCCCTATTGTACAACTTCTTGACAACCTCTATCGACGTAAACGCAACGAATTTTTGATTCATTTAAATAATCTTTAACCATTCTATTGGGTTCGGCCAAAGTCTCTACCGTCAGTTCGTCCGCACAAGTAGGGCATCTTCGTGAATTTTCAAGATGTTTCGTAATACAAGCTCGACAAAAACAGTGCTGGTTTCTTGGACACAGGACCGGGTCTTTCAAGACATTGAAGCAAATCAAACAAAGGAAATTTCGATCGACTGTTGTCGCAAACCGTTCTTCATCGTAGCCTTGTATATATGACGCCATATTTCACGCCATTCTTGTTTCGTAATAATAAAGCAAGTTCTGTGTTGATGTCAGTCGCTCTGTAGTATAAACCTCGCTTTTTTGACTGAAAATAGATACAGTGTTCGTTCTGGGAGAACGTCTGTGTTAGTATTTGCTTGAAATCTTTAACAAAATGATCTGTTTAGAGCAGCAGACAAATATCGCTTCCGTACAAAGTCAGTGTTTCAAGCGTCTTTTCCAGACAGGAATTTGCTGGCACGAATAGAATATTTAATGTCTTGTAACAAAAGGTCATCACCTCATATTAATACTGCATGACTTGCGACACAATAATTTCTTAATTAAAAATATGGAAATTAGTTCCCAGAAAATGATATTGTATACCAGAAAAAATCAACCTTAATGATGTAAATAGATTGAGCATATTATTATGATCGATGTGGATAAAGTCTGTATTACATTTTGCTTCAAATCTTTCACAAAATTATGTGTTTAGAGCAACAGACAAATATCGCTTACGTAAAAGTATTTCAAGCGTCTTTCGCTGGTATTTGTTTACAAGAGAAATAATATTTAATGTACCGCGATGGGTGGTCATCACCTCATATTAATACTGGTTTGCAATTGGTTACATTATGTAGACAAGAATGTCTTATTTCAAAATATGGAAATCAGTACGGGGGAAATGATTTTATAGCCACAGACACTTTATGAAATATATTCAATAGACACTAGACTGGAGTGTTGAAACGTTGGATCTATGGTTGGATCCGTGAATTTGACTTGTTCAGACCAGTGTTTCCTCCTGTAGTAACACTGGATCAATAAGAGATGATCTTACTGGATCTCTAGGGAGAACAGTTTAGAACTGATAGAGCTATCCAGTATAAATAAAGTTAGTTTAGTTTAGGTTTCCTCTTGTAGTAACACTGAATCAACAAGAGATGACTCTTACTGGACCTCTAGGGAGAACAGTTAAGAACTGATAGAGCTATCCAGTATAAAAAACGTTTAGTTTCCTCTTGTTGTAACACTGGTCATGACTGGGTGCAATTAATAATGGAATGACACACCAAGACTTAGGGCCCAGCTATTAGGATAATGTAGGCTAAGTACATAATATAGGTAAGCGAGATTCTTGATGTAATCGGTCACTGAAAAGCCCCAATGGGGAGTGAGCTGAATAATGTATGTATGTATGTATGTACACTGTGAAATTACTAGTTTTGAAAAAGTTTGACAAGCGACATGCATACCCCCAAAGGGACAGTTTAAAATGGATGCTTGACTAGCCTTGCTGCACAGCTGGTAAGCAATATATCTCACAGGCAAGCAGGATGAAATGTTCTCATATATACACAAATCAAAATTCATCTCAACAGGTCGTCTTGCTTACCGAGCCAGCCTGGGTGTGTATGAACATCTTCGAAGGTGTTGTTCTTATGAGCCGGACTGGCCCGATAAACAGGGCTGACTCGTGAGTGCTGAGATCTCGCCTCATATATGAGTACTGTTTTTATATGTTTTTGAGATTTGATTCACATGGGAATCCAGCCCAGTTCTCTGGGCTCTCACTTGAACAAGGTGAGCCTGTGCCGGCTCAAGACGCCAGTGCCGCCTTTGCCGGTTTACCGAGCCAGCCCGGTTTCCCGAGCCAGCCCGGTTTCCCGAGCCAGCCCGGTTTCCCGAGCCAGCCCGGTTTCCCGAGCCAGCCCGGTTTCCCGAGCCAGCCCGGTTTCCCGAGCCAGCCCGGTTTCCCGAGCCAGCCCGGTTTCCCGAGCCAGCCCGGTTTCCCGAGCCGGCCCAGTTTACCGAGCCGGCCCAGTTTACCGAGCCGGCCCGGTTTACTGAGCCAGCCCGGTTTCCCGAGCCAGCCCCACGCATACTGGGTCGTACCCTATATTATAGTACCCTAACTATATATAAATATAGTAATCCCTACCTTGCCCCAGAATTTCATCACAAACTAGCATTCGTTTGAAATCTTTTCCACCCATGTGCTCTTTCATACGGGCCAAAATCTAGCGTTTTATTGGTATTATTTAGTCAGTTTCAGCCTGGTTTCAGCAACATTTCATGCGTTTTGCCTGTCGTTTGACGGCGAGTATGTTACATGCTTTGTATTCAGTTGTATTAAGTGCCTCTTTAAACCAGCCATTTATATAATTTTGTACCTTTTAACGGTATTTTTAGAACCTAAAACTCAACCCAATTTTGCTCAAAATTTGGAAAGCGAAGAACGCCCAGCGGTTGTGTAGAACAAAAACGTCGATCTCTGATTGGCTGCGGAGATTTGGTTAGCCAATCAGTTTTCAGGGTTTATTCAAACGAGCCCGCGCTTTGTTTATATCGAAGTTTGTTTCAATTTTTATATGTTTTAAACAAAAGTTGAGAAATGTCTGGCGAAAAAAAGGTTACTTTTGCAGAACAAAGCGAAGAGAAAAGCGGTCGCTTTAAAGGCAAGCATTCGTTAGATAGCGATGAAGAAAGCGACGAGCAAGGAGAAGGTATATTGTTGTTTGAAAAAACATGTATTTACAAATTATCAAATTGTGCTAATGTTTTATATACGTATATATGATAAACACCCCTACTATTTTAACCATATAAAATCAATTTTTAACCTGAAAAGAAGCCCTGAAACTTATAAAACAATATCCTATCCGGCAAGATATCTGGCCGTATATCATATCCAGGGTTATTGTGCAATTTTGATGAACAACCAATTTATGCATGTTTTTATATCTAAATTGCACTCTAAACCATCAAATTACCTAATATACTTTGTATTACTATTATTAGAGGATGGGAATTTGCTTCAAGATGATGATATAGAAGGCCAAGAAGATGCCACGATAGACCATGAAGGCGAGGTGAAAATAACACCATTTAACCTTCGTGAAGAAATGGAGGAAGGACATTTTGACTCGGCCGGTAATTACTTCGTTAAGAAAAGCAAGGAAATACGAGACGAATGGCTGGACGGAGTCGACTGGCAAAAAATCGATGAAAGGGCAGCGAAAATCGAAAAGGAAAAAGACGCTCAACAATTTGAAGATGCGCCGGATGAAATTAATAAGATATCAACAATGAAATCGATTCTCAAAATACTCAAACCAGGCGAGACTGTTTTAAAAGGGTTGAAGCGGTTAGGCGGTAAGACACAAACGCAAAGCTCTGCCTCGATGAAGTGGAAAGCTAAGAGAAAAAGGACGGACGAAAGCGCAACGGAAGCGAGTTCCGAAACGGGTAACGGTGAAAATAAGGATATTCTTTTAAAACTTACTGGGCTTGCCGACGAACTTTTGCAAGCAGGAATGTTTAGCGTTTATCAGGATACGTATGAAAAAATGGCATATAAGGTCAAGGAATTGCAAAAAGAAAAAGTGAAAACGCTCACAAACGATCAATTTGGTTATATATATTAAACTATTACTACAGGTTTTTAGGGTATTAATTCTATACTCTACTTTAAATCGTTTATAATATGATTATAGTCAACTATTATTTCAAAGAAATGAGTTCAACATTCTTACATTGCTCATACAACAACAGCAGTGGGAAACCATCTTGCTTGAGACATTTCTGGAAGTTCTTCCCAGTTATACCTTTCAAAGTTGAAAGCTTCAACTGACTTTAGGTCACGACTTTGCTCATCATCCCTTCCCAGTACTACAATGTTGTTTCCAATAACAACTGCAGTACATCCCCGTCTCTTACATCTCATTGGTGGTAGCATGTGACTTTGTTCTGTCTTGACATTATACATGATAACTGTATCTAATGTTTTGTCATGTTTGTCAACGCCGCCTATAACAACGATGTTGTCTCCCCATTTCACAGTTGCCATACCACTCACTTCATACGGCAGTGGTGACATCTGTTTCAGCTCATTCTTCTTTATATCGTACAGTATGACACTGCTGAGGCTGTCTTTGCATCTGTCAGTTGTACTTCCGCCAACTATCAACAAATTGTCATCAAATATTTCCATGCTGTGAAACGTTCTTGGTTCTGGCATTCTTGATAAGGTCTTCACAGTATAGGGAGGAACAAGCCGGACTTCATGAATACAGTCAGATGTACCATTTTCATTATCACCACCAGTAACTATCAACTGATCGTTATACAGCACACTACTGTGATATCTCAATTTAGCTGGTAGTTTAACAGGACAGTTACTCCAGCGTGTTGAGAGATCAGGGTTTGGGTCAACATTCATTCTAATCATACGATCGACAAAGCCACCAGCTACTGTGACGTGATTGTTGTAAACAAATGAAGTCGCTCCATGACGCTTCTCTGGCATAGATTTTAATGGCGACCATGTTCTTTGACGCCAGTTAAACATCTCTACAGAGTCAGTTCCCACACCTCCAGCAACAATTACATTTTCTTTATCTCCACTTGCTGTATTTCTCACTTTTCTTGTGTTTTCTTCTATCTTGTCCTCCATCTTAACAAGAACTTCCTTCATCTGATCAAAACCTTCAACCAAAGCTGCTTTCAATCCTCTCACTTCAGTGTTTACTGCTTCGAGTTTTCCTTCCATATCTGTTTTGACGTCTGCGATATCCCTCTCTACGTTCATCTCCATATTCACCACATTTATTTCCACATTTGCTATTTTTGTTTCCATTGTTATATTTGTCGCCATATTCTTCTCCACATTCGCCATTCTTTTCTCCATATCTGCCAACGTTTTTGTCATTTCTCCGCACGAGTGGCACTTCAACGTTCGAAGTGGACAAAGCTCACTTTCATGGTGAATAAGATCACGCTTGTTTACAGTTACACCACAGCCTTGGTTTGTACAAACGGCTGGTGTATATCCACATGTATCCTCATGGCGGTCAAGATGTTGCAATTGTACAACTTCTTGACAACCTCTGTCGATGTAAACGCAACGAATTTTTGATTCATTTAAATAATCTTTAACCATTCTATTGGGTTCGGCCAAAGTCTCTACGGTAAGTTCGTCCGCACAAGTAGGGCATCTTTGGGAATTTTCAAGATGTTTCGTAATACAAGATCGACAAAAACAGTGCTGGTTTCTCGGACACAGGACCGGGTCTTTTAAAACATTGAAGCAAATCAAACAAAGGAAATTTCGATCGACTGTTGTCGCAAACCTTTCTTCATCATAACCTTGTATATATGACGCCATATTTCACGCCATTCTTGTTTCGTAATAATAAAGCAAGTTCTGTGTTGATGTCAGTCGCTCTGTAGTATAAACCTCGCTATATAGACTGAATATAGATACAGTGTTCGTTCTTAGAGAAAGTCTGTGATAGTATTCGCTTGAAATCTTTAACAAAATGATCTGTTTAGAGCAGCAGACAAATATTGCTTCCGTACAAAGTCAGTGTTTCAAGCGTCTTTTCCAGACAGGAATTTGCTGGCACGAATAGAATATTTAATGTCTTGTAACAAAAGGTCATCACCTCATATTAATACTGCATGACTTGCGACACAATAATTTCTTAATTAAAAATATGGAAATTAGTTCCCAGAAAATGATATTGTATACCAGGAAAAATCAACCTTAATGATGTAAATAGATTGAGCATATTATTATGATCGATGTGGATAAAGTCTGTATTACATTTTGCTTCAAATCTTTCATAAAATTATGTGTTTAGAGCAACAGACAAATATCGCTTGCGTAAAAGTATTTCAAGCGTCTTTCGCTGGTATTTGTTTACAAGAGAAAAAATATTTAATATACCGCGATGGATGGTCACCACATCATATTAATACTGGCTTGCAATTGGTTACATTATGTAGACAAGAATTTCTTATTTCAAAATATGGAAATCAGTACGGGGGAAATGATTTTATAGCCACAGACACTTTATGAAATATATTCAATAAACACTAGACTGGATTGTTGAAACGTTGGATCTATGGTTGGTCCGTGAATTTGATTGGTTCAGACCAGTGTTTCCTCCTGTAGTAACACTGGATCAATAAGAGATGACTCTTACTGGACCTCTAGGAAGAACAGTTTAGAACTGATAGAGCTATCCAGTATAAATAAAGTTAGTTTAGTTTAGGTTTCCTCCTGTAGTAACACTGGATCAATAAGAGATGACTCTTACTGGACCTCTAGAGAGAACAGTTTAGAACTGATAGAGCTATCCAGTATAAATAAAGTTAGTTTAGTTTAGGTTTCCTCCTGTAGTAACACTGGATCAATAAGAGATGATCTTACTGGATCTCTAGGGAGAACAGTTTAGAACTGATAGAGCTATCCAGTATAAATAAAGTTAGTTTAGGTTTCCTCCTGTAGTAACACTGAATCAACAAGAGATGACTCTTACTGGACTTCTAGGGAGAACAGTTAAGAACTGATAGAGCTATCCAGTATAAAAAACGTTTAGTTTCCTCTTGTTGTAACACTGGTCATGACTGGGTGCAATTAATAATGGAATGACACACCAAGACTTAGGGCCCAGCTATTAGGATAATGTAGGCTAAGTACATAATATAGGTAAGCGAGATTCTTGATGTAACCGGTCACTGAAAAGCCCCAATGGGGAGTGAGCTGAATAATATATCTATGTATGTACACTGTGAAATTACTAGTTTTGAAAGTTCGACAAGCGACATGCATACCCCCAAAGGGACAGCTTAAAATGGATGCTTGACTAGCCTTAATTGCTGGACAGATGGTAAGCAATATATCTCACAGACAAGCAGGATGAAATGTTCTCATATATACACAAATCAAAATTCATCTCAACAGGTCATCTTGCTTACCGAGCCAGCCTAGGTGTGTATGAACATCTTCGAAGGTGTTGTTCTTATGAGCCGGACTGGCCCGATAAACTGGGCTGACTCGCAAGTGCCGAGATCTCGCCTCATATATGAGTACTGTTTTTATATGTTTTTGAGATTTGATTCACATGGAAATCCAGCCCAGTTCTCTGGGCTGTCACTTGAACAAGGTGAGCCTGCGCCGGCTCAAGACGCCAGTGCCGCCTTTACCGGTTTCCCGAGCCAGCCCGGTTTCCCGAGCCAGCCCGGTTTCCCGAGCCAGCCAGGTTTACTGAGCCAGCCCGGTTTCCCGAGCCAGTCCCACGCATACTGGGTCGTACCCTATATTATAGTACCCTAACTATATATAAATATAGTAATCCCTACCTTGCCCCAGAATTTCATCACAAACTAGCATTCGTTTGAAACTAGCATTCGCCTTTACCGGTTTCCCGAGCCAGCCCGGTTTCCCGAGCCAGCCCGGTTTCCCGAGCCAGCCCGGTTTCCCGAGCCAGCCCGGTTTCCCGAGCCAGCCCGGTTTACCGAGCCAGCCCAGTTTACCGAGCCAGCCCGGTTTACTGAGCCAGTCCGGTTTACTGAGCCAGCCCGGTTTCCCGAGCCAGCCCCACGCATACTGGGTCGTACCCTATATTATAGTACCCTAACTATATATAAATATAGTAATCCCTACCTTGCCCCAGAATTTCATCACAAACTAGCATTCGTTTGAAATCTTTTCCACCCATGTGCTCTTTCATACGGGCCAAAATCTAGCGTTTTATTGATATTATTATTTAGTCAGTTTCAGCCTGGTTTCAGCAAAATTTCATGCGTTTTGCCTGTCGTTTGACGGCGACAAACTCATTTTTACATGCTTTGTATTCAGTTGTATTAAGTGCCTCTTTAAACCAGCCATTTATATAATTTTGTACCTTTTAACGGCATTTTTAGAACCTAAAACTCAACCCAATTTTGCTCAAAATTTGGAAAGCGAAGAACGCCCAGCGGTTGTGTAGTCAACAAAAACGTCGATCTCTGATTTGCTGCGGAGATTTGGTTAGCCAATCAGTTTTCAGGGTTTATTCAAACGAGCCCGCGCTTTGTTTATATCGAAGTTTGTTTCAATTTTGTGTTTTAACAAAAGTTGAGAAATGTCTGGCGAAAAAAAGGTTACTTTTGCAGAACAAAGCGAAGAGAAAAGCGGTCGTTTTAAAGGCAAGCATTCGTTAGATAGCGATGAAGAAAGCGACGAGCAAGGGGAAGGTATATTGTTATTTGAAAAAACATGTGTTTACAAATTATCAAATTGTTAGTTGGTTTCTGCTAATGTTTATACGTATATATGATAAACACTCCTACTATTTTAACCATGTCAACTCAATTTTTAACCTGAAAAGAAGCCCTGAAACTTATAAAACAATATGCTATCCAGCAAGATATCTGGCCATATATCCATATATCATATCCAGGGTTATTGTGCAATTTTGATGAACAACCAATTTGTGCATGTTTTATATCTAAATTGCACTCTAAACCATCAAATTACCTAATATACTTTGTATTGATATTATTAGAGGAGGAGAATTTGCTTCAAGAAGATGATATAGAAGGCCAGGAAGATGCCACGATAGACCATGAAGGCGAGGTGAAAATAACACCATTTAACCTTCGTGAAGAAATGGAGGAAGGACATTTTGACTCGGCCGGTAATTACTTTGTTAAGAAAAGCAAAGAAATACGAGACGAATGGCTCGACGGAGTCGACTGGCAAAAAATCGATGAAAGGGCAGCGAAAATCGAAAAGGAAAAAGACTCTCAACAATTTGAAGACGCGCCGGATGAAATTAATAAGATATCAACAATGAAATCGATTCTCGAAATACTCAAACCAGGCGAGACTGTTTTAAAAGGGTTGAAGCGGTTAGGCGGTAAGACACAAACGCAAAGCTCTGCCTCGATGAAGTGGAAAGCTAAGAGAAAAAGGACGGACGAAAGCGCAACGGAAGAGAGTTCCGAAACGGGTAACAGTGAAAGTAAGGATCTTCTTTTAAAACTTACTGGGCTTGCCGACGAACTTTTGCAAGCAGGAATGTTTAGCGTTTATCAGGATACGTATGAAAAAATGGCATATAAGGTCAAGGAATTGAAAAAAGAAAATGCGGAAACGCTAGAGGACGATGCCCTTGAAACGGCATTTCAACAAGGAAGTGGGAAGTCGAGCTCTGTCCGTGTGGAAGCACCAAAGGAAACGGCGGTAGAGGATGATACTAAGTGGTTCTATAAGTGGGAAAACAAGCAGGATGCCGAGACGTTCGGACCGTTCGGCAGTTCTCAAATGTTAGAGTGGGCTGACCAGGGTTATTTTGGCGACGGCGTTTGGGTACGGAAGTCAGACCAGTCTGGCGACTTTTATAGCTCGAAACGTATCGACTTTGAACTTTATATATAATCCTGGGGTTTATTAGGTTGTATACACTAAAAACACTGTTTTGAAATATATAGTTTATATATAACAGTATGTGTAACTATTAAAATATCTTGTGTATTTTAACCCATTAGCTTGCAATGCGCCCAGATGTGCCCTACTTTAGGATTATACTCTGTCTAACGCCAGACGATTTTACTCGTCAGTGGTAGGGTACTTTAATGGGTTAACAAAACTATCTGCCAGTGTCTCTTGTTAACCCATTAGCTTGCAATGCGGCCTGCTTTAGTATTTTACTCTGTCTAATGCCATGCAATAATTATAAGAGTGAGAAAATAATGTTATTGATTCAAAATTATTTACCCCGTTGATGACGTCATACTAGGAATAAAATATCACCGAGCTGAAATTGTATACAAAAACTGCCCTAAAATCACATATTCGGCAGTTTTACAACTTGTTTCTCGTCAAGAAACTAAAATAGGGTGCTTCTATTGCGCAATTTAACGCTAAACTACCAAAAATTTGCAGAAAAGGTTAATATATTCAACATGGGGCAGCTTTTGCTGACGCCATGTCACCTTGGCAATAGAATGTTTTGATCACGTGATACAAATACTCTAAAATTACAACTTCGAATAAACACATTGGACTTGTCAACTACACTGGCAAACACTTGACTTTTCCTCATAAAATATGGACGTTTTTGATCGAAGAACAAACGAAGTGGACATAACAATTACAGCTCCGTCTGATAACGAAATGGCAGGCTTTACTTCGAGTTCAGAAGACGAAAACCTGAGCGATTTTGAGGGGGAACGCGTTGAGCATTCAAATTCGACCACTTCGGGACAAAATAATGGCGAGTCTTCGACTTTAGAAGGCGCAAAACGCCAGGAAAATGCTAGCGACGGAGAGGAAAACGAATTATGTGAAAGATTTGATAGCGGGGTAAGTTTAAACGAAGAAAAATCGACGGCTGAGCCGCAGGAAACCGGCGGGCAAAATTATGAAATTGTTGGCGATAGGGTGCTTGTTGAAAGGGATGGGAAATTTGAACTTGTCGACGCGAATGAAATTAAAGCGGAGTACTTTGAAATGCTTGGAATTAAACCAGAAGGCAGCAAAAGCTCTCAAAATAGTGAGATTAAAGAAAAATGGGAAAATTCCAAGCCTATAGTACGAAAAAGACCAAAAACAACCCCAGCTTTTGGGTCTAGGGCAAAGGATGGGGAAAATGCGCCCCAACTGGCTAAAAAACGGGTGCAGAGCTCGTGGGGTTGCAGGAATAGCGAGTACTCTAAGATTAAGTCCCCCTATGGGTTGAGCGATAAACAGTTAGAAATTAAACGAAAACGGGAAGAAGCGATCGCTCGTCGGAAGAAAGAGGAGGACGACAGGCAGCAGGAGGAAGAGAATCGCAAACGAGAAGACGCAGAACGAGCATTTCAGGTGAGTTGCGATTTGTACTAGGAGACGGATTGTCCGTCAACATGGCGTCATCTGGTTAACCCATTAGCTTGCAATGTGCCCTACTTTAGTGTTTTACTCTGTCTAACGCCAGACGATTTTACTCGTCAGTGGTAGGGTACTGCCAGTTAATGGGTTAACAAAACTATCTACCAGTGTCTCTTGTTAACCCATTAGCTTGCAATGCGGCCTACTATAATCTCATGCAACTCCAGTTCTTGTTTCATCAAGCAATGAAAGTTGAGGAAACTCTTGTGTAACCTCTCGCTTGTCAACTCTCATGCAACTCTTGTTCTCGTTTGACCGGGGCATGAGAGTTGATGAAACTTTCATACAAACTCTTGCTTGTTAAACTCTCATCAAATCTCATCTTCGTTTAACCGGACCTTTACACTTGATTACTTGAATAGTCATATAATAGTGAAGTTGCTATGACCGGTAGGCATGGTTAAATTCAAAACGAGAAGAGGAAAAAGAACAGAGAAAAATGGGATCGAAAGAAAGCAATGCAGAAGACAAAAGCCGAGCGACAGAGTCTCGGAATGCATTCAAAGCTTGGAAGTCAGCCAAGAATAAACAAGAACATGTCGAAAGAGCGGCTGCCACTCAGCGAATGCAAGAAACTGCATCGATGTATGTCGTACACGACAGAGGTGCTTGTGAAGAAGCTTTTAGAAGGTAAGGAATATCTCTGTTCAATGTTAGTTAACACATTAGCTTGCAATGTGCACAGATGTATCCTACTTTAGCATTTTACTCGTCAGTGGTAGGGTACTGCCAGTTAATGGGTTAACAAAACTATCTGCCAGTGTCTCTTGTTAACCCATTAGCTTGCAATGCACCCTACTTTAGTATTTTACTCTGTCTTAAGTTTTCTTTTCCGAATTTCAAGGCCTGTAATAGCACAATATATTTTGATTATTTTGATATCAACAGATGGTTGAAAAAGAAGAAAAATGAAAAGAAAGCAAAAGAACAAGAGAAAAAGAAACGTCTGAGACCAAAGTCACGGCAAAAACATAAAGAGCCATTGCCAATCAACTCAGATAAAATAAGGTAAGTCGAATTTGAGCAAACCAGGAATTGTCTCCAAGCCGTGTTTCCCAAAGGTGGACAAACAGGAAACATTGTTTCCTAGCCATGTTTCCTGAAGGTGGACAAACCAGGAAACATTGTTTCCTAGCCATGTTTCCCGAAGGTGGACAAACCAGGAAACATTACTTCCTAGCCATGTTTCCCCAAAGGTGGACAAACAGGAAACATTGTTTCCTAGCCATGTTTCCTGAAGGTGGACAAACCAGGAAACATTGTTTCCTAGCCATGTTTTCTGAAGGTGGACAAACCAGGAAACATTGTTTCCTAGCCATGTTTCCTGAAGGTGGACAAACCAGGAAACATTGTTTCCTTGCCATGTTTTCTGAAGGTGGATAAACCAGGAAACATTGTTTCCTAGCCATGTTTCCTGAAGGTGGACAAACCAGGGAACATTGTTTCCTTGCCATGTTTCCTGAAGGTGGACAAACCAGGAAGCATTGTTTCCTAGCCATGTTCGTCTGCACTATATAAATCAGACCTCTGAAATGTAAACTCGTATTAAAATCACTAAAAATACCATTTTTCTTATTCTAGGTTTACAGATAACTATGGTTACAGAAACACTGTTGTTTATTAGACATATGTCTACGGTGGTTTAAAAAATAGAGTTATTAATTATGTATATAACAAATTGAGGGTATTTTTAGCTGATATTTATAAATATATTATATATGTGCAAATTTTGTTCAAACTGTGGTAGGCATAGGGAAAAAAATTATATGATTATTGTCTATGGTGTTGTTTCCTTTATAATCTAAAGGGCACGTTATACGGCGTAATTTTTGCTGCAATTTCTGCACCGATATTATCACATGTTTAGTAAGAAAAATATCGGCAAAATATATTGGGTTTGTCAGTGCGGTGGATAGGTAGGTTAATGGCATTGCCATGTTAAGCCAAGCATAAACCTGTTAAACCAGAAAAATGTGTTAAACCGGAATGAACCTGTTCAACATAAACTAGGCATAAACATGTTAAACTGGGTTAAACATGTAAAGCCAGGCATACTCTTGTTAAAAAATAAACCAGAATAACTTGTTAAACTGCCAGCCATTAGCATGTTAAACCAGCAAAAACCAGTTATACTGTACAAGCGTAATCATGCTAAACCAGAACAACCTGTTAAACCAGGTATATATCCCTGTTAAACCGGCATAAACCAGTTATCATATGGGTCAGCCAACAGCAGTGCTGCTGCTCGGTAGTAATATAAAATGATGTATAAACTTAGCACGTCTCTGGACTTGTTGGGAAAGTTGTTTTCCTGTGAGTGGCTCTATCCTTGGAGGTGGACGTAACATTATCGCACCAAATATCGTGGCTGAAAGATAAAAATATACGTCTATAGCTTGATTTACTGTCGTTCCAATTGAAGTGTTCCTCAAATATTGAGTCGATACATTACATAAGTTGACATCAATATATTTGCTCAAAAATTGCTCAACTTCCTGTTTACTAGTATACTTGTTCCCAATTGGTCAATCAGTCACTGAAATGAGACGCCATTGGTCGATTCACACACACACAGGAAGTTGATCAATTTTTCAACGAATGAATTGATAAACTCTAGGTAATGAATTGATGCAATATTTTAGTAACACTTCAATTGCAACGACAGTATAGTATAAAGTTACAGGTAAACTACGTCAAGAGTTCCTAATTCATTTGCAACTTTCCTAATTACCTTTGCATTTTCAAAAAGTTTGTTGCAAATCCCTTGAGGAAATTTACAATGTTCCTAAGTCAATTAGAAGTTCCTCAGTTCCTGTTAGACAAAAATGAAGGCTTTTACAGTAACAGGAAGTGAAAAACAACAGGAAGTCAAAATTTTTCAAGAGGAACGTTTGACCCCCTAATTCAATTAAATAATTCAAAATCGAAAGTCTTTATTATTATGACTTCTAGCTCTTTATTTCAATTTATGAGTGTAAATTTTGTTTGAAAGGAATTAAATAAATTATAAGAATACAACGTCTCTCAACTTCGAATTCAACAAAAACAGCGAGTTTTTTCGCTCGAATTGTTAACAGGAAGTGAGGGGATTTAAACAGGAAGTGAGGAACTTAGAATCGGTTTAGGAACATTGCAAATTCCCTCAAGGGATTTGCAACGAATTTTTTGCAAATTGAAAAGGTAATTAGGAAAATTACAAATGAATTAGGAACTGAAGAGGAATGCTTGACGTAGTTTACCTAAGCAGACCTCCCATCTTTGTGAATTGAAAACGAGGGAGAATATGATTAACGTACACATCTTATGTGAAAATGCCTATCGCAGGGCCGCATGTTTATGCCAGAGGGCCTATATAGAGCTTCACTTACCTAATACTTTCGGCTCCAAACTATTGTAAGAGGAATAATATAAAAGTTCTTTTAAAAATTCAATAAGATATCTAAAAACATTCTTGTGACTATAGGGTAAATTCATCACCATCTGAAAGAGATAAGAATTGTTTTTAGGGTAGTATGAAAGGACTAATAGAAAGCGAAAAACCCCAACTCTAAAAAAGGTCTGGAGAATCTGGTAAAATTCATGGTAAGATTTTGACATTTTGCAACAACCCAAGAAAGAACCCCAGTTCTGAAAGGGTGGTCCAAACGACTACCACATCGTAAGAAGTTTTGACTTTCTTGATCTCCCCTGGTGTTCATGCATGAACCATTCCAACATTACCTGTTTACATAACGTGTAGTTGTTACTGCAATCTAGACATTTTTGATACATTTTAAACGGAATCACAGGTTCTTCGAGACTTTCTAGAAACACTAACAACGCTTCTGCCACGGAGTGGATGTTGCCAGCTTTGATATAAAATTAAGAAAAACAAACTATATTTATACTGAATAGCTCTATCAGTTCTAAACTGTTCTTGCTAGAGGTCCAGTCGATTTTACTCTTATTGATCCAGTGTTTATCAGTTCTAAACTGTTCTTGCTAGAGGTCCAGTAAGGATCATCTCTTATTGATCTAGTGTTACTACAGGAGGAAACCTAAACTAAACTAACTTTATTTATACTGGATAGCTCTATCAGTTCTAAACTGTTCTTGCTAGAGGTCCAGTAAAAATCATCTCTTATTGATCCAGTGTTACTACAGCAGGAAACCTAAACTAAACTAACTTTATTTATACTGGATAGCTCTATCAGTTCTAAACTGTTCTCCCTAGAGGTCCAGTAAGAGCCATCCCTTATTGATCGCTGGATGTCCAGTAATGATCATCTCTTATTGATCCAGTGTTACATCAGTTCTAAATTGTTCTCCCTAGAGGTCCAGTAAGAGCCATCCCTTATTGATCCACTGTTACTACAGGAGGAAACCTAAACTAAACTTTATTTATACTGGATAGCTCTATCAGTTCAAAGTGCCATCCCTTGTTGGTTCAGTGTGCCCTATATTGAATAAAATAGGATACGTATATTGCCATCAGCTTTCGTGTCCAAGTGATCACGTATCTTTTGAAGTTCCCCTTCGAATGCAGACTGCCTAAAAATACTGGGCTAAAAGATAGAAAAATAAGAAATATGTCTTTCAAATTGCGTTTTTTGAACGAAGCTGTAACTTGTCTCCTTAATATGCAAATAGTAAATTTAGTGTTTTTTGATAGATTAAGGTGTGCTCTTTCACACTACACGCACCATAACTTAGTAACTACAATTAGTAACTACAATTAATGACAGGAGTTGCTAGTAAGTAAACCAGACTACCTCTCTCATGCCATGCTTTTGTAAATGATCGACCAGCAGCCATAATTCTTTTGGTAAATCCAACGCCTTCGAGTTAACAGGTTTCGCGTCGAATTGCGCGCATTCCTGAAATTACCAAACGCACAAAATACGTAGAGCTAATGGTATTATACCAATAAGGGATGGAACTGATAGAACTGTCCAGTATAAATAAAGTTAGTTTAGTTTAGGTTTCCTCCTGTAGTAACACTGGATCAATAAGAGATGACCCTTACTGGACCTCTAGGGAGAACAGTTTAGAACTGATAGAGCTATCCAGTATAAATAAAGTTAGTTTAGTTTAGATTTCCTCCTGTAGTAACACTGGATCAATAAGAGATGACCCTTACTGGACCTCTAGGGAGAACAGTTTAGAACTGATAGAGCTATCCAGTATAAATAAAGTTAGTTTAGTTTAGATTTCCTCCTGTAGTAACACTGGATCAATAAGAGATGACCCTTACTGGACCTCTAGGGAGAACAGTTTAGAACTGATAGAGCTATCCAGTATAAATAAAGTTAGTTTAGTTTAGGTTTCCTCTTGTGGTAACACTGGATCAATAAGAGATGACCCTTACTGGACCTCTAGGGAGAACAGTTTAGAACTGATAGAGCTATCCAGTATAAATAAAGTTAGTTTAGTTTAGGTTTCCTCTTGTAGTAACACTGGATCAGTAAAAGATGACTCTTACTGGACCTCTAGGGAGAACAGTTTAGAACTGATAGAGCTATCCAGTATAAATAAAGTTAGTTTAGTTTAGATTTCCTCCTGTAGTAACACTGGATCAATAAGAGATGACCCTTAAGCCCGGCGCACACTAGTGCAAGTTGTACGCACAGATGTCATTCGTGACCAATTACGTGCGACGAAAATCCTAGTGTGCGGGGAAAATATACAGGATTTTTGTCACTCGTGTCGTGAACAACAAATATCAAACGTGTTTGATATTTTCTGTCATTCGTGACAAAAATTCCTCGCAGCAAAGAAGTGCGCATGCGTGTTATTTCCCAAAACAACATGGCGGATAGTGAACAAACACTTGCAGCTAGCGACAGGAATTGCGGCGGGCATTTGCCTGACTATAGTTAAGTCAAATACTTATAAAATAAACCTTTCCCACCTCCAACCCTTAACCTAACCCTAACCAGAAATGTCTGAAAAGGAATTTTGGGGTTAAAACAAGTCGGAAAAAATTATTTGAAAGAAAAAATAATTTAAGTGAGAAAAAAGTTTTGGCCGGGATTGACCGGGCTTGAACAGCCGCTCTAAGAAACTGTAGCCAGCGCACGCCCTAAACCACTACGCCACCGACTAGCTCGCTGAATGCAATTGCAATAAACCACTCATCCGCCATGTTGTTTTGGGAAATAACACGCATGCGCACTTCTTTGCTGCGAGGAATTTTTGTCACGAATGACAGAAAATATCAAACACGTTTGATATTTGTTGTTCACGACACGAGTGACAAAAATCCTGTATATTTTCCCCGCACACTAGGATTTTCGTCGCACGTAATTGGTCACGAATGACATCTGTGCGTACAACTTGCACTAGTGTGCGCCGGGCTTTACTGGACCTCTAGGGAGAACAGTTTAGAACTGATAGAGCTATCCAGTATAAATAAAGTTAGTTTAGTTTAGGTTTCCTCTTGTGGTAACACTGGATCAATAAGAGATGACCCTTACTGGACCTCTAGGGAGAACAGTTTAGAACTGATAGAGCTATCCAGTATAAATAAAGTTAGTTTAGTTTAGGTTTCCTCTTGTAGTAACACTGGATCAGTAAAAGATGACTCTTACTGGACCTCTAGGGAGAACAGTTTAGAACTGATAGAGCTATCCAGTATAAATAAAGTTAGTTTAGTTTAGATTTCCTCCTGTAGTAACACTGGATCAATAAGAGATGACCCTTACTGGACCTCTAGGGAGAACAGTTTAGAACTGATAGAGCTATCCAGTATAAATAAAGTTAGTTTAGTTTAGGTTTCCTCTTGTAGTAACACTGGATCAATAAGAGATGACCCTTACTGGACCTCTAGAGAGAACAGTTTAGAACTGATAGAGCTATCCAGTATAAATAAAGTTATTTTAGTTTAGGTTTCCTCCTGTAGTAACACTGGATCAATAAGAGACGACTCTTACTGGACCTCTAGGGAGAACAGTTGAGAACAGATAGAACTATTCAGTATAAATAAATTTAGTTTAGTTTAAAAACTATACTAATTATATTCCACTCACCACATCAATAAGTTTCGCCACGGGTGGATCTTGTATAGGTCGATACAGAAACACAAGACTCTCGATGCACGACCCAAATACACTGGGAATATACGTTGCGCTAATTGGTATCTGATCAGAGGTTAAGACATTAACATTTACTGCTGGATAGAAAGGCAATAAGCCAATATATAGTGGCGACTGCCCATCCAAATGACGCGTTCCACGTAGCTGAGATTGGAAGATTTAAAATATGCATATCAAAGTATTCAACTGTTCAATCATTCATTTTGTTTCACCTACAGCCACAATTCTGTAGAACTGTCATTAAATAGTTCTTGTACTAACATATTTTATCTCACTTCTAAAGCAAAATAAAGAAAGGTGCACTTAAGGGAATATATTTCATAATTTAAAGCGAGTCAACCGTGCGAAAACTCATTGTTATTCGAGCAATTTTGCATATTCAAATGATGATTGAACAGTTAAATACTTCGATATGGATATTTTAATTCTTCCAGTCTCAGCTACATGTTATGATTCAACTGCAATTCTATCCCGACGCAGAACGCGTCATTTGGATGCGCGTCAACATTATGAATTAGGCTTGTACACCTCATATGGCATAACACTGACTTTCATATTTAGCATCACAAATGCTAACCT
Source organism: Trachythela sp. YZ-2020 (assembly GCA_016169945.1). Lineage (NCBI taxonomy): Eukaryota > Metazoa > Cnidaria > Anthozoa > Malacalcyonacea > Clavulariidae > Trachythela > Trachythela sp. YZ-2020. The sequence continues at coordinate 896,411 of JADLSH010000162.1, read as the reverse complement.
CTATACACAAATCACAAAGAAAAAGGATACAAAAATATCTTTCCCTCCTTGTAAATGTAACACCAGTATATCTTCGATTTTTTCTTTGCCCGCAGTCAACGGGCCAGCGGAATCTTTATCCACAAATACTGTGATATTCACTGTCTTAGTGCCATCTGTAATAGAACAACATATTTATTATTAATAATAATGGACCTCTAGGAAGAACAGTTTAGAACTGATAGAGCTATCCAGTATAAATAAAGTTAGTTTAGTTTAGGTTTCCTCCTGTAGTAACACTGGATCAATAAGAGATGACTCTTACTGGACCTCTAGGGAGAACAGTTTAGAAGTGATAGAGCTATCCAGTATAAATAAAGTTTGTTTAGTTTAGGTTTCCTCCTGTAGTAACACTGGATCAATAAGAGATGATCCTTACTGGACCTCTAGGAAGAACAGTTTAGAACTGATAGAGCTATCCAGTATTAATAAAGTTAGTTTAGTTTAGGTTTCCTCCTGTAGTAACACTGGGTCAATAAGAGATGACTCTTACTGGACCTCTAGGAAGAACAGTTTAGAACTGATAGAGCTATCTAGTATAAATAAAGTTAGTTTAGTTTAGGTTTCCTCCTGTAGTAACACTGGATCAATAAGAGATGACTCTTACTGGACCTCTGGGAAGAACAGTTTAGAAATGATACAGCTATCCAGTAGACACATACCTTAATCCTAGGAATACTGTATTAGATATAGTTTCCTCAAACTTACTTTGTTTGACCAGACCGGCACAAGGGTCTATGATCAGCCAAGGTTTACAAAAATGTTTTTCTTGTAATTTAGGAATGAATGTGTACTGCACAGCAACCTAGCCAACAAAAGTAACATAAACTGTTTTTCAAGATACAACAAGATTCTTAAAGGCGAAACAGAACGTTGCAAGGTTTCGTTCTTCGTTATACTCCCATTTTTATCAAGAGCATTTCACAGGTTTACACACGTAAAAACGCACAAGTTGTAACAAACCTGCAGCAGACTTGTACCAATGCTATTTCAACAACTTATTATCAGGATGTGTTCGCACTGCTTGTTCCCAGCTTGTTGACAAGTTGCTAACAAAGTTGTGGACTCAACAGACTTGTTACAAGTTGTTCCAACAACTTGTCATTATCGTCCTGCAATTCAACAACTTGTTAACAAGTTGTGAGTGACAACCTTGTAGCAACTTGATAAAATGACAACATTGTTACAACTTGTTGACAAGCTTGCTACAAGTCTGTTGCGAACACATCTTGTTGACAAAATGAGAGATTTTTATGTATGTAAATGTGATCGACCAAACATGTTCAACTAGCCTTTTGCTGATTGGCTGAACCAACTAAAACCTTCTTGAAACACACTGAAGTTTCACGTGGTGAGCATATACAATGTTATTATCCGCGACTGTTCGTCTTTAGATGCAAACGACGTTATTTTACCTGTCCAACGTTTCTCATTTCAAAGGTTTGTGTTTTCTTTTCCAAAAACTGGATATTTCCAAAATGTAACTGTCAGAAAAGATACAAATGTGGTATTTTTAAATTAAGTTAATTTCAGAATATTAAACTATCTAACGGCCATTGTTACACGGGGCTATTTTTACCCTGAACTTGCAACGCTGCACAGAGCCATGTTATGTAAAAATGTACGCACAGAAAACAGTGAACATGGCCTGCGTTTCACTTCACCGATATTATTCTCATTCATTTCTTTGTTGGCTTCTGGGCATGTTTAACAAGAAAAATATCGGCAAAATAAAGCGAGATTCATGCTCACAATTTCTCTGCGAATATACTTTTTACCTAACATCGTTCTGTGTCCGAAATTGCGTTGCAAATTGCAGCAAAATTTGCCTCGCGTAACATGGGGCCTTAACGTCTAAATTATCAGACAAACTATCTTTTTTTTGCCCTCAGGGCAATGAGTTTAACAAACACAAACCTCTTTGATGTCGAGTTGAACTTGAGGTAAAAAGTCATTTTCTCGTTTATCGAGTTCACGAACAACCTCTTCCAAAACTGATTTCTCTCGCTTTTTGTCAACGACTTTCACCTGGTAACAGAAGAAAGCGTTTAGAAAGCCGTTACTAGCATACAAACTCAAGCGAAATCCTTCTGGCGGAAGAAAAATATACTATTTCCTGTCGGAGGACTTAGAGTTGCATTTTTCGCAGCCGTTCCCGTTCAGGTCTAAAATATTATATATAATATTTCACTCGAAATATCCATCCACCTAAACCAAGTAAATATTTTACTCACATTGACATTGAACAACGCATGAACGGGTTTATGGTCACTCAGTTTCAGCCGGGGACAGCTTGTGTATGCCATCTGTTGTGCCGAGTTGTTGCCAGATGTCCACCATAGCACACGATCACACCACGCGGGAGTTCTGTCCTTTTCACTATAGAAAGAAACGAGGCATGTTGTCAACGAGGCTGGTTTTCTCCGCATATTCCTGTGGTAACACTGGATCAATAAGAGATGACCCGTATTGGACCTCTAGGGAGAACAATTTAGAACTGATAGAGCTATCCAGTATAAATAAAGTTAGTTTAGTTTAGGTTTCCTCCTGTAGTAACACTGGATCAATAAGAGATGGCTCTTACTGGACCTCTAGGTAGGACAGTTTAGAACTGATAGAGCTATCCAGTATAAATAAAGTTAGTTTAGTTTAGGTTTCCTCCTGTAGTAACACTGGATCAATAAGAGATGACCCTTACTGGACCTCTAGGGAGGACAGTTTAGAACTGATAGAGCTATTCAGTATAAATATAGTTAGTTTAGTTTAGGTTTCCTCCTGTAGTAACACTGGATCAATAAGAGATGATCCTTACTGGACCTCTAGGGAGAACAGTTTAGAACTGATAGAGCTATCCAGAAAAATAAAGTTAGTTTAGAAATGTAAATACCTATCCCAGTCATCAGTGCCAGGATTGTATTTGTACGTCGGTTGAAACAGGATCCATCCTTCTTTAAATTTTTGAAAGCATTTCTCATTTCGCATCTGAGCTATTAACTAAAGAAAGAACATATGATAAGTAATTCCACAATAAGCTGCCGTAGTTTATGTATGAACGATCTGAAAATGTTCGGCGGTTGACTGCTGTGTAAAACTACCTGAAAAATACAATAAGAACTTCGACGTTTCGAGCGAAGGCCCTTCGTCTGGAAGTTAGTTCCTAAGTATAGTATTCAACTGTCCAACCATCATTCGTGTTTCACATATAGCAACAATAGAACTGTCCATTAAATAATTTTCGTACTAGCATATTTTGTCTTCTGCGTTAAGCAAAATAAAGAAAGGTACATTTAAGGGTCGGAATATATTTTCTAGGGTGTAGGGGTGATGTGCAAGGCGGAGGGGACCTCGAGGAATCTCCAGAACCCCGCCCCGCGGGTGCGAGAACTGTTCTTGTATATATTTCTCCATACCTGGTCGCTCTCAACAAGATCATGATATTGGTTAGTGTCAACTAAACTTCTGACGGTCTCATTTGGTAAGTCAATACGATAGTTCAAGTCGCCGAACCAGAATACAACACTATTAGAATAAAACGAAAGATAGAATGAAATCTATGTATAATATAGTATCGTTTACAATATCTATACAGAACATATACATCCTCCATGAAGCCTTTCGGGGGCTTCATGGGAGGGGGATATTGCATGGGAGGGAGTTATTCCGGAATCGTCTATGGCGCAATCGTCAGAGCACGCGCCTTTCACCTCTGATATCGTGGAGTTAGTCAACGCTCTGCCGAAAGTCGCTCCCACAGGAATGTTGACAGGTAACTGGCCCTTCCACCGTAGCTGTGCTCCGTGATGGCGAGCAAAAGGTGGCTGCCATATGCGCCCTAGAAAGCCTTCGACTTGGTCACGTTGAGCTGTGTCCTTCGCAATTCAGCTTAGCTCTCAGCTACAAGTATATTGCATGGGAGGGGGTTATTGCATGGGAGGGAGTTATTGCATGGGAGGGAGTTATTGCATGGGAGGGAGTTATTGCATGGGAGGGAGTTATTTTAATAGAGAAGGATGCTTAACGCCCTTGCCAAAATAGAACTAAATTCTGCGCTATCTGGTATAAACAATGACAATTAATACATTAAGACCCCGTTTACACTAAAGCAAACGATTTCGGATTCGCTAAAGTTCCCAGATTCGAGTATTCTCATACGGGGGGGGGGGGGGAGGGGGGGGGAGGGCGTACTGTAGGAGAGGGGCGGGCTAAATATATTTCTCTGTATAACACTGGAGAGGGGGGTGGAAATTTGAGAGGGGGGCTTACTTGAGAGAGACATATTTGGGAGGGGGAATATTTGAGAGGGGGCATATTTGAGAGCATTGCAAATTAAGAGGAGGGAATATTTGAGAGGGGTGCTTATTTGAGGGGGGCATTTTGAGAGGGGTGTATATTTGAGAGGGGGCATTTTGAGAGGGGTGTATATTCGAGAGGTGTGCATATTTGAGAGGGGAGTATATTTGAGAGGGGAGTATATTTGAGAGGAAAGTACCTACCTAATATGAAGATGTTTTGTGATTGGCTTCTGAAACAAAAGTGACCAGTGTTTATGACTCGTTCTTTAGAAAAACGATTTCTTTAGTTTGTTGTATTTTATTGTCATAACCAACCAATCACAAAGCCTGTTCATATTGGTACGTACCGACCCTATTTGAAAGGGGGAATATTTGAGAGCGGGCATATTTGAGAGAGAGATGCATAATTGATAGGGGGCATATTGATAGGGGGCATATTGAAAGGGGGCGTATTTGAGAGGGGGGCATATTTGAGAGAGAGAGATGCATAATTGATAGGGAGGCATATTGAAAGGGGGCATATTTGAGAGGGGCATATTTGAGAGGGGCATATTAAGAGGGAGGCAAATTTGAGAGGGGGGACTATTTAAGAGGGGGAAATATTTGAGAGGGGAAGCATATTTTGAGAAAGGGGTACATTTGAGATGCGGGTATGTATATTTACGTTCAAATATATGAACATGCAACGCGGTTTGAATAGCCTACGCTTACTCGTGATCTGTAATAGCCAGATAATTTCGTGGAAATGTTAATCTCGCCATGATATCACGATAGTCCTAAAACGCAGAAAACATAGCTATAGCTATTACTAGGTGGACGATGGACCTATTGTCTGGCGTTAGACAGAATATAACTCTCTAGAAAAATCACACTAACTTGATTCCTTCTCTCGACCTCTTCTTGATGTGCGGCCAAGTGAGAGTTGACAAAACAAACTGTCGTGTTAAACAATCTGAAGCGTACAGCTACTCCACCTTTGTTGCCCTGCGATGTAAAACACGAAGATTTACTAAAATGAGGTTCCCCAATCAAGCTAAATCCCTTGCTAGAAAAGGTATTTTAGAATGTCCCAAACGGGACAATGTGCGTCGTCGGCGCCTCAGGCTGCCACGATACGAGCCATGTCTACACTTTATGAATGAATACACTTTATTCAAACACGCTAGCATCTCACATCCACTGATCTGAACACAAGGACTGGATAGTGCATCTGCTATGCATGAATGAAGCCAATGGCGGCCATATTGGTGTGACCACCACAAATCTACTGTGGTGTTGGGGACATGTTTAAAGAGCTTCTATAAGTTTCTAGTTATTGGTGGGAAAGGACAAATATTGTCTGGATAACAATTGATCATCAGTGGCCTCTCTTTCTTCCTAAATTTGCAGGTGAATAACTAATGAGGTCACACCAATATGGCCGCCCTAAGCCTCATTATGTGGTGTTTAAAACGTTCTAAAACTCATTAGAAGAGATGTTGGAAGCTATATTTCTCAAGTTACATAGGAAAATATATTTGCTTCATAGTATAACTAATTTAAACAGCTAACGATTATGGTCTTAAGGGGTATAGCGCGTTCTAACAACATCTATCAGACTATCACCCTTGGTTCCGTATATGTCTTACCATCATCCCCATGATCCCAGTCCCTACATCTCTCGTGTCAACATCTTGAACATGGTTATGAAGACCAACTTTGATAAATACTACAAGAAGCATCCCAACAAGACGCACAGACTGAACCTGAAGGAATAAAAAATATTAAAACAAAGAACACGTTTGCATATAGAGGCATTGTTAGATCATGCGAGGGTATAAAATGTACTTCCCTATATCGGAATACTACACAGAGGTGGAAATTGTTTTTTTCTTTCTGGGAACCTGGGTTTCAGACTCAAAATTTATAATTAATGAGGTTAAATGATTGATTTTGACATTGGACTGATTGGAGTGTTTCTTCTTGATATTCAGTGGTGTTCATTTTGATATAGTGAATACAAAATGCATTTATACAATTGCTAGTCTAGACTAGAGCATACTCTAGTTTTGTTATTACTCATCAATCAATTATTAACTTTCAGAAATTTCTGAAATATTTTCTGCGAAAGTTCAGATCCAAAAAAAATAAATTTCTGGGAATAAAATTGCAATTAAATCACAACATGTAGCTGAGATTGGAAGAATTAAAAAGTACCATTGATTGTAATCCGTGAGTTCAAATACATGACTAAATGTCTAAGAGATTATTGGGTGTCAACTACATGTAGATCAAGCATTTGCTAAACAATTCTAAACGGTATACTGCGGTATTCTTTATTATTATTTCTTTAAAGGAATTCGTGATTTCTAAATTGTTAAATAATCGTTTAATAAAATACCGAAATACCGATATCATCGGCATTTATCTCGACATCGTTTCGTTGCGACGTTTTCAATGCCGCAACGCTTTTTATTTTTTCTCACGATCGGAAAGATAAAAATCGACTTTGGATTTGGAAACCGCGCTATCGAAAGACTTGCTGCAAGTCTATCTTTCGTTGTCTTTCTGTTCGATACACAAGAGTGTATCGATGACTGATCTGAATACTAGAACTGGATAGAGCATGCTATTGAATTCAATGAGCCAATTTTGAAGCCAGAATATTTTTAATGAGATCAGATTTTTAAATCTGTCAAATTCTTGACTAGCCAAATCGTTAGCTGTTTAAATGAGTTATACTATGAAGCAAATATCTTTTCTTATGTAGCCTGAGAAATATAGCTTCCAACATCTCTTCTAATGAGTTTTAGAACGTTTTAAACACCACATAATGAGGCTTATGGCGACCATATTGGTGTGACCTCATTAGTTATTCACCGGCAAATTTAGGAAGAAAGAGAGGCCACTGATGATAAATTCTTATCTAGACAATATTTGTTCTTTCCCACCAATAACTAGAAACTTATAGAAGCTCTTTAAACATGTCCCCAACACAGTAGATTTGTGGTGGTCACACCAATATGGCCGCCATTGGCTTCATTTATGCATAGCAGATGCACTATCCAGTCCTTTTAAGATCAGTGGTATCGATACAGAAAGACAATGAAAGAGAGATATGGAGCAAGTCCACGCAATCGAAGGCGTGCTTGTTAAATATTTCATAACTTTAATCCATATACCTTCTCATATTTACCAACTTTATTCACACCGACCCGGACTTTCTCCAGCCATTCCGCCTCGCGCTTCGAGTCGCGTCCCATGAAGACCTCGGCACTAAGGTCGAGTTCCTGGAAACCAATAGCTATGACGTCAGGCGCGCCCTCTTCTGTCGTAAACCACGGCCTTAGGTCGCCCCCAGGCTCCTGGCCGTTTACATTCCAAGTACAAACTAGAAATCTATGAAGGTTACAAGAACAAATTTATAACCCGTGAACTACACAAACTAAACAAAGTTTAAGGGTTAAAATTTTAAATTGCAGTCTAGTTTAGGTTTCCTCCTGTAGTAACAATGGGTCAATAAGAGATGACCCTTATACTGGACCTCTAGGGAGAACAGTTTAGAACTGATAGAGCTATCCAGTATAAATAAAGTTAGTTTAGTTTAGGTTTCCTCCTGTAGTAACACTGGATCAATAAGGGATGATCCTTACTGAACCTCTAGGAAGAACAGTTTAGAACTGATAGAGCTATCTAGTGTAAATAAAGTTAGTTTAGTTTAGGTTTCCTCCTGTAGTAACACTGGACTGGACTGGACTGAACTGAACTAAATTAACATTATTTATACTCATGGATTGGTTTCCTCCTGTAGTAACACTATCAATAGAGATTCTAAACTGTTGACCTCTAGAGAACAGTTTAGAACTGATAGAGCTATCCTAGTTAGTTTAGTTTACTACAGGAGAAAACCTGGACTAAACTAACTTTATTTATACATTATTTATCAGTTTTAAACTGTTCTCCCTAGAGGTCCAGTAAGGGTAATCTCTTATTGATCCAGTGTTACTACAGGAGGAAACCTAAACTAAACTAACTTTATTTATACTGGATAGCTCTATCAGTTCTAAACTGTTCTCCCTATAGTCGAGTAAGGGTCATCTCTTGTTGATCCAGTGTTACTACAGGAGGAAACCTAAACTAAACTAATTATACTGGATAACTCCATCAGTTCTAAACTGTTCTCCCTAGAGGTCCAGTAAGGGTCAAAGTACTCAACAATAACTAACCTTAATTGATTAATATCAACAAACTCGGCTTCTCGTTCTCCTAACATCAACCGCACGAACGTGTCTCTCTCAGTTCTGAAGTTGAGTGGTGTGTCAGGTATCGCACTGGTCGAGGTGAACGATACTCTCTCTGGCCGAGATCGTAGGACGACCTCGTTTGATGACAACACTGGCGAACGCACTTCCAGCATTTCTAATGTATCTAGGAAAAATATTAAAATGGAATATTGTACACATGTTCATTATATAGCAATCCACTTTATATGTCTGGGGGGGGAGGGCAGGTTTCAAGGGCGGGATATATTTTTCAGGTAGTTCAGACACAAACCACGGCAGCTTATTGTAGAATACTACCTACACTGGACCACCACGTTTGAGATATCTTCTCACGTAGTTCAGACACAAACCACGGCAGCTTATTGTAGAATTAACACTACCTAAACTGGACCTCCACGTTTGAGATATCATTTTCCGATAGTTCAGACACAAACCACGGCAGCTTATTGTAGAATACTACCTACACTGGACCACCACGTTTGAGATATCTTTTTCAGGTAGTTCAGACACAAACCACGGCAGCTTATTGTAGAATACTACCTACACTGAACCACCACGTTTGAGATATCTTTTTCAGGTAGTTCAGACACAAACAACGGCAGCTTATTGTAGAATACTACCTACACTGGACCACCACGTTTGAGATATCTTCTCAGGTAGTTCAGACACAAACCACGGCAGCTTATTGTAGAATACTACCTACACTGGACCACCACGTTTGAGATATTTTTCAGGTAGTATTAGACCTTAAATATTGTGTCGTTTTCGCTCGAAACTTCCTCCACAGAGAACTTCAACAATTTACATGCATAGTTTATGATAATGCGACGTTCATCAAATATTAATTTGAAGCCATGCACTTTTTTTTACATACGTGGGGGTCCGGTGTAGGTAGTATGTACAATAAGCTGCTGATTAAATATTAAGATGCCGTCGTTTGTGTCTGAATTATGATAATTATCTGAAAAGATTAAAAACGTTTTGAGTGAAACCCCTTCGTCAGTATGTTAGTAACTGCAAATTCGCTAAAGTCTTTCAAATCCTTTTTCAGGCAGTAGGTCCACACGTAAAAACCTCACCATCTGGTCAACAAGATGTGTTCGCAACGGACTTGTAGCAAGCTTGTTAACATATTGTAACAATGTTGTCATTTTATCAAGTTGCTACAAGGTTGTCATTCACAACTTGTTAACAAGTGTTGAATTGCAGGACGATAACAAGTTGTTGTAACAACTTGTAACAAGTCTGTTGAGTCAACAACCTCGTAGCAAGTTGCCAACAAGCCGATGACAACTTGTCAATAAGCTGGGAACAAGCAGTGCGAACACATCCTGATAACAAGTTGTTGAAACAGCATTGGTACAAGTCTGCTGCAGGTTTGTTACAACTAATTGTGCGTTTTTACGTGTGTATTTCGGACACAAACCACAGTAGCTTTTATAAATACTTAGTGCCTAAATTACGAACTGTAAAAGAACACGCGGTTTAATCTATTTAGCGAAGCTTTCGATGCGTAAGCCCGGCTACATTTCATTTCACATGTCATGCAAATAGTCTTATATTATTATCACTGATGAAAATTTGGGCTTGCTAATCGAATTAGAATTATACTAAACTAAACAATTACACAGGGTGTATATACAAAAAGGTAATCCAATTATGGGATGTTATCGTGCGTTAAATTCATTGCGACCAAAAATGGGGTAGACCGATACGATTTAAAATAGCCGGTCTAAATCGCATTTTCCCACCATTGTGAATGAGTGCAAACCTACGGTTTAAGTATTGAAAGGATTCTCATTTCGGATTCAGATTTAAGAATAATCAAGTCTTGGAAATTTAAAGATCGTTTAACTCGCGATTTAACAACGAAATTTTGTGGTTAAAACATTCCACGAAATTGGAAGTTTGCAGAGAACTTGCAATGCCTAATGTTTTCCGCATAGGCAACCTCCATTTGGGCAAAAGTTCGGAAATTCGATGAATATATTCTTGAGCAGAGTTGGAAAAATGTGCTTCGACCGGCAATTTTAAATCGTATCGTATTTGGCCATATTTGTTCGCAATGATAAAACCACGGTATCATTTGACAGCTAAAGACTTGATCTTCATTGGATTACCTATATTTTTACACACTTTCTATATTTTTCGCCATCCAGCTCACCTGAGTCTTCGTCAAACGGGTCTGGATCCTTTGCAGTTGTATCACACGACAAATTATCGAATGAAGACAGATAGCTCTCAAATGAAGACCCGTCTACAAAACGACATACGAAAGAAGTTATTAAGATATGCACACGTCAAAACCACATCAGACATCTCAAAATCAGAGGCAGACACTGCGAGTGGGGTGGGGGGGGAGCTTAACCAGAGAGACCTCACAGACTGCAAACCTCCGCCAGATAGAAGCAAGATGTAGTTAAATAGTAGTTAACGGTAAAATTCGCGATTCTGATTGGTTAACTTTCGCACTAACTATATATAGTTAACTTTAACTACTTTTTTATACAACCGGCCCCAGGTCTCTACCGTTAAGAACCTGATCTGAGTTTGTATTCGCACTCTTTCTGACTGGTTGACAAGTTGAAAATGGCTTTCTGAGAATACGTTGCTATAATTCTTATGTCTCTGATAGAGCTATTCATGCAGGTTAATCAAAGTTGGTTTACTTTTAAAGGATTATAGATTATATCAGAGGTGGAAAAAGTATCGGATCCTGGGAACCTAGTTCCCAGAAATATTTTTGGATCTGAACTTTTGCAGAAAATTTTCACAGAAATTTCTAAAGTTACTAATAATTAACTGATGAGTAATAACAAAACTAGAGTATGCTGTAGTGTAGACTAGCAATTGTAATGTATTTTGTATTCACTATATCAAATTGAACACCACTGAATATCAAGAAACAACACTCCAATCAGTCCAATGTCAAAATCAATCAATGATCATTGAAGCTCGTTAGTGATTACTGAAACCCAGGTTCCCAGAGAGAAAAAAACGTATTATATATATGATCTGGATTATATATATGATTTACCAGTTGTATCTTGAGGTTTAAACATTACAGATGTGTAGTTTTCAAGCCATTTGAATGTGGACTCTCCGACAACGCTCACACGGTGTTTATAGGCTGTTAAAAAACAATGCAGTGAATGAGTAAGATATTGAATACGTCAGTTTCAGTAAGATTTATATAGGGGAGCTGCGCAGACGTAAAAATCTGACATCTTGTCAACAAGATGTGTTCGCAACAGACTTGTAGCAAGCTTGTCAACAAGTTGTAACAATGTTGTCATTTTATCAAGTTGCTACAAGGTTGTCACTCACAACTTGTTAACAAGTTGTTGAATTGTAGGACGATAACAAGTTGTTGAAACAACTTGTAACAAGTCTGTTGAGTCAACAACCTTCTAGCAAGTTGTCAACAAGCCGTTGACAACTTGTCAACAAGCTGGGAACAAGCAGTGCGAACACATCCTGATAACAAGTTGTTGAAACGGCATCGGTACAAGTCTGCTACAGGTTTGTTACAACTTCTGAGTTTTTACGTGTTACACACGCAAAAATCTCACATCTTGTAACAAGTGTTGTCAACAAGTATGGAACAACAAGCTTGATGGCATTATCAAACTTGTTCCAAGGCATTATTAAGGTTGTTCCAACAAGTCCGTTACATGCTTGATATAACAATATTGTTACAACCTTGAGTTGTCAACCTTGTAACATTCTTGTTGTATCATGGCTGTGACAGACCTGTTAGAACGTTTGCAGACTTGCTACAATTTGTGCGTTTTTACGCGTGTAGACTTAGGAAGATGATCAGGTCAACACATCAACACCAAACACTTTTTCCTTTTCGTGTAAAATTGTCTGGCATTAGACAGAATAAAATAACAAATATAGAATATAAAATAAATATAAAATAGTCATTGTATATTCCTTACTATTTATCGCTTTCTTCAACTCCATGATAAACTTTCCAACGTGTTCACCCGACGCAAATTCAATGACAAGTCGAACGCCAGTCTCGGCTGCGATGCGAACTGAAACCTCTCTTCCTGAAAAACGTAAAATCACAATTAGGCTGGTTTTACTTTGTGTCACAGTGCAGCACGTAGTGGTCAACTCTAAAAGGAAAGACAGTTATCAGAGTGACTAAATTGTTCACTACATGTATTCACCTTGTGTTTGGTTGCAATTTTTTTGAATTTGAATTGAACTTTATTTAAACACTTTATTTAAACAGTGGTGTAACTTAACTTTTTTGACCACTTGCGATCAGGGCAAATTGGACATGAGAAATTGTCGCCCTGAATAGAATTCACTTGCCATTAGATCTGCTTTGGTTCACATAATAACACAATTTGAAGCAAATGATTGCAGTAAGCATGATATGTTGATGGATAACTACAATATGCATTATATAACACAAATCTACACCATTCTTTTATTTTCCTTAAGAACTGAAGTGGAATTTAAGTCGAGGCACAACGTCCGTCGAGGCGTGTTCATGTATTTACATTTTTCAAATTATCTAGCAGAATGAATAGTTAACTGCTCTATATTTTCCTCATTTAATACTGTACTTGAGGATAATAACTTAGAGATGGCCAGCTTTTTCTGGCAAAGCTGAAACAGAAAGCAACTTGCCCGATCGGGCAACCAAGAAGAAAGTTCTACCTGCCCGTAAAGATTTTCACTTGCCCCGGGCAAGCGGGCAAGCGTTAAGTTACACCACTGTTAAACATTATTACAAAATGCTCTTCCTGAGAGCCGTAGCGAATCCGGAATGCTTTGCTCCAAACGAGGTCCGTAAATGTTCGTAACGAAACCGTATATAGCGTATTTCATTGTTTGGGAGCGCTGGAGCACAGCTGATGATGTTGTCAGAAGTGGTTGGAGTGGAAAAACAAGTGTGTAAATATACGGCATTATAGACAAGAAAATGTGACGACCAAATAACAAATGGTTTTAACCGGCTTGAGTTTGAATACATTAAATATAACTGAAAAACACTTCATACACGTGGAGTATCCACTTGTCTGGTATATACGCAAGTCTTGTGGAAATACGTTTGTAATTACGTCATTTTATCCGTATTTACGCAAGTTTGACGTTGTTTATATGAGGGCGAGCTAGCCCATGATGCACGAAGTACGGTTTATATAAGCTCTTAAATAACAAGTTCCGTCTAGGTTATCAGATCAAAAACACGCAGCGCGAGTGTTTTGAATAGCTTTAAAATAATGCTTCCAGTTTGATTCTACAGAACAGGTTTCCTCCTGTAGTAACACTGGGCCAATATAAGCTAGCGATGGTTTATTCATAAGACTCTGTACTGAATGGACGCATCCATACAACAGATAGCGAGTAAAAACGCACAAGTTAATTGTAACAAACCTGTAGCAGTCTTGTACCACTGCTGTTTCAACAACTTTGTTATCAGGATGTGTTCGCACTGCTTGTTCCCAGCTTGTTGACAAGTTGTCAACGGCTTGTTGACAACTTGCTACAAGGTTGTTGACTCAACAGACTTGTTACAAGCTGTTCCAACAACTTGTTATCGTCCTGCAATTCAACAACTTATTAAGAAGTTGTGAGTGACAACCTTGTAGCCAATTGATAAAATGACAACATTGTTACAACTTGTTGACAAGCTTGCTACAAGTCTGTTGCGAACACATCTTGTTGACAAGATGTGAAAGGCTTTTTGAACATGAAAACAAATCAACCAAGCAAACTTACACAAATCTAATTCTTCTTAACCATAAAAAATCCATGAAATTAATCCTCAAATGGCTCAATTATCCAATGTTTTCAAACAAAATATAGTAGTAGAAGCCAATGGCAATGCGAATTAAATTTTCATACAAAAATATGAAATCCCATTTTGCATTAAATTTTAACAATTTTTCAAGTTGATGCCGTTGTGGTTTTGAAACAAAAAGATTCGCACGATAATAATAATTATGGAAATTGTTTAAGCTTGAAGGAGATTTGATGAGTTTTTTGTGTAAATACTGCGTCCGTTTGTTTCGCAAAACTTTTGAACTGTATTAAAATATCTTAAAACTTGGGGGGCTGAGCGTCGGCGCAAATTTCGAAACTCCTATATAAGTCGCCTTAGAATAATTTACTTGGCAACTGCGAGATATTAGATTATTATAAATAACATGGCTCAATCTAGCCCTCAAAAGTGTATAAAAGAGGCATAATTACAATGTATTCGGCGGTCAAATACATAATAACTCGGTTCCATATATAAACAGATCGCTTCTTTGTCCCGCCATGGCGAGTAACCAAGCACCATATTCGTAGAAAGTATAGACTTTGATATGAGAATAAATTTTAGATATGGAGGCATCTGAAAAATTAATGTGGCCGGCCTAAAATTTGTGTTCATTTTCATTTTCCTTATTAAACTCCTATATTGTCAAAAAACATAAAATTCCAAGTTCACTTATAGCAAAAACGATTATATCATTAGAAAGCGTACAAAAAGTTATATATAGGACATTTAGGTGGTTACCATGATTTTTCAAATCCTTCTCGAGTTACAAGCTGTTAAAAACGCATTTTCAGGCTAGTACTCAGGCTTTTTGCGAGATTTTGTGGCATTTTTCCCATTTTGGAACAGCAATAACTCGAAATGGGCTGGGAAAATAAACGTAACCGCTTAAATGACCTATATATAGTTTTTTATTTTAAGCTGTCAACAAACATTTTTTGAAATGCCTCCATATAAAATATTCATTGTAATGTTAAAATTCACACTTTTAATGAATATGGTGCTTTTATCACAAAATGTACAATTTTTACACCTAATCGCCTAACTACATATAAACAGAGCCTCGCGCGCCATGGTTAAAATAAGATTAAATAGCGCAAAGCTTTGAAGTGACGCATGGCTAATGACGCATTTTCAAATATATACATTGATGAACAGACTTACCATACGCCTGAACCGTGTCGGCATCGCGTTCTGGAAACAAACACAAAATAGATACATCATTATTCGGGCAAAATTGCACCTGTGGAAAAACAGACGCGAGTATACATGTCAAGTATACAAAAATACGGTGTGCGTGCCCTCGTTTGTGCACGTTTCAGTGTGCAAATCAGGGGAGCGCAACTTGAGAGCAATGGCGGACACTTCGGGAAATATTGGAGGTGCGAACTTAGGTTGCCAACATATAAACACCCTGTTGCTGCTGAAAATCTCAGTTCTTAAAACCATTTTGGATTAAATTCCATGCAAATTTACCTAAACTATAGCCTATCAAGGATTTCGTGGTTGTAAAATAATGCACACAGCTTTGTTACACAGTTAATCAGCTATCATTCAAAGGCTTTAAGAAATTATTTGGGGGGGCGCATGCTTCTCGCCTGCAAACTCTCATCAACTCTCAATTCCTCGTTTAACCAGGACTTAAGGCATGGAAAACTTATTGTGCTTACCCACAGAAACTGAGAATTCTTTGTTTATAGGCAGAGCGTATTCAAGCTGAAGATTTTGAGCCAGTGGAGTGTCGCCAACATAGCTATATATTAAAAGACTGGAGAAAAGAACACAAAAAGAACACAAAAACTGTCATTTAAACCTTTTCAAAAACACTTTTAATGCGCTTTCTATGGACTATAAATCCCGTTAATTTCTGTATCTGATTTGACATATTTCCCGGTTTTGTTATTTCACTCTGTCTAACGCCACAGTACTTCAATTGTCAAGTGAGATCGTTGGCCATTATTCATTAATGAGTTAACTAAATTATCTGCCCATGACTCTCGATTGTTAACCCATAACGCCTGCACAATACGACGTTTTACTCATTTTACTATGTTTAATGCCCGTAATTTCACTCGTCAACAGAAAATCGAAAACGTCGGAACGCTAATTGGGTTAACCAAACAATCTTCCCCGATGTTTCTTGTTAACCCATTAAGCTGCAAAGTGTCCTAATACACCATCAAGTGTTCGATATTTCACTCTTTCTAATGCCAGATAACTTTACTTGTTAACAAAACTATCTACCAGTGTCTCGATCTTGTTAACCCATTAGCTTGCAATGCGCCCTACTTTAGTATTTTACTCTGTCTAACGCCAGACGATTTTACTCGTCAGTGGTAGGGTACTGCCAGTTAATGGGTTAAACAAAAAGTGTTGGGCTTCAACCGGTGATTCAGATTTGGCAGTTGAAAATAATTTTCGCCCATCATTTAAAAAAAAGGCTTTCTTTTGGCAATTGGCAAGCCGCTGCTTATAAGACTTAGTTGTATACCCGTAATTGCAAAACCACTCCAAGAAAAGGGGTATCAAGATTGTGTGAAAGGCCATCTAAATGTAATAAGTAAAGCATTTGTAATCAGAATGGTACGCTGCGGTTCCACGTCTCTTGACGATCGCCAGTAATCTTCGGTCTTTTTCCAAATTTCTCACAATTTTCCCTTTGATACACTGTGTAGTGGTTAAGAAAAGCTGAATGTGAACTAAAGCAAATCTAGGTGATATTGCATGGTATTTATACTGTTTGATCTACACACATAAACATGCACAAGTTGTAACAAACCTGCAGCAGACTTGTACCAATGCTGTTTCAACAACTTGTTATCAGGATGTGTTCGCACTGCTTGTTCCCAGCTTGTTGACAACTTGCTACAAGGTTGTTGACTCAACCGACTTGTTACAAGTTGTTCCAACAACTTGTTATCGTCCTGCAATTCAACAACTTGTTAACAAGTTGTGAGTGACAACCTTGTAGCAACTTGATAAAATGACAACATTGTTACAACATGTTGACAAGCTTGCTATGTGTAGTGGGTGATTTTCTAAAGAGAAATAACCGACATATCCATATCGGTGTTCAGCATTTTTTTCAATGCCGCAGGAGCCCTTAATTATAGGCCTCTAGGCAATTTTTTTAACATTCTTTAGATTATTCCTGGGGGCCAATATACTCTTATCTATGTTTTAATATCTCATTTTAATAATTTAAAGTAATTTATATTATCGAGGGTGAAAATATATACAATTTTTCTATTCTTCTTTCATAAAAACTTCAAATAAAATCCTTCTGTAATCCTTGCTAATTCAGCTTTGTGCTGTAAAAATATGGTGTCTCAACCCATCAGCTTGCAATGCTCCCAGACGTGCCCTACTTTAGTATTTTACTCTGTTTAACGCCAGACAATTTTACTCGTCCGTGGTAGGGTACTGCCAGTTAATGGGTTAACAAAACTATCTGCCAGTGTCTCTTGTTAACCCATTAGCTTGCAATGCGCCCAGATGCGCCCTACCTTAGTATTTTACTCTGTCTAATGCCAGACGATTCTACTTGTCAGTGGTAGGGTACTGCCAGTTAATGGGTTAACAAAACTATCTGCCAGTGTCTCGTGTTAACCCATTAGATGCAATGTGCCCAGATGCGCCCTACTATAGTATTTTACTCTGTCTAACGCCAGCTCTTGTGTTTGCAGGCAAAGCACTATATTTATCTGCAAATGTTCGTCTTTAAATGCATTAACATTACATGTCAGCAGGACCGTGGTGACAACTTCAGAAATGCTGACAGCTTATATGAGCGAGCAAATTGAACTACATCTCTGATCTCTCAATTCTATAATTTTGCACTCAAAATACTACTACATATAATGAAAATAATTAACATTATTTCCTGACTCTGATAACTGCAGGTTGACCATCATCTGCTGCACGATAATGCTTTGTTAGAAAACCCTGCTATTAATTGTTAATTTGTTACTTTCAAACTATTAAACGCTCAAAAGGCTAGCAGACATTTATTAGAAAAAGCATAAAACGAAATTTCTAATACAAAAGGATACGTGATTACACTTTTCTTCGGGCCTTAGAACTCCCTGAATTTCGTCAAGATCATCCATTTAAGTAAAAACCGTAGAATTATTTAGAAATTCGAAATAAGAGTTAATCTTTCAAAATGACAATCAATGATATAGGACGCCATGTTTACATTATATTTCCGGATCGCCGAAAAGCCGAAGTGAATCCGGTAAATGGCGAAAAAGTGGCCACGCACACGCATGCGTCTCGCAACTGTGACTTTTGTCAACTTTTGTGCGTAAACAATGCATATTTTTCCTCAGGAAACATGGCTAGGAAACACTGTTTCCTGGTTTGTCCACCTTCAGGAAACATGGCTAGGAAACAATGTTTCTTGGTTTGCCCACCTTCAGGAAACATGGCTAGGAAACAATGTTTCCTGGTATGTCCACCTTTGAGAAACATGGCCAGGAAACAATGTTTCATGGTTTGTCCACCTTCAGGAAACATGGCTAAGAAACAATGTTCCTGGCAAAGGAAACAATACACCTTCAGAAAAATGGTCAAAAACAATGTTTCCTGGTTTGTCCACTTCATGTGGAAACAGCCTGGCTAGAAACAATGTTTCTGGTTTAAGTCGCACCTTCTGGAAACATGGCTAGGAAACAATGTTTCTGGTTTGTCCTTCAGGAAACATGGCTAGGAAACAATGTTTCCTCTTTGTTCACCTTCAGGAAACATGGCTACGAAACAATGTTCCCTGGTTTGTCCAACTTCAGGAAACATGGCTAGGAAACAATGTTTCCTGGTTTGTTCACCTTCGTGAAACATGGCTAGGAAACAATGTTCCCTGGTTTGCCCACCTTCAGGAAACATGGCTAGGAAACAATGTTTCCTGGTTTGTCCACCTTTGAGAAACATGGCTAGGAAACAATGTTTCCTGGTTTGTCCACATTCGAGAAACATGGCTAGGAGACAATGTTCCAGTTCAAATGTTCCAGTTTATTTACAGCTCTTGGAGATCAGTGGCGGGCACCATCTGCTCCATTGATCTGCTCCTAGGAATAAAATTTGAAATTGTATTTTTCCCGCGCTTCTCTTCGAATTTGGCTTCAACCAATCATAGGACTTGATCATAGAGTTAGCGTTCCAGTTTATATACAATTCTAGGCGATCAGTGGCGGGCATAATTCTCCCGCGCTTATCTTCGAATTTGGTTTAAAGGGTTTAAACCAATCATAGGACTTGATCATAAGAGTAAGCGATCCAGTTTATGCACAGTTCTACGAGATCAGTGGTGGGCGCCTTCTGCTCTGGCCACTCTGGCCATCTGCCTACGATCTGCCTTATTAGTGTTGTAATTTATTCAGGACAATACGAATCTCCTTAGATCGACATGGGGGCATGTTATACAAAAAACACCTGCCCATTACAAAACAATATACACAAGGCAATTGAACGGTCATATTTTCTTTTAAAATAACATTCAAAAGTAACAAAAACATTCAAATATTTCGTTCCCGTTTTTGGTCAATTTCAGAACGTTTTTGCAACATTTTCACAGCGAATTCGAACACAGGTTGGTTCGAAAAACCTTTACATTACCAGAAATCTGGGACATTTTGCGACTGCGTTTGCTCAGCGGGTATTCGCTTCATATTAATAGCATTCTACGGGGAATTTTACTACGGTAGACGGCTTGCGAAGCCGTAACTTCCCAATTTTCCCACCAAAATGTTCGCAAGAACCTATTCGTTTTGAATCTGCGAATGCATTTTAACATTGCGCACGGCAAAACAGCGTTAAGACGCTTCAAACACCGGGCGCAGGCTATTTCGCGATAATTTTATAGTAATGGATGCAAAGTCATGCGACTTTGAGGCCAAAAGTACCGCACTTTTTTATCACTTCCATAACAAACATCCACAACAGGAGATAGCGCAATATCGCAAGAGTATAAAGCTGTGCGTATATTTTAAGAATGTTATATAGAAAGCGAGAAACGAGAAATTTAAGGGAAAAATGCATGTTTTATCCCGCGATTGTAGTATGAAATCCAAGCATGACCTGACACCTGATACTTGCTGACCTTTTGTCTGTACATGTTTTACCATGGAAAATAGCTTGAAATATATGCACGCAAATTACTAATTCGACACGAAACTAAGTCACCAGATCACGCAAATCTCTCTGTTTTTCTGTAGTAATAGACTGGAAACTAGCCTTGCTAATAAACAATAAACATGGCTGCTCGAAGCAACATATACAATTTATCAAGCTTGTCTTTTCGCAAAAATTTAGATTTAAAGACGCCATATTGACGACTCTTAGAACTAGGAAAAAGGCCGATTTTCAAACGATTTTGGAAGTAGTTTGCCGTGGAATAACCGCCACTTTTCTTAGCTGTATTAACAGATCAAACATCGGCAAATTCATCGCGATCTCCGCAGTTTGCATCGCCCGCAAATATATTGGCCTATTCGACGGAGTTTTACCTCATGTATTACCTAATTACTATAGATTATACTGTATAATGCATCGAAATGGCAAGGAAAATACATCCATCTCGGGAAGTACCTAGACGTGGACAAATACTTGCGATTTTGGTTTACAAACATTGCTTATTCATGTTGTTACTATTATCGATCTCCGCAAACATGAAATATTTAAACAAAATAGGTGAAATTTTGATATTTATATCAACTCCTATATAGTTTATAGTAATATTTGGGCGCCATATTAGGGCAATATGCGCATGTCCGTCGCCATCTTGTCCCATATTTCTGGTAATGACATAATCAGAGAAATTTCGGAATAAATATATTCCTTTTGTTTAGTAAGTGATTAGACCTAATATATTAATAAAGTACAGCTACTCGAAGTCGGTGTAAAAGTCTTAGGTCTATCAGAGAACCAGAACGCCGCGAAATATCGATCACAAACAGTTTTCTTGAACTTGGAAAAAAGGTAAGTTAAGTAAAAGTTTGTAACTTTTTGAACTCGAT
The DNA here is from genome assembly GCA_016169945.1 of Trachythela sp. YZ-2020. Taxonomy (NCBI): domain Eukaryota; kingdom Metazoa; phylum Cnidaria; class Anthozoa; order Malacalcyonacea; family Clavulariidae; genus Trachythela; species Trachythela sp. YZ-2020. Next base: position 875,017 of record JADLSH010000162.1, on the reverse strand, counting down.
ATATTTGACATTAAAAGTTGTTCAGCTGCATAGTGTATTGGCGTTAGATATACTTGATAAATATTATAAACAATAAAGCCGATAGCAAAACTACGAACTGACAATTAACCGTGTTAACAATTTATAACGATAAAACTTAAATGAGTGCATGAGACTTATACGGCCACGAAAAGAAATAGCTTCTAAAAGGTTGACAAATAGTTCGAAAGCCCGAGGTAGTATTTCATGAGAGTTTTTAAGTGCCAGCTCTTGTCAAAATTTGTGCTACGCGAACTTCAATTTTTCAAAATGCTATTTATTTTGGATTAGGATATGTTATTGTACACCATTTCCTGATTTATATATAACGCGCTTTCCACCGCCATTATTTTACATTTTACAGCTGAGCGGGGAGTCGATTTACGAAGCAGAAATGGACGGGAGAATAGCCGTGAAACGGCCGCACGAAGAGAATAAAACGACACTTAAATATGGCGATGGATTTCACTACAATATTTACAGACAAACACAGCCGTTTACGGCAGCCGCTTCGTGTAAGAAAAATTGCTCGACGAACAATTTAAAAGTTTCCGAGGCGCATTCGGGAAAAGATGGCACATCTTTCACGGGAAGGTAAATGCGAATTATAAAATGAATTACATTGATGTATTTATATATTATCACATATGTATAGTTTTTGGCCTGTCATTCCGGCATAGAATATAAACAATCGCTTCAGATTTTTAGTTAAGAGCGACAGTAGAATTTAGGAGAAACATTAACCGAAATTCTAAGACTTTTGTCATTTGTTTCCAAAAAGTTTCGATATTTTCAATGTATATTATTTGAACTTACGAAGATCGTCAGATACGAATAGAATGAGTGAAATATATATATATATATTTATATGGAATTATCCACGTCTAAAACAAATTAATCTATTTTCATCGCATGTAAACCTATGACAAGGGAATTATTCTAAGTTTATATAATAGTCCAGAAATTAAAATTGGTGTTAAAACAGTCATTTGGGGGCACCTTTATAGGGCAAAGGCAAAGAGACCTTGGCTTGAAACTTAGTTTGAGTTTTAAAACATTAATAATTAATAAATCATTGTTTACAGTGAGCATTATTCATCTAATTAAATAGTATTTCGACATTGGTTCGGCTTTTCAAATCATATTATTTTCCATTTTGCGAACTGAACAACGAATTGCCTTTACGCAGGATTATTTATTATTCTTCGCGAACTCGGCATGGCAGATGTTACGCGCGTTTCGCAAGCAATCTTAAAATACTTTCACTCCGGCCATTAAAAATTTATCAAACGAACTGTATTGATTTAAATAATGCCGGTGACTTGTTGGCTAAGCCGTTCGGAGTTAAGCGCGATTTATTATATTAATATGGGCCCTTTTAAGGCAACATTTTTTGAGCTTCGAAGATTATGCGTGCGTATATCACGTGTTGCATGATTTTCATATTTTACTCTGTCTAAGGGTCTGTTCATGTGAGCCCGCGGTTGGCCCGAGGGAAGCTCACCTATAAGTGGGATGCGTTATTCCCTGTTCATATAACTGTTTTTATGGCCCATCTAATATCCCGCCTCGGTGAGACGAAATTACGAAAACATGGCGTCTTCGAAATATCTTTTGTTGTGATTGAACAAACTGTACCTTGTAATATATTTTCCAACTACGCCGCTCAAATAATAGGCAAAATCGGCCGAAAAAATGTCCATCCCGCGGTCATGAACGGCACTCATACGGAAAATTTTATCCTACTTGACTTTGTGTCTGAACTACCTGAAAACGATATCTCAAACGTGGTGGTCCAGTGTAGGTAGTATTCCACAATAAGCTGTTGTGGTTTGTGTCTGAACTACCTGAAAAAGATATCTTAAACGTGGAGGTCCAGTGTAGGTAGTATTCTACAATAAGCTGTCATGGTTTGTGTCTGAACAACCTGAAAAATATATCTTAAACGTGCATGGTGGTCCAGTGTAGGTAGTATTTTACAATAAGCTGTCGTGGTTTGTGTCTGAACTACCTGAAAAAGATATCTCAAACGCGGTGGTCCAGTGTAGGTAGTATTCTACAATAAGCTGCCGTGGTTTGTGTCTGAACTACCTGAAAACGATATCTCAAACGTGGTGGTCCAGTGTACGTAGTATTCCACAATAAGCTGCCGTGGTTTGTGTCTGAACTACCTGCAAAAGATATATTAAACATGGTGGTCCAGTGTAGGTAGTATTCTACAATAAGCTGCCATGGTTTGTGTCTGAACTACCTGAAAACGATATCTCAAACGTGGAGGTCCAGTGTAGGTAGAATTTTCTCATACAATAAGCTGTCATGGTTTGTGTCTGAACTGCCATGAAAAGTAATAAAGATTAAAGAACTCTATTAATTAAAGTCTAAGACTGAAAAGCGATATGGAAAAACTTAAAGAATGTTATATTTGTGTCATGTGCTCTTTAAGAAATGGTAAAAAAATGTTCCTTTTATTTAGTCTCGCCGAAGTATACGAAAAGGCGCTAAACAACGTTCTCAATATTCAACCGAATTTCAAAATGGACGAAAATCTCAACGACAAGAACACAATGCCGGAGAAAAAGCCCTCAGCGGCATTAGATACCCAGTACTTTCAAGCCCCGGGAGGATGCAAGCTCCTACATCCCCCACGCAACGACACACACCTACAACAACAACGAATTTGCGACGAAAAGAAACTCAATCCAACAAATAAATCTGCATTTCATGTCCCGGAGAAAAGACGCCTACCCAACGGCCAATCACGTTACGGGAATTGGTCACATGACCACCCGTTTCCCTATACGGTAAACTACCCCGGCGAATATTATCCCCTCGTTCACCGGCCGCCATATTATCCTCGCTACGATAATTTGTACTTGGAAAGGTTCAATTACTATGCCGGACCACGAAGGCGGGAATTTCCCGTGTTTACACACGTGTTGCCATGGTTACAATTTGAGAGAGACTATAAACCGATGACGTCATCGCCGAATAAGCCGAGGTACGGTGACATGCCCCCGAAAGGCACTTTGGGATACGACACGAGAAAGGACACAAAAGATGTTGCGCAACTTCAATTCGGACCCATGTCCTTGAGCCGCGAGGACAAGACCGCTGACCAAAAACAAAGCGAGAACGTTGGCTCAGAAAGTCATGAAAATTCGCGCATGCGCAATGGTGAGAAGTGCGTCAAAAGTCCAGACTTGTATAACGTAAAGACAAGACGCATGCGAGCGGTTGACAAAAGGCATGATTTGAATACCACAAACAAAAAGGACAGTTTTGGCAGCCCCAAGGAATTGTTTCTCTTTAGTCTGGGCTTGACCAGGGTAGACAAGTACCACGAGGGATGATTGTATACATTGATAGTACATTGTAGGATACGGTGTTTTGTAGGATAGGGTGTTTTGTAGAAGCGTAACATTAAACGTATCAAATTATCAAATTAATATTAATGTAGACCATGGCTCTGACCTTATTTTAAACTAAATCTGTTACTTGAGTTTTACGCGACAATACTTAACAATTAGCCAACGAGGCCGAGTTGGCTATGAGCGAATAGTCAACGAGGCGAAGCCGAGTTGACTATTCGCTCATAGCCAACGAGGCCGAGTTGTCTAATTGTTTTAGTATAAACTATAGCATTTATTGAGAACTAGGGAACACAATACAAAAGTAAACAAAAGTATTAATATTAATTTTAAACGTGAATTTTCACGCCATTGTTTTGAATTTTGCTACTAGTAGACTATCACTAATAGTCTACGAGTAGCGTAGCCAATCAGAACGCAGGAAAAGTGATAGTCTATTACTAAGTTTATACTAATATACAATAGTCCAGGCGTGTGCTATCGATCATCGATGAAAATCGATACCAATCAATATCAGTTAATTGATTGATTGACATTGGAAATCAATAACCAATCGATGACCCTGATGTTTGTGATTATCGATTGGTATCGATTTTCAATAATAATCGATGATTGATTGGCATCGAATTTCCCTGCCAATCGATAGATTCAATATAGATCGACATACTTGATAACGGTAGCCAGATAATTAAAGGATTTCTTAGTTTTGTCTTTAATGAATAAACTGATAAGTAGTTTTAGATGCTATATATATATATATATCAACTGTTTTTTATCGCGAGTGTCAATAACAATTGATGGAACAGATAAAAATTTCACCAAAAGAATTGTGATTATCGATTATTGATTGAAAAAAATAAATCAATTTATCCGTTCAGGACGCGGGCGGGCGGGTGTTTAGGACTATAGGACATAAAATACAATAAAATACAACATACATTTTGGAGAGCAACACGCCGTCTTGAGAGCGTGAATGAATTTAATTGTGTTTATATCCGAGCCCTTTCTGGCATCCTTAAAGCGTTTTACCGTGCTGTAAAGTTGAAAACCTTTGAAAAGCCTGTTAAAACCTAGAAATTGGAATGCAAACAGAAAAAGTCCTAAGAAAATCCGTTCTAACCAGAAACTAAAGATTAATTTGTAGTGGCCTAATGATTACGCAGCTTGTCATGAAACTAGGGACTTTAAGATAGGCCTAATCTACGACGCGGACGTGATGAAAAAACAGTCGCTAATGTTTGGAAACCAGTTTTAATTTGTTTCTCTCGCGTATCTGACTTTGTTTACCAACTGGAGTCCATGCGACTGTTTTTCGTCACGTCCGCGTCGTAGATTTAGCATATCTTAAAGTCGCTACTATTGCAACAACGCGTGCAATGTTGAGATCAGGGTTCGTGCTGGTCTCACTTGCAGGGACGTAGGCAGGGGGGGAGCCTTGGGAGCCGCGGCTCCCCCCCTTTGGTAATATTTAGTGCTAATACTTACTGCAAAACCAGGAATTATGCCCCACATATAGCCACAACTACCTTTAATCCGAAGAATGTAAGTTTTGGTGTGGAATAGGTTATTTTGTGGAGCCAAAATTATGGTTTATACGTCAAATGTTCAGGTTTTGGACGTTAAAACATACGCCCCCCCAAGGAATGAAGAGCAGGGCTCCCCCCCTTTGAAAGTTCTGGCTACGTCCCTGCTCACTTGAAAGGTGAATTCAAGGAGAAATCTAGGAGTTTTCAAGGAGCAAAATAGCATTTTTCAAGGACCTCCAAATTGAACAATTCCTTACGTTATCCCTATGTAACAACACTTTACCAGTTGTATCTATTTAACATCTTGCTTTTCTCCGTTTCTCGTGTCTTTATCATCACAATTATTTTACCAACTAACAAAATTTTATACTATGGTCTATGGATTTTACTTTTCTTTCGAGAAAGTATTCAAGGAGTATTTAAGGAATTTTTAGAAAACTGTAAGTTTCAAGGGCTTTTCAAGCGCCCTTGAAATTCTGAATTTCATTCAAGTAGTGTTTATGGACTTCAAGGAGTAGCACAAACCCTGTGAGATAAATGGTCTTTTGACATTGCAAAAAGTTGCTGTGGTTTGTGTTTGAACGTAACTATCTTAACAGACTTTCCAACCATTTATAGGACCAAATAACGCTGAAGTTGAACTACTTTATTTATAAAGATGATTCAAAATACCTAAACTAATTTTAATACGACCACGCGTTAATTTCAACAGTTATAAATAGTTAATATAAAACATGCTAATTTAAACTATAAATCAATCAACAAAACAAAATACTTACTGGACAGTTTACGAAGTAAATATTTCTTCAGCAAAGAATTCGTTTAAAGAAGTTTTCAATTAAGTAAAAGAACAAATTCAAACATGGCGCCATTTAAACTTTAAAGTCCTATTCCTGAGTACTTCATCTTGTATAGATGAAATGGTTCAACCATCCAGTCAATTTAATGCAGATCAGTGGCTCACTGAACTCTATAGTAACACTGGATAGATGTCCTTCACATCAGTACTTCATCTTGTATAGATGAAATGGTTCAACCATCCAGTCAATTTAATGCAGATCAGTGGCTCACTGAACTCTATAGTAAATACTGGATAGATGTCCTTCACATCAGTACTTCATCTTGTATAAATGAAATGGTTCAACCATCCAGTCAATTTAATGCAGATCAGTGGCTCAGATCTATGATAAACACTGGATAGATGTCCTTCTGCATAGTTGAACCATTCATTTTTAATAGATGAATCATGGTAGGATTTCCATCCAGTAATATTATACAGTTCAGTGAGCCACTGATCTGCATTAAATTGACTGGATGGTTGAACCATTTCATTTATACAAGATGAAGTATTCATAGGTAGGATTTCTATCCAGTATTATTATACAGTTCAGTGAGCCACTGATCTGCATTAAATTGACTGGATGGTTGAACCATTTCATTTTTAATAGATGAAGTACTCATAGGTAGGATTTCTATCCAGTATTATTATACAGTTCAGTGAGCCACTGATCTGCATTTAATTAACTGGATTGTTGAACCATTTCATTTTTAATAGATGAAGTACTCATAGGTAGGATTTCTATCCAGTATTATTATACAGTTCAGTGAGCCACTGATCTGCATTAAATTGACTGGATGGTTGAACCATTTCATTTTTAATAGATGAAGTACTCATAGGTAGGATTTCTATCCAGTATTATTATACAGTTCAGTGAGCCACTGATCTGCATTTAATTAACTGGATTCTTGAACCATTTCATTTTTAATAGGTGAAGTACTCATAGGTAGGATTTCTATCCAGTATTATTATACAGTTCAGTGAGCCACTGATCTGCATTAAATTGACTGGATGGTTGAAGCATAATGGTATCCTTTTTTGTTGTTTGTAAGGAAATTTGTTTTGTAAGGAAATTTGTTTTGAGTAAGTTTTGTAAGGAAAGATAATCAGCTTTCTCGCCTTCAGGTTGAACATTAAATCGACATAAAAAGGTGATTAAAAAACGAACCATTAATCTGATAAATATTAAATAAGGTGACCCTATATTTGAGAAGAAGAGTTAAGGCTTTCTCAAGTTTTGCAAAAGTAATCTATGACATCGAAAAGGATATGGAATTTTGTGTTATCGATAAGAAATAAGTCAGTCGAAAGAAAAGTTTGCTGAAGTTTCAGAATTTTCTCACTTCAAAAGACAATGGCCAGTTGCCAAGGTTACGTCACGAGTGATTTTCCTGGCGGTAAACGTGTTCCGTATAATGAAAACAAGAGCCCAGCATAATGCTTTAAATAGAGCCATACACACAAATATATATATAAGTTTTATTAAAAGTGACGCTTCGACTTAACTCAAGACATCTTTAGACTACAGTAAAATTGCAATGACAAGGGCTATGAATAAATTAAATCACCATATTACAATGGTATTACATACAAGGAATTGAGAGTGGGTGCGGGAATCAAAATAGGAAAGAGGGACAGAACTCCTTGCCTTAAGGAAGTTTTGAATTTTGAGATTAGAAGACTTTCGCCAGTTAGAAGTTCATAGGGTTGGAGAAGAGACTAAGGTGGCCAATGGCATTGAGATGCGACAGAATGCTTGTGAATGTGAGATTGCGCATGCTGCTCCCTTTGTCTGTTAAGGTAGAAACACGTACCGTGTAGTATATTCTTTTAAGTGTCGATGCGTCATTTACACACCCAAGTACACCTCAATACCACTGGCCAGACAGCTTCCATTGACGACTTTCTTCCCGCGCCAACCCGGACGAACTTCTGACTCGCGAAAGTCTTTTAACCATTGGCTTGCAATGCGCCAAGATGCGTCCTATACTTTAGTATGCTACTCTCTCTAACGCCAAACGATTTTACTCGTCAGTGGTAGGGTATTGCCAGTAAAGATTCGGCGGTTGAGTAGCGGGACAAATCTACCTGAAAAGTACAATAAGAACTTCGGTCGACGCTTCGGGCTAGTGACTAACTTCCAGACCGAGACGAAGTGCCTTCGCTCGAAACGTCATAGTTCTCTTACTGTATTTTTCAGGTAGTTTTATACTACTCAACCGCCAAATCTTCGTTAAGCGCGAGTGAGATAAGCACAGTTCACACGAGTGAGATAAGCACAAGCATAAGGAAGGATAGAAAAGGTAAAACAAAGAGATGCAGTGAAGTGTGCAACACAAACGTCGACACAAGCACAAGTATAAGCACAAGCCTCTAAGCATAAGCTAAGCCGGAACAGAAGACATTTCAAAACCAAATTCTTTCCGCTTTAATATTTTTAAATTTTTAGCGTATTTGCAATTCCTAGTTTTGTAAACATATTGCAATAAACTTGTCTTTGAAACTGTCGATTGTACCATAATAATAAAAAAAGCCCTGGAGGGAAAGTTTTCATTTGTACAGAATTTCTGTTTCAGCTTATCTCACTCATGTGAACAAGGCTTTAGACTCTAACGAAGACTGGCACCACGCGTTCGAGTTTATCTTACAATGCGCCCTACTTGTAGTATTTTACTCTGTCTAACGCCAGACGATTTTACTTGTTGGTGGTAGGGTACTGCCAGTTAATGGATTTAATACCTTGTAATATATATAGCAATTTAATTTATTCTTAAACCTTGCAATTGTCATGGTATTCAGATATTGGTGCATGAATTTGCATGACCTAATACACTAGCTCAAATTTCCTGTCAGATTTTGCTGTGACATGACTGATACGATTGTCCAATGTTTATAAAGCAGAGTAACTAACAGCGTGTCGCAGTTCGCAACAATGGCTTTTGGACTCGCTACGATTTGGAAGACTTTGGTGGAATGTAAAAGGTTTTTAATACTGGTATTGACACCGACTCTCCTCTGCCCTCTGCCGGCACTGGTCCCCGATAAAGTGAGTTTTTGCTGTATTCAGTGTTTTTAGCGTGAGAAATATGCGACGTCAACGTAGCGTGAAATTTTGCTTGTTTTACCAGTTGCTACGTGTTTCGTATTTTTAAGCAAAGCGATTTTTTACAGCGCATTTAGGTATTTTTTAAGCATGTGAACGGATAGAACCGTATAGAATGTATAAAATTGTTAGGATAATTGCCTATATATTTGAATGAGTTCGTATTGGTCATCTAATTAACGCTCAGACAAGCCAGGAAAAATCAAGGCTAAAAATCGCAAGTAGCTATTAATATAACATGTAGTAAATGTAATTATATTTTTAATTAGTTTGTGAGTTCGTCGCGCGAGATTTCGACCATTTCAAACTACTCTTAACCGGCAAAGTTTCGTATTATTGATTTATTGAATATCGCGCCGGCTTTGTTTAGACACACACACCTAGCGACTCTTATGAGGACTATTTTCGGTCAAAAAGAAGCTAAATTTAAGACTCTCCACCTTCATTTGGTCGAACTTAGAAAAATCAGTTCGCTTGATCGAAATACTTCGCCGGGCAAATCGCGTACAGACCAAATCAAATGTATTATAAAGTGTAGAGTCTAGAATGTGATTCTTTACTAAGCAAAGCCAAAACAACACTGGTGAGGAATCGCCAGGTGTGTCGTAACAAAGGTTGTAAGATAATAAAAATCAGTTGAAACAATTACTTTTTACGTGAAAAACCGGAAGGTATATAAAAGACCTCACACAGCTCCAGTATGAAGAAAACAGCGCGAATTTATTGCGAGTCACATTTACAACAATTCACACGGAATTAATTATGTTTATATATGGATCAAACACAATATATTCAGCTAAGGGGTCGGCTATATTAAGCATAATCGAGGATGTTGATAAAAGATTAAAGCGATTTGCGCAGAGTCATGCTATGTAGAAATGTACGCACAGAAAAACAATGAACATAGCCCGCGTTTCACTTCACCGACATTATCATTCTCATTCATTTCTTTGTTGTCTTCTGGGCATGTTTAGTAAGAAAAATATCGGCAAAGTAAAACGAGATTCATGCTCGCAATTTCTCTGCGAATATATTTTTAGCTAACATCGTTCTGTGTCGGAAATTGCGTCACAGGTTGTGTCAATGAAATATTTGCAAGTGTCAAAAGCGGGTATTTGCCGCAATGAATTAGGTGTAATCAAAGACCATCTCTGCGGCTTGACAGGTTTTTATTAGGCAACATTATCATTCCCGACTACCCCTTCGCGGAATGGAAAATCTTCACGAAAATATCAGCCATAATTTGGGATCAAATTCTAGATCACGCTCTATTGTCTATTTAACTACAATTGAGTCTACGTTTTTTTAATAAATAATTCCACCGCTTTTATCCAAAACTACTTAATTAGTGAATTGCATTATCCCAAGGACAGAACGAAAGGTATTCTTAAAGAACGCGACAGGTTCTATTTACAGGGCTTGCATAATAGTTTAGTTCGTCTAGATGGAAATGTCAGACATCTATACTTGAGTCTTGGCGCCGTACTAAAATTCGAAGGGACTCGAAAACGGTTGGTGTGGGCGCAGCCTTAAAGAACGAGAAGTTTTAAAACTTCTCGGCTACGCCCACACTAATCCGTTTTCGAGTACCTTCGTTTTTGATATTTCAAAAACGCATAAAAATATCTGCGTCCACATCAACGTCTTCGGATCGTTTTCGACCGTCCACACTAGCACTTATTGTAACATACGCTTTCATTATTTTCGGGCTTTACTTATTCATTTCGTCGTTCATTATGGAAAAAATCTTACAGCAAGACCAGGAAAATGTCTACAGAGAAAGTGGCAAATCCTTACGTAATGTTCGTCGAGATTTGACTTAAAATCACCGCTGAAAATATGGCTTGTATTGACTTGTCAGAGATAGATTAAAAAGAACCCAGGACAGTGTAGAGCATTATGTTGTCTTAGTAAGATATTGCTTGCAGATTAATGATCAATATATCCAGTTCGAGACAAGCAATTCAGCAAGAATCAGAGCAAACAACACGAACACAAGCAAGCGTTTTTGAAAACCTGTGTTTTCGCGCGCCACACTGGTTGGATACTTGGATTAAGTTATATAAACTATTTTACATATATTTCCTCAACAATTACTTACGGACTAATCCTATATAAGTATATATATGTATAGAGGAAATGGTAGTGATATGCTGTGTTTAGTATATTCATGTACAGGCCTGTTTTGGAAAGCTGAAACATGATCTTACTACGTGCAAAAATATACCTTAGCCTAACCATAATATTCATGCTGAACCATGCGCATACGAGAAAGCGTGGCCGATCAAACGGCCTCGCGAAGTCGTTTAATACTTTAGCCAAGAGCGTTCGTGTGCAAAGTCAAAACCACAGATCAAAAGTCAAAACCGCAAAAACGTTGACAATTAAACGAGAAAAGACGAAAACCACAACAGGCATCAATCATATTTAACAAGTGGTGTTGAAGAACGAGGCAGTAAAGAATGAGGAAATTGTTTACGAGGTCAAGGGATTAAAGCCCCGTAGAACAGACGAGCAAGTTCCTTGTCGAGTTTACTTGTTCGTGTGTACGTGTGTCCGTGTAAGTTTTTTTCGATCAATTTTTCCTTGACAAGTTTTACTAGACTTGCTACAAGTCGACTCGCATAATGACTGGGTTAATACGGACTGAGTTTACTTTACTGGGTTAATCCCAATTTCCGACTCGCGCTTTCGTTGAATTGGGCTTAACTGCGCGTCTGAGCTTTAATGGAGTCGACTTGTAGCAAGTCTAAAGTTTTACGAGCCAGTGTATTAACGACATAAGTGAATGCTTCATGTTTATAGCGGCAATGGTCGCTCAACTAGATCGAAAATAAGTGTGCAGTGTCGTACTGCGCATTTCCTTGTCAAGTTTTCCTTGTCGGCCGTACACACGAACAATACTCCTTGTTCGAAAGCTGGCATGACTAGCTTTTGAACAAGGTAATAAGGTAATAAGTGGGGTGTGCTTATTATCCTTACTTGCAGCTGAGAGCTAAGCTGAATTGCGAAGGACACAGCTCAACGTGACCAAGTCGAAGGCTTTCTAGGCGCATACTTGCAGCCACCTTTTGCTCGCCATCACGGTTATTCACGGAGCACAGCTACGGTGGAAGGCCAGAAGGGCCAGTTAGGGATTAAACCCAACCCACCCTGTCAACATTGACGGCAACAAAAAGTGAATGATAATGATAATATCGGTGGAGTGAAACGCGGGCTATGACACTATGTGCGTACATTTCTATACAATATGTACTACATGGCTCTGCGCAGAAATTGTATTGCAAGTGCAGCAAAAACTTCCCTGTGTAACGTGGCGTGAAATGTTAAACATTGCACCGTGCTTTGGCTACGAACGAATGCGCGCAGGAAGGAAGGCGATATATGTTCGACACTTGAGAATTTAATTGCGTGTTCCGTAAACAAGCTGTTTGAACAAGGTTAGCGATTTGAAATGTCTTATAATTGTATAAACTATTGTATTGGTATTTCGTACGAGGGTTCGTAGCATTTTCTGCGGTAATTTGTCTTGAAAACAAGCTATTCGGCTGTCTGTTTGGAAAACGTGACAAGGAAATGCGCAGTACGCCACTGGACACTCATCTTCGATCTAGTCGAGTGGCCATTGCCAGTTTAAGCACGAAGTACTCATTTGTGTCGTTAATATGAGGGCTCGTAAGCTTGTCATGGAAAAATTGATCGAAAAAACTTGTTTGCCGCACACACGAACAAATAAACTCGTCGAGGAACTTGTCAAGGAAAACTTGCTCGTCTGTACGAGGCTTTAAACCGGAAGGTGCAACATTGACCTTCAATGTCGTAATACATGAACTTGAACAGAATTAAGACAGACGGCGGTATATTTGTCCACGCGTGCGACGCAAGTGCTATGTTTACTAGTCTTGGATATATTTGGCGGCAAATAGAATAGAAATGAGAGATGTGGACATGTGGTTCAATTTCCTCGCTCCTATAAATGTCGACATTTCTGAAGTTTAAATAACCATCACCTGCTGCGCCGAAACGCTTACTGCAAACCCCACCAAGAAGTCTATTGAACATTGTACGTGGGGGATTTGCCTTCACTCTTTCAAGGCTTTGTTTCGCCGATTTTGGCACAAAACACGAAATATAAACATGTTGAAATGACAAATAGGGAAGAAATTCAATCAGTTTTTAGAAAAAAGGGAAGCATTTAAGCAAAAAAAATACTTAATTTGCCCCAATATAACTCAGACGACTTGTGACATTGAGGAAAAACGTCTATAGATTTGAGGAAAAGAATTGTCAAATCGCATCCCATTTATACAAACAAACACGAACTCGTGAGTTTAAATTATTTCAAATTCAAATCAAGCACCCATTGCACAATATTTTACGTTGTATATCATGCACAAAAAGGGGTTTATCATGGCGAATTGAAACACCTTAAAGGTGTGGGAGAACGAAGCGTTTGAATTCGCCATAACTATAGAGCACTCAGTGATTACATTACCGCCGCTTAAGTCAAGTATTCTGATTTTCTTCATCTGTCTGCTGAGCATGAGCATGAGCGCGAAGTGTCCGTTGCATTATACGGGTTTGTTATAGTACAATACTGTTTCAAAATGCTCTCTAGAAGATTTGGAAGAATAGAAGCCATGAGTTTAAGGTAGAATATGACTCTGTTGGTGAGCATAAAAATATACAGGGTGTATCCGCAAAAAAAAGGTAATCCAGCTTTGACTGGTTGCTGTGCGTCAAATACTGGGTTAAACGATTTAATTTTTACATAGAACGATTTGCGCTGGTTATTCCCATCGAGGGAAGAAAGCATTATCGACCAACAATTTTAAATAGACGAGTACTCGGTTACTTTTGTCCGTAATGAAACATGAAAAGCATCAGTGGAAACCTAAGGAGTTGTTCTTTCGTTCTATGTAAAAATTAGATCATTTAACCCAGTATTTGACGCACAGCAACCAGTCAAAGTTGGATTACCTTGATACACCCTGTACAAAAACTTTCATACGCGAGTAAGACACTTCAGTTGCGCATTCAGTTCTTGTTAGCCCGGCGACACGTTATGCGTCGAGATAAAATTACAGTTGAATCATAACATGTAGCTGAGACTGGAAGAATTAATACATGCATATCAAAGTATTCAACTGTTCAATTTGACCATAATTTGCCCATTAAATAATTTTTGTACAAGCATACTTCGTCTTCTGTGTGGAATATATTTTCTAATTCTCCAGTAACTTTTTGCATATTCAAATGATGATTGAACAGTTGAATACTTTGATATGCATATTTTAATTCTTCCAGTCTCAGCTACATGTTATGATTCAACTGCAATTTTATCCCGACGCAGAACGCGTCATTTGGATGCATTTAATAGGATTCGAACATTTTACTTCGTCAGTTTTGTTTTTGGTCGTGATGCAAGTAGGCTAGATTTTGTCCTATCCAAACGCCGGACTACTTAAGGTTCTGACAACCTCTTAAATTGATCCTCTCATGATATTTGCCTCAAAAAACAACGAAAACCACTCGCAATAACAGCTTTTATTGCCGTATATCTAGTTAGAATTTTTCTTTTCTTTGAACATGCTTCGTGATTTATCACTTTTCTTCATCCGATAAACATTTTCCAAGATATTTTGCTCTAAAACGCGGAAAAATCAGAGCGTAATCAGAGTGGAATAAAGCTGGTGACGTCAGATCGGAAACGGACGTTATTCGCAGTCTTGACATTCTATCCTGTGCTACAGTGTTTACAGAAGAGTGCAAGAACATCCGAATACAACACAACGCAAAGGCATTTTGCCCTTGTTTGACCAAGCAATTGTAAATTTACACTAGCTAGCGCACGCAATCACTTCCGCTCCATATTTGATGTCACGAACCTTATTCAGACCCAGAGTCTTTTCTCCCGGCCATGTATTTAGAGCCAAATATCTTCGGAAATCTTTATCAAAAGAAGGAATGTAACAAATCATTCAACTCGTCTCAATTGTCATGAATCGTCTTCATGTTAATGAGTTGTTTAGAGGGGCTGTTTTAGATCTCTAGGGAGAACAGTTTAGAACTGATAGAGCTATCCAGTATAAATATAGTTAGTTTAGGAACACTGGTCAAATAAGGGATGACCTTTACTGGACTTCTAGGGAGAACAGTTTAGAACTGATAGAGCTATCCAGTATAAATAAAGTTAGTTTAGTTTAGGTTTCCTCCTGTAGTGACACTGGATCAATAAGAGATGACCTTTACTGGACTTCTAGGAAGAACAGTTTAGAACTGATAGAGCTATCCAGTATAAATAAAGTTAGTTTAGTTTAGGTTTCCTCCTGTAGTGACACTGGATCAATAAGAGATGACCTTTACTGGACTTCTAGGAAGAACAGTTTAGAACTGATAGAGCTATCCAGTATAAATAAAGTTAGTTTAGTTTAGGTTTCCTCCTGTAGTAACACTGGATCAATAAGAGATGACCTTTACTGGACCTCTAGGAAGAACAGTTTAGAACTGATAGAGCTATCCAGTATAAATAAAGTTAATAAAGTTAGTTTAGTTTAGGTTTCCTCCTGCAGTGACACTGGATCAATAAGAGATGACACTTACTGGACCTCTAGGGAGAACAGTTTAGAACTGATAGAGCTATCCAGTATAAATAAAGTTAGTTTAGTTTAGGTTTCCTCCTGCAGTGACACTGGATCAATAAGAGATGATCCTTACTGGACCTCTAGGGAGAACAGTTTAGAACTGATAGAGCTATCCAGTATAAATAAAGTTAGTTTAGTTTAGGTTTTCTCCTGTAGTAACACTGGATCAGTAAAAGATGACCTTTACTGGATCTCTAGAGAGAACCGATTAGAACTGACTATCTAATAGGAAGAATTGTTTAAAACTGATAGAGCTATCCCGTTGTTCAGCTAGTTTAGTTTATATTCAAAACATGGAAATAATATCCGTGGACTTTTTATGAAACGCATCGCGTCTTACTATTTTGTGAAGCCATTCTTTTTATTATTATAAATACACGTCCATGATAGTTAAAAATAGTGACACCTCACCCCCAAGCAAGATGTTGCTAAAACCATTGATTTTTTTGCATGACTATTTTCGTGCAAATCAACATTGTGGGGGAGGGGGTGATTTTGGAAATTTTAAAAAATCTACGAATAATTTCCATGACTGTAGCAAGCAAAAACAAATATTCTTAATTAGTTTAGCTTATCATAACGTTTCTTTTACAGAAAGGACGATGTGCATACGCAATCTTAATCATGGCTGTCTATTGGGTCACAGAAGTATGCCCGTTGGCTGTAACATCTTTGTTACCTTTGATTCTTTTCCCACTTTTGGGCGTGGTCGAGGCAAAGGCTATCAGCCCACCGTATTTTAGTGATACAAATATTCTATTTATGGGTGGTTTGCTGGTGGCAGTAGCCGTGGAGTACTGGAATCTACATAAAAGGATTGCTCTGTTTGTGTTGCTCAAAGTTGGCGTGCAACCTAGGAGGTATGCATACTGGTTACTATAATAGTCTATGTTAGTGTTATTGCTTACCAAGTGGCAGAGAGAGCTTGATGTTCGAGACCAGCCCAGTAATGTGTTTGTAAAACCCAGCAAGTACTCCTCTTATACACACGTATTAAAAACGTACAACTTCATGCAACTAACCGGCAGCAATATTGACTGAGATAGCTGCTTTTAAACTTGAATAAACATTTTTGGAACTGTCGAGAATTAGCTAAAAATGGCGTATTAAACTAATTTGATAACCGTTGCCATTTTATCGTAAGTATTATTTAAATGAAGTGAAGTTGAAGTTAGAAATGTTTCTTGAATAGATATGCTCTTTTATTCTAACATTTGGCTTTCTAACTTCAACTTCACTTCATTGAAACGAATACTTACGTAAAATGCTAATGGTCATCAAATTATTTAATAGGCCTATATTTAGCTAATTCTCGATACTTCCAAAAATGTTTACTCACGTTTAAACGCAGCTATCTCGGTCAATATTGCATGAAAATGCACATGGCATATATCAAAATTTAAGTTAGACATCGCTGAATGCAAAATAGTTGTTTAAGTGTAATACCTCTTTTAGTTTTTAAGTTATACTAAATCAAACAGTCGTAATTGTTTTTGCGCCCCCTGGTATATAAATGCGTCAATGGTTATATAGATCATTCGATGGAACTCGAATGGATCATCAGAAGGTGAAACATAGAATTACAATCTACGGAATAATTAAGATAACCTACTGTAAGGTTGCCTCGCGTTGTACGAAATTGGGGGAAATATAGAATGTGTTATCATGCGATCAAAGACTGGAAGTCTTTAACCGCTGATATTAGGCACTCATCAAACATTTCAATTCTTAGACGTAATCTCTATAGACTTTTACTAGAATAATTTTATAATTTGTATTGCGGTTAATAGTGAACTTGTGTTGGTATTTTTTATTGTATTAATCTAAAGGTAGTTAAGTTAATTAATTCAGGTCCTTAATTCAAGTTTTCCCGATTAAATATTACTACCAGTACCAGTACCAGTACCAGTACCAGTACCAGTACCAGTACCAGTACCAGTACCAGTACCAGTACCAGTACCAGTACCACTACCAACATGTCTATACCACTACCAACATGTCTATTACCACCGTTCTGATAACAATGTTCTTTTATTATAAGTGCTGAACTGCATTTCAGACCCCCCCCCCCCCATATCATGCTAGACAATTTTACTCTATATTATAACACAAGACAATTTTACTTGTCAAATAGCCACCCCTCAGGGATAACCAGCAGTTATGTCTCTTCTTAACCCACCAAGCCAAAAGCAGTCCTTTTATTAGTTTATTCTGTTTTATAACGCCATATTATTGTAAGCTATATATTAAAGCTGGATGATTTTACTTGAGGGGAAACCCCCTGGGGTTAAATGACCAGCTTGTAGGTTACTGGCATATACAATTTTGTTGGGAATATTGCAGATTGATATTCCTAGTATTGAACTTGTTGCTTTCTAAGGTGCTCTTCCTGTATCCTAAACTTTAGTGCTAAAATAGCTTAAAACAGGAACATGTGATGTACTGATGTCACATCCACATGAATTGTGAACAGTGTGAAATTTTTAATGTTATTGTAAAACTTGTATGAAGTCATTTCTATTACATCTATTGATTTATACTACATGGTCAATGTTTTGTTGTATGGTCTCATCAAAACACTTCAAGTAGCCCCCTAGCACATATTTTTAGAATTGAGGCTGCCCCCATTCAGGGTAAAAATAATTGAGGTAAAAATAAACAAAGTCTATTTAGGCAACACGTTCTAACCACTTTGCAACAAACACCACTACTAAAATACCATTATATTTAACACCCATTTAGATTGCTATTCGGCTTCATGTCTGTGACAGCCTTTCTATCGATGTGGCTCAGTAACACAGCAACAACGGCAATGATGTTTCCAATTGCTCAAGCAGTCTTGCAAGAACTGCGAGAGGGCACACAAAATGTAGACAAAAATGGCGTCGTTAACAACGGCACTGATTTTGCGATGCACAAGGCGGCCAATCATAATAAAGAAAATATTGCAGCCAATCATATTAAAGAAGAAAATATTGCAGCCAATCATATTAAAGAGGAAAATTCTGTAGAAAAAATGGACTCGATGGAGAGTATAGATATAGAAAAGTCCGATGAAGGAATTGTAAGGTAAAAAATGTAGAAGATATTTTTCTAGGTCGCGTATTTGCGATGAAAAGCGTTCAAACGCTAAAATATTTTGGCGTACTTCTCAAAATTGGTTTGTTTTAGATGTATTTTCTAATTTATACGGTAAGCTACCTTTTTAAATGCATCTGGCAGTTGAGAAACATATATTTGGTTCAAATTTGGCTGTTTTGACCCAATAATATTGGTTAAAATAGAATGCATCTGAGACAATCAATTTAAATTGGTCATTATGTATAACCATTAACTGGCAGTACCCTACCACTGACAAGTAAAATCGTCTGCCGTTAAACAGAGTAAAATACTACGGTAGGGCGCATCTGGACGCATTGCAAGCTAATGGGTTAACAAGAGACACTGGCAGATAGTTTTGTTAACCCATTAACTGGGAGTACCCTACTACTGACGAGTAAAATCGTCTCGCGTTAGACAGAGTAAAATACTATAAAGTAGGGCGCATTGCCAGCTAATGGGTTAACCAATCCGGGCGCATTGCCAGCTAATGGATAACCTTCACGACTCACCCTGGCCTTATTGGTCCAGTGTTACTACATAAAGAAACCTGGGTATATTTTGTCAGTTTTAAACTGTTCTCCTCAGAGCTTCAATAAGGGATTAAGGATCTCTTATACTTGACTGTCTTCTATTTTTCTTTTAGGGTCGAAATCAAGAAGGTAGGCTATTTTGAACTTTGTACAGTTTGTTTTGTTACGTATTTGTCAGTTTAACATTAGCTTGCCGTTTCTCTTTTACCTAAGAAATCGAAAACATTTTCCGTGCTTCAATATACAGTTATAGAAACACGCATGGGAGTTTGGGAGAACGAGAAATTTCGAGTTTTTCCAAACTACCACATAACTGTATAGAAGCAAAGCAAACAATATTTCATAATATAACTAAAGAAAAGACATTTTTACATCGAAATAGCGTACGCTGTATTATATTTTGTGCTTGTACTGAGTCTAATAAAGGGACCAGTTCTCCAATATATTCGTGAGAAATCGTCATGAGCAAGCGCCATTCACTTCTGAATTAAATCTATATTCTAAAAGAATATCTCAATTTCGTCGATGTCAAAACAAAACAAAGTCTGCCCGAGCACATATTTCGGACATTAAAATAATCTAAGCGAAAAACCATAGCAAAAAGTCTATATATAATGTTAATAAAAACTTTCAACAATGCATTGCTCTTGATATTTCGACGGCTTTTTCAACCATATTTAACATAATTCGGAATATGTACTTACGAAAATGGCGCGAAAAAAGGTCTGAAACTAGCTTGTGAAGCTTTCTTTGGAAACGTCTATTGGTAAAGCATAATTATTTTCAAGTTTATGGCATTCATTTATACTTTTCTTACAGGATGGACAATTGGACCAACATACCAGACTTTGTAAGGGAACCTTCCTAAGTATAGCTTACGCTGCTAATATTGGTGGTACTGGCACGGTCACCGGGACTGGACCGAATCTAATATTAAGTGGCCAATCAGAAGAGTAAGTATGAGAGGCTGGTTATATAATTATTAACATATTAACTCCCAACACTTTCCCATTGATATATTACGTAAAATCATCTGGCGTTAACAAGAGTGTGTATTGTAGCTTATGTGGTTAACAAGAGACAAGAACAGAATAATCATTAATGTTCAATGCTTTCGACTTGACAAGTAAAATGGTCTGGCGTTAGACAGAGTAAGATAATAAAGTAGCGCGCATTGCGGCTTAATGAGTTAATAATAATTGTAAATCTTTTATGGACCTTACTGGACCTCTAGGGAGAACAGTTTAGAACTTATAGAGCTATCCAGTATAAATAAAGTTAGTTTAGTTTAGGTTTCCTCCTGTAGTAACACTGGATCAATAAGAGATGACCCTTACTGGACCTCTAGGGAGAACAGTTTAGAACTGATAGAGATATCCAGTATAAATAAAGTTAGTTTAGTTTAGGTTTTCTCCTGTAGTAACACTGGATCAATAAGAGATGACTCTTACTGGACCTCTAGGGAGAACAGTTTAGAACTGATAGAGATATCCAGTATAAATAAAGTTAGTTTAGTTTAGGTTTCCTCCTGTAGTAACACTTGATCAATAAGAGATGACTATTACTGGACCTCTAGGGAGAACAGTTTACAACTGATAGAGCTTCCTAATGTTTTACTTGTTATTACAGATTATTTCCTGGAAGTGGTGGAATTGGATTCGCTGATTGGTTTATCTATGCTTTCCCAGAAATGCTTATACTGCTGTTTGTAGCCTGGGTTTGGATACAGTGGATGTATTTGGAAACGAGGTAAGTGTATGTTGTACGAAGATACTTGCGACAACCAGTGCAATATAAGCTGTGCTTAAAATTCGCATTTAACCTCATCTTTATTGCTTCGAATAATCCATGTATCTTCATATTATGTAGGGCACTATATATAGAGCTTGCCCTTGCTGGGTCCCCGTGAGCAACTGCCCCGCTCACTGACTGATAGTTCTGGCGCGCCTGGTTGTCAAAGCTAATAGGACTGAGCAGTATTCTCCAATAGCACTATTCAAAAATAAAGCTGTTGGATAGAAGGGAGTCAACCCCAGGGGGTTAATGGTGGCGCACCCACACTTTTTGGATAAGAGAGATAAATGAATATAATAATTTACGTCTTTGGCTTTTGGCCATTTCCATCCGTCATTGATTGAATCGTAGCGCTTGGTGGGGTAATTCTCGTCAAGACCTTGCGTGAGTTAGTTTGAACTTTGTAAGTACCTTAAGGGGCTTCTCTCGAAATATCGGAAATTTCATTTTTTATTTTTCTAGCTTATGAAAACATTTCATAACTGTTTTTATACTGGATAGCTCTAGAATGTTCTCTCTAGAGGTTCAATAAGGATCATCCATTGTTATTCAGTGTGACTACAGGAGGAAACCTAAACTAAACTAAACTAACTTTATTTATACTGGATAGCTCTATCAGTTCTAAACTGTTCTTCCTAGAGATCCAGTAAGAGTCCTCTCTTATTAATCCAGTGTTACTACAGGAGGAAACCTAAACTAAACTAACTTTATTTATACTGGATAGCTCTATCATTTCTAAACTGTTCTCCCTGGAGGTCCAGTAAGGGTCATCTGTTATTGATCCAGTGTTACTAGTTACTACAGGAGGAAACCTAACCTAAACTAACTTTATTTATACTGGATAGCTCTATCAGTTCTAAACTGTTCTCCCTAGAGGTCCAGTAAGAGTCATCTCTTATTGATCCAGTGTTACTACAGGAGGAAACCTAAACTAAACTAACTTTATTTATACTGGACACCGCATAATAATTTATTCTTGTCTTCATCCTATGACTAACACACATTTTCTTTATCGCAGATTGTGGGATTTAATCAACTTCATTCGCTGTCGTTCAAGTAAAAGCAAAAACAGCGAAGCAGTGGAAAAAGCCACGAACGTTATACGACGGCAATACAAGGCACTTGGACCTATTTCGTAAGTAACTTGATCTTTACACGAGGACGGAAGGAAGGAAGGATGAAAGGAGGGCAACTGCAAAAGATAACTCCCTTCTTGACGAGTCATGAATTAGATTCAACCGCAAAAAAACTTGCACTCATTAATCACAAATCTGCAATGCACCCCAATGCACCCCTCCTATATGAACGTGAAGAGGAAAGCGTATTGTGTCAATGGGTTACCCAGATTATCTGCCCACGTCTCTTGTTAACCATTAAGCCACAATGCGCTCATTTCGGATACTTAATCATTTGGTTATCACTGAATACGGTAGAACCCCGATAGGCAATATGTCGAACTCTCTTATCTTGAAATTCATGCTATCTTGAACTTAAGGCTGATTTCCATTCAGTGCAAAATGTCGCGCGATCGACCTTTTGCGATCGTTTTCCTTTGAATTATGAGCCCTCGACCGGATCCGTTCCAGTCGAGGGCTCATAATTCAAAAGAAAACGATCGCAAAAGTCGATCGCGCGACATTTTGCACTGAATGGAAATCAGCCTTTAAACCCATTTCCCGTGGATTTGCCTTTACTGTATTTCAATCATTTCTACTCGGTTATCTTGAAGTCGGCGATCTCGAACTAATTTTACTTCCCTTGATCGAATTTACCCAGTTAACTCAAACTTTACTGACTTCAGTTCGTTGTTTTCATCAGGGAATACACGCACGTATTTGATTTGCAGCGTAAACATGCGCGTAAAACAGACTATAATATATGATGGCTGCGGTCTTTCAGTTTAAGATACTCACAGCACAATTGTTAAATAAACTGCATCGACAGTGTTTATTGTATAGTTCACAAATAGCAGTCGTGGCAACGGGTCATTGGATCAACCACGTTAATTTAATTTAATAATTATCTTTTTGTAACTTGACACTGATTCAGTTATCTGAACTCCGCTCTCTTGAACTTTTTCTCGTTTCCTTTGGCTGTTCGCCATAGCGAGGTTCCATAGTAGAACTGCTCTTTACAAACAACAAATAGGGCGGCTGTTTCTGCAGTCCATTTATCGTGCAATATCGCTAGTTGTAATGGGAGTCTCAGGAGTTTTGAGGAGAATTTTCAGTCTCGACGGATAAACCAATCACTGTTAAAAGTTGTCGATAGCCGAAATTTTTAATTTTTGTAGATTTGCAGAGATAGCAGTGCTAGTTCATTTTGTTATCTTGGCGTTACTATGGCTGTTCCGAGATCCGAAATTTATTGATGGATGGTCTGTTTTATTTAAAGATGGGTAAGATCAACAGAAAGGCATGCAAAGCCGCAATGTACTAACTTTATTCATACTGGATAGCTCTATCAGTTCTAAACTGTTCTTCCTAGAGGTCCAGTAAGAGTCATCTCTTATTGATCCAGTGTTACTACAGGAAGAAACCTAAACTAAACTAACTTTATTTATACTGGATAGCTCTATCAGTTCTAAACTGTTCTCCCTAGAGGTCCAGTAAGGATCATCTCTTATTGATCCAGTGTTACTACACGAGGAAACCTAAACTAAACTAACTTTAATTATACTGGATATCTCCATCAGTTCTAAACTGTTCTCCCTGGAGGTCCAGTATTGGGATGATCTTGGAGGGAAACCTGAAATACATTTACTCAAAATTCATATATATTGTTTGTACAGATATGTCCGGGATGGCACAGTCGGTATTGTTGTCGCGTTTTCTTTGTTCAATTTCCCTTCTCGGAAACCAAGAATATTTTCACGAATATTTTCCAAGGATAACGAATACGATATTGAAGGTACGATTATTTTATAGTTCTCACCTGTTCGTGTGCGTGCGTGTGTGTGTTTGTCTGTCCGCTGTGAGCACAATATCGCAAATAATATCAAACATTTCTATACGAAAATTTGTTCAGCTAATGGCCATAGGCCTAGCAGAAGGTTCATTTTGGATGAAAATTCGATGAGAAATTTATAAAGTATAATTTATTGAACAATTACCGTGGTATGAAGACAACGACTTGTGTCTTGTCATGAATTATTTAATGAGATTGAGAAATATATCATTGTTTTGCTTTTCTTTAGAAACACCAAGTGATGGACGCTCAGCGACATTGCTTGACTGGCCGACAGTGTCACAAAAATTTGCCTGGAATATTGTACTCTTGTTGGGAGCTGGTTTTGCTATGGCCAAGGCAGCTAAGGTATGTGGGACACAATTTCCCCATCGGACTATGCAGAGAAATATAGCTTCCAACATCTCTTCTAATGAGTTTTAGAACGTTTTAAACACCACATAATGAGGCTTATGGCGGCCATATTGGTGTGACCTCGTTAGTTATTCACCGGCAAATTTAGGAAGAAAGAGAGGCCACTGATGATAAATTTTTATCTTTACAATACGTGTATTTTCCCACCAATAACTAGAAACTGTTGGAACCTCTTTAAACATGTTCCCAACACCACAGTAGATTTGTGGTGGTCACACCAATATGGCCGCCATTGGCTTCATTTATGCATAGCAGATGCACTATCCAGTCCTTGTTTTCAGATCAGTGATAGGAATCGAACCAACACTGTGTCACCAACACCATGCAAATATTTGTTATTCAAACAAGTTAAAACAACTGTTTGTTAGAAATTCCTTGTGAATTTGAATGTCGATAAACACAATTGTTTTGATTCAAATAGAATATTTTCTTGTGTAGGATTCGGGTTTATCAGAATGGCTTGGACAACAACTTTCAAAACTAGACAGTGTGCCTACATTTGTGACAGTGCTGATCACTGCTTCAATGCTGTGTGCGTTCACCGAGGTGACATCTAACACTGCAACTGCTACAATATTTTTGCCCATACTTGGAACATTGGTAAGTGTATTGAAGTTCTATTGCCAACGTAAATTCTCTATTAAGCTCCCCCCTCTCAAATACGCCCTGCTCTCTAATAACTAGTCGTGAACTTAAAACTTATGCATTTTGTATATTAGGCAACGGGTCTCAAAATACATCCATGGCGTTTAATGGTTCCAGCTACGGTCGCCTGTTCATTTGCCTTTATGCTTCCGGTCGCCACACCGCCCAATGCTATAGTGTTTGCCTCTGGTTATCTTAAAGTAACGGATATGGTAAGTTCACTAAGTTGCCACTGATCTGAAAACTAGAACTGGATGGAGTATCCTGATGAATTCAATGAGGCAATTTTCAAGCCGAAATATTTTTAATGAGATCAGATTTTTAAATCAGTCAAATTCTCGATTAGTCAAATCGTTAGTTGTTTAAATTAGTTATACTACGAAGCAAATATCTTTTCCTACGTAACTTGAGAAATATAGCTTCCAATATCTCTTCTAATGAGTTTTAGAACGTTTTAAATACAACAATATGAGGCTTATGGCCGCCATATTGGTGTGAATATCTTGCGAAATACTGAGAGGTATAAAATAAGATATATCTCGCCAAAGTCCTTGAACAACGAGAAGTATTTTGGTGCATAGTTTGTTGTTTTAACATGTCTAGAACTCGAGTTATTAAGGAAAGTTGGCGTACGATTAATGTCAGCCATGTTGCATTTCATTCTAATTAGCTTTCGACTTTGTCCAACGGTGGAATTTGCCACCCAATGTATATTTTAGCATCAATTTATAGTAAGATTTTGCCCTCAACATACTTTTCAAGTGTTTTTGGCGATTAAAAAAACGTATATCAGTTCATTCGTTTAACAAATAACGTTAGTTCAATTTAGTTTTGATAGTGAAAAATACAATTATATCTTATTCTAGGCAAAAACAGGACTATTTATGAACATTACAAGTGTGGCAGTTTTGATGTTATGGCTCTACACGTTTGGGACATGGTATTTTGACCTCAACACATTCCCAAGCTGGGCTAATATTGCCAACTCAACAAAAGTCCTAGATTGTGTTATAAGAAACAACACAACCTAACAATATTGTGTTAAGTTAAAGACTGCATTTCATTTAGTCGCGTGGCTGTCGTTATCATGTCAAGCTGGTCGATGTAATAGCTACACACGTAAAAGTGTAAAAATCTCACATCTTGTCAACAAGATGTGTTCGCAACAGACTTGTAGCAAGCTTCTCAACAAGTTGTAACAATGTTGTCATTTTATCAAGTTGCTACAAGGTTGTCACTCACAACTTGTTAACATTGCAGGACGATAACAAGTTGTTGAACTGGTAACAAATTTGTTGAGCCAACAACCTTGTAGCAACTTGTCAACAAGCCGTTGACAACTTGTCAACAAGCTGAGAACAAGCGAACACATCCTGATAACAAGTTGTTGAAACAGCATTGGTACAAGTCTATACTGCAGATTTGTTACAACTTGTGCGCTTAAAAGACAAAATAGATCCATTCTGCCTTACACCGACGACCTTAATTTGATCACGACAGCTACAACTTAACGGAATCGCTCATTATTATAAATATGCATAAATGGAATCATATATAAATATAATCACGGGATTTGGGAAAACAACTCGCAATTTCTTTGTCACAGATTTGCACTCTATAATTCATTGTTCAAATATACATACAGCTATTTTTGTAAAATCATATAACTTATAAGGGGACGATAACTTAATTTCTGAAGTTGTAAAAGAATAAGTGTATAGGTCCTAAATTTTTTGGTCAACATAAAGTTCAATGTTCGCACACGCATTACAATATACGTATTTCGGGGCAAGAAGCTTATATTTAAATATTTTACGATGTAAAACTATTTTGGGATTATAGCTAGACTGTAGGATAACTATATATTATAATATATTGTTTCTAAAGTTAGTTTTTCGCGTTAGCTTTGGAAAAAAACGTAGCTTTTTAAAGGCATTCAGTGAAAATAATGCTGACGACAGCAATAAGAATTATTCAAACCTTCTTAAATTAACTCGCGAGGGAATAATTGTATCGACTTGAAATTTGTTATGAATACTTGTTATAATGACAGACAAAACATGTTTAACAGCCAGCTTTTAGTCACGGGATGGTGCCGAACCTCTGTTGACACCTTGTTGAACGGCCTGTAAAAATCCGTACACAGTACATGGAATTTTAGATCGTAGCTCAGACCTCGATTTGGGATAATAACTTGTATTCGTCTCGAGCGAAACCTCGACGTTCTTGTTGAATTTTTTAGGTAGTTTGATCATAAAGACCCGACGTTTACTGCATTAACGCTACCTACACTGGCACTAAACTCTACAATACTAAACATGTTAAAATCAATTCGTACTTGATTTCAGTGGAGCTCAAACCTTTCATCATCGTTCGTCTTTTCTCGCCTTCCCCGTAGATTGTAACAACTCCATGCCAATATTTGTAAAATAGCGATAATTGCTGGCAGAAAACACATTATGTTAAACATCACCGTTTTAAGGTCTTGTGAGGATGTTAGCGAGCCTAAAAATACAGCACGAATCGAGGTTAGGGGCTGCCATGGGTCACCCGCGATGGGCGACGTAAAATGGATTGTTCTATGAATGTAAAATGGATTGTTCTAAAATTTAAAATGGCGGGCAGTTCCAAAATTGAGTTTTAGAGCATTTAAAAGGAAAATGTCGAATTGACAAACCCGAAACTTGGCTAAGCAGTCCATATTAAACTACATATTTAAGTAAATATATAAATATTGAAAGAATATAAAAAGATTGAAAGAATATAAAAAGAATATAAATTTTCCTTGTGCTGAAAATCAGTAAATTATCGAAATTTTCAATACTAACGCCTGCCCTGATAAAGTTATTGGAGATATTTACTAATGACATACCTGGGGTAGACTTGGTAACTCCACTTTTATCCTAATGAAAAAACCCACAGAAATTTCATGAATAGATATTAAAGTATAAATTGTTTTAGTTTACTATATTTGGTGGGAAGTAAATAAATTCAATCTTCCTTGCTCCTAAACGTGCGAGGGCAGGGATTGACTTAGGTTGGATAATGTCCTGTGCTTCATGATAAACTCATGTAAGTTGAGATTGGTTGGTTCTCTCCTGTGCTTCGAGGGTTTTTCTCCGGGCACTACGGTCTTCCTCCCTCGCTAAAAACTAACCCTTAGGCATTAATCATAACTAACAACAACCCTCGAAGACCTTTGTAGATTGGGTTGTGAAACCTGTTAAGCCTTTCCGCGTCCTTCTCAGAGAGGTAAACACAATAAACTGAACTGTGAACTGAGCTGTGAACTGAGCTGCGTACTGAACTGAACTGAACTGAACTGAACTGTACTGAACTGAACTGAACTGAACTGAACTGAACTGAACTGTACTGTACTGAACTGAACTGAACTGAACTGAACTGAACTGAACTGAACTGAACTGAACTGTACTGTACTGTACTGTACTGTACTGAACTGAACTGAACTGAACTGAACTGAACTGAACTGAACTGAACTGAACTGAACTGAACTGAACTGAACTGAACTGAACTGAACTGAACTGAACTGAACTGAACTGAACTGAACTGAACTGAACTGAACTGAACTGAACTGAACTGAACTGAACTGAACTGAACTGAACTGAACTGAACTGAACTCGAACTGAACTGAACTCGAACTGAACTAAACTCGAACTGAACTAAACTCGAACTGAACTAAACTCGAACTGAACTAAACTGAACTAAACTCGAACTGAACTAAACTGAACTAAACTAAACTCGAACTAAACTCGAACTAAACTCGAACTAAACTCGAACTAAACTCGAACTAAACTCGAACTAAACTCGAACTAAACTCGAACTAAACTCGAACTAAACTCGAACTAAACTCGAACTAAACTCGAACTAAACTCGAACTAAACTCGAACTAAACTCGAACTAAACTCGAACTAAACTCGAACTAAACTCGAACTAAACTCGAACTAAACTCGAACTAAACTCGAACTAAACTCGAACTAAACTCGAACTAAACTCGAACTAAACTCGAACTAAACTCGAACTAAACTCGAACTCGAACTCGAACTGAACTCGAACTGAACTGAACTGAACTGAACTGAACTGAACTGAACTGAACTGAACTGAACTGAACTCGAACTGAACTCGAACTGAACTGAACTCGAACTGAACTGAACTGAACTGAACTGAAATCGAACTGACCTGACCTGAACTGAACAAATCATTAGGTAAACATGCAGAACCTACCTTATAACCGTAACTGGACAGGATAGCAACAATCAACATGGGAGCACAGGACTGGGCTGGTTTAGTGAACAAAGCATTTGTACCAAACACAAGCGACGACACTGGTGAACTATACAACACAGAAAAACATACAAATTAACATAACTTTTACAGTATTACTGTATATGTTTGTTGAATGTCGGCTTACTTTAACGGCTCTTTATCCTACCTTCGTTTATACTTGACAAGATCATCATCAATAATATCTGAGAGCGGCATATTAAACTGCGAGAATGTTGCGCTTGGAATACTCCTGAAATTTGAAATATGCATACGACGTTAGCATGTGCTATAGTTTGTAGTTGTATTAATAATTGCTTAGCTGGTACAAATTAGAATTAGTTTAAACTAAACTAAACTTATTTATACTGGATAGCTCCATCAGTTCTAACCTGTTCTCTCTAGAGGTCCAGTAAGAGCCATCTCTTATTGATCCAGTGTTACTACAAGATGAAACCTAAACTAAACTAACTCTATCTATACTGGATAGCTCTATCAGTTCTAAACTGTTCTTCCTAGAGGTCCAGTAAGGGTCATCTCTTATTGATCCAGTGTTACTACAGAAGGAAACCTAAACTAAACTAACTCTATCTATACTGGATAGCTCTATCAGTTCTAAACTGTTCTTCCTAGAGGTCCAGTAAGGGTCATCTCTTATTGATTCAGTGTTACTACAGGAGGAAACCTAAACTAAACTAACTTTATTTATACTGGATAGTTCTATCAGTTCTAAACTGTTCTCCCTAGAGGTCCAGTAAGGATCATCTCTTATTGATTCAGTGTTACTACAGGAGGAAACCTAAACTAAACTAACTTTATTTATACTGGATAGCTCTATCAGTTCTAAACTGTTCTCCCTAGAGGTCCAGTAAGGGTCATCTCTTATTGATTCAGTGTTACTACAGGAGGAAACCTAAACTAAACTAACTTTATTTATACTGGATAGTTCTATCAGTTCTACACTGTTCTTCCTAGAGGTCCAGTAAGGATCATCTCTTATTGATCCAGTGTTACTACAGGAGGAATGCAATGCTAATCACTGTGTCACTACCGAGCGTTCATAGTATACAATACATACAAAACAAGCTTACTTGTCAAGCACGAAGAAAACAGCCAGAAAGAGTATTTGACTTGGTCCACTCAAGTATAATAAAACTGCCATAGCAAGCTGAAAATAGAGAGGAATTGAACAAATTTATCAATGTTTATTACAGTCTGTGTATAGACACAACAAAATTTGGTATTGCATAATTTCCTTTGTGTCTTGTATTATTGCGATAAAAAATGGCCAAATACGATATCATAGGCGACCATAATTTGGGCAAATGGTCGAAAATTCGTTGGTCGTTTCAGTTCCCAAAGGTAGGAGATGTGATTTCGACCACTCTTTTTTCCTCGGATCGTATTGAGCCATTATTGATCGCAGTGATACAACATGGTGTCATTTGACAGCTAAAAGCCTGATCTTTATTTGTGTGAAAAAAGTAAATCTATAAACTTAATATTATGCGCGCGAAAGCATGCCAAAGTTGGATTAGCTTTTTCTATACACCCTAGCTGTATATACCGGATAGCTCTATCGGTTCTATAAACTGTTCTCTCTAGAGATCCAGTGACCACTTATCCATAATTACTGTTAAAGAGATATGGCAATAAAAATTTAGTATATCTCATTTGAAAGAACTTTTAAAATTATATAAAAATCTCCCTTACCGATTTTTCGTATCTTTCTTAGTTCTTGAGATATTTTGAGAGAAATAATCATAAATCAGCGAGCTGTCCGCCATCTTGGATTTTTGTGGATATGCATGTTACGTCACAAGCAGGGTCACGCAAGTATTTTACCCAGAAAGCCAATGGTCATTATGAGCCCAAAATTATACTGACCAAATTGACTGACAACTTTTTAAACATCTACTAATTGTTATTTGGTCACCTAGGAGTAGTTTTATATGGCTAACCCTGCTTGTGAAGTCACTAAACCACCGTTAATGAAATAGAAAATCCATCCAAGATGGCGGACAGCTCATTGTTTTCAGTCAAAATATTTCAAGAACTAAGCAAAATACGGAGAATCGGTAAAAGAGAATTATATATAATTTTAAAAGTTCTTTCAAATGAGATAAACTAAATTTATATTGCCATATCCCTTTAAGGCCTGGTAAAATAAGGGTAAGAGTTGGCAAACGACAGTTCGCATCAGAGTTTCATCAACTCTCATGTGACGGTCAAACGAGAATTATTTCGATTCAGAATTTACTTTCTACTAACCTTGATATAAAATGAGGTTAGAATGATATGATACGAGCCGTATTTCACAATCAGAGGATTAGCCAAAATACCGAGAATCTGTGAGATAAATAAAAGTATTGTCAGCGATACAGTTTACAGCATTTTAACCAAATAACAAAGAATACATTTCACTAGTAAATGCAGAATTCTTTAGGCCAACTTTCAACGCAATTTCGGACACAGAGCGATGTTAGGTAAAACGTATATTCGCAGAGAAATTGTGAGCATGAATCTCGTTTTGGTTTGCCGATATTTTTCGTGCTAAACATGTCCAGAAGGCAACAAAGAAATGAATGAGAATGATGATATCGGTGAAGTGAAACGCAGGCCATGTTCACTGTTTTTCTGTGGGTACGTTTCCACATATAACACGACTCTGTGCAGCCATTGCATTGCATTGCAAGATGCAGCAAAAACTTCCCCGTGTAAAGGCTCTTTTCCACTCATCGCAAAACCAACTCGCAAACTCGCTGCGAGTTCTTGCATGTAATTAAAATAAACTGTCGAGCATTGTGATTGGATGAAAGTGCTCGCAGCGAGCTTGCGAGTTGGTTTTTGCGACGAGTGGAAAAGAGCCTTAACAGTCTCTTTAGAAAGACAAATAATAGTAATCTAAAGTAAAATCACAATATACCTGTGGTATCATAAACGTTGACCCAGCTAACAAACTTCGAACAAACTAAATAAGAAAAAATAGCAAGCAGCATTTGCAGTTGTACCGTGGCTGTTTGTAAAACACAAATGAATGATTGAACAGTTGAATACTTTGATATGAATATTTTAAATCTTCCAGTCTCAGCTACATGTGGGGGTCGTTTTGAAAATTGGAGGGGGATCGATTTGAAAATTGGAGGGGGGTCGATTTGAAAATTGATTTGGAAATTGGAGGTCGATTTTGAAAATTGGAGGAGGTCGTTTTGAAAATTGGAGGTCGTTTTGAAAATTGGAGGGGGTGATTTGAAAATTGGAGGGTCGATTTGAAAATTGGAGGGGAGGTCGATTTGAAAATTGGAGGTCGATTTGAAAATTGGAGGTCGATTTGAAAATTGGAGGGGTCGATTTGAAAATTGGAGGTCGATTTGAAAATTGGAGGGGTCGTTTTGAAAATTGGAGGGTCGATTTGAAAATTGGAGGGGTCGATTTGAAAATTGGAGGGTCGTTTGAAAATTGGAGGTCGATTTGAAAATTGGAGGGCGATTTAAAAATTGGAGGTCGATTTGAAAATTGGAGGGTCGATTTGAAAATTGGAGAGGTCGAATTGAAAATTGGAGGGGGTCGATTTGAAAATTGGAGAGGGGTCGAATTGAAAATTGGAGGGTCGATTTGAAAATTGGAGGGTCGTTTTGAAAATTGGAGGGGTCGATTTGAAAATTGGAGGGGTCGATTTGAAAATTGGAGGGGGGGTCGTTTTGAAAATTGGAGGGGGTCGAGTTGAAAATTGGAGGTCGATTTGAAAATTGGAGGGGTCGATTTGAAAATTGGAGGGGTCGATTTGAAATTGGAGGGGTCGATTTGAAAATTGGAGGGGTCGATTTGAAAATTGGAGGGGGTCGTTTTTAAAATTGGAGGGGTCGATTTGAAAATTGGAGGGGTCGATTTGAAAATTGGAGGGTCGTTTGAAAATTGGAGGTCGATTTGAAATTGGAGGTCGATTTGAAAATTGGAGGTCGTTTTGAAAATTGGAGGGGGTCGTTTTGAAAATTGGAGGTCGATTTGAAAATTGGAGAAAGTCGATTTGAAAATTGGAGGGTCGATTTGAAAATTGGAGGTCGATTTGAAAGTTGGAGGTCGATTTGAAAATTGGAGAGGTCAATTGAAAATTGGAGGTCGATTTGAAAATTGGAGGGGGTCGTTTTGAAAATTGGAGGTCGATTTGAAAATTGGAGGTCGATTTGAAAATTGGAGGGGGTCGTTTTGAAAATTGGAGGGGTCGAGTTGAAAATTGGAGGGGTCGATTTGAAAATTGGAGGGGTCGATTTGAAAATTGGAGGGTCGATTTGAAAATTGGAGGGGGGGTCGTTTTTAAAATTGGAGGAAGGTCGATTTGAAAATTGGAGGGGTCGATTTGAAAATTGGAGGGGTCGTTTTTAAAATTGGAGGTCGATTTGAAAATTGGAGGTCGATTTGAAAATTGGAGGGGGGGTCGTTTGAAAATTGGAGGGGGGGTCGATTTGAAAATTGGAGGGGGGGTCGATTTGAAAATTGGAGGGGGGTCGATTTGAAAATTGGAGGTCGATTTGAAAATTGGAGGGGTCGATTTGAAAATTGGAGAGGGGTCGAATTGAAAATTGGAGGGGTCGATTTGAAAATTGGAGGTCGTTTTGAAAATTGGAGGTCGATTTGAAATTGGAGGGGAGTCGATTTGAAAATTGGAGGGGTCGTTTGAAAATTGGAGGGGGTCAGGTTGAAAATTGGAGGGGTCGATTTGAAAATTGGAGGGGTCGATTTGAAATTGGAGGGGGTCGATTTGAAAATTGGAGGTCGATTTGAAAATTGGAGGGGTCGATTTGAAAATTGGAGGGGGTCGTTTTTAAAATTGGAGGTCGATTTGAAAATTGGAGGTCGATTTGAAAATTGGAGAAGTCGTTTGAAAATTGGAGGGGTCGATTTGAAAATTGGAGGGGGTCGATTTGAAAATTGGAGGTCGTTTTGAAAATTGGAGGGGTCGTTTTGAAAATTGGAGGTCGATTTGAAAATTGGAGGGAAGTCGATTTGAAAATTGGAGGTCGATTTGAAAATTGGAGAAGTCGATTTGAAAATTGGAGGGTCGATTTGAAAATTGGAGGGTCGATTTGAAAATTGGAGGTCGATTTGAAAATTGGAGGGGTCGTTTTTAAAATTGGAGGGGTCGATTTGAAAATTGGAGAGGTCGATTTGAAAATTGGAGGGGGTCGTTTGAAAATTGGAGGGGGTCGATTTGAAAATTGGAGGGTCGATTTGAAAATTGGAGGGGGTCGTTTGAAAATTGGAGGGGGTCGTTTTGAAAATTGGAGGGGTCGATTTGAAAATTGGAGAGGGGTCAATTGAAAATTGGAGGGGTCGATTTGAAAATTGGAGGGGTCGTTTTGAAAATTGGAGGTCGATTTGAAAATTGGAGGTCGATTTGAAAATTGGAGGGGTCGTTTGAAAATTGGAGGGGTCGAGTTGAAAATTGGAGGGTCGATTTGAAAATTGGAGGGTCGATTTGAAATTGGAGGGGGTCGATTTGAAAAGAATTGGAGGTCGATTTGAAAATTGGAGGTCGATTTGAAAATTGGAGGGGGTCGTTTTTAAAATTGGAGGGGGTCGGTTTGAAAATTGGAGGGGGTCGATTTGAAAATTGGAGGGGGTCGTTTGAAAATTGGAGGGGCCGATTTGAAAAATTGGAGGTCGATTTGAAAATTGGAGGTCGATTTGAAAATTGGAGGTCGTTTTGAAAATTGGAGGGGTCGTTTTGAAAATTGGAGGGTCGATTTGAAAATTGGAGGTCGATTTGAAAATTGGAGGTCGATTTGAAAATTGGAGGTCGATTTGAAAATTGGAGGTCGATTGAAAATTGGAGGGGGTCGATTTGAAAATTGGAGGTCGATTTGAAAATTGGAGGTCGATTTGAAAATTGGAGGTCGATTTGAAAATTGGAGGGTCGTTTTGAAAATTGGAGGTCGATTTGAAAATTGGAGGGGGTCGATTTGAAAATTGGAGAAGTCGATTTGAAAATTGGAGGTCGATTTGAAAATTGGAGGGGGTCGATTTGAAATTGGAGGAGTCGATTTGAAAATTGGAGGTCGATTTGAAAATTGGAGAGGGGTCGATTTGAAAATTGGAGGGTCGATTTGAAAATTGGAGGTCGATTTGAAAATTGGAGGTCGATTTGAAAATTGGAGGGGTCGATTTGAAAATTGGAGGTCGATTTGAAAATTGGAGGGGTCGATTTGAAAATTGGAGGGGTCGATTTGAAAATTGGAGAGTCGATTTGAAAATTGGAGAGGGTCGATTTGAAAATTGGAGGGTCGATTTGAAAATTGGAGGGTCGATTTGAAAATTGGAGGGGTCGTTTTGAAAATTGGAGGTCGATTTGAAAATTGGAGGTCGTTTGAAAATTGGAGGTCGATTTGAAAAATTGGAGGTCGATTTGAAAAGTGGAGAGGTCGATTTGAAAATTGGAGGGTCGATTTGAAAAATTGGAGGGGTCGATTTGAAAATTGGAGGTCGATTTGAAAATTGGAGGTCGATTTGAAAATTGGAGGTCGATTTGAAAATTGGAGGTCGATTTGAAAATTGGAGGGTCGATTTGAAAATTGGAGGGGTCGATTGAAAATTGGAGGGTCGATTTGAAAATTGGAGGTCGATTTGAAAATTGGAGAGTCGATTTGAAAAGTGGAGGTCGACGGAAAATTGGAGGTCGATTTGAAAATTGGAGGGTCGTTTTTAAAATTGGAGGGGTCGATTTGAAAATTGGAGGTCGATTTGAAAAGTGGAGGTCGATTTGAAAAATTGGAGGGTCGATTTGAAAATTGGAGGTCGATTTGAAAATTGGAGAAAGTCGATTTGAAAATTGGAGGGGGGTCGATTTGAAAATTGGAGAGGTCGATTTGAAAATTGGAGGTCGATTTGAAAAGTGGAGGGGTCGATTTGAAAATTGGAGGGGTCGATTTGAAAATTGGAGGGGGTCGATTTGAAAATTGGAGGGGGTCGATTTGAAAATTGGAGGGTCGATTTGAAAATTGGAGAGTCGACGAAAATTGGAGGTCGATTTGAAAATTGGAGAAGGGGTCGATTTGAAAATTGGAGAAGTCGATTTGAAAATTGGAGGGTCGATTTGAAAATTGGAGGTCGATTTGAAAATTGGAGGGTCGATTTGAAAATTGGAGGGGTCGATTTGAAAATTGGAGAGGTCGATTTGAAAATTGGAGGGGGTCGTTTGAAAAATTGGAGGTCGATTTGAAAATTGGAGGGGTCGATTTGAAAATTGGAGGGTCGTTTGAAATTGGAGGTCGATTTGAAAATTGGAGGGGGTCGATTTGAAAATTGGAGGGGTCGATTTGAAAATTGGAGGTCGATTTGAAAATTGGAGGGTCGATTTGAAAATTGGAGGTCGATTTGAAAATTGGAGGGGGCTCGATTTGAAAATTGGAGGTCCGATTTGAAAATTGGAGGGGTCGATTTGAAAATTGGAGGGTCGATTTGAAAATTGGAGGGGTCGATTGAAAATTGGAGGTCGGTTTGAAAATTGGAGGGGGTCGATTTGAAATTGGAGAGGTCGATTTGAAAATTGGAGGGGTCGATTTGAAAATTGGAGGTCGATTGAAAATTGGAGGGGGTCGTTTTGAAAATTGGAGGGGTCGATTTGAAAATTGGAGGTCGAGTTGAAAATTGGAGGGTCGATTTGAAAATTGGAGGGGGTCGATTTGAAAATTGGAGGTCGATTTGAAAATTGGAGGGGTCGATTTGAAAATTGGAGTGAAGTCGATTTGAAATTGGAGGGGTCGATTTGAAAATTGGAGGGTCGATTTGAAAATTGGAGGTCGATTTGAAAATTGGAGGGTCGATTTGAAAATTGGAGGTCGATTTGAAAATTGGAGGGGTCGATTTGAAAATTGGAGGAAAATTGGAGAAATGTCGTTTGAAATTGGAGGGTCGATTTGAAAATTGGAGGGTCGATTTGAAAATTGGAGGTCGGTTTGAAAATTGGAGGTCGATTTGAAAATTGGAGGGGTCGATTTGAAAATTGGAGAGTCGATTTGAAAATTGGAGGTCGATTTGAAAATTGGAGGGTCGAGTTGAAAATTGGAGGTCGGAGGTCGATTTGAAAATTGGAGGGGTCGATTTGAAAATTGGAGGTCGATTTGAAAATTGGAGGTCGATTTGAAAATTGGAGGGTCGATTTGAAAATTGGAGGGGTCTGATTTGAAAATTGGAGGGGTCGATTTGAAAATTGGAGGGTCGATTTGAAAATTGGAGGGGTCTGATTTGAAAATTGGAGGTCGATTTGAAAATTGGAGGGGTCGTTTTGAAAATTGGAGGTCGATTTGAAAATTGGAGGGGGTCGATTTGAAAATTGGAGGGGTCGATTTGAAAATTGGAGGGTCGATTTGAAAATTGGAGGGGTCGATTTGAAAATTGGAGGGGTCGATTTGAAAATTGGAGGGTCGATTTGAAAATTGGAGGGGTCGATTTGAAAATTGGAGGTCGATTTGAAAATTGGAGAAGTCGATTTGAAAATTGGAGAGGGTCGATTTGAAAATTGGAGGTCGATTTGAAAATTGGAGGGGGTCGATTTGAAAATTGGAGGGGGTCGATTTGAAAATTGGAGGGGGTCGATTTGAAAATTGGAGAGGGTCGATTTGAAAATTGGAGGTCGATTTGAAAATTGGAGGGGGTCGATTTGAAAATTGGAGGTCGATTGAAAATTGGAGGGGGTCGATTTGAAAATTGGAGGTCGATTTGAAAATTGGAGGTCTGTTTTGAAAATTGGAGGGGTCGATTTGAAAATTGGAGGGGTCGATTTGAAAATTGGAGGGGTCGATTTGAAAATTGGAGGGTCGATTTGAAATTGGAGGGGTCGATTTGAAAATTGAGGGTCGTTTGAAAATTGGAGGGTCGATTTGAAAATTGGAGGGGGTCGATTTGAAAATTGGAGGTCGATTTGAAAATTGGAGTCGTTTTGAAAATTGGAGGGGGTCGATTTGAAAATTGGAGGGGTCGATTTGAAAATTGGAGGTCGATTTGAAAATTGGAGGGGGTCGATTTGAAAATTGGAGGTCGATTTGAAAATTGGAGGGGGTCGATTTGAAAATTGGAGGGGTCTATTTGAAAATTGGAGGGGGTCGATTTGAAAATTGGAGGGGTCGATTTGAAAATTGGAGGGGGTCGATTTGAAAATTGGAGGGGGTCGATTTGAAAAATTGGAGGGGGTCGATTTGAAAATTGGAGGGGGTCGTTTGAAAATTGGAGGGGGTCGATTTGAAAATTGGAGGGGGTCGATTTGAAAATTGGAGGGTCGATTTGAAAATTGGAGGGGGCGATTTGAAAATTGGAGGGGTCGACGGAAAATTGGAGGTCGATTTGAAAATTGGAGGTCGATTTGAAAATTGGAGGGGGTCGATTTGAAAATTGGAGGGGTCGATTTGAAAATTGGAGGTCGATTTGAAAATTGGAGGTCGGTTGAAAATTGGAGGGTCGATTTGAAAATTGGAGGGGTCCGTTTTGAAAATTGGAGGGGTCGATTTGAAAATTGGAGGGGTCGATTTGAAAATTGGAGGGGGTCGATTTGAAAATTGGAGGGGGAATCGATTTGAAAATTGGAGGGGGTCGATTTGAAAAATTGGAGGGGGTCGATTTGAAAAATTGGAGGGGTCGATTTGAAAATTGGAGGGGTCGATTTGAAAATTGGAGGTCGTTTTGAAAATTGGAGGTCGATTTGAAAATTGGAGGGGGGGTCGATTTGAAAATTGGAGGGGGGGTCGATTTGAAAATTGGAGGGGGGGGTCGATTTGAAAATTGGAGGTCGATTTGAAAATTGAGGGGGTCGATTTGAAAAATTGGAGGGGTCGATTTGAAAATTGGAGGGGTCGATTTGAAAATTGGAGGGGGGGTCGTTTTGAAAATTGGAGGGGTCGATTTGAAAATTGGGGGCCGATTTGAAAATTGGAGGGGGGGTCGATTTGAAAATTGGAGGGGGGGCCGACGAAATTGAGGGGGGGTCTGATTTGAAAATTGGAGGGGGCGATTTGAAAATTGGAGGGGTCGAGTTGAAAATTGGAGGGGTCGATTTGAAAATTGGAGGTCGATTTGAAATTGGAGGGTCGATTTGAAAATTGGAGGGGGTCGATTTGAAAATTGGAGGGTCGATTTGAAAATTGGAGGTCGTTTTGAAATTGGAGGGGTCGACGGAAAATTGGAGGGGGTCGATTTGAAAATTGGAGGGGTCGATTTGAAAATTGGAGGTCGATTTGAAAATTGGAGGGGCCGATTGAAACAGGAGGTTTGAAAATTGGAGGGGGGGGTCGATTTGAAAATTGGAGGGTCGATTTGAAAATTGGAGGGTCGTTTTGAAAATTGAGTGGGAGGTCGATTTGAAAAATTGGAGGAGTATGTTTGTGGAGGTCATTTGAAAATTGGAGGTTCGATTGAAAATTGGAGGGGGTCGATTTGAAAATTGGAGGGGTCGATTTGAAAATGATGGAGGGGGTCGATTTGAAAAATTGGAGGAGTCGATTTGAAAATTGGAGGGAGGGCCCGATTTGAAAATTGGAGAGGGGGTCGATTTGAAAATTGGAGGGTCAGGTTGAAGAAATTGGAGGTCGATGTTTGAAGGTGGTACTGAGGGGCCGATTTGAAAATTGGAGGGGGTCGATTTGGAAAATTGGAGAGGTCGGTTTGGAAAAATTGGAGAAGGTCGATTTGAAAAGGAGGTGGAGGGGGCTGCGGAAAAATTGGAGAGGAGGGTCGATTTGAAAAGAAATTGGAGGGGGTCGATTTGAAAATTGGAGGGGGTCGATTTGAAAATTGGAGGGGGTCGTTGATTGAAAATTGAGTGGGGTCTATTTGAAAATTGGAGGGACGGTCGATTTGAATACCTGAGGAGGTCGATTTGAAAAATTGGAGGGGGCGATTTGAAAATTGAGAGGGGTCTGATTTGAAAATTGGAGGGGTCAGCAGATTTGAAAATTGGAGGGGGTCGTTTGAAAATTGGAGGGTCATTTTGAAAATCTGGAGGAGGGTCGATTTGAAAATTGGAGTGGTCGATTTGATTTTAGCTGCATTTCAGCTTCTTGCTGGCTTGTTTGCGCCCTGACCGCTTGTATTATGTCATATATCACCGCTCATTAATGCAGGAAATGGCATTTCCAGAATGTAGAGAAATAAGGCTCTGGCGTATGTTCCACCCAGGACCCCCTAAAATGTTTCTCGCCACATTGGCGCGCTCGTGCCACCCCTTGTTTGGCTGGCCCACGCCACTTGACTACCTTCCGAAAGCCCTGAAAGATATTTGATCATATGAACACGCTATTTCCAATAGTGACCTAAGTTTAACATATAGCTAACCATTGAAAATCATGCTTGGGGACACACTTTGAAGTTATACAAAATAGACATTTTTTTTTTTTTTGAACAGTTATTTCAATAGATCCCACCTAGCTCTTAACGATCTAAGGAATTAAGGTTTTATGTTGTGTGAAATACACTAAGACAATAAACACAAACAATTTACTTAAACTAACTTAATTTATACTGAGATAGCATTCAGCTCTTCATACTGTTCAAAAGAATTGCTCCAGTGTATGTTCACTCCTGCTGATCCAGTGTTATCACAGGATAAAACCCAATACTAAACTTAACTTTATTTATACTGATAGCTCTATCAGTTCTAAATCAGTTATACTGGATAGATCTATCAAGTTCTAAACTGTTCTTATTGATCCAGTGTTACTAAGCAGGAGGAAACCTAACCAAACTAACTTTATTTATACTGGATAGATCTATCAGTTCTAAACTGTTCTTCCTAGAGGTCCAGTAAGGGTCATCTCTTATTGATCCAGTGTTACTACAGGAGGAAACCTAAACTAAACTAACTTTATTTATACTGGATAGCTCTATCAGTTCTAAACTGTTCTCCCTGGAGATCCAGTAAGAGTCATCTCTTATTGATCCAGTGTTACTACAGGAGGAAACCTAAACTAATCTAACTTTATTTATACTGGATAGCTCTATCAGTTCTGAACTGTTCTCCCTAGAGGTCCAGTAAGAGTCATCTCTTATTGATCCAGTGTTACTACAGGAGGAAACCTAAACTAAACTAACTTTATTTATACTGGATAGCTCTATCAGTTCTAAACTGTTCTCCCTAGAGGTCCAGTAAGAATCATCTCTTATTGATCCAGTGTTACTACAGAAGGAAACCTAAACTAAACTAACTTTATTTATACTGGATAGCTCTATCAGTTCTAAACTGTTCTCCCTGGAGATCCAGTAAGAGTCATCTCTTATTGATCCAGTGTTACTACAGGAGGAAACCTAAACTAATCTAACTTTATTTATACTGGATAGCTCTATCAGTTCTAAACTGTTCTTCCTAGAGGTCCAGTAAGGGTAAACTCTTGTTGATCCAGTGTTACTACAGAAGGAAACCTAAACTAAACTAACTTTATTTATACTGGGATAGCTCTATCAGTTCTAAACTGTTCTCCCTAGAGGTCCAGTAAGAGTCATCTCTTATTGATCCAGTGTTACTACAGGAGGAAACCTAAACTAATCTAACTTTATTTATACTGGATAGCTCTATCAGTTCTAAACTGTTCTTCCTAGAGGTCCAGTAAGGGTCATCTCTTATTGATCCAGTGTTACTACAGGAGAAACCTAAACTAAACTAACTTTATTTATACTGGATAGCTCTATCAGTTCTAAACTGTTCTTCCTAGAGGTCCAGTAAGGGTCATCTCTTATTGGTCCAGTGTTACTACAGGAGGAAACCTAAACTAAACTAACTTTATTTATACTGGATAGTTCTATCATTCTTAAACTGTTCTCCATAGAGGTCCAGTAAGAGTCATCTCTTATTGATCCAGTGTTACTACAGGAGGAAATCTGAACTAAACTAACTGTATTTATACTGGATAGCTCTATCAGTTCTAAACTGTTCTCCCTAGAGGTCCAGTAAGAGTCATCTCTTATTGGTCCAGTGTTACTACAGGAGAAAACCTAAACTAAACTAACTATATTTATACTGGATAGCTCTATCAGTTCTAAACTGTTCTTCCTAGAGGTCCAGTAAGAGTCATCTCTTATTGGTCCAGTGTTACTACAGGAGAAAACCTAAACTAAACTAACTATATTTATACTGGATAGCTCTATCAGTTCTAAACTGTTCTCCCTAGAGGTCCAGTAAGAGTCATCTCTTATTGGTCCAGTGTTACTACAGGAGAAAACCTAAACTAAACTAACTATATTTATACTGGATAGCTCTATCAGTTCTAAACTGTTCTCCCTAGAGGTCCAGTAAGAGTCATCTCTTATTGGTCCAGTGTTACTACAGGAGAAAACCTAAACTAAACTAACTATATTTATACTGGATAGCTCTATCAGTTCTAAACTGTTCTCCCTAGAGGTCCAGTAAGAGTCATCTCTTATTGGTCCAGTGTTACTACAGGAGAAAACCTAAACTAAACTAACTTTATTTGTACTGGATATCTCTATCAGTTCTAAACTGTTCTTCCTAGAGGTCCAGTAAGAATCATCTCTTATTGATCCAGTGTTACTACAGAAGGAAACCTAAACTAAACTAACTATATTTATATTGGATAGCTCTATCAATGATATTTAGTGTTCACGCACCTGTAAAAAGTTCATTATTACAAAGCAAACTGCAAAAAGAAAATGAACATAACAAATTAATGGCGAAATATGGAATTGAGAAATGCTGTGTTAATATTTCTGAAGTTGACTACCATCTGCTGCCCGTAACGCGTTCTGCGTCGGGATAAAACTGCAGTTGAATCATAACATGTGGCTGAGACTGGAAGAATTGAAATACGCATATCAAAGTATTCCAACTGTTCAATTTGTATATTCTGTGCAAAGCAAAATAAAGAAAGGTACACTTAAGGAATATATTTCATAATTTAAAGCGAGTCAACCGTGCGGAAACTCATTGTTATTCGAGCAATTTTGCATATTATTCAAATTATGATTGAACACTTAAATACTTTGATATGAATATTTTAATTCTTCCAGTCTCGGCTACATGTTATGATTCAACTGGAATTTTACCCCGACGCAGAACGCGTCATTTGGATGCGCAGTGGAAACTACGAATTGCCTTATTGCTAATCATCTTAATCTGGCTTCAGTTTCTACACCAGCAAACAAAAGACAGCGCTCTCCAGTCTATGTTTGAGACCAGTGGTCGCGATACGTGAATTAGTACTGGGACGAGTGACGCGCGCTGACGCAGTCAACCAATTAGTGACGCAAATAATGTTAGATGGCAAAGCTTCTCTTTGAAGTGAAGACGTGCGAATTGAAGCTCTCATTTTTGATGCGTTTTCGATCTCAGTGTGTTATTTATAAGCTAGCGATTCAGTTCACTTACGAATATCGCACCGAGAATGACAGCGCGTAATATCTGGCTGTACTTGGATAATGTCTCGCGATTAACCCATTCAAATGGGTTTCAGAAAGCGTTACGTGGGCAGGAGATGGTGAAGAGCAAGAATATAGAGCTTGTAAGCGCAATTTTTACGGCACAATTTGTCGTTGTATAGGTAAGATTTTTAACATTTACAAATACTAGTGATGAAATTTCATTCATTGAAGGTAAATACCTAACCAATGATGGCTTTTTTGTTACAATATATATATTCGTACTTCTGAATTTGGCTTACAGCCAAAAATGTGAGAATTTCAATATTTTGCCGTTAAAGTACTACCTGTATGTTGACTAAAATGCAAAATTTAAAAATGCGTTTTCGATCTCAGTGTGTTATTTATAAGCTAGCGATTCAGTTCACTTATGAATATCGCACCGAGAGCAGCAGCGCATAATATCTGGCAGTACTTAGATAACGTATATTTAAGTTCACTTTTTAAAAATATAGACTTTGAATAGAACAAGACTAGTCAAGAATAGCTGTAGTACGAATTGAATTATTTTTGTCTTGCGTGTGAACCTTTGCAGAATTTTGCGTTCTTGTGGAGTTCTGCTTAGATTGGATTGTGACGTAATAGATTGAGTGCGCGCGCTGACATGTGCAAGTTCAGGTTCTGGGCGCTTATATAACAGGGAACTTTAGATTTGACGACGGCTACGAGAACGACTACGACTACGAGATT
This sequence comes from Trachythela sp. YZ-2020, assembly GCA_016169945.1. Classification (NCBI taxonomy): domain Eukaryota; kingdom Metazoa; phylum Cnidaria; class Anthozoa; order Malacalcyonacea; family Clavulariidae; genus Trachythela; species Trachythela sp. YZ-2020. The sequence goes on along the minus strand of JADLSH010000162.1, from coordinate 830,685 downwards.
TTTCCGTTAAATATCTGCTAATACACACTTGTTATCATCCTCTCCTTGGCACAGCACATCTTTATAACAGTTATTTTTTATACGGACAGACTAAGTACTTGGAAGACAACTATGTCCTTATTGTAGGTCTATTGACAGTCCTTCCTGCTGTTAGGAGATATACTGTATAGGCTGGTTTGCACCTCTTCTCAAACAAGTAAATTTGTCCTTTGGTCAAATCCACGAGTTAGTTATACTTTCACCGTGATTATCTGTATTAGGGAAACTTTGGTGGTGTAAATTAGCTTATGACGCAAGCAGTGAAGGGTCTATTATTATTAAGGAGAAAGGCGTATTTTGTCCAACAGTAGTTAGATAAACTAGATAGGTTTTATGTATATTTTCTGTTATCATAGACATAGTCTGAGCAAAAGAGTAAAATGAACGGCACTTTTTAACTTACTAAAATTCTTCTGTGTACAAATTTGAAAAGTCAGCGACCACCAAGAAGCTTGTGTTGATCCACTCTTAATGTTTTCTAATAAACAACGATTTTAATGTAATATCAAATGATAGAAATATCAAAATATCTGTCGAGAAAGGTTACGAGAGCAGCACATAAATTGTACAGTTTCCTTCTGTAGTAACACTGGATCAATAAGAGATGACCCTTACTGGACCTCTAGGAAGAACAGTTTAGAACTGATAGAGCTATCCAGTATAAATAAAGTTAGTTTAGTTTAGGTTTCCTCCTGTAGTAACACTGGATCAATAAGAGATGACCCTTACTGGACCTCTAGGGAGAGCAGTTTAGAACTGATAGAGCTATCCAGTATAAATAAAGTTAGTTTAGTTTAGGTTTCCTCCTGTAGTAACACTGGATCAATAAGAGATGGCTCTTACTGGACCTCTAGGGAGAACAGTTTAGAACTGATAGAGCTATCCAGTATAAATAAAGTTAGTTTAGTTTAGGTTTCCTCCTGTAGTAACACTGGATCAATAAGAGATGACCCTTACTGGACCTCTAGGAAGAACAGTTTAGAACTGATAGAGCTATCCAGTATAAGTAAAGTTAGTTTAGTTTAGGTTTCCTCCTGTAGTAACACTGGATCAATAAGAGATGACTCTTACTGGGCCTCTAGGAAGAACAGTTTAGAACTGATAGAGCTATCCAGTATAAATAAAGTTAGTTTAGGTTTCCTCCTGTAGTAACACTGGATCAATAAGAGATGATCCTTACTGGACCTCTGGGGAGAACAGTTTAGAACTGATAGAGCTATCCAGTATAAATAAAGTTAGTTTAGTTTAGGTTTCCTCCTGTAGTAACACTGGATCAATAAGAGATGATCCTTACTGGACCTCTAGGGAGAACAGTTTAGAACTGATAGAGCTATCCAGTATAAATAGAGTTAGTTTAGTTTAAGTTTCCTCCTGTAGTAACACTGGATCAATAAGAGATGATCCTTACTAGACCTCTAGGGAGAACAGTTTAGAACTGATAGAGCTATCCAGTATAAATAAAGTTAGTTTAGTTTAGGTTTCCTCCTGTGGTAACACTGGATCAATAAGAGATGATCCTTACTGGACCTCTAGGAAGAACAGTTTAGAACTGATAGAGCTATCCAGTATAAATAAAGTTAGTTTAGTTTAGGTTTCCTCCTGTAGTAACACTGGATCAATAACAGATGATCCTTACTGGACCTCTAGGAAGAACAGTTTAGAACTGATAGAGTTATCCAGTATAAATGAAGTTAGTTCAGTTTAGGTTTCCTCCTGTAGTAACACTGGATCAATAAGAGATGATCCTTACTGGACCTATAGAGAGAACAGTTTAGAACTGATAGAGCTTAATCCAGTACAAATAAAGTTAGTTTAGTTTAGGTTTCCTTCTGTAGTAACACTGGATCAATAAGAGATGACTCTTACTGGACCTTTAGGGAGAACAGTTTAGAACTGATAGAGCTATCCAGTATAAATAAAGTTAGTTTAGTTTAGGTTTCCTCCTGTAGTAACACTGGATCAATAAGGGATGACCCTTACTGAACCTCTAGGGAGAACAGTTTAGAACTGATAGAGCTATCCAGTATAAATAAAGTTAGTTTAGGTTTCCTCCTGTAGTAACACTGGATCAATAAGAGATGACTCTTACCGGACCTCTAGGAAGAACAGTTTAGAACTGATAGAGCTATCCAGTATAAATAAAGTTAGTTTAGTTTAGGTTTCCTCCTGTAGTAACACTGGATCAACAAGAGATGACTCTTACTAGACCTCTAGGGAGAACAGTGTAGAACTGATAGAGCTATCGAGTATAAATAAAGTTAGTTTAGTTTGGGTTTCCTCCTGTAGTAACACTGGATCAACAAGAGATGACTCTTACTGGACCTCTAGGGAGAACAGTGTAGAACTGATAGAGCTATCGAGTATAAATAAAGTTAGTTTAGTTTAGGTTTCCTCCTGTAGTAACACTGGATCAACAAGAGATGACTCTTACTGGACCTCTAGGGAGAACAGTGTAGAACTGATAGAGCTATCGAGTATAAATAAAGTTAGTTTAGTTTGGGTTTCTTCCTGTAGTAACACTGGATCAATAAGTAATGACTCTTACTAGACCTCTAGGGAGACCAGTTTAGAATTGATATGCAGTCTAAAAACATTTATACCTTTTTCATCCAGTAATGGCTGATATTTCTTGGCTACTCTTACATTAAGCCCAGCATAACACATCGCAGCACAACTTAATATAGCAACAACCACACATAGTATTTGGAAATTGACGAAATTCTTTTGCTGCAAGATATATTTTGAAAGTGATAAAAGCTATAATAGGAAATATAATTTTCTGCTTTTGGAAATACGTGGATACGAGGGGCAAATCACTCCTAAAAAGCGTACGAGATCAATTTCAGTGATTTTTTTGTGATTTTTTAAACTTTTCTTGTGATTCTAGCTGATACTCTATACTTCAAGGCCTTTTTAAAGAAATCGTTAGTGGGGGGGGGGGCATCATCGAAAGGGGACGTAACAAGTAGGTGGTGTATTACAGGTGTGGGAAGGTGAAGTTTTGAGTCTCTGTGGCTTGATTTCCTGCATTTTCAGAGACAATTTTTGATATAACGGAGCCAGGTTTTGTTGTGAGAATACCATAACTTTCCTATAAACTCAGTTTTCCCCCATTTTTTGCTTATACTTTGGACAAAAGGGACCTTCACTGGGGGGGGGGGGGGGCAAAATAGCTTACTTGCGGGGCCAACATGGGGATTGGGAGGGCTTTGGCCCCTCCAGTAAATTAGTTAAAAAAGGCCCTGCTATACTTACGCTATCCGACACGTAGTCGGCAACAAACACTGCAGAAGACCCCAAGATTGAAGCTATCTGACTAAAACACAATGGAAACGAATGGAAAAAATCCTTTTAAAACAGGGAGAAAAAACCCAAAACCAAACTGAGTTCAATTATTAAGAATACCAAAACAGCTATATACCTATATTTCAAAAGCTGGGCTCTGTCATTTGCAGATGGAGAAATTTCAGTGAATAACGCACAATGAGCAAGTAAAACTAAAAAATATACAATATAGACAAGAATATTATTCAAATGTTAAATATCACGCAAAATTTATACATGCACTAATTACGCATATATATACGAATACATACATACGAATCAAGCAATAATAATTTTCGTGTCATGTCCCCTTTAAATACATGTAGACGTGCGAAATACATGACCTGTCACGCCGTTGTTCAGGTATACATGCAAAACGCCCAACAGTTATTTCAACAACTTGTTATCAGGATGTGTTTGCACTGCTTGTTCCCAGCTTGTTGACAAGTTGTCAACGACTTGTTGACAACTTGCTACAAGGTTGTTGAATCAACAGACTTGTTCCAAGTTGTTCCAACAACTTGTTATCGTCCTGAAATTCGACAACTTCTTAACAAGTTACGAGTGACAACCTTGTAGCAACTTGATAAAATGACAACATTGTTACAACTTGTTGACAAGCTTGCTACAAGTCTGTTGCGAACACATCTTGTTGACAAAATGTGAGATTTTTACGTGACTGTGTATTTCGCAGAAGTCGTAAATTTCGCTTGACACCAGGGGCATGCGAGTTGATGAAACTCTCGTGAATAAACATGATCAAATCTTTCTAACATTACCAAAGGTCAAAAGGGAGTCAAAGAAACAGAGTGAAATGACAAGATGTAGACCAACCATCCACTCAGGACGATCTGATACCAACGGAAACCACGGAGTTAGGAAACTAGAAATGAAAAAATTACGAATATTGGAGAGTTAACGAAACAACTTGTTGTTGTTGTTGTTGTTGTTGCTGCTGTTGTTGTGGTGGTATTGCTGTGGTAGACGTTGGTGATGTTGCTTAATTTATATTGTTGTTGCTGTTACACAATTTCTATAACAAGAATACCTTAAAGCGTATATTGGAGCTCCAACGAGTACAGCCAAAGATCTGATTCTGAAAATTTTAATATTTGAACTGTCCTATATAAATAGTAAAAATGTATTTTTGTATTCTGAAGGTAATAAATTGTATTAATTATTTGATCCATTGACACACAATTCACGTTCCTAATTAATCAGTGGTGTAACTTCACGTTTTTGACCACTTGCGATCAGGGCAAGTTGACATGAAAAATGGTTGCCCTGAATAAAATTCACTTGCCATTAGATCTAGCTTTGGTTCACATAAAAATTTGAAGCAAATGATTGCAGTAAACATGATATGCTGACGGATAACTACAATTTGCAATATATAACACAATTCTACACCAATCACTGTTGTTTTACTAATTTCCTTAACCCATGAAGCCACAAGGCGCCCTAATGCGCCCACTTCGTTATATTACTCTCACACGAAACAATTTTACCTGTCAAGGGCAAAGTGTTGGGCATTAATGGGTTAAGAACTGAAGTGGAATTTAAGTCGAGGAACAATGTCCATCGAACAATAGTTAAGGCGTGTTCATTTATTTACATTTTTCATATTATCCAGCAGAATTAATAGCTAACTGGTCCATATTTTTACTCATTAATACTGTACTTGAAAATAATAACTCAGGGATGGTCAGCTTTTGCCGGCAAAGATGCAACAGAAAGCAATTTGCCCGATCAGGCAACCAAGAAGAGACTCCTATTTGCCCGTAATGAGTTTCACTTGCCCCGGATAACCGTTCAAGCGTTAAATTATATACCTGTCACATTTTAGGAAGAGTTACTATTTTTAGACTTTTGTAATTTTATATTCTTTTGTATTTTAACCCTAATCCTAACCCTAATCCCAACCCTAACCTTAATCCTAACCCTAATGCTAACCCTAAAAGTCTAAAAATAGTAACTGTTCCTAAATCGTGACTCATATGTTAAATTACACCACTGTTAATTAGTTATAAATTGACTGATCTGTTGCAGAAGTGTAGGAAGCGGGGGTTCCAGGGTGGGGCCAGGGGGAGGCATAATGCCGGAGGCATATGTGCATGGCCAGGGGGAATATGTGGTCTATAGGTCTCCCTCGTTTACAAATCAAAAATAATTATTGGTAATGTTATCCTTTAGTCGACTAATTGTCAAATGTTTTCCAAAATAACACTCCAAAATTCGGTGATGCCACGTTGATTACCTTTTAGCTTTGCATGGTCACCCCCCTGAATACCAAACGTGAACTAAACTTAACTATTAAACTATATTTATATTAGATAGCTATACACCATGCAGTAAGACCTTACTTATTGGTCCAGAAAAGCTGTGGTGTTTGGTAGAGTCAAAATAGACGCACTCCTCATACACATGTTTGATTTATATTCGGACAACTACACGTTGCGGAAATTCCACTTAACCATTAACTGGCAGTACCCTACCACTGACGATTAAAATCGTCTGGCGTAAAATACTAAAGTAGGGCGCATCTGGGTGCATTGCCAGCTAATGGGTTAGATTAAACCACAGTGCGCCACTAATGCCCATTTATACTGTATAACGCATATGCACTCACCTGTAAATAACCAAATAACGGATCATTGACAGCATTCCAAAGCATGTAGATTATTTGCGCTGTGTTGAACCACGAATTGTTTATTCTATGTAATACAATATGGCAAGTTGTAATTTATCTGTTAACTCATTTAGGGCCTCAGTTCATAATTGAGCCCGGTTGGTTGGGAAGCTCGGTTTCTGTGTTGATGACTGTTTTTAACCATCCAATAAAGGGATTTCATGTGACGAATGTTGAATGCTGTCTTTACACGAATATTTAAATGTTGTGAATTACATTTTTGTGTCACATCAATTTTGATCTTAGGCCTGGTTTCCATATGGTCGTAACCGTGTTGTAACCGTGTCGTGGAGATAGGCTGCAGTCTAATAAGTCTATCTCCACGACAGTTACGACACGTTTATGACACGGTTACAACCATATGGAAACCAGGCCTAAAAGGGTCTCTGTGGTCGTTTCGATCTGTGAGTTACAACTGTAAAACCTGTTTGCGGAAGTATGAGGTCAAGTTTGTTGGAAAATTTGTTTATATTATTTAATTTAGCCTGGGTGCTTTGTTTTGGCAAGCCAGCCCATCTGAACAGTCTCACAGCCTCGTACCCAGGCAAGAAAACCCCCGCGTTTTGCAACCTCCCCAAGCACCCCCGCGCGCTCGCTCAGCCACTGATCTCTATAAATTAGCTGAATGCGTAAATTTTCTTTCCTTAAAAGCGCCTGGGTACGAGGCTGACAGTCTCATGTAATTGTAAACACGGGTGAGATTTGTCATGGGAAAGCGAGCTAGCTTGGGTACCCAGGCTGGCTCGTCTCCACATAAACAGCCCCTAACTGTGCTGGCTCATCTCTTATATGAACACAGTGATTTTTATTTCGAATAAATAAGGACATGACGACATGTCAATCTCACTCAGATGAGTTTCCCGGCGGTTAGCAGTTAATAGCTGGCCATCATATTCGTTATTTTACTCTATCAATTTGACATAAATATGATGTATAATTAAGTAAACAAGTCTTAATCTTTGCACTCACTTGTAAATATTTAAGAACGTCTTGACATAATAAAATTCAAAAATTGAATTTATCATACTTGACCCAAACGACGTGGCCGAATAGGCCAAAATATTTTTATTCACCATTTTTAAAGACGGAATATTGATTTCATAGCATAAAAACTGTAAAAACTTTTGTAAAAATTTGAATTTTCGAGCCACAATTTTCCAATGTTTACAAAAACTTATAAGATTTCTGAGAACGTGGCAAGAAACGTGCTTCCACTTTACAAAATAGAAACTTCTTATGTAAAGGAAATCTCGAAGGAAATTTGGCAAATAACGAGGTTTCCACGTCGCAAAATACGAATTTCTTTTGAAAAGGAAATTTCACTGATCTTCTGATCTGGAAATTTGGATATCGAGCTTCCACTTTGCAAAATAAGAATTTCTTTGGAAAAGGAAATTTGGCAAATATTGCGCTTCCACTATCAACAATAAGAATTTCTTTAGTAAAGGACATTTTGAAAAATATCGTGCTTCAACTTTGCAAAAGGAAATTTCTTTGGTAGAGGAAATTTGGCAAAGTTATTTTAATAACTAACTTTAATAAGTTATTAGCATATTTCACAAAATGAGTGTTGTATGAATTGCTGTATAGTTTACAAAACAGCAGTAAAATCCTTGTATGCCAAGGTCAGCAATTTAATGGTATAGTAAACAAGGCAATATATTGTATGTTGCATAATAACACTCGATCAATAAGAGATGACTCTTTCCGGACTGGCCACTAGGAGTAACAGTTTAGAACGCATAGAGCTATCCAGTATAAATACACTTAGTTTAGTTTAGGTTTCCTCCTGTAGTAACACTGGATCAATAAGAGATGATCCTTACTGGACCTCTAGGAAGAACAGTTTAGAACTGATAGAGCTATCCAGTATAGATAAAGTTAGTTTAGTTTAGGTTTCCTCCTGTAGTAACACTGGATCAATAAGGGATGATCCTTACTGGACCTCTAGGGAGAACAGTTTAGAACTGATAGAGCTATTAGTATAGATATAGTTAAAAATAATGTATTTACATCTTTATATTCTTATCAATGTGTTATCTCTGCCAGTGGTTCAGGAATTTTAGCAGCCACCTGAACATTAAAATCGCTATAGTATTTTAACAAATTCTCAACAGAATTAGAAGGCAGTTTAAAATGAGATGCAATCTTTTCTTTCGTCCATTCGTCAGGCTTGGTCATGCGTTGTTGAAACAACATTGTTAATTGTTCAGATGTAAGTTCTGCTGTTACTGCTGTGGAAGATGATGGCTGCTGGTCAGATTCTGCATTGTTCTAAAAAAGATTTGTACCAATGCTGTTTCAACAACTTGTTATCAGGATGTGTTCGCACTGCTTGTTCCCAGCTTGTTGACAAGTTCTCAACAGCATGTTGACAACTTGCTACAAGGTTGTTGACTCAACACACTTGTTACAAGTTGTTCCAACAACTTGTTATCGTCCTGCAATTCAACAACTTGTTAACAAGTTGTGAGTGTCAACCTTGTAGCAACTTGATAAAATGATAACATTGTTACAACTTGTTGACAAGCTTGCTACGAGTCAGTTGTGAACACATCTTGTTGACAAGATGCGAGATTTTTATGTGTGATAGCCAAAAATTTGCAGTTGACCCAGTAAGCAAAGCAAGCAGGTTCGGGGATGTGTGGTTTGTGAGGGTAGCAAGCGGGCACCAGCAGGCCGGAATGCTCGAGAGTCGGGGAAATGTTACAATTAATAACTTTGATCTGCCCACCTGTTCATGAACATCAATAGAATCAACACGGATTTGTTTCAAAAGCTTCAGATATTCCTCACTTCTATTGTTATGTAAATCAAACTTGGCCTGATTTTCTACATTCAATGATAACAACAAAGTTTTGAAAAATGATGTACCAACTTATGTAATGATTGGCTGTTTTATACTAGCAAAAGAATAATTATCCATCTGGGCAAAGTTGGGCAAAGAAAAAATAGTTCGTCTAATTCATCAGTTTAAAACTACGGCAAACAAATGCATCTAATCTTTTGCAACAGGCTTGTAGCAAGCTTGTCAACAAGTTGTAACAATGTTTTAATTTTATCAAGTTGCTACAAGGTTGTCGCTCAAAATTTGTTAACAAGTTGTTGAATTGCAGGACGATAACAAGTTGTTGGAACAACTTGTAACAATCCAGCGTTACGTCTGAAAGCTTGGACTTTTAAATAAAGTTTTAATCTAATTGTCGTGTGCTGGTGATTCTCATAAACCTATATAATATGAAAATACCTAGCAGCATAATTGTTTTGAAACTTGTAACAAGTCTGTTCAATCAACAACTTTGTGATGAGTTGTCAACAAGCCGATGAGACAGGAACAAGCAGTGCAAACACATCCCGATAACAAGTTGTTTCTTTAGTTTGTGTAGTATTGTTATATTTGGTGACAAATACATACAATTGAGTTTAGTTCTCTTGCTCCCAAAAGTGCCAACAGGTGTGAAGTGAACTGCTCCGCACTGCTCATTAACCGATCGATTAACACACCAGACTGGACAATCGGGCGGTTTTCGGCGAGATCTCGGGGGCGCAAAAAGCCATTGGATCTAAGGGCAGGGCCGCAAAACCTGCCCCAGGCCTAGGGGTGGACTCAAGGGCGGCCAGGGGTGCAAAAATGTGCCCATTTTAGAAGACTTGCAAGGGGTGCAAAAAGTTGTCCCCGAAAAAAATGTAAAATCTGGCAATACCCACCTTGTCTCGCAGTGTCAAGCATATCTTTGGTAGTTTCATGTTTTGGTGCTAGTGTGGGCTGACTCTCCAGTACTTTCTCTATTTGTCTTTGTGTTTGTACTGGACCACGCAGACTGCGCCTCAGGACTGATCTTGCAGCACCCATCTAGCTATTAAATACTGTAATAATATACAGGCATGAGCCATCAGGGTGTATAAAAAAAAGTAGTCAAGTAGACCCTTTCAAATTCAAATTAGCCACAATTTATTGTAGTAATTTGACAGCCGTAATTGCTTCGAATTAATGGAATATTCACTACATAGATACACTAACGTAAATATATTTACTCATCAAAATTACTTACCAGAATTGACAAATTTTTTGGTTAATTTCGGTACGAAATTCTGTTGTTTTCGGAAAAAGGCGCAATCGGACATCCTTCAAAAGTTAAAACAAGGTACCTTCGGAAATCGGCTACGAATATTTCCGAACTCCTAAAATATTCCCGCGGGTCTCGTGGAAGTTGCGTGGTGTAGACAACATCGTTTAATTTTAGTAAAATTACATAGGTGATTCTCAACGCTGATTGGTTGCGCTACCTCGGATTAATCGATAATAATAATAATATCGTAAATATTCAATTAAAATATTTTTGAAACTTTTCCAAATAATAACCTATGTAATTTTACTAAAACAATTATTCGCCTATTTGTTCATCCAATAATTAATCGCCATTTTTCGCTTCATGCCTGAGGTTGCTACTGAATACATAATAGGTTTAATCATAATGATCTTTAATGAAAAATTATGACTGACCATAGCTTAATCATAATTTTCGTATATTGAAACATTATGACCAATTATAGCTTAATCATAATGACCTATATTGAAAAATTATGACTAATTATAGCTTAATCATAATGATCTATACTGAAAAATTATGACTAAATCTTCTAGAATCTTCAAAATATCAGCCTAAATCTTCACTAAAGATTAATTTTCTTTTTTGGACGCCACCGCCATTGTATTCTCCAAATATTTGCTTCACCGAGAATTTTTTTAATATTCTTCCCGCCGTATATGTATTCCGTCCGCCATCTTTTTTTCTCCATTAGGTACTGATGCTGATTCCCGTCCTCGATCCATCGACTTTCGACCTGATAGCCTGTTGTCTTTACCATTATACCATCTGCTTGTTGTTGGAAGCCTCCCGCAACTTATTCACCTTAATCTTTTACTTTACACTGTATAAATCTTTTCAAACTCCAAAATTACCTCTGCCAGGATTCGAACCACGACTTCCAGACATGACAGGCCGTAGCCTTTACCACTAGACTACTGGTTCGTTGTTGGAAACCTACCGCAACTCATTCACCTTAATATTTTACTTTACACTGTATAATTAATAATTAACAATTTTCAAACACAAAATGCCCTCTACCAGGATTCGAACCACGACTTTCAAACATGACAGCACGTAGTCTTTACCACTACTCCTTCGCGATTCGAAAACTACCGCAACTTATTCACCTTAATCTTTTACTTTACACTGTATAATTAACAATTAACACTTTTCAAACACAAAATGCCCTCTGCCAGGATTCGAACCACGACTTTCTGACATGACAGCCCGTAATCTTTACCACTAGACTACTTCTTCGCGGTTGGAAGCCTACCGCAACTTATTCACCTTAATCTTTTACTTTACACTGTATAATTAACAATTAACACTTTTCAAACACAAAATGCCCTCTGCCAGGATTCGAACCACGACTTTCTGACATGACAGCCAGTAGTCTTTACCACTAGACAACTGGTTCGTTGTTGGAAACCTACAGCAACTTATTCATCTTAATCTTTCACTTTACACTGTATAATTAATGAACACTTTTCAAACACAAAATGCCCTCTGCCTGGATTCGAACCACGACTTTCTGACATGACAGCCCGTAATCTTTACCACTAGACTACTGGTTCATTGTTGGAAACCTACCGCAACTTATTCACCTTAATCTTTCACTTTACACTGTATAATTAATTAACACTTTTCAAACACAAAATGCCCTCTGCCAGGATTCGAACCACGACTTTCTGACATGACAGCCAGTAGTCTTTACCACTAGACAACTGGTTCGTTGTTGGAAACCTACAGCAACTTATTCATCTTAATCTTTCACTTTACACTGTATAATTAACAATTAACACTTTTCAAACACAAAATGCCCTCTGCCAGGATTCGAACCACGACTTTCTGACATGACAGCCCGTAATCTTTACCACTAGACTACTGGTTCATTGTTGGAAACCTACCGCAACTTATTCACCTTAATCTTTCACTTTACACTGTATAATTAATTAACACTTTTCAAACACAAAATGCCCTCTGCCAGGATTCGAACCACGACTTTCTGACATGACAGCCCGTAGTCTTTACCACTAGACTACTTCTTCGCGGTTGGAAACCTACCGCAACTTATTCACCTTAATCTTTTACTTTACACTGTATAATTAACAATTAACACTTTTCAAACACAAAATGCCCTCTGCCAGGATTCGAACCACGACTTTCTGACATGACAGCCCGTAGTCTTTACCACTAGACTACTGGTTCGTTGTTGGAAACCTACCGCAACTTATTCACCTTAATCTTTTACTTTACACTGTATAATTAATTAACACTTTTCAAACACAAAATGCCCTCTGCCAGGATTCGAACCACGACTTTCTGACATGACAGCCCGTAGTCTTTACCACTAGACTACTTCTTCGCGGTTGGAAACCTACCGCAACTTATTCACCTTAATCTTTTACTTTACACTGTATAATTAACAATTAACACTTTTCAAACACAAAATGCCCTCTGCCAGGATTCGAACCACGACTTTTAGACATGACAGCCAGTAGTCTTTACCACTAGACTACTGGTTCGTTGTTGGAAACCTACCGCAACTTATTCACCTTAATCTTTCACTTTACACTGTATAATTAATTAACACTTTTCAAACACAAAATGCCCTCTGCCAGGATTCGAACCACGACTTTTAGACATGACAGCCAGTAGTCTTTACCACTAGACTACTTCTTCGCGGTTGGAAACCTACCGCAACTTATTCACCTTAATATTTTACTTTACACTGTATAATTAACAATTAACACTTTTCAAACACAAAATGCCCTCTGCCAGGATTCGAACCACGACTTTTAGACATGACAGCCCGTAATCTTTACCACTAGACGACTGGTTCTTTGTTGGAAACCTACCGCAACTTATTCACCTTAATCTTTCACTTTACACTGTATAATTAATGAACACTTTTCAAACACAAAATGCCCTCTGCCAGGATTCGAACCACGACTTTCTGACAAGACAGCCCGTAATCTTTACCACTAGACTACTTCTTCGCGGTTGGAAACCTACCGCAACTTATTCACCTTAATCTTTTACTTTACACTGTATAATTAATTAACACTTTTCAAACACAAAATGCCCTCTGCCAGGATTCGAACCACGACTTTCTGACATGACAGCCCGTAATCTTTACCACTAGACTACTTCTACGTGGTTGGAAACCTACCGCAACTTATTCACCTTAATCTTTTACTTTACACTGTATAATTAACAATTAATACTTTTCAAACACAAAATGCCCTCTGCCAGGATTCGAACCACGACTTTCTGACATGACAGCCCGTAATCTTTACCACTAGACTACTTCTTCGCGGTTGGAAGCCTATCGCAACTTATTCACCTTAATCTTTTACTTTACACTGTATAATTAATGATTAACACTTTTCAAAAACAAAATGCCCTCTGCCAGGATTCGAACCACGAGTTTTAGACATGACAGCCAGTAGTCTTTACCACTAGACTACTTCTTCGCGATTGGAAACCTACCGCAACTTATTCACCTTAATCTTTCACTTTACACTGTATAATTAATGATTAACACTTTTCAAACACAAAATGCCCTCTGCCAGGATTCGAACCACGACTTTCAGACATGACAGCCCGTAGTCTTTACCACTAGACTACTTCTTCGCGATTGGAAACCTACCGCAACTTATTCACCTTAATCTTTCACTTTACACTGTATAATTAATGATTAACACTTTTCAAACACAAAATGCCCTCTGCCAGGATTCGAACCACGACTTTCAGACATGACAGCCCGTAGTCTTTACCACTAGACTACTTCTTCGCGATTTGAAACCTACCGCAACTTATTCACCTTAATCTTTCACTTTACACTGTATAATTAATGATTAACACTTTTCAAACACAAAATGCCCTCTGCCAGGATTCGAACCACGACTTTCAGACATGACAGCCCGTAGTCTTTACCACTAGACTACTTCTTCGCGATTGGAAACCTACCGCAACTTATTCACCTTAATCTTTCACTTTACACTGTATAATTAACAATTAACACTTTTCAAACACAAAATGCCCTCTGCCAGGATTCGAACCACGACTTTCTGACATGACAGCCCGTAATCTTTACCACTAGACTACTTCTTCGCGGTTGGAAGCCTACCGCAACTTATTCACCTTAATCTTTTACTTTACACTGTATAATTAATGATTAACACTTTTCAAACACAAAATGCCCTCTGCCAGGATTCGAACCACGACTTTTAGACATGACAGCCAGTAGTCTTTACCACTAGACTACTGGTTCGTTGTTGGAAACCTACCGCAACTTATTCACCTTAATCTTTCACTTTACACTGTATAATTAATTAACACTTTTCAAACACAAAATGCCCTCTGCCAGGATTCGAACCACGACTTTCTGACATGACAGCCCGTAATCTTTACCACTAGACTACTTCTTCGCGGTTGGAAACCTACCGCAACTTATTCACCTTAATCTTTTACTTTACACTGTATAATTAATTAACACTTTTCAAACACAAAATGCCCTCTGCCAGGATTCGAACCACGACTTTCTGACATGACAGCCCGTAGTCTTTACCACTAGACTACTTCTTCGCGGTTGGAAACCTACCGCAACTTATTCACCTTAATCTTTTACTTTACACTGTATAATTAACAATTAACACTTTTCAAACACAAAATGCCCTCTGCCAGGATTCGAACCACGACTTTCTGACATGACAGCCCGTAATCTTTACCACTAGACTACTTCTACGTGGTTGGAAACCTACCGCAACTTATTCACCTTAATCTTTTACTTTACACTGTATAATTAACAATTAATACTTTTCAAACACAAAATGACCTCTGCCAGGATTCGAACCACGACTTTCTGACATGACAGCCCGTAATCTTTACCACTAGACTACTTCTTCGCGGTTGGAAGCCTACCGCAACTTATTCACCTTAATCTTTTACTTTACACTGTATAATTAATGATTAACACTTTTCAAAAACAAAATGCCCTCTGCCAGGATTCGAACCACGAGTTTTAGACATGACAGCCAGTAGTCTTTACCACTAGACTACTTCTTCGCGATTGGAAACCTACCGCAACTTATTCACCTTAATCTTTCACTTTACACTGTATAATTAATGATTAACACTTTTCAAACACAAAATGCCCTCTGCCAGGATTCGAACCACGACTTTCAGACATGACAGCCCGTAGTCTTTACCACTAGACTACTTCTTCGCGATTGGAAACCTACCGCAACTTATTCACCTTAATCTTTCACTTTACACTGTATAATTAATGATTAACACTTTTCAAACACAAAATGCCCTCTGCCAGGATTCGAACCACGACTTTCAGACATGACAGCCCGTAGTCTTTACCACTAGACTACTTCTTCGCGATTGGAAACCTACCGCAACTTATTCACCTTAATCTTTCACTTTACACTGTATAATTAATGATTAACACTGTGGATCGATCCCTAGAAATATTAACGGCATTTTATTTCAACCTTGTTATTTAATTCCACATGATACAACCAAGAAGAGTAAACGTAAATAAGTTGAAGTAGGTTTTCAAAAACGCCCAGTTAGTATACTAGGAAAGACAACGGACTATCAAAAGTACCCCTGTTCAATAACGTTCCTTGTTGTGAAAGACTAATGTTTTCTATCATAGTTATTCCTTTCTTGCAGATTAACACAATTCATACCCCCTGTCACAGGCCAAAAGGCAAATAATCAAATCGACAAAGGCAAGAATCGATCCTGAATTTTGTCAAAGTTTGACTGTTATAATTCACTCATATTGTTTATACGCGAATTCCACGAAACCCGCGGGAATATCTTCGGCATTCGGAAATCAGTCTTCGTAGCTGTCCGTTTCTGCGTTGTTATGGCAACAAGCACGACAACAAAAACATTCGCGAGTGTCTCAATCATAATAAAATGTCTTTTAAAACAAAATAAATCGTTTATTTCTTGATTTTGTAACGTAAAGAAGTATTTTATTGTGGTTTTATCAAGCAATGACCCGTGTTGTGGATGGTAAGATTATGTATTTTTGTGATTTCCGCCGAACTTTAGTATTACCCATAGGCTCATGGCTATTGACAACTGCACTTATTAATTCTTTAGGTAAAACTGGATCAACAAGAGATGATCCTTGCTGGACCTCTAGGGAGAACAGTTTAGAACTGATAGAGCTATCCAGTTTAAATAAAGTTAGTTTAGTTTAGGTTTCCTCCTGTAGTAACACTGGATCAATAAGAGATGACCCTTACTGGACCTCTAGGGAGAACAGTTTAGAACTGATAGAGCTATCCAGTATAAATAAAGTTAGTTTAGTTTAGGTTTCCTCCTGTAGTAACACTGGATCAATAAGAGATGATCCTTGCTGGACCTCTAGGGAGAACAGTTTAGAACTGATAGAGCTATCCAGTATAAATAAAGTTAGTTTAGTGTAGGTTTCCTCCTGTAGTAACACTGGATCAATAAGAGATGATTCTTACTGGACCTCTAGGAAGAACAGTTTAGAACTGATAGAGCTATCCAGTATAAATAAAGTTAGTTTAGTTTAGGTTTCCTCCTGTAGTAACACTGGATCAATAAGAGATGATCCTTACTGGACCTCTAGGAAGAACAGTTTAGAACTGGTAGAGCTATCCAGTATAAATAAAGTTAGTTTAGTTTAATAGATTAACCCATTAGCTTGCAAAACACCCTACTTTAGCATTTTACTCTGTCTATCGTCAGGCGATTTTACACTGCCAGTTCATTGGTTAATCTGCCAGTGTCTCTTGTTAACCATTAGCTTGCAATGCATGGAGATGTGCCCTACTTTAGTATCACTAAAGATTAATGTTATTATATTATTATTAGTATTTATTATTTATGTGGCCTACTTTACGCCAGACTATTTTACTCGTTAGTGGTTACTGGTAAGGTACTGCCCAATGGGTTAATCTATTTTTCTTGTAGGAAAATCCTCGGTAGCATTTGGCACAACACTAGATCGGGAATTGCTTCCACTAAAGGTTCCACCGACGAGGTTTGGTAACCAACTAAGAATACCGAGAGCACCAAACCTCGGACCTGGACGTTACAATAATGATGAGGTATGACACAGCACTTGGTTGCATATCTCAGAGGTGGAAAATGTTTTTTTTCTTTCTGGGAACCTGGGTTTCAGACTCAAAATTTATAATTAATGAGGTTCAATGATCATTGATTGATTTTGACATTGGATTGATTGCGAGTGTTGTTTCTTGATATTCAGTAGTGCTCATTTTGATATAGTGAATACAAAATACATTACAATTGCTAGTCTAGACTTGAGCATACTCTAGTTTTGTTATTACTCATCAGTTAATTATTTTTTAACTTTCAGAAATTTCTGGAAAAATGTTCTGCAAAAGTTCAGATCCAAAAATATTTCCGGGAACTAGGTTCCCAGGATCCGATACTTTTTCCACCTCTGGCATATCTCATATGAGTCACGATTTAGGAAGTTACCATTTTTAGACTTTTAGGGTTAGGGTTAGGATTAAGGTTAGAGTTAGGATTAGGTTTGGGGTTAAAATACAAAAGAATACAAAATTACAAAAGCCTAAAAATAGTAACTCTTCCTAAAATGTGACAGGTATAGCATATTTTACCTGTGTTTTAAAATGTATCAAACATGTACTATTTCTTCATCAATGTAACTAGGTTAGTACGTTCACATATGAACTGGAACACAGACCTGGATGCAAAAAGGGATACTCACTTGGGGCAAGAACTGCAAACAGATTTGATAAACCATTACATGTAAGTTTTTTCACTCGTTCAGTTGTCGGTTCAAAATAAATCATTTTGTATCTCTTGGTTTGTGCTATAGTGAAGGGTTGGTCCGTCTGGATGAACTCGAGGAAAGAAACGACATCTGGTTTCGCATATCTTAACTGAATTAGCCGACACACCATAGAAGAGCAATTTGGAACTGACATCTTACAAAATATCTTAACTGATAGCAGATAAATCTAGTATATAATGATTATTGTATATTATTATTTAGCTTGACACGCCTGGGCCTCCAACATATCAAGAAATCAACGGCAAGCCCAGAGAATTCACAACCGCATTTCGACCTTTTCAAACTGGTGCATTCCGTCTTCCACCAGTTAGTACAAATGTAAGTAGCTGAACTGAACTGAACTGATTGTCCGAACTGAACTGAACTGATTGTCTGAACTGAACTGAACTGAACTGAACTGATTGTCCGAACTGAACTGAACTGATTGTCTGAACTGAACTGATTGTCCGAACTGAACTTTTCATTGTTCTGCATGTTGATTTAAATTTCTCATTTTTTTTCAATTTCAGTTACAAGAACATGGCATGCCTGGGTAGGTGGCAAAAGTTTGTTGTAAACAAGACGTGCTTGGCAACGAAATTCAACGCGAAGTTGACTTAATTCTACAAGCCTATAAAAAACGCAAAAGTTGTAACAAACCAGCAGCAGACTTGTACCAATGCTGTTTCAACAACTTGTTATCAGGATGTGTTCTGTCTGACACTGCTTGTTCTCAGCTTGTTGACAAGTTGACTCAACGGCTTGTTGACAACTTGCTACAAGGTTGTTGTCTTGTTGACTCAACAGACTTGTTACGACAACTTGTTATCATCCTGCAATTCAACAACTTGTTAACAAGTTGTGAGTGACAACCTTGTAGCAACTTGATAAAATGACAACATTGTTACAACTTGTTGACAAGCTTGCTACAAGTCTGTTGCGAACACATCTTGTTGACAAGATGTGAGATTTTACGCGTGTATACGTTTATTGTATGACACCGTGGTATAGCAAGAAAATGATACCGGTGCTTATATCACAGAGATTTAATTTGTGTTTTCCTCATGAAATATTAGAAATATATTGTTGATTTCCCTTCAGGCCAGGCGCGTACGAACACAAAGTCTGTCAAAACAGAAAAGTCAAGTATCTGGGTTCATTTGGCGGACCCCAAACCTTAGTGACGTCAATACGAATAAAATGTAAAGGCAATGGCGAGAAAGATAAGGTATAAAATTATAAAATGCGTTAAAATGTAAAGACTGTAAAATAATCTGATGGATTTATCCAGTATAAACAAGGTTAGTTTAGTTTAGGGTTCCTCCTGTAGTAACACTGGATCAATAAGAGATGACTCTTACTGGACCTCTAGGGAGAACAGTTTAGAACTGATATAGCTATCCAGTATAAATAAAGTTAGTTTAGGTTTCCTCCTGTAGTAACACTGGATCAATAAGAGATGACTCTTACTGGACCTCTAGGAAGAACAGTTTCGAACTGATAGAGCTGTCAAGTAAAAATAAAGTTAGTTTAGGTTTCCTCCTGTAGTAACACTGGATCAATAACAGATGGCCCTTACTGGACTTCTAGGAAGAACAGTTTCGAACTGATAGAGCTATCCAGTATAAATAAAGTTAGTTTAGGTTTCCTCCTGTAGTAATACTGGATCAATAAGAGATGACTTTTACTGGACCTATAGGAAGAACAGTTTAGAACTGATAGAGCTATCCAGTATGAATAAAGTTAGTTTAGGTTTCCTCCTGTCGTAACAATGGATCAATAAGGGATGATCCTTACTGGACCTCTAGGGAGAAAGAAACTGATAGTGCTATCCAGTTTATTACTGTAGATACGGTCAAGAGGTCACAATATTCAATGTAAAATCATAATTTTCCTATATATAATATAGTGTTGTTCCTGCAATGAAGAACCGAAAGGCGACTATTATGAATACAAAAAGAAAGCGCTATGTCGACCATGTTACAATAAAAACATGAATACAGAAAGCAGATTTAGCAGAAGGTAAAGACCTTAAGTAACTTTATATATATACAACAAGAAATTGATTGAAACTCTATCCAGACCAAGGACTTGATAAAAAAATGTATGCCCTTTATCCAAACCTATGCATGACTTGATCTTGCCCTATATTATTCAGTCCTAGGACTTGATTATATGTCTTTTTTTACACTGTCTTCATGCTATTTTTTAGCGCCCTAAACCATTTCACGAAGGTCCGTGACTGCAGCACTGTACACAATCATGAAGGAACGAATGCAAAACTACGGGTAAGTAGGAAGCGTCGCACTGGAATCGCAGGTTCGATTCGTGTCAGCATTTTCACCGTTGCTTAATCGACGAAGTATTTTTGAAGAGAAAATTTTGGCACTTTTACGGCAAACATCCAATTTCATTTTGCCTCTCGGTAATAGTTTTCTCACGTTTTCTGTCTCAATAAACACAAAGCCATCTTTCGTGGTATCGTTTCGCACATTCAGTAGGTGTTTGATTAATAATGTGACAAAACAATTTCCCCTGAGTTTAAATACAAAACAGTCAAACATGGACTACATAAAATACATTTAATAGAACTGTGATTTTATATTCATCAGGAGCATGCATGCTAAATTTATTGAAATGTCGTATTAAGTCACATGAGACTTTAATCAAACACCTATAGGCTATCCTCTAGAGTCACGAATCACGGTTCGATTCGTGTCATTCGTGCCTAAAGTTGCATTTTTCGCAATTGCTCCTGCTTAGTTCGATAAATTTTGAACGGATACATGTAGTGATTGAGGGGATGTGACCAATAACGTTATATCATCTGACTTTTCATTTGGATGAATGTAAAATTTCTTTTTTAATATTCTTTTTGTAATCTGGCAGGTAGATCTCACGGACACGCGTGAGCTTTGCATTTACATTATGAATTCTAAACTGTTTTAATACTCAAATTACACACACAAATTTGCCTCCTACTGTGTTGTATTTAGACCCCTTTTAAGCGGACACCTCGGCGAGGTCCCGAATAAAGGTGTGCGTCGGATCGGATTGACCTCTTTGAATCCGAAGGTTTGTCTAAGTACTCAATCCGAATCCGATCCGATCCGATTAAAAAAAATTTAATCCGATCCGATCCAATCCGAAAAAAAATAATTAGATCCGATCCGATCCGATCCGACTTGATGCTGAAAATTTGTAATCCGATCCGATCCGAAATCCGAACGTATATTGTATGCTTTTATATAGTTTGAAGTTCAAACTTTGAACGAAACGTATGTCTAACATTTGTAGAGTTTTCAACACATTATTCTAAACCTCCGGACTTTACGTTGCAAAAAAATGCGCAACGTTTAACTTGTTTATTCGTCCTTTAACTTGGAGTTGCATTTTCATCGCATTATCACTCGGAGGTAGACACGGCTAGACAGATCATAATGCGAGTGAGACGAATTTAGTTGTACAATGTACATTTATTGTACAACGTATTTGCGTCGAATGTAATTGAGTGAATCAAATTAATTCGTATGAATCAAATTCATTTAGATTCTACGTATGAAACATAAACCAAATAATGAAACACAATAATAGTCCATACTGCCCAAATCCCTAAATCTAAATATTAAAATAATTCATACAACACTATTAAAGCAGTGTAGTTTTGTCATCAATGGTTCAAGAAACTGTTAGTGAAATGGAGTAAAGTTTTAGTCTGTTCATTCGTCGTTTTCATCCAAGGCAGTAGGCTCAGCCGGCTCCAAAGCCTTCCATGCACTCCCTGCCATATAACTTCGGATGCATAGCAGTGCGTTTAGATTTCGTGGAGCTAGACGCGTACGTCGAAGGTTGATTGTCCAACCTGCTTGCGAGAAACTTCTCTCCGATGGCGCGCTGCTAGCTGGACAAGCCAATATAAACCTGGCCACCACTGCTAACTTGGGGTAGATCCTAGCATGATCCCTCCAGAATTTTAGTATATCTAGCTGCTTCTTGCTATCCTCATACATTTCGAGGTCGAAGTCGTTTCTAGCAAACCTTCGAATTTCATCGACGATCGAGGAGACTTGCTGCTTTTCCTTGTAAAAGCCAAACTCTGGTTCTTCAATCTCATCACAAGGATTCTTTTTCTTCTTTTTCGCAGCGGAATGCTCGATTTCTGCGACCTTAAGTAAGAATGAGAAACAATACAAATTTCGGTAAGATACTATTAGCGGAATAATTAAAAATGCAGCAAAGTAATATATTTCTAACATTTGTTTAATTAGTTACCTCTTCTGAATCTTCTCCATCAGACGATAATGGATTGTCAAATTGGTCAGCATCCCCGCGAGTTTCGTCTTCATCGGCACAACCCGTGATACGCTCGTGAATAAGCTCGATCTTCTCGAAAATCTGCTGCCGGTTGGTTTCATCTGTAGGTTCTCCCACCCTTGGGTCCAACGCAGAAGCCACATCGTGATATATTCCGAGTCGACTGCTTAGTTTGGCCATTAGAGCTTTTCGTCCAACATCTTTCATCTTCTTAATTGCCGTCATATCCTGTTCGTTTTCGGAAAAGGCTGCTCTGAGTCTTGCTTCCCAGTAGCGTGCTCGGTGTAACGTAGGCTCCTTATCTTTCTCAAGCTCCAGACCACAGTCGTGAAGAGGTTTTAAAACACGCGAAGTCTGTATGAGAAGGATTTTGTTAATATCTTCCATATAATTGAGCTCACCTCTGGCATCAAGAACGGTTTCAAGCTCTTCCCAGCTCTTGATAATGGATCCAATCATTTCGCGGTAGGTATAAAATCGCGTTGCTATGGTCTGCTTCAGTGTGGTAGTTAACTTACTTTGGAGATCTGCCCGTTTAACATGTTCGACTAACTTCTTAGCTGCTTCCACATTTAGCTTAACCTCGGCGGCATCATTCGAAGTGACGCAAGCTTTGGCAACCAGTGAACTTATGTGCGAAATGCATCCAATTTGATCGTCGCTGGCGAGACGGCGAAATGCAGCTGGCATGGTATTGGTGTTATCGGTAGTGACAAGCCTGAATGGGGCGTCGGGGTCTCGGGGACATTTTCAAGATAGCATTTGGAAATGCTAGGTGCTGTATGGTCCTCGAGATTGTATTCATTCGTTGACCAAATGAAGCTGCTCAGGTTCTTCCAATCAGCATCAATGTGATGAACGGTAACAGACATGTAGCTTTTTCCCGTGTATTTCTCCTTCCACATATCGGTCGTCGTGCAAAATGCTTCTCCATTCAAAGACTTAAGGATATCAGCGCGAACTTCTTCATGACGCTTCGGCAGGTAATTGCGAGTTAGATTTGTCCTGTTGACTATATGCTGTGAAAGATCGAAGTTTTCTCCGTATCGCGCCCCAAATCTTGCTGCGCTTCTCAGCATAATCTTCATGCCTTCCTTTTCATAACGCGAAAGCGGGCTAGAATCAAGAACCGCGGCATTTATGGCATTCATCTGCAAAGATTGATGGTCGTCTTGGCTGAGCTTCACAAGTGGTGCACTTTGACTGCTGCCAACCTTCGAATTACTGAAGAAATTGAGCGATGTTTGCCCTTTTACTAGTTTCAACTTGTCCCTAGCGCAGATGTGCTTGTTTAATTGAGCGTTCCCTTTCGACGAACTATACTTGTAAATGGTAAAGCATTTATGACAAGCTGCCATTTCGTGATAAATCACCCCATCAACTTTTGGGAAGCCGAAGAATTTCCAACATTCGGATCGTTTCTTTTTGTCCTCGACAGTCGTTATCACAACGCGTTTTGACTTCTCTCGTAGTAGTTTTTCGACCATATCTTTACTTAGTAGTTTAGCAGATGGATTTGGTTGTACCGCCTCAATAGTTTCAGCCATATTATAATAAAATGCGATCTAAAATTCCACGTGTTACGAAGTCTACTCTACAATCTACAATAACAACGAGCAGTGTAGCCGGAAAGGCGGAAAACACATCAACTTGCCAAGTGCCAAGTTAATTATAATTGTCGTCGACTCGTCGCCTAAAAGTCCTGATGCCAGGGCGATTATGATTTGTGAACGGGAAAAGCCAAAACGTAGTTGAAGACTATAGCAATATCTTGATTAATTGTTTTCTTGCGAGTTTAATGATTTTCAATGACAAAATCTAACTGAGTGTTTCTCAATACGCGGAAAAACGAATCCGATCCGATCCGGCCAAAAAAGCGCAAAATCCGATCCGATCCGATCCGAAATAAAAGCAATAAAATCCGATCCGATCCGATCCGGACGCGTAAATTTTGATCCGAATCCGATCCGAATCCGATCGGATCGGATCGGATCGGATTCGGACTCGGATTCGGATCGGATTCGCACACCTTTAGTCCCGAACGTGTCCGCTTAATAGTTCAACTGTATGTCTAATGTAGCAATTCTTTCATTTTTTAGTTAATGACAGACAAAGACCTCAAAAAGCTGCGATATAAAGAAGCGTACTTCAGTCTGTATTTTTAATATCAACGTTTTTTGATTGTACAAATTTCACCATAATGTGACGATGCACGGAATTTCTACTAATTTTGAAAATTAATAATATGCGCATTTATCTCCAATGATTAATTCTGATAATAGGAAACTAGACAACAATAGTAACAAGATATATATGTATATAGCCTCTTTGCTTTATAATATCGAATGCGCATCCAGATGGCGCGTTCTACGTCGGGATAAAATTGCAGTTAAATCATAACATATCAAAGTATTCAACTGTTCAATCATCGATTGAGTATGCAAAGGTCGCTCGGAAGAACAATTAGTTTCCGCACGTTTGACTCGCTTTAAATTAGAAAATATATTCCCTTAACTAAGTGTACCTTTCCTTATTTTGCTTTATACACAGAAGACAAAATATGGTAGTACAAAAATTATTTAATGACAGTTCTATTCTCGCTATATGTGAAACACAAATGAATGCTTGAACAGTTGAATACTTGGATATGGATATTTTAATTCTCCCACAATTGAACACACCTTGATGTGTCATTTTACACACCTGTTTCTAAGGTGCACGAATAACGAATAATTTGGACAAATTTAAAATGAGTGAAGAATTATTGAGTTAATAATTATTGAGTCCAATTACTCTGGTACCACCCCCAAGTCTTACCGTACTAGATAACTTGAATTAAGCCCAGCATTTTGTTGCATTATCGTCTAAAGCCGCAGCCCAGGATGGAAATTCTGAAAGGTTAAACCACACTGAACCCACACTGTGTGTCCATGCTAACATTACTGCTATACCAATAATATTCATCACTAAACCAGCTTTGACCTGTAAAAAAACACAAAATATTAGAAATGGCGGTCCAGTGTAGGTAGTATTCTATAATAAGCTGTCGTGGTTTGTATCTGAACTACCTGAAAAAGATATGTCAAACGTGGTGGTCCAGTGCAAGTGGTATTCTACAATAAGCTGTCGTGGTTTCTGTCTAAACTTCCTGAAAGAGAGATCTCAAACGGATCGGGCATAAACGTGTGTTAGCTAATTAAGCTTTCTGACTCCCAAACTCCAAGTAAATGAACATGTTAACTCGTAAGATTTTTTTGCACTTCACTTGGTTGAACTAGAATACTGGGTTTGGTGGATAATCCAAGTGAGTAGATATATACAGAATTTAGGACCTAACCAGGAACGGTTGCGAAAAATGCAACACTAGGTCCTCACTTGGACCAAACCATGATTATCCAATTTCTAGTTACATATTCTACTTCAACAAGTTATATATTGTTCTGCAACTTATCACAACCCACACCGGACAACCTATATATACAGAACTTACGGTTATAGCTCACAACTGGCCTCTGTAGCCTTAGTTGGCGCCAGAGCGGCTAACCGGACCGTAGGTCAGGGTTCAATTCCTGCCAGAGGACCTAGTGTTGCACTTTTCGCAACCGTTCCTGGTTAGGTCTTAAATTGTGTATATATCTACTCACTTGGATTATCCTCCAAACCCAGTATTCATGTTATGCTTACCATGTTAACTCATGTTGTACTTACCATGTTAACTCATGTTGTACTTAACATGTTAACTCATGTTAACTTACCATTTCAAAAACTTTAAGATAGCCTGAGGAAAATATAATTGCATTGGGTGGTGTGGCAACAGGTAACATGTAAGCGAAGGAACACGAGAGGGTTGCAGGAACCATTAAGTACCATGGATGGATCTTGATATTTACAGCCTGTTTAGGAGGAGAATTTTGCTGTTATTAGGAGACACGACATGGATACTATGAATAAGAAACGAGAAACATGGCACTGGCAAAGCTAGACATAGCAACAGGTGATGCTATGCAAATTTTGAGGTTTTTCTATTATTCAAACTTTAGAAATGCATTGTTTTTAGCCTATCTATTAGGATAGAAGCACCAGTTACCATGGCTGGCTTCGTCGCTGTAGGGGCATCAAAACGAAATTGAAGCTGTCGACACTACGAAATTGATCTATTATTCAGAGTAAAATAATAGAAGGGCGTATGGCAGATTAATAGGTAAACAAGAGATATAGGCAGTTAGTCTGCTTAAACCATAAACGCCCAACACTTTGGCCTTGACAATTAAAATCGTTCGGTGTTAGACATTTGAGACGATGCCAAAACAAACTCATTCAAAAACATGATTAGAAAGCGGAAAACTTGTCAGTGGCGTAAGAATTTAATACAGTTTAAGCGTCGTGTTTTCCTAAAACACAACAAGAAAATAGAGGTTCAAAATATTTGCTTCAAAACCTACCACGGAGCCAACAATAGGCAGAAATATCGAGGCAGTGGCGACGTTTGATGTGACCTCAGTAAACATACACAGTACAATAGATACGATCAAGACAATGTAGAATTCTGGGATGGATTGCAATGACGCCATTTGATCACCCAGCCACTCTGACAGACATGATACCTATAGAGAGAAAAGTGTTACTACTGGAGGTAACCTGAACTTAACTAACTTTATTTAGACTGGATAGCTCTATCAGTTCTAAACTGTTCTTCCTAGAGGTCCAGTAAGGATCATCCCTTATTGGTCCAGTGTTACTACAGGAGGAAACCTAAACTAAACTAACTATATTTATACTGGATAGCTCTATCAGTTCTAAACTGTTCTTCCTAGAGGTCCAGTAAGGATCATCCCTTATTGATCCAGTGTTACTACAGGAAGAAACCTAAACGAAACTAACTTTATTTATACTGGATAGCTCTATCAGTTCTAAACTGTTCTCCCTAGAGGTCCAGTAAGGATCTCTCTTATTGTTTCGGTTAGTAGAGGAGGAAGCCTAAACTAAACTAACTTTATTTATACTGAATGGTTCCATCAGTTCTAAACTGATATTAAAAAATCAGTTGAGTACCTTTGCTGCTTTGGCCATTGCAAAGCCCGCTCCAAGAAGCAAGACAATATTCCAAGGGAACTTTTTGGTCACAACTTTCCACTCAAGTAATGTAGGGAATGGATTGCCTACAACAACAAATATAGTATACTGTATATTACATTGTTAAACCCAAGGGCAAGGGAAACTAAGCATTGTTTCCTAGCCATGTTTTCAGAAGGTAGGCAAACCAAGAAACATTGTTTCCTAGCCATGTCTCCCAAAGCTAAACAAACCAGGAAACATTGTTTCCTAGCCATGTTTCCGTAAGGTGGGCAAAACAGGAAACATTGTTTCTGCAACAAAAATCACACACGGAATCCAACCTTTGACTCCATCATCTTCGTCTTCGTCGTCAAATAGTGTTGGTCTTTTGGCGGGAAAATTGAACAATGAAAACGCCACGGCCATACTGGCTGTCGCGTCTCGCACATAACTACAATATGTAGAAACAATAGATGGTTTCAGATGGAGTTAGTCAATGTCAAGAATGTTGACATTTAAAAGTCCTGGGGCCAGTTGTATAATAAGTCTTAACTACATTTTAACTACTCGTTTTGTAGTTAAATAGTAGTTAACTCTAAATTTCGCGATTCTGATTGGTTTACTTTCGCACTAACTATAGTTAAATTTAACTACGTTTTTATACAACCGGCCCCTGCTTGTAAAGTAGTACGAGAGTTGATGAGAGTTGGCAAGCGAGAGTTTGCCTGAACGTTTCATCAACTTTCATGCCCCAGTCAAAAGAGAACAAGTGTTGCATGAGAGTGGACTGGATAATTCCACGCGTACCGGTCAAACGAGGGAAAACTTTCATCAACTCTCTTCAAAAATTGAACCAGCTCAAAGTTGATGAGAATCGATGAGATGAGATTCAAGTTTTCCTTGTTGGCCGTACACACGAACAATTTTCCTTGTTCAAAAGCTGGCGTGACTAGCTTTTAAACAAGACTTCTTGTCAAGAAAAACTTGTCAATTTTTTGTCATGCATACACACGAGCAAATATGGAAATTTTTTGTGGCTGTAAAGTCAATATATGTTTGAATCTATTGATTAATTTTTCTTCAACAAAAAAATCTCGAACGTGTGGTGCTAGGGTAGGTAGCGTCTATACGATAAGCTGCTGGTCTTGGTCCTGAAAAATTCAACAAAACCTTGCCTACGCGTTTGAGGTTTCTATATATGCAGTACCTGCCTTGTGGCCCTTAAGTTGCCTAGACATCAATTTGTTTCGTTTCGAGCCACTCATTTTGAAGCAGGGTCGTTTAGTTTGCTTAGCCGGCCCTAATTCTATCGTCAAGTGAATCCTATCCGGATTTGTTGTCACGTTCATCGTTCTTTCATCTGACTTTTGAATAATCGAACATTCGTAACGAAGATTTCTTCAAAAAACTCAGAATAAACTGAACGAAGAAATGGACGATAACAACGAAATGGCACAGGATTCGGAGTATCGTGTATTTATGATGAAGTTAGCTGGCCAAGTCACATCTCAAGATAAAGAAGAAATAATGTACGTTTTGACTTCAGTTATTCCAGCCGGGATTATGGAATCACTCAATACGACGTTCAAATTATTCCGTCATCTTGAAAACCTCGAACTTGTTGGACCAAACAATCTTCATAGACTCGAAAGACTTTTCACTTTGATGGAAAAACAAAACCTTCGTTCCATGGTTAGTAGTTTTATCAAAAATAACGTCATTCGAATATCTGAACTATAAACACAAATTTGACGAAATTTGAACGCAGATCTGACTGAGTGTTTTGTTATGTTAAGCCGACTCAATACATTCTTAAAGTCCGGGTTTATTCCTGATTTTAAGCATGTGTTGTGCAGGCGTGCTGTTTTCTTGATACAAAAAGATGAACGCAAATTTGTGAAACTCTGGTGTGGTGAAGTAAACGTATGGTAGGAATCACAAATGACGTCATCTCCTTGGGGGGTGGAACTCCACAAAAAGTGAATAAGAGAGAGGGAGACCTCAACCAAGCCAAGACCGTTGGCAAGTACAGTTGAAAATATTGCCTTAAAGCTGTGGTAAGCGTCTTTTTGTTATAAGATACAATCTAAAGTAGAAGTCTAATAAAATAGGACAGTATTGTCGGAGGTAAGTACAAGCTCTTACTGTTTGTAATGTATCAACGTAAAGGAGAAATTTGCGCTGGCTTAAGGGCACATCACATGATAGCCGGTGGTTATAGCAGACTGGACATTGCGCAATTAGGTGTAAAGTTGTACAAAATTTTCTACACACGTTTTTTTTTACTTCACTTATGAATGTTTAAATTGCGGTATCTAGACAAACTTTGGGGTAAAGTGTGCACTTATTTCTTTGTTTTTATGGAGTGCCTATATATATTTGTATTCAGTCAGGCAAAACTAGAAAGTTTTACCCGAGCACCCATCAAAGAAAGTTTTTCGAAATCATTAACCGCTGAATTTGTTTAATTTGCATAATAATTATTCACGCATTTTCCACCTGCTCTGTTCCTCTTACGTTGCCTAGATATCGATTTGTTGTCTCGTTTGAAGCGTCATTCAGTTGAAAGGCAGCTAACTGAATTTGGTTTGAGTTTGGAACATTTTACCTAATGATATTCGTAAAAATAGCAATTCCCCGTCCTATTTTAAGGCTAAATTATGCCCTATCTAGCTATTACAACCCTGAAAACTCTCGGACATGGAAATCTGTTTGTGTTTATTGTAATAAGGCTCGAAGTTTGAATGCACCCATAACTTGTTGTTTTTAATTAATCGTCTTTTATTTTTATTTTGTCTGCCGGGCCGGGTCCGCAGTAATTGGCATCTAGCTGTTGCGGTTACCCTGCCACAACTATTTCCTTAATCTATATATGTAATTTTATATGTTGTAATGTTTCTTTTTGTTGAGTAATGTTATTTCTATGTAACTAAGTGACGAAGTTAATAAATTTAAAAAATTAAATTAAATTAACTAATAAGGGCGATAAAAAATATAAGAAACAATTTGTCTCACTTATGTAGTGTACGCGACAATATGCCAAAATTTGATCTTTCCATCACGGAAGTTCTACGGCCCTGCCCTAATCCTTCGGTCATAGTAATATAGGAAAATAAGGATTGTTGAGAAGATACTGAATAACATTAGTGGCACGGCGCAAAACAGAAGTGGATGAGACAATCTATGACGTCGTCAATAAATTGTCGTGAGGACGGTAGCGTTAGCTTATTAGGGGTCCGGGGCCACTTTGATCCCCGAAAATGCAATTAAATTTGCTACCTGCGAGAATATATTGTGCACGCTTCCCCCTCCCTCCTCCAATATTTCTAATCGGATTTAAACATGTCTCGAAGGTGTTCCTGAACTAGAGTTGTGGAGGGGACTTGTCCGTCCAGTCCCACCCCATACTAATGAGAACAAGCATACAAGCAGTGCCTGCGGAGCAATGTAATTGCATTTTTGTGAGCAAGTCTTTCACTTAAATAGAACATAGCCTGTCAGGCCAATCGTGCGTTCGTTAAACATAACACTTTCGGTTCTGTTTTGAAATTCAAAAATATACATTATACAACAAATTCTACAAAGGCAGCAACGCTGCACTCACTACCCTATGGGTAAACTTAGTCTCCTCCGCAAGCATCTCTTTTGATATGAGTTAGGTATTGGGTTACTGTGTCAGGCTGTGAAAAAAAATTCTAGTTGAGATTTCTTCCTCACCCTGACCTGACACAGGTAACCCAAAACCTAACTCAATATTAACAATATCAAAAGAGATGTCTGCGGAGGAGGCTGGGGTAAAGTAGTATTGCTATAATATCGGTCACCTGCAATTAGATTTTTGCTGAATGTCCATATATGGCAATGACAAGTACACAACCTGCGAGCAGACATACTGGTACATGCAAGCTTCGTCCATTCATTTTGAAAATTTTCAGTACCGATGAGCGAAAAAAGTGAAGAGTGTGAAAAAAAATATCGTGGGTTTATGGTAAAATTATCCCATAAGTTTTCTCGGCAAGAAACAAACGAACTTAAATACATGTTGAAATCTCGTATCCCCGCCGGAATAAGCGACAAGCTACGGACAGCTTTGGAAATTTTCGACTATCTTGAAAAGCTTGCAGGTCTTGGGCCAAACAATCTTAGTGGCCTAGATAACCTTGAAAGACTGTTTTGTGAGATGGAAAACGACAAGTTAAGCGAGATGGTCGCCGATTTCATGGAAGACAAGAGACTAAACGGATATATAACGGAGAGTGTTTAATAATGTTGTTCTAAATAGTCCACCGTTCGACAACAGTATGGCATATAAATTGAACTGTTGGTTTTAGTATTTGAATAATTTGGCGGGGGTGCTGTATCCCGACACATACGCAAAGCTTAATGGGTTTATCCCTGGCTTTATGCTTGTGTGTTGTGGTACATTTTCCACCGTATACAAAAGGATGGATGTATATTTGTGGAGCCATTTTTAGTACGGTATAACATGTAACAATTGCGACGTGCGCTTCGACAATAAGCTGGTGGTCATTATATATATAGAATCTACAGTATCAATATAAAGGTAAGCCAGTTTGGAAACGTATTTATGTGCCAAAATCGAGCTTTTAGAAGATGCATAAGATTAGAAACGCCTATTTACTATATAATTAAGGGAAGAATAGGCTTATTTCTGGGTGCATGAATGTATTTATATGTTTGTGAAAGGGGAAATTGAATATCTGTTTTGTTTACCAATTAACTGGCAGTATCCTACCACTGACGAGCAAAATAATCTGGCGTTAGACAGGGTAAAATAGTAAAGTATGGCGCATCTGGGCGCATTGCAAGCTAATGGGTTAACAAGAGACACTGGCAGATAGTTTTGTTAACCCATTAACTGGTAGTACCCTACCACTGACAAGTAAAATCGCCTAGGGTTAGACAGAGTAAAATACTAAAGTAGGGCGCATTGCACCTTCTTACCCATCTTTAAATAAAACACTCCATCCAGAAACAAACTTTGGATCTCTGACAGCCCACAGTAATGCCAGAATGACGAAATGAACCAAAACACCTTTTTCTGCAAATCTATAAAATATTGAGTATTTCACAACTCATTAATCTCCAAATATTTTCCTTGGTGAATAGAATCATCTGGCATAAGACAGAGTGAAATAACAAAGTCGGGCGCATTAGGGCACATTGCGGCTTAATGGTTAACAGACTTTTCAACATGAATGCCTTTTGTTCGGAGTTTCGACTGCACATCCAAATGACGCGTTCTGCGTCGAGATAAACGTGCAATTGAATCATAACATGTAGCTGAGACTGGAAGAATTAAAATATTCATATCAAAGTATTCAACTGTTCAATCATCATTTCGCTTTACACAGAAGACAAAATAAGCTTCCACAAAAACTATTTAATGGACAGTTCTATTGCGGCTATATGTAAAACACAAATGAAGGATTGATCAGTTAAATACTTTGATATGCATATTTTAAATCTTCCAGTCTTAGCTACATGTTATGATTCAACTGTAATTTTATCCCGACGCAGAACGCGTCATTTGGATGCGCAGTCGAAACTCCGAATTCGTCTATTGCAGACGTCCACTCAGTTTCTATCCTGTATATCAAGACAACGATACAATGACGCTGATTTCCTTTGTGTTTTGCTCACGAAAATATGTATCACACACGTAAAACTACACAAGTTGTAACAAACCTGCAGCAGACTTGTACCAATGCTGTTTCAACAACTTGTTATCAGGATGTGTTCGCACTGCTTGTTCCCAGCTTGTTGACAAGTTGTCAACGGCTTGTTGACAATTTGCTACAAGGTTTTTGACTCAACAGACTTGTTACAACTTGTTACAACAACTTGTTATCGTCCTACAATTCAACAACTTGTTGACAAGTTGTGAGTGACAACTTTGAAGCAACTTAATAAAATGACAACATTGTTAGAACTTTTTGACAACCTTGCTACAAGTCTGTTGCAAACAGATCTTGTTAACAAGATGTGAGATTTTTTCTTGTGTAGTAAATATAGATATATATATATTATTAAAGTAGTTAAGAATAAGACCTACGTCATTGGTCCGAGGGCATCGTATTCTTGTTGAATAACTCTCTTTACTGAGGACTGTTCTTCAGTTAACCGATCTGACTGGTCTCTTCTTTGAAAGCAGTTGACAAGAGTTCTACAACTTTAAAATACAGGACTCGATCAAAACTTAATCCCGTCTTAGGACTTAAGCAAACTTCATCCAGTCCTAGGACTTGATCAAAACTTCATCAAATCCTGGAATTTGATCAAAACTTTATCCAGTCCTTGGACTTATTTAAAACTTCATCCAGTCCTAGGACTTCATCAAAACTTCATCCAGTCCTAGAATTTGATCAAAACTTTCTCCAGTCCTTGGACTTGTTTAAAACTTCATCCAATCCTAGAATTTGACAAAAACTTTATCCAGTCCTAGGACCGAATCCAAACTTTATCCAGTGATGGACTTAATCAAAGCTTTAGCGTAGAAACGATACACTTAAGAAATCTTACCTAAATCCAAGGAACATCCATTGTAACCACAGCCAACTGATAAACAGTAAAATAACAGCCTCAGGAAAAGCGAACACAAACCAATCCCCAAAACCAATTCCACCACTCTCATCAAATAACCTAAAGGATAATTCTTATAAGAAAATAAGGACTTCTTTAAATCTTGTATGAATATTATTTGTTTCTTTAAAGTTTACATTGTTGTCATTTTAAGCCTTAGTTTTAGTTTAAGTTTTGGTCTAAACTAATATCTTGAACGTGTGGTGCCAGTGTAGGTAGCGTCTATACAAGACAAGCTTTGGGTCTTTAGGATAAAACTGAAAAATAGCTAAAAATCTAACACGAACTTTAGGTACACACGCAAAAATCTCACATCTTGTCAACAAGATGTGTTCGCAACAGACTTGTAGCAAGCTTCTCAACAACTTGTAGCAATGCTGTCATTTTATCAAGTTGCTACAAGGTTGTCACTCACAGTTTGTTAAAGCTGTTGAATTGCAGGACGATAACAAGTTGTTGGAACAACTTGTAACAAGTCTGTTGAGTCAACAACCTTGTAGCAAGTTGTCAACAAGCCGTTGACAACTTGTCAACAAGCTTGGGAAAAGCAGTGCGAACACATCCTGGTAACAAGTTGTTGAAACAGCATTGGTACAAGTCTGCTGCACGTTTTTATTACAAGTTGTAATTTTGACTTGTGTAGTTAATTTTTCAGGTAGTTTGATTAGTTTAAACTAGCCTAGTAATATCGACAATTTAACTGACATACTCTTCTGTCTGCCCAACAAAGACCAGATTGGTGCCAGTCCCCGTGAGCGTAGCCGTTCCTCCAATGTTAGCGGCATAAGCGATAGACAACATTGTCGCCTTGCATAAGTCACTGAAGGCTTTCGCATCTGGCTGAAAAATGTATAAAGAATTAATGGGTTTAGGTGTTACACTGTTAATACGCGAGCCTTTCACCTCTGCGACCGGGATCGAACTCCATTGCATACAGTTTAACTCTACAATCTTGGACACAACCCTTGAGACCACGACTCGCAATATTGCAAAGTTAATGTACATTGCAAAAACAAACTTCGTGAGCTTTCCCCCAGTTCAATGTTGTGAACAACCCCGAAACAACTTTTGGCAAGCTACCATGACACGAGCACAACATTGGAGGAGTGGAGGATTAAGAAGCGCACCGCAGGGAATTTATCAGAGGCGTATTTTTTATAAAGGTAAAGGTAGTCTCAACCAGTTATGTCCAAGATTGTAGCTTCTTATTTGTGTTGTTCATCTACACAGATAAACCTGTAGAGCGTTTATGTGTGTAAATAGGTATTAGACAGATTATCAGGAAAATATCATGGATGATTTGTTCCCAGAACAATTAGCAATATATATTGAACGTGTGGTGTCTATACAATAATCTTCAGGTCTTTAGGATCAAGGCACTTCGTCTGGAAGTTTGGCTAGAGGACTAGAGGTCCAGTAAGGATCATCTCTTGTTGATCCAGTGTTACTACAGGAGGAAACCTACTCTAAACTAACTTTATTTATACTGGATAGCTTTATCAGTTCAAAACTGTTCTCCCTAGACTGGCCTAGAGGTCCAGTAAGGATCATCTCTTATTGATCCAGTGTTACTACAGGAGGAAACCTAAACTAAACTAACTTTATTTATACTGGATAGCTTTATCAGTTCTAAGATGTTCTTCCTAGAGGTCCAGTAACGCCATCAATTATTGGTTCAATGTTACTACGCGATGAAAATGGAGTAACCGTAGAGTACCTACGGTGTTTAGTAGAGTCACTACTGAGGACACTCTTCTCACAAAATCTAATCAGACAACTGCATATTGCAGGACTCGACCCGAGTCACAGATATGAAAGGCACCTGCACCAACCACTTCGCCTTCGGCACCTCAAAATGTAAACAACACAAATCCTCTTACTTCGTTCGACAATCTATCTGTGCTCGCAATTTTCGTTGTGCTACAAGATTTTTCATCCAGTACATTCATCTCAACTTGCTCACAATTCTCAATAATCTCTTCTTTTCCGTCCGTTTCATTCCTTGCAACGCCAAATTTCTTGATTTCTTTAATTTCGCCGAGCACTGCTTGCGCAATAGGTACCATCATTGCCGTAGTGGCTGTGTTGCTGACCCACATTGATAGGAAAGCCGTGGGACACATGAAACCAAGTAGCAGCCTAAAGTTTAAGAAGATATAGTAAATGTGTTGGAAGCAGACTGGAAGCAAACAAACAAACAAACAATCAATCAAACAAACAATCAATCAAACAAACAAACAAGCAAACAAACAAACAAGCAAACAAACAAACAAGCAAACAAGCAAGCAAGCAAGCAAGCAAGCAAGCAAGCAAGCAAGCAAACAAACAAACAATCAATCAATCAATCAAACAAACAAACAAGCAAGCAAGCAAACAAACAAACAAACAATCAATCAAACAAACAAACAAGCAAGCAAGCAAACAAACAAGCAAGCAAGCAAGCAAACAAACAACAAGCAAACAAACAAACAAGCAAACAAACAAACAAACAAACAAGCAAGCAAGCAAACAAACAATCAAACAAACAAACAAGCAAACAAACAAACAAACAAGCAAGCAAGCAAACAAACAAACAAACAAGCAAACAAACAAACAAGCAAGCAAGCAAACAAACAAACAAACAAACAAACAAACAATCAATCAAACAAGCAAACAAGGAAACAAGCAAACAAATAAATAAACAAGCAAACAAGCAAACAAACAAACAAACAAACAAACAAACAAACAAACAAACAAACAAACAAACAAACAAACAAACAAACAAACAAACAAACAAACAAACAAACAAACAAACAAGCAAGCAAACAAACAAACAAACAAATAAACAAACAAACAAACAAACAAGCAAGCAAACCAGATGAAAACGTAACCTCTTGGCAGAAGTAATAATTACATACCTTCTGGGCTGTGTTCCAATCAAGAGCAATATTTTCAACGCAATTCTCTTGTGCAAGTTCCACTGCTCAACCGCAACTGCCAACATCATTCCTCCGATAAACAAAACATTTGTGTCACTGAAATACGGCATGCTGATCTCTTTCGCTTTGACTACACCAAGTATCGGGAATAGTAGCAAGGGTAGCAATGACGTGACAGCCAGGGAACAGGATTCCGTTGTCCAGTAGATCGCCATAATCATGATGGCGTATGCGCAACTCGCTCGCTGAAATGGAAAAGGAAAAATTGGTAATGGATGTTACTGGACCTCTAGGGAGAAGAGTTTAGAACTGATAGAGCTATCCAGTATAAATAAAGTTAGTTTAGTTTAGGTTTCCTCTTGTAGTAACACTGGATCAATAAGAGATGACTCTTACTGGACCTCTAGGGAGAATAGTTTAGAACTGATAGAGCTATCCAGTATAAATAAAGTTAGTTTAGTTTAGGTTTCCTCTTGTAGTAACACTGGATCAATAAGAGATGGCTCTTACTGGACCTCTAGGAAGGACAGTTTAGAACTGATAGAGCTATCCAGTATAAATAAAGTTAGTTTAGTTTAGGTTTCCTCTTGTAGTAACACTGGATCAATAAGGGATGACTCTTACTGGACCTCTAGGCAGAACAGTTTAGAAGTGATAAAGCTATCCAGTATAAATAAAGTTAGTTTAGTTTAGGTTTCCTCCTGTACAGTAACACTGGACCAATAAGAGATTATCTTTACTGGACCTCTAGGAAGAACAGTTTAGAACTGGTAGAGCTATCCACTATAAATAAAGTTAGTTTAGTTTAGGTTTCCTCCTGTAAGTAACACTGGATCAATAAGAGATGAAACTAGTTGTTAGAAGCTTTGGTTTAATGGTTAAGGTTAGATTTTAATCTTGCACATGATCTGTTTAGTGTTTGAACTCGATTTGATGTTTAATAGTTCCAGTATGCTGCATGGTTATGATTGTAAACTTCACCGGCCAGGGCTAGCGCTAGAAGAGTATTCCGTACTGTAATTCTGCCGAATAAATAGCAGCCCGTCGTTCCGATATAAAATTGATTACTGTTTTTGGAGTATTGGATAAAAATACTCAGCGTTTATCGCCATATTTGCTGGCTGCATAATACGTACTATCTACGCTAAATCGCCACGTTTAAAATAATATCATTCGATACCTTGTCTTGCAACGTCAGCGGTAGAGGGGACAATAGAATCGGCGTTAGCAACAGAATAAGATACTTTCTCCATTTCTTCAAAGCTTTTAACCACCTTGAAGCCATGTTTTAAAACCTCTGTGAAGCTATATGAATTTTGGTAGTCCTAAAGCGACAGCTACAAGCTTTAGCCTTTAT
This sequence comes from Trachythela sp. YZ-2020, assembly GCA_016169945.1. NCBI lineage: Eukaryota > Metazoa > Cnidaria > Anthozoa > Malacalcyonacea > Clavulariidae > Trachythela > Trachythela sp. YZ-2020. The sequence goes on along the minus strand of JADLSH010000162.1, from coordinate 792,470 downwards.
ACGACGCAAAGTAAATATGTCAATGCCAAGTGATTTACTATATGTAACAAGAAACTCTTTTGTTTAATTAACCTTTTGACCTATGCACAGTTTTATTTGATTCTTCTAAGGAATAAGTATAGGGGTTTTGCCCCATCACGTGTCCAAATTCTAAAATTTTTAACGTGCAACCTATTAACATGTTTTGTATGTTATTATAACAAGTATTCACACTCAACAATTTTCAAGTCGAGTTAAGAAGGTTTGAATACTAACTACTTATTAACCGAAAGTGAGATCTTTACGTACGGTAAAATATTAAACCGAAATCTTGCCGTATTGACCGAGCGATAGCGAGGTCCGCGGCAAGACCGAGGTTTAATATTTTCCGTAAAGACCGAACGTTTGAGGTTAATAAGTAGTTTATTAGATGGCACAACCATAAGTAGTAAAATAAGTAGTTTATTATATGGTTTGTTTTTGTTGTAGGGCATTAAAAATTTCGTAATGCGGTAATGCCCCGCGGAGCATTGCGTGATTTTACGTCAACTGCTTTTTGACAGTATATTTTTTGAAATTTATCTTTCAAATGAAGTTTTTGACATTACGTTGTTTCTTCAAAATTGCTGCTAAATACCTATACAGACCGCTGATTAGCCAATCATATCGCGTAAACTACAGGAACTAGCGCTTGCCATATAATAATATATCTTATCGCATTCATACATATTGTATAATCTAAATAAGAACATTATCTTATAAAGAAAAAATAATTAATTTGTAATTAATCACTTTTGAAAGAAAGTAATTAGTAATTTGTAATAATTACTTTTCCGTAGAAGTAATTGTAATTTTTACTCATTACTTTTTTGGTAATTTTTACAACACTGGTATTTGAACTGTAATGATATAAAAGTTATCTTTATTTGACATGATTCTTTGCAATTTCTTGTCTTCAATTTGTAATCTGAGCTACTTGAAACGTGACACATTTTGAACATATTGTTTAAAGTTATCTAATCTTGAGAAATATCTTGAGAAAGAAAATTTTTGTCAACACAATGTAGCCAATTGCAAGCCAGTATTACTAATGATCTGGTGATGACCACCCATCGCACCATAGATTAAATATTCTATCTTGTGTAAACAAATACCAATCTGCGAAAGACACTAAATACCTTTACAAAAGCGTCACATATTTTGGTGAAAAATTTGGAACAAAATGTAATACAGACTTTATCCACATCGATCATAATAATATGCTCAGTCTATAAGCATTATTAAGGTATCTTGGTATACAATATCATTTTCAGCGAACTAATTTCCATATTTTGAAGTGAGAAATTCTTGTTTACACAATGTAACCAATTACAAGCGCCATACGAGGTTAAGATCTTTTGTCACAATACATGAAATATTCTATTTCATGCCAGCAAATTCCTGTCTGGAAAAGACGCTTTAAACACTTTATGCGGAAGCGATATTTGTCTGCTGCTCTAAACAGATCATTTTGTTAAAGATTTCAAGCAAATACTAACACAGACTTTCTCCAAGAACGAACACTGTATCTATATTCAGTCTATATAGCGAAGTTTATACTACAGAGCGACTGACATCAACACAGAACTTGCTTTATGATTATTGCGATATAGACAAGCTCATCTTGATATAGAAATTGTACGAAGATGGAGGACATGAAAGAAGAAAACACAAACCAAGTAAGAAATACAGCAAGTGGTGACAAGGAAAATATAATTGTTGCTGGAGGTGCAATAATTGACTCTGTAGAGATGTTTAACTGGCGTCAAAGAATATGGTCGCCATTACAATCCATGCCAGAGGACCGTTATGGAGCGACTTCGTTTGTTTACAACAATCACATGACTATAGCTGGGGGTGACAGTTGGAATAAAAGTGACAATGTCGATGATATGATCAGAATGAATATTCACCCAAGCCCTGATCTCTCCACATACTGGAGTGACTGTCCTGTTAAACTGCCTGCTAAGTTGGCATTCCACAGCAGTGTGCTGTATAACGATCAGTTGATAGTTACTGGTGGTGAAAATGAAAATGCTGCGTCTGACTGTATTCATGAAGTCCAACTTGTTCCTCCCTATACTGTGAAGACCCTATCAAGAATGCCAGAACCAAGAGAGTATCACCGCACTGAAATATTTGATGATAGTTTGTTGATCGTTGGTGGAAGTACAACTAACAGTTACGAAGACAACCTCAGCAGTGTCGTACTGTATGATATAAAGAAGAATGAATGTAAACAGTTGTCACCACTGCCCTATGAAGTGTGTGATATGGCAACTGTGAAATGGGGAGACAACATCGTTATTATAGGTGGCATTGACAAACATGGCAACTCATTAGATACAGTTATCATGTACAATGTCAAGACAGAACAAAGTCACATGCTACCACCAATGAGATGTAAGAGGTGGGGATGTACTGCAGTTGTTATTGGAGACAACATTGTAGTACTGGGAGGGTTGGATGAGCAAGAATGTGACTTAAAGTGGCTAAAGTCAGTTGAAGCTTTCAACTTTGAAAAGTATACTTGGGAAGAACTTCCAGACATGTCTGAAGCAAGATGTCTTCCCACTGCTGTTGTTGTATGAACAATGTAAGAATGTCGAACTCGTTTCTTTAAAATAATAACACGATTTTAATCATATTATGAACGATTTAAAGTAGAGTTTAAAATTGATACCATAGAAAACTGTAGTAATAGTTAAATAGTTTATTATATATAACCCAATTGATCGTTTATCGATTTTTCACCAGTCCCCAAATGTTTCCGCTGGAAAAAAATTTTTATACCCATTGCGGGTTCGTTTTACCATATATGGGCGAAAAGCAATCTTCTCATCTTCGATCGAGAGTTTATGTAAATTTCCAGGTGAGTATTTCGATTATTTTTCAGCGTTTTCATCTTTTAAAGACGGTTTTGTCTTAAGCAAATGTGAAAAGTAGTATTTAAGACTAATTCTATTACTTTATTCTTTTATTATTCCTACAAGAAACAAACATTTCAAAAGCCTAAAGTAAAGTCGCGTGAGGGCTCCACGAGGTATGTAGTATGTACTTGTGATTTGAATATTTGAGCGATTGATCATTGACTCTGTGTCATTGATATTCATCTTGATATTATAAATTAACCGTTTGAATTTTCGTTTATAAATTGCCAAACGTAGTAATTTTTAAAGTTGCCAAACGTGGCTAATACTATTTGCAAATATACCAGTCGTGGTTTGTCCCACTGTGGACTTTTGTGAATTTAAAAATGAAATGATAAAACTAGATTTAAACAAACAACATGACCTTATAGGTCTCCAAAAACAAACACTATATATCTTCAGCAGCACGAACACCACCTGTCTTACACCCGTTTTTAATATATTGAAATGTTTTAATTTTGATATAAATTTAAAAGGAGGCATGCAAAGTGAGGGTAGCTGAGATATATTGGCCTGTTTGATTGAGCGATTGCCGAGAAAAGGGTTGCAACCACACGATGTGGGTGGGCAAGGTGACTGTTTTTTTCGATCAGTTTCCCATCAGTTATTTGATAGGCGAGATCATCACATGGAAATTCGTATAGCTGCAGTCCATCATGTATGGTGTTATCCTGGGGACGGTTGTATCAAGGCCGAATAGCACTATCCACCGGATAGCGAATTTTTTCGACTGTTATAAAGTGCTCCAAAAGCTATAAAACTACGAATGTAGACCCCACAATTAATAAAAAGAAACTTTAACTTATAAATGCTAAGGTTTAATCTAGATTATACAAATCAACGGACAATTTTAGGAATGTTGGAAGATTCGCTATCCGGTGGATAGTACTATCCGGCGTTGATACAACCGACCCCTGAACAATACACTGAATTTGTTAATGCTTGTGTGGGACTGCATACATGTACTTCTTGGTTAAACTATCTTGCAAAAATGTCAACACCTGGTCCTGGTGAATGGTGTGATATTAATATCATTGTACAGGCCACTGCAAATTCATTTAATTGGTTTTAATGACACAACACTTATTATAGACCATGCATAAATGTGGAAACAGGCCGGCAGATTCGTGAAATATTTTTAGGGCATTTTTTGTTGGTATATTAAGGATCTTGACGACTCATATGACGATATTAACATTCGTTTCTTTAAACTTGTTTCACCTGCATCTGCAGTATGTATTTATACAACCACTGATCTAGTGTTTACAACTGCATGTCATCACACTGTAAGATTAGTTTATTTTATAAAACTTGGCTTTGCATCGGAATTTTATCGAGAACATTTCCTTGCATACCCACTTTATATAGTTGGGCAATTGATAATGATAATTGTATAGTTAAAGTACAAATATAAATATTTTTACAAATTAAAATATAAGAAAAATACAGTGTTGCGTGTTACCATGGTTATAGTGGTCGATTCAGTACTTCATCTTACAATAACTTTTGGGGAGTAAATTGTTTTGTTCATGTTTAAATAATGTATAAATGTTGAACTGATTATCTGAAGCAACAAGTAGTACGAATGTTCTAAAGTAAAGTATAATATTATTGTAGAACTCGATGAAAAAGAATCGCTGTTCTTAGGCGATGCTCTTCATGGCGTGGTTTTATAGAATTTATACTATAAGTATGAAATCAGACTAAGTTGATTTTTAACTTAACAATTGTTACAGATTCAGTGTTTATAGTTGTATTCTAATCAACATACCGGAGTCTACACGATCTACACTGTCAATGATAATTGTAATCTGAAAGTCTGTGAATAATAGCTAGTTGTGCAGGTTTCAATTCATAATCTCCAGTGTTGTGTTTGAACTGTAATGATATAAAAGCTGCCATTTTTGACATGATTTTCAGCAATATCTTGTCTTTAATTTGTATTCTGAGCTACAAAACGTGACACATTTTGAATATATTGTTTAAAGTTATCTATTCTTGATTATGAAATTATTCTCCCAGCACTAATTTCAATATTTTGAAATAGGAAATTCTTGTTTAACGTAATGTAGCCAATTGCAAGCCAGCATTAATATGAGGTGATGGCCACCCATCGCGGCACATTAAATATTCTATCTTGTGTAAACCAAATACCAGTCTGCGAATGACGCTTGAAATATTTTTACGTAAGCGATATTGTCTGTTGCTCTAAAAACATAATTTTGTGAAAGATTTAGAGCAAAATGTAATACAGACTTTATCCACATCGATCATAATAATATGCTCAGTCTATAAACATTATTAAGATTGATTTTTCTTGGTATAAAATATCATTTTCTGGGAACTAATTTCCATATTTCTTGTTTACATAATGCAACCAGTTATAAGCGTCATTAAATATTCTGTTTCATGCCAGCAAATTCCTGTCTGGAAAAGACGCTATGCGGAAGTGATATTATTTTGTCTGCTGCTCTAAACAAATCACTTTGTTAAAGAACTCAAGGAAATATTTACACAGACTTTCTCCAAGAACGAACACTGTATCTATATTCAATCTATATAGCGAGGTTTATACTACAGAGCGACTAACATCAACACAGAACTTGCTTTATTATTGCGAAACAAGAATGGCGTGAAATATGGCGTCATATATACAAGGCTACGATGAGGAAAGGTTTGCGAACACAATCGATCGAAATTTCCTTTGTTTGATTTGCTTCAATGTCTTAAAAGACCCGGTCCTGTGTCCAAGAAACCAGCACTGTTTTTGTCGAGCTTGTATCACGAAACACCTTGAGAATTCCAAGAGATGTCCTACGTGTGCGGACGAAATGACCGTAGAGACTTTGGCCGAACCACAAAGAATGATAAAAGATTATTTAAATGAATCAAAGATTCGTTGCGTTTACGTTGACAGAGGTTGTCAAGAAGTTGTACAATTGCAACATCTTGACCGCCATGAGGATACGTGTGGATATACACCAGCCGTTTGTACAAACCAAGGCTGTGGTGTAACTGTAAACATGTCTGATCTTATTCATCATGAAAGTGAGCTCTGTCCATTTCGAAAGTTGAAGTGCTACTCGTGCGGAGAAATGAAGAAAACGTTGGCAGATATGAAGAAAAGAATGGCGAATGTGGAGAAGAATATGGAGAAAAATACCGCAGATATAAAAGCTGATATAAAAGCTGATATAAAAGCTGATATGGAAAGAAAACTTGAAGTAGTGAACACTGAAATGAGAGGATTGAAAGCAGCTTTGGTTGAAGGTTTTGACCAAATGAAGGAAGTTCTTGTCAAAATGGAGGACATGAAAGAAGAAAACACAAGAAAAGTAAGAAATACAGCAAGTGGTGATAAAGAAAATATAATTGTTGCTGGAGGTGAAGGAATTGACTCTGTAGAGATGTTTAACTTGCGTCAAAGAACATGGTCGCCATTACAATCCATGTCAAAGGATCGTCAGGGGTCGACTTCATTTGTTTACAACAATCATATGACTATAGCTGGTGGTTACTGTGTGGGGTCTCGCTATATCGATGATATGATTAGAATAAGTATTGATCCAAACCCTGATCTCTCAACACACTGGAGTGATTGTCCTGTTAAACTACATGCTAAGTTGGCATACCACAGCAGTGTGCTGTATAACGATCAGTTGATAGTTACTGGTGGTAGAAATGGAAATGCCACATCTGACTGTATTCATGAAGTCCAGCTTGTTCCTCCCTATACTGTGAAGACCTTATCAAGAATGCCAGAACCAAGAGAAGACCACAGCACGGAAATATTTGAGGATAATTTGTTGATCGTTGGCGGAAGTACAACTGGCAGATTCCAAGACAACCTCAGCAGTGTCATACTGTACGATATAAAGAAGAATGGATGCAAACAGTTGTCACCACTGCCGTATGAAGTGAGTCAGATGGCAACTGTAAAATGGGGAGACAACATCGTTGTTATAGGTGGTGCTGACAAACGTGGCAAAGCATTAGATACAGTCATCATGTACAATGTCAAGACAGAACAAAGTCACGTGCTACCACCGATGAGATATAAGAGGTGGGGATGTACTGCAGTTGTTATTGGAAACAACATTGTAGTACTGGGAGGGCGGGGTGAGCAAGGAATACTTAAGTCAGTTGAAATTTTCAACTTTGAAAGGTATGCTTGGGAAGAACTTCCAGAAATGTCTCAAGCAAGGCATGTTCACACTGCTGTTGGTGTGTGAACAATGTAAGAATGTTGAACTCATTTCTTTGAGATAATATTTGACTATAATTATGTTATGAACGATTAAAATAAAGTATATAAATCCCATAAGAAATTTTAGTAATAGATTGTGATAGTTTGGTATATGTAATCAAAATTGTAGTTAGTTTTTCGAACCATATATTGTAAATATTAAACTGATTTTGTAGTGTTTAAATAAGAAAAACACTGAATAATATAATATTACGAACGATTTGTTTCATAAGTTAATAACATAGGGAACCTTAGTAATAATTTGTTTTATAGTATATATTTAATATAAGAACGTTTTTGATTGGCTGAAAAGCGTGCTCAAGAACTCGATTGAGCACCCTAAAAAAGCGCGGGAAATTAACAGAAGAAATTAAACTTGTTTTCACGCATCGTTCCATCTGACAACAATATTTATTATACTCTTTATACCTGTAAACGCTTTCCATCTGATGACACTTTTGGTATTTTGTTGTAAATCCTCATGATGAGATCATGATTGCCTTGACTTAGCAAGCCATCCTGTCAAAATATATAAAAGAATAAATGCGAAATAATATGCGTCACGCTATTTTTGTGTTGTATATATATTATAAAATAATTTTTTCATGGCTTAGCGTGCTCAATGGAGTTATTGGGCACTTGGAAAGTTGGGAGAGCACTCGAGCGCTAGAGTTGATCTCGGCTAGCGCCACGACCAACTCTTACGCTTTTTCGTGCTCTCCCAACTTCCTGCGTGCTCAATAACTCGATTGAGCACGCTAAGCCATGAAAATATTCTTAATTATATAATCAAAATTCCATTGTAGAATTTCAAAATTTAATCGGGATTCACTTTAAAGTATTTCATCTTTAGCCGTGTCTACACTAACGCCTGTATTCTAAAAGCTCACTCACACTCACAGTGCTGTTTTTGAACAGCTGGAGGGTTAGTGCTGTACCATACTATAGCCCCGTTTACACTACGCACGATTATTGGCACGGCACGGATAAAACTGGTACCCGTACCATTTTTATCCGTGCTGAGACTACCTAAATAGGTAGTCTCAGCACGGGTAAAAGTGGCACGGGTAACATTTTTATCCGTGCCGTGCCAATAATCGTGCGTAGTGTAAATGGGCCTTATGTGAGTACTCACCCTCCAGCTATTCAAAAATAGCACTGACACTCAAGGGAAGCTCAGATTGAACCTCCACTCTTTAAGTGCGAGTGTGAGTGAGCTTTTAGAATACAGGCGTAAGGCGAGCCTGCGTGACGGTCGGTCGGCGGGGGACCACCCAAAGGCGGGAAAGGGAAAGGTTCGCTCGCGTCCTTCGCCTCGCCCGCCTTTCGGGTGTTCCGCCTCGCCCGCCTTTCGGGTGTTCCGCCGCGGACCTAACGTTGCCACGCACACTACACTAAGGCCTGACATTTACCCGATCAAGATTTACCTGTATCTAAGAAGTACCTAACTGGGGTCTGACATGGTGTGTTAACATTAGATACCTAGCTAAAGTACCTGAGTCCTGTAAATTGAACCATTAATGATATGCACGCAAAATATAGTAAAAATCAATATAGCGGATCAAACCAAATTGTATTTGCAGTACAATCCTGTAATGAAACTGACCTAGGAATAACATAGGACCTGAATTTTAATTAGTCCACCTCTTGTGTTTGACTTGAAATTATGTTTTCAGGTCGGTTCTAGGTCAGTCGTAGGTCCGTCCAAACACGTTCTACTTTATACTAACTGGTTTAGGTCGCCGAAGACTAATGCATACAATGAAAACGACATTATTTTCTCACTCTGATGATTGCCAGTTGTCCACCATCTGCTGCAACATAGTGCTTTGTGAATTTATTTGTGGTTTTTAGATGATGTGTTACTTGGCAGCAGATGGTGGTCACCTTCACTATCTAATTGTAGTTTAGGAAGGACATGGAAGTTAATTTCTTCAACTATTTAAGATAGCTATAATATATAAACTACATGTTTGTGGGTTACTCAACAATATATATAGCTGCTATGCTTTCCCACTGCTTGTAGCCTGCGTAGATGGCAATTTTAAGGGGTTGGATGTTGAGGCGGAGGCAGTTTAGGCGAGGGCAGTTGAGGTGCGGGCAGAGAAAAGGAGGAAATGCGAACGAGAAAAACCGTCTGCCGCAAAACTAGCTGTAAATGAATTACCCGTCCCTCGCCTCGCCTCCCTAATTTTTCTCTGCCCTCGTCTGAACTGCCTTCGCCTGAACCCCTTAAAACCGCCAGCTACGCAGGCTACACTGCCTGCGCATGCTATTCGGTTATTTTATTAAAGTGTACATGTAATAGGTAGTTTACATATTTGTGGTATTCAGAACATTCTAAAAAGAAGTGCAATACATATTTTTTGAAAATAAACTTCATCTTATTGGCCTTATGGGCTGTTAAAGTTACCGGAAGTGACGTCAAATAAGGCATTTTGTGGCAAGAAACAAGAGGAAACTTATTTGCATTGCCTTGTTCACGTCACTTCCGCTAACTTGAACAGCCAAAATAACCATGAAGATGAAGTTTTTTTCAAATATCTGTTCAATTCGGGAGATTCTTCAATGGATGCTTTGCAACGTTGTTGATTAAACTAGATAAAATATATCAGGTAGAAACTTCATATAGATAATAATGTCATGTTAACATTGGACAGCTTAGACTGCCAAATACTTATATGGCAGTGAAAATATATGAGTGAAAATATTCATTGCATTGTTGATTGAGGAAAACCACAGGTGCATGTGTTGCTATAACAACCACATACCCAAATCACAATACTAATGAAAAATAGCATAATTTTCCTTGACGACCACAAAAGAACACCACGACATCATTATTTGAAGCAAAGCGAAACTGCGACCTTTCATTTACGACGTAGACCTGACCTGTCGCTTTAAAGTGAGTAAATATGACTTATACCTTAGTCCCGATTGATGGAATCAAGGATTTACCTCCAGGAACCCAAATTGCATATCAAAGTTTATATAAACATTTAAATCAGGCGTTAGCGTTCTTTTATCCTCTGTTCAGTTCTGAAAAGTATTACTATCATCATGGCGTGTATTTAGGTGAATGTGAAGTGGCTCACTTCTACGGAGAAAACAAAGATAACGCAAAACCTCAGAGATGTGACATACTTAAATTCGCGAAGTCTGGAGAGGATAAGACACTATATCGGGTTGAATATGACGATACAGTCGAGATTTTGGATGTCCAAGAAACGTTGAAGAATGCGGAAGCAGTGTTAAAAGTACCTTCGCTGTGGCCGGGATATCAGCTCATGCATAACAACTGTGAATCATTTGCCACATGGCTTACAACGGGGATAAAAAGGTCTGAGCAAGCAGTAAAAGCTCGTAGTGCTCCTAAAAGGGTTGCTCGTGATCTCGTCGACGGCAGTTCTTGTGCGAAGAAACCAAAGAAAGCAAAGAAAGCAAAGCGATGAACGGCAACTAGTTTTTGAACATGTACAATGTCATTTTCATTGTCATTGTAAATAAACATTTGACGAAACAAAAACATTCAGTCATTTTAAAACTTAGTTAATAACATTTGACTTCTATTATTGTAAACTTTATGTGACTTTTATGAATAATTCTTATCATATGTATTATTGCGTAGAAATATAGGCTATAGACATAGTATAGCGATTTTTGAACACTAAATTTACTAACTAAGATAAATCGTTTGTACACCCAGTCATACTTGGTAACTCATGTTTCACGTTAAGTTCGAAGGTGATCATGAGACTCTCAGCGTTTTGAGCTAACCCGCTAAACATTAAACATATTCAAACTAACTGTATTTACTGAACAGTTCCATATATTCCATATAACTGTATTTACTGTCAGTTCCATATATTCAGGAAAACTTGTGTTTTATTTTAACCGAATTGAACTGCAATTTGGGTTCCTGGAAGTAAATTTCTGATTTCGTCAATCTCCACAAACGTTACCCTGGGTGCCAGAAGTTTTTAGGGTGCTAGGTTATAGGGTTAGGTTAGACTTTGATGGTTAGGTTTTTGAGAAGGAAAGGAAAGTCAGCGTTTCTTTTAATTACTGCACAGAGAATCCTAGCTAGGAAACTCTCTGAAGCCTCTGGAACCCAGAGTACACAAAACTACAATTAGCACTCATTTCTCAACACTTTAAGCGTACAAGTTTCACTTTGCTGTATTCACAAGAATGTTGTTTGTGTGTAGTGTGTCGCAGCTCAAATTCCTTCTCAGTGGTAAACTCCTTTCTAAGAGTGGGCGTACGTACTCCGCATAATGTACTAAATAGCCGTTAGTGCAGTATTGTGGAGAAGTTCGATCATTCTCAATGATTCAAATATATATTTATGCTACTCTATGCCTCTATAAACACATAATGTTGTCAAAGATTTGAAGCAAACTCGAACACAGACTTTTTCCACATCGATCATAACAATATGCTCATGCAGTCTAGATACATTATTAAGATTGATTTTTCCTGGTATAAAGTAGATTTTCTGGGAACTAATTTCCATATTTTTTATTAAGAAATTCTTCACTTTTGAAATTTTGAAAGTATTTCATCTTTAGCCGTGTCTACACTAACGCCTGTATTCTAAAATGTAGAATGTTCTGAATATCACAAATGTGTAAAATACCCAAACATTACATGTCCACTTTAAGATACAAATTACTTTTGATGTACGACAATATATGATATTGCAGTTGGCGAGAGCTCAATTTATCGATCTTTTAACCGGGAGGGGTTTTCTGATCGTGTGGTAAAAATGTCTCGAATTCCAAGTACTATAATTAGTTTCATTTTGGCAGATATGAAGAGAAAGAGGGAATATCTATTTAATTCGGGAGATTTTTCAATGGATGCTTTGCAACGTTGTTAAGTAGATAAAATATATTAGGTAGAAACTTCATATAGATAATAAAGTCATGTTAACATTGGACAGCTTAGACTACCAAATACTCACATGGTAGACTATTCATGAGTGAAAATATTCATTGCATTGCATTGAGGAAAACCTCAGGGTTCCTGTGCACCCGTTAAGCAAACACCTCAACGGGTAAAACTTACATTTCTGATGTGAGAACAGTTGGTATCGCTCGTGCCAGACTGTCCTTTGTCTTTCACATATAGCCACAATAGAACTGTCTTCTGTGTAAGCAAAATAAATTGACTTATGCAGTTAAATTCGATTCTTCTATGGAACTATGGGCTATTAAACTTGGTAACTTTTATACGGGATAGATTATTGTATGTATGTGTTTGTCTGTGAGCACGATCACTTCTAACTAGAAGTTGCTGTCGCAAGGGAAATGCTGCCGAGCGGCGTTTTCAGTAAAGCTATCATAAAGTTGGAAACATGCTATCTTCTAGGAAAAGGGCATCAGGGAGTAGGGCAGGCTAGTGGGGTACCATTTCCACTACCCGACAAGCCTTCCTTGAAGAGACCATCTCATAAAGTACCTTACGGCAATGACACAACCTTGCACATAGTGACAACATCCAGACCTTCTGAACATTTTATTCCATCTTCACTATATGACACAACATTACATCACACGACCTGCTGAACTGCACCTTACACCATCTTACACAGCCTTGCATCTTATTGCCCCCTGACCTTCTGAAAGGTTACGCCATCTTCACCATCAGACGCAACCTTACATCACATCATGACCTCCTGACTTTCTAAACATCTTATGCCATCTTCACCATCTTGCACAACCTTGCATTATACGACCAATTCTGAACAGATGACCTTAGTCACTCATTCGCATTATTGTTTGCTCAAAGAAACCAGTAAATTCTGAATTAAACAAATTTTTATTCAAACATCAATTTGACAACAATTTGTATAACAATAAAGTGTAGTCTGAGTCTTTCTGACTAACTGACTTTGTCATATACCCCAGCACCCCATGCACTTAGTATGTCCTTAGAAAATGAAGTAAGACCTCCCCCAATTGTCTCACTATCACTCTGCTCGACTGTATTTATATAACCAACGCAAATTGTCTCATCATGACAAGACATAATTTTTCGTATTGTACAACAATAACAATGGCTAGGTTTGGTTTCATCCTTGGTTTTTCAACGCTGCTTAATTTACACAACAACTTATCATTACACGAAATAATAACCTGGTTTTTCTTCCCCCTTCAACCCCGCAAGAGCCTGCCTTGCGGGCTACTCTTTTCCTTCACCCCGAGGGCAATGAAAACGACTTGGAAGACGTACATGTTAGCACAGCTTGGGCAATTGCGAAATTTATGAGCCGAAGTCAATAATGCGCAACATCGGCGCATGTACAGAACGACAATAGTCATGAATTTCGCAAGTCAGAAATTTCGCGTTACAACTGAAATTTTTATCTTTCAGTTTAAACTTTTATGATATACAAACCTATAAAGAAATAGATTTTATTATATTTTCGCGCAAAAATTGCAACAAAAAGGTGATACAAAGGAATTGTTCAAAAATCACAAAGTCTAAAATAATGAAAGTCTTTCTATTAACTAAGTTATATTATGAGTAAATGTTCAGACTTGGGTAAATTGTTCGATCAATAGTTTTATGATAACGTTAACACTGACATAATAACATTGTTCCCGAAACTCCGAACTGGCTTATTGTTCGTCATTAGACGTCATGAGCTATTTAGTTTTTTCTTTCCCGCTCAATTTAGTTTTCTCTTTCCTTGGCTGCAAAATATAACGTGGCTGGCGACAACAACACCGCCAAGAGGTCCCGCTACCAAACTGCCAACTGATGACCCCACAGACACAGTGGCAACAAGTGGAAGTACTCTGATCACCGCTTTTGTTGCTTGAGCAGACCATCTTATCCCCGTCTTAAGCCATGAAGCAAATGATTCACAGTTGTTTTTAATGATCTGATATCCCGGCCATTTCGAAGGTTCTGCTAACACTTCTTCCGCTTTCTTCAACGTTTCTCCGACAGGCAGCATCTCGACTGTGTCGTCGTATTCAACCCGATATAGTTTTCCATCCACTCCACCCTTCGCGAACTTAAATATATCACATCTGCGAGGTTTTGCATCAGTTTTGGTTTCTCCAGAGAAGTGAGCAACTTCACAATTGCCTAGAAACACGCCATGATGATAGTAATACTCCTCAGAACTGAACAGAGGATAAAAGAACGCCAATGTTGGATTTAAATCTTTATATAAACCTTTATATGCAATTTGGGTTCCTGGAGGTAAATTTCTGATTTCGTTAATCTCCTCTAAAGTATAATTATAACTCATTTCTCTAAAATTTTAGCGTACAAGTTTCACTTTGCTGTATTCACAACAATGGTTGCTTTGTGTCTGGTGTGTCGCAGCTCAAAATTCTTCTGGGAAATTCCCTTCTAAGAGTGGGCGGGTACCTACTCCCTACGGTGTAAATAGCCGTCAACGCAGTACTTGTCACTTGTGTAATATATACTAGCCGTGAAATACTTTTAGGAAAGCGATATTTGTCTGTCACTCTAAACACATAATTTTGTGAACGATTTGAAGCAAATTGTAATACAGACTTTACCAACATCGATCATAATAATATGCTCAATTTTAATAAACATTAAGATTGAGTTTTCCTGGTATCAAAAATTTTGATACTTTGAAGATTTTCCATATTTTGAAGTAAGAAATTCTTGTTTACATAATGTACCAATTGCAAACCAGTATTAACATGAGGTGATGACCACCCATCGCGGAGGGTACCTAAATACCGAGCCAAGGATTCGAGCTCAGGACTCGAGCTTGGACTAGCGCTCAGGACTGCATTTTTTAACATTAATTCTTATTACCATTTATACGAGCAAATAAATAAATTTTCGAGGCATTTTTTGACACGTGACAACTCGCACGGTGGAGTGAGTGGAATTTTGTTCTATTTTTCGTTTGGAATACATTTACTTCGGTCGTTTCTCTTGTCGTTGCCGTTACCCACATCGATCATAATAATATGCTCAGTCTATAAACATTATTAAGTTTGATTTTTCTTGGTATACAATATCATTTTCAGCGAACTAATTTCCATATTTTGAAGTGAGAAATTCTTGTTTACACAATGTAACCAATTACAAGCGCCAGTATTAATACGAGGTTAAGATCTTTTGTCACAATACATGAAATATTCTATTTCATGCCAGCAAATTCCTGTCTGGAAAAGACGCTTTAAACACTTTATGCGGAAGCCATATTTGTCTGCTGCTCTAGACAGATCATTTTGTTAAAGATTTCAAGCAAATACTAACAAGACTTTCTCCAAGAACGAACACTGTATCTATATTCTGTCTATATAGCGAGGTTTATACTACAGAGCGACTGACATCAACACAGAACTTGCTTTATTATTACGATATTATAGACAAGGTCATCTTAATACAGAAATTGTACGAAGATGGAGGACATGAAAGAAGAAAACACAAACAAAGTAAGAAATACAGCAAGTGGTGACAAGGAAAATATAATTGTTGCTGGAGGTGCAATAATTGACTCTGTAGAGATGTTTAACTGGCGTCAAAGAACATGGTCGCCATTACAATCCATGCCAGAGGACCGTTATGGAGCGACTTCGTTTGTTTACAACAATCACATGACTATAGCTGGGGGTTACAGTGTTAGTGACAATGTCGATGATATGATCAGAATGAATATTGATCCAAACCCTGATCTCTCAACATACTGGAGTGACTGTCCTGTTAAACTACCTGCTAAGTTGAGATACCACAGCAGTGTGCTGTATAATGATCAGTTGATAGTTACTGGTGGTAAAAATGAAAATGCTGCGTCTGACTGTATTCATGAAGTCCAGCTTGTTCCTCCCTATACTGTGAAGACCTTATCAAGAATGCCAGAACGAAGACAGTTTCACAGCATGGAAATATTTGATGATAATTTGTTGATCGTTGGTGGAAGTACAACTGGCAGTTGCGAAGACAACCTCAGCAGTGTCGTACTGTATGATATAAAGAAGAATGAGCTGAAACAGTTGTCACCACTGCCGTATGAAGTGTGTGATATGGCAACTGTGAGACGGGGAGACAACATCGTTGTTATAGGTGGCATTGACAAACATGGTAACTCATTAGATACAGTTATCATGTACAATATCAAGACAGAACAAAGTCACATGCTACCACCAATAAAATGTAAGAGGTGGGGATGTACTGCAGTTGTTATTGGAGACAACATTGTAGTACTGGGAGGGTTGGATGAGCAAGAACGTGACTTAAAGTCAGTTGAAGCTTTCAACTTTGAAAAGTATACTTGGGAAGAACTTCCAGACATGTCTGAAGCAAGATGTCTTCCCACTGCTGTTGTTGTATGAACAATGTAAGAATGTCGAACTCATTTCTTTAAAATAATAACACGATTTTAATCATATTATGAACGATTTAAAGTAGAGTTTAAAATTGATACCATAGAAAACTGTAGTAATAGTTAAATATTTTATTATATATAACCCAATTGATCGTTTGTCGATTTTTCACCAGTCACCAAATTTTTCCGCTGGAAAATTTTTTTATACCCATTGCGGGTTCGTTTTACCATATATGGGCGAAAAGCAATCTTCTCATCTTCGATCGAGAGTTTATGTATGGTTTATGTAAATTTCCAGGTGAGTATTTCGATTATTTTTCAGCGTTTTCATCTTTTAAAGACGGTTTTGTCTTAAGCAAATGTGAAAAGTAGTATTTAAGACTAATTCTATTACTTTATTCTTTTATTATTCCTACAACAAACAAACATTTCAAAAGCCTAAAGTAAAGTCGCGTGAGGGCTCCACGAGGTATGTACTTGTGATTTGAATATTTGAGCGATTGATAATTGACTCTGTGTCATTGATATTCATCTTGATATTATAAATTAACCGTTTGAATTTTCGTTTATAAATTGCCAAACGTAGTAATTTTTAAAGTTGCCAAACGTGGCTAATACTATTGTAAATATACCAGTCGTGGTTTGTCCCACTGTGGACTTTTGTGAATTTAAAAATGAAATAATAAAACTAGATTTAAACAAACAACATGACCTTATAGGTCTCCAAAAACAAACACTATATATCTTCAGCAGCACGAACACCACCTGTCTTACACCCGTTTTTAATATATTGAAATGTTTTAATTTTGATATAAATCTAAAAGGAGGCATGCAAAGTGAGTGTAGCCGAGATATATTGGCCTGTTTGATTGAGCGATTGCCGAGAAAAGGGTTGCAACCACACGATGTGGGTGGGCAAGGTGACTGTTTTTTTCGATCAGTTTCCCATCAGTTATTTGATAGGCGAGATCATCACATGGAAATTCGTATAGCTGCAGTCCATCATGTATGGTGTTATCCTGGGGACGGTTGTATCAAGGCCGAATAGCACTATCCACCGGATAGCGAATTTTTTCGACTGTTATAAAGTGCTCCAAAAGCTATAAAACTACGAATGTAGACCCCACAATTAATAAAAAGAAACTTTAACTTATAAATGCTAAGGTTTAATCTAGATTATACAAATCAACGGACAATTTTAGGAATGTTGGAAGATTCGCTATCCGGTGGATAGTACTATCCGGCGTTGATACAACCGACCCCTGAACAATACACTGAATTTGTTAATGCTTGTGTGGGACTGCATACATGTACTTCTTGGTTAAACTATCTTGCAAAAATGTCAACACCTGGTCCTGGTGAATGGTGTGATATTAATATCATTGTACAGGCCACTGCAAATTCATTTAATTGGTTTTAATGACACAACACTTATTATAGACCATGCATAAATGTGGAAACAAGCCGGCAGATTTGTGAAATATTTTTAGGGCATTTTTTGTTGGTATATTAAGGATCTTGACGACTCATATGACGATATTAACATTCGTTTCTTTAAACTTGTTTCACCTGCATCTGCAGTATGTATTTATACAACCACTGATCTAGTGTTTACAACTGCATGTCATCACACTGTAAGATTAGTTTATTTTATAAAACTTGGCTTTGCATCGGAATTTTATCGAGAACATTTCCTTGCATACCCACTTTATATAGTTGGGCAATTGATAATGATAATTTTATAGTTAAAAGTACAAAATATAAATATTTTTACAAATTAAAATCAAAGAAATATACAGTGTTGCGTGTTACCATGGTTATAGTGGTCGATTCAGTACTTCATCTTACAATAACTTTTGGGGAGTAAGTTGTTTGGTTCATGTTTAAATAATGTATAAATGTTGAACTGATTATCTGAAGCAACAAGTAGTACAAACGTTCTAAAGTAAAGTATAATATTATTGTAGAACTCGATGAAAAAGAATCGCTGTTCTTAGGCGATGCTCTTCATGGCGTGGTTTTATAGAATTTATGCTATAAGTATGAAATCAGACAAAGTTGATTTTTAACTTAACAATTGTTAGAGATTCAGTGTTTATAGTTCTATTCTAATCAACATACCAGAGTATACACGATCTACACTGTCACTGATAGTTGTAATTTGAAAGTCTGTGAATAGCTAGTTGTGCGGCAGGTTTCAAATCATAATCTAGCTATAATCTCCAGTTTTGTGTTTGAACTGTAATGATATAAAAGCTGTATTCTGAGCTACAAAACGTGACACATTTTGAATATATTGTTTAAAGTTATCTATTCTTGATTATGAAATTATTCTCGCAGCACTAATTTCAATATTTTGAAATAGGAAATTCTTGTTTAACATAATGTAGCCAATTGCAAGCCAGCATTAATATGAGGTGATGACCACCCATCGCGGCACATTAAATATTCTATCTTGTGTAAACCAATAACAGTCTGCGAAAGACGCTTGAAATACTTTTACGTAAGCGATATTGTCTGTTGCTCTAAAAGCATAATTTTGTGAGCGATTTGAAGCAAAATGTAATACAGACTTTAACCACATCAATCATAATAATATGCTCAGTCTATAAACATTATTAAGATTGATTTTTCTTAATGGTATAAAATACATTTTCTGGGAACTAATTTCCATATTTCTTGTTTACACAATGCCACCAGTTATAAGCGTCATTAAATATTCTATTCCATGCCAGCACATTCCTGTCTGGAAAAGACGCTATGCGGAAGTGATATTATTTTTTCTGCACAAGGAAATGTTTACACAGACTTTCTCCAAAAACGAACACTGTATATATTCAGTCTATATAGCGAGGTTTATACTACAGAGCGACTGACATCGACACAGAACTTGATCTAATTATTGCGAAACAAGAATGGCGTGAAATATGGCGTCATATATACAAGGTTACGACGAGGAAAGGTTTGCGAACACAATGGATCGAAATTTCCTTTGTTTGATTTGCCTCAATGTCTTAAAAGACCCGGTCCTGTGTCCAAGAAACCAGCACTGTTTTTGTCGAGCTTGTATTACGAAACACCTTGAGAATTCCAAAAGATGTCCTACGTGTGCGGACGAACTCACCGTAGAGACTTTGGCCGAACCACAACGAATGGTAAAAGATTGTTTAAATGAATAAAAAATTCATTGCGTTTACACCAACAGAGGTTGCCAAGAAATTCTACAATTGCAACATCTTGACCGCCATGAGGATACATGTGGATTCACACCAGCCGTTTGTACAAACCAAGGCTGTGGTGCAACTGTAAACAAGCGTGATCTTATTCACCATGAAAGTGAACTCTGTCCATTTCGAAAGTTGAAGTGCAACTCGTGCGGAGAAATGAAGAAAATGTTGGCAGATATGGAGAAAAGAATGGCGAATTTGGAGAAGAATATGGAGAAAAATACCGCAGATATAAAAGCAGATATGGAAAGAAAACTTGAAGTAGTAAACACTGAAGTGCGAGGAATGAAAGCAGCTTTGATTGAAGGTTTTGATCAAATGAAGGAAGTTCTTGTCAAGATGGAGGACAAGATAGAAGAAAACACAGGAAAAGCAAAAAATACAGCAAGTAGTGAAAATATAATTGTTATTGGAGGTGTGGGAACTAACTCTGTAGAGATGTTTAACTGGCGTCAACGAACATGGTCGCCATTACAATTCATGCAAATTCAGCGCGATGGAGCGTCTTCGTTTGTCTACAACAATCACGTGATAATTGCAGGAGGTTGGTATTTTCGTTCTGGCCATGTCGATAGCATGATTAGAATGAATATTGACCCAAGCCCTGATCTCTCAACACACTGGAATAACTGCCCTGTTAGACTACCTGCTTCACTCCAATATCACAGCAGTGTGCTGTATAACGATCAGTTGATAGTTACTGGTGGTTATGATGGAAATGCCACATCTGACTGTATTCATGAAGTCCAGCTTGTTCCTCCCTATACTGTGAAGACCTTATCAAGAATGCCAGAACCACCAATGAGATGTAAGAGGTGGGGATGTACTGCAGTTGTTATTGGAAACAACATTGTAGTACTGGGAGGGAAGGGTGAGCGATGGGAAACACTGAAGTCAGTCGAAACTTTCAACTTTAAAAGGTGTACATGGGAAGAACTTCCAGAAATGTCTCAAGTAAGATATCGTCACACTGCTGTTGTTGTGTGAACAATGAAGAAATGTTGAACTCATATGATCACATTATGAACGACTAAATTAAGTATAAAAATCTAATTTAAGTGTAGGAAATTGGTGTAATAAACTGTGATAGTTGTGTGATATGTAATCAAAATTATAGTTAGTTTTTCGAACCAAATAATGTAAATATTGAACTGATTTTGAAGTGTTTAAATAAGAAAATCAATAATATAATATTGTTTTATATAATCAAAAATCCATTGTAGAGTTTCAAAATTTAATAGATTCACTTTTGAAATCTTGAAGTTTTTAGTCTTAATATCCGTGGCTACACTAAGACTAGCCTGCGGCGGAATACCCTTAAGGCGGGCGAGGCGAAGGTTAGGGTTCCAATGTTAAATTTCAGTATCATCGGTGCACTGCTAATACCTAATTGTTTTCATTATAGAGTTCTAGGTAATGTATAATTTATACACGCAACACATCCATCTCAAAATGTCCGATTTAGGAATCAATCAATACAGAGCAGAACAAACAAATATGTCAATATCAAACGAGAAACTATACAATTAATGATAAACTTTGTTAAATCTTACTCACCATATAAACTGATTTCTTGAAATAAACTTGAGATTCGAACGCTGGGACTACGTTGTACAAACATTTCTGTATCGTCTGTAGATTTTTAGCTGCTCAAAATAGCAGCCCAAATCAACGGAACAATTATTGGTCAATAGCAAACAGCCTTTGATGGAAGATGTTGAAATCATTGCCTTGGTAATAGGTTTTAAAACTACAAGCTTTCAGCAGTCTTGAAATATATTTGATTTAATGAAGATATTTAATTCCCATGCAAGAAAGGCTTTCTTTTATTTAAATTCAATGAAGTTCCAGCCGAGGGCTTTTGTGGTTAAATTAGTGTTAATTAAATCGTAGTCCCTACAGGGTGAGTCAGAAAAAACGGACACTTTGCATATATTCAAATTAGCCGCGAACGTATAGCTGGAATTTGTCAATTCCCACTATTGTGTTGTGAACAAGTAAATTGTGAAACGAGTGATTAATAAAAGGTTCTATGCAAATTTCTTGCACCAAAGGGAGATATTTAGGCAACTTATGTCAAATTACAGCCGCTATGCGGCTAATTTGAATTTGAAAGGTGTCCGTTTTTTCTGACTCACCCTGTATAATACGTCAGTGTCTGGAAACGCGGCAAACTTGAAAGTTTATAGCCATGTGCGTGTGTTGATGTTGAGGGTGTATTGAAGCCTGGTTCACACGAGTGAGATAAGCATAAGCAGAAATACAAATGAGAAAACTTTCCCTCTGGGGCTTAAAAATAAAAAGCGGAAAGAATTTTCTTTATAAATTTCTTTTGTTCTGGCTTAGCTTATGCTTACAGGCTTGTGCTTATGCTTGTGCTTATATCGACGTTTATGTTGCACACTTGACTGCATCCCTTTGTTTTACCTTTTGTCTTTCCTTATGCTTGTGCTTATGTCGACGTTTATGTTGCACACTTCACTGCATCCCTTTGTTTTACCTTTTGTCTTTCCTTATGCTTGTGCTTATGTCGACGTTTATGTTGCACACTTGACTGCATCCCTTTGTTTTACCTTTTGTCTTTCCTTATGCTTGTGCTTATCTCGCTCGTGTGAACCAGGCTTGAGAGTGCACGTTTTCTTTGTTTTACATATGTTAATATTCAGCTGCACGGATTTTATTTGCTGCTCCTTCATTATGCTAGGAGAACAATGTGTTTACTGAGCGTGAAGGTGCACAAACATGAACAAAAACATACTGTAGAACAAAAGCTTTAGATGCGTTTCCAGACTCTGTGTTATAGGGGCTACGGCTCCACAGAGCGCCTTAGTACGTTTTTGAAAAAATCGACAAAATGTAACGGCTCTTAATCCTATAATAGCCATAACTTTTTCAATTATTCAAAATCTATAGCTTTAAACTTTTCGTAAACTATAGCTTTAAACTTTTGTGGATTTTTACCCTTTTAATAAAAAACGAAAAAAAATGATCAGAAAGCGATCAATATAAGGCTGAGTTAAATTCTATAAACCAGAGTTTAGATTAACTCACAATGTATAATAGAATATATTCATAAATCAAGAGTTACACACAACATTGCATGCAAACATATATTTTATATATGCGACAACATTGCTACGCCTATTACTGCTAAAATGTCAAACTATTATTTGCTTACCTCAGCATAATTTCTCGTGGACCAATCAGACGTCGCCATTCTCAAGGTGTCGATTATAGTCGCATTCCTGAATGTTTTGACACGAAAACATGACACGCTTTTTCAGGCAAGAGGAACATCCGCGGTTTTGGCATAGAATAGGAAATGACTAGAAGGGCCACTTGAGGCCGAACCTTTGAAGTTTTTGACGCTGCGCATGTCGCATTACGCATGTTCATTACCATTATGCTAGCCAGTCAATTGCATTTTCTGACCAATAAACACACTGAACTGGCTGGTCCGCCATTATTCTGGCCAGATAACTGCATAAAAATAGGGTGTCACGTTGCACTGCTGAGTGGCCTTTCTGGTCATTTCCTATTCTGTGGTTTTGGTATAAATTCAATCTAGCCCTGACTTCGGGAAAATACGGACTGAAAAATATCCATTTTTATCACTGCGATCAAAATTGGCCCAATACGATCCGATGAAAAAAGTGTGTTCGAAATCACATTTTTCTACCTTTGGGAATTAGATGTCCTTCAAATTTGCAACCATTTGCCCAAGTGATGGTTACCTATTTGTGAAACCATAGTCCCTATAATACAGGGTGTCCCAAAAAAAAGTGACACTATAGAAATTATCCTATTGTTATAATTTGAATGCTTGAGCACTATGTCTATGCTAAACCCACAAGTGCATAAACTTCTGCTTCTGGAATTTAAATAACTCCTATTACCATAAAAATCAAATTACATGTAACTCATACGATCAGTTGGAGTAACAATAATGGTTCAATTGACTACAGAGCAACGAGTATTTGTTGTAACACAATTTACCCTAATACCGAATGTAACCGCAGTGCAATAATCGAGGAATTCAACGCTTTACGGCAGCAGCCTGAAATGATTCGAAATGTGATGCGCGGAATGCACAGGCGAACCATTCTTTGTCTCGAACGAAATGGGGGACATGTTGAAGGGCACGGCCCATAGCTTAAACATTAATTAATTTAATCAATTGTTGTTACGTGTAAAATAAAAAGCAAACCGTTTATTAGTGTAATCGTTTTGCTTGACTCGGGCATTAAAATATTTGGACGAAGCGAAAACGTTTAAAAATTCTTAAATGTAAATACAATTTCATTAAATTCCCAGGTGTGTAATCACGCGCGTTTAAGAGGGGTTTAAGAACAATGAGATAATTTCTATAGTGTCACTTTTTTTGGGACACCCTGTACAGTGTCTGGAAACGCGGCAAACTTGAAAGTTTATATATAATAGCAAAGTGCGTGGGTTAATGTTGAGGGTGTACTGAGAGTGCACGTTTTCTTTGTTTTACAAATGTTAACATTCAGCTGCAAAGATTCTATTTGCTGCTTCCTTCATTATGCTAGGAGAACAATGTGTTTACTGAGCGTGAAGATGCACAAACACGAACAATGCGTTTCCAAACACTGTGTTATAGGGACCACGGTGAAACGTTCAGCAATGCCAGTTCAGTCTGCAAACTTACTGTTTCGTAAAATGTTTTTTAGCCTTATTTGTCTGCTTTTACTTCCGTTATTTCGAAAAGCGAAAGCATCCGCAGTTTTGCGAATATTGTTGTTATCAATAAATTTGCACAAGCAAACAAATATACAATAAATTGGATGAAATTATTTTTGAATGGACACCTATGTTCACAAAAAAATACTTTTAATTCAAAACAATTGATGCTTATATCATTACATAATAGATAGATAGATAGATAGATATTTTAATAGCTGTTCCCTACAGGGCTTTTCAACGACCATTTACATTACGACTACAGAGACATTACACAGACATGAACAGACCGAGGTAAACCATAAGCTTACAAATGGCGCCTCTAGCAGCCGCTATTAGTTCATACCCCTTTTATGATCTGCACATGCAACTAGGTGTTGATTTTGAAGAGGGGGGAAAACCGGAGTACCCGGAGAAAAACCCTCGAAGCACGGGAGAGATCAACTACGACAACTCTATTCACATGAGTCCCTAGTTGTTGCAAGTCGACACGAAGACTGTGCCCAGGTGGTAACCCATCCAGCCACTGAACTCGCCCGACCGGGCTTAACTTGGAACTTAGTGGTGAAAGGCGACGCGCTAGCCGTGTGCGCCACCCGTACTTCCCAATAGTTAACCAATGAATTAAACTACGAATATCACGGTGATTATATGCATTGTGATATTATCAAATTATGAACTAGTTTCACAAAAGAAAATTGTATATAAAAAGTAACCTTATTAGTGAGTTCACTCCTAATAAATTTGGAAGCATTTCACATCAATAGAAATAGGCATTTTAATGATGTTAGGCTACAAATTTACTGAGCAATTACCGATTCGAAAAATGGTTGTCATTCTGTTTTCTACCGAATCAATTTCAACCTAGATAATCATTGCCGCCTGGTATCTTCAAGACTAACACTTTTACAAAGTATAAATATAAGTCATATAATACCATTTGTTCTCTTGGGGAAATTAAGTCTTAAAAATCCCGCACAGTTTCTGCTAGATTTTGAAAACAACTTTTTGCACATTTGAAAGGGCGATAATTTTGCTTCGTGCATTGTTCTAAATCTTAAGCTTTTCCATTTTGCTTCAACAGCTAGTCTCATAGTATGTGTAAAAAAATGTCTATTAGCTTGGCGTTATATCAGTGGAACATAAAACAGTGTTATGTGACAGCTTGTTTTCGAATTGGTCCATGCAAAATAGAGTAATTATTATATTTTCTATGTTTCTTAATCAATGGAATATCTATATGTTCATAAAAATATCAAAATTGATGCAGTTCTAGATTGTTCAAGACGATCTACTTATATGATGTAGTTCTAGAATGTTCAAAATGATCAACTTCTATGTAGTAGTTCTAGAATGTTCAAAATGATCAACTTCTATGATGTAGTTCTAGATTGTTCAAGACGATCTACTTATATGATGTAGTTCTAGAATGTTCAAAATGATCAACTTCTATGATGTAGTTCTAGAATGTTCAAAATGATCAACTTCTATGATGTAGTTCTAGAATGTTCAAAATGATCAACTTCTATAACTATATAACTGTTAGATATTATAGTGAAAAATCACTAATGGTATGTGAAGTTCTTTTCTCGAATGTCCACGACCCTACTTTTGGGTATTGGCAGGGGTAAAATTACCAAACACGACCATATCACCGGGCACAAATGCTTCCTTCATATCGAACAAGTTTTTGGCCGGGAACAACAGATTCTTCAACGCAAAGAGGGATACCGACTCGAACTTTTGGTTGAAAATATTGGTCAACTTTGGAGGGAGTTCTCTCTTCAATGTACCAATGAATTCCTCTTGCATCTTTCGATCACTAGATTTGCATGCACCACCGGGAGGCGAGAGGTGACCATTGGGAATAACTTGCGATGTCGTAGCAGCAAATCGAACCATCTGGTTCTGTCCAGAACCGGTGACCTCAAGTGGCAGCTTTGCATTCATGGTTATTGTGACTGGCACCGAGTAGTCTTTGTAGTTCACTTCAGACCAATCACCGTATCCTCCCAAAACGCCTCTCATTCGTTGACGTTCTCCAAATTGGAAAGGGTAACTCTTGTTGACATCGTAAACCATCTTGACGTCGCAACGAGAATTCACGTAGTCGACTTCGCCTCTCTGAAACTTCATTCCACTAAGGTCTACAACTACTGTATCATTTGATACCTTCACGTAGTCTTCCCATTGGCCCGCGTTAAGCGTACCGGAATCAACCCTTGTTTCTGGAAGTGAACATGACACGGAACCAGCTGTTGCTTCAGAACACCAGGATTTAAAATCTGAATCTGGGGCAACTTCTTTCACGACTAGGCCACTTGCGGTGTTTCCCAGACTTTTAGGCAACACATCTTCAAAGAAGATCTTCGAGCTAACAATCAACGAACAATCATAAGTTGACGGAACTGGCTCCCGCAAAGACGTTTGTGGCGTCTTCAGCTCTCCTGTTGTCGCGATAAATAGCTGAAGCAGGTCACGGTTGCTTGGGGTGTGTAAAACATGGAATAGGAAGTTGGATGGTTGCAGGGACTTAAGCACCGAGATTTGCTTAAAATCAAGGGTGCCAAAATTGTAGACTTCATAACCATCTCCCAACTTGGCGAAATAATCAGTCAAGACAGTGGCAACAACAGGGCTTGAAACGTCAACTTTAAAATTCTTGGGTTCAAAATGACCGCCCTTCAGCTTGATGGCAACATTATGCTGGCTTGATACGGAACCGGCCACAATAGCGAGGCCGACATTTCCAAGAATAGACGCACCATCACTCTCCTTTACGTCATAGTGGTTAACTCTCACCCACTTTCCTCCCATATAATAGTAATTCGCCCAGTGACCAGAAATGATAGGCAAATAAATATTGGCGCTATTTGAGTTGTTTAGTAGGAACTGGAGCTTCGGAGCATTAAACTTAAATTCGAAGGTCCGTTTGAATTCAATGTCATCCTCTGTAACGCCTTCGCTGGAGTGTTTTCCTGTCTCTCTCAGGAAATTAGGATTTCCTTGTCTGTCGCTGTACTGAACTCTCAACTGCTCATTAATTTGCTTGGCAGTCATGGAAAAAACAACGTCACATCCAGCGCAAACGGGCGGGCCTGACATCTTGGTAAGAACGTCGGTTATACTAGTACTGGTAGAGGTTGCTTGCGAAGCTTCGAAGGAATTTGATGCTGGTTGACCAGCGGGGGTCAGTGTTGGACGCACAAGATACTGGTAGGATCTATTGTACAGTTCCAATGGAGACATCTTAGTTTCCTTCAACTGAGCGTAAATACGAAAGGTGAGACGTATGATGATGCGATCTCCAAACATGATGCCTTCATTGGACAAGGTTTGAGGCAAAGAAACGTGCCATTTGGAGAAGGGGGTAATGTTGGAAATCTTTCCACCGAAAGGATCTTGACCAGTTGTAGATTCATATGCATGAGAAGCCTCTGCAACATTTGGCTCATCATCTTGACTAGAGGATTTGACTTTTTGGAGCCCAGTGAAGATTCGCGATGTTGTTTGAAATGTTAACGTTTCACCGTTAAAGCCTCGATCAAAGAAAGGATTGCCATCAAACACGAGCTCTGTGTAGTACTTGCCACTTTCGGTGGAGACAATGCCATCTACTTCGACTGCCACGCTTTCCACACGGACGTAGTTGAATGGTGCAAACTCACGCTTGTTGATGTCGATGTTGAATGTGTAGCGACGGTTGTTTGTGATGCTTTCTGCTCGAACACCATGAATCTCGTAGATAATCGGGTATTCTTGATTCTGAGGAGGTGGTTGAACTGTTAACCCCTGGTTGATGCTTAGCGACTGTCTCAAAATGGCCAGCTGCAAGCCCATCATCGTAAAAGACCCAACAGGAGTAGGTTGTCGCAGATACTCGTATTGCAAAGCTCTGTCCTGTATTATCACAGTAGAAGCCAATATCATCAGCATCTGACGTTGAAAGAATAGAAGCTGACCGGAAAGCCCAATTAAATCAATCTTCTCAGCGTCAAGATCCTCCGGTTTGGCATCAAGGTTAATCTTCAGCTCGTCCAGTCGTTTCTTCTGATCATGGTGAAGTGTTATTCGCTGTTGAGCTCCCGCCAAATCTGCAGCGATTTTTTGAATAACACTCTGAGATTCCAGCAAGGCTTTCCCACGTAAAACGAGAATTTCAAAAGCAGCAGAAAGTGTTGTCTTTGCTTGTACATCTGGTCCGGTAGAAAGAACAGCTTCAAACTGAACGTGCATCTCATCCCATTCAAGTGAGGACGGCGTGACTAACCCTTCTGGTCCCACGTTTTTCAAGGCATCAACGACTTCTTGGGGATCTTTAGGCAATTCCTCTAAGGCCTGATAAACTTTGATGACAGCATCGAAGACAGCGGCTAACTTTTGAATTTTCTGTACTGTTTCACCCAGGGTTTTGAGACTTTCAAAAGACGATGCTGGAGTTACTAACGCAGAACCAAGAGAAAAGATGGCAGATGCGATGTCGATAGCAGCCTTTAATGTCTCCTCCTTTTGCCATTCGGCGACAGCATCTTTGTAATCAACGATGGCTTGATCTACAACGGCTCTCTGTTCGTTTAAGCGTGACTCTAGTTTCTTTGTTTCGTTGACGACCTTGTTCATCTCTTCTTCTTTACCCTCGAAGACACTTTGAAACATATTTTCCAAACTCTCTTGATAGGTTGCCTGAGAGACAATGTAGTCCTGTAGCAATTGACCAGACTTGATGATATTTTCATTGAGAGCTTGTTCACGATCGATCTCGCGTTCCTCGGCCATTCTTGCCCTGATCTGATTCTGGAAGTTCGTCAACTTATCAGAAGCTGTTTTAATGACATCCTGGACATTCTGCACAACATCTTTGTATGCCTCATACCGCAATAATGGAACAGGAATTCCAGATTGTTGAGTACTCGCAGCGACTTTTGCAAGATACATTGCTCTTGCTTGTAAAGGAACCAGTTCGTCGTCGCTCCCTGCTACTTCAGCAAGCCACAACAGGAAGTGCTTCATCAACTCAATACTCTTCTCGTGATTAGTAGGGTTGGCGAGGAGAAATTGAAGGCGAGCTTCAGCGGCAACCAGTGCAAACTGAATGTCCGTGAGTCTCTCAATGACAACTTTCGATGAAGGGGAATCTCGAACATCCCGAACTACAGTCACATGTCCGTCAGTATATTCCAACATCAACCCATTCATAATAACATACGACTTACTATTATCGGAGTTACTTATACGTAGAGCACCGTAAAACTCACCACAAAATAGACGATTCTTGATTCCTTCAAAAGCTGAATCTGTGAGCTGAATATTAGGAGGTAAAGGGCCTTTCTCGCCAGAAGTAATAACATGTCCAAGGAGGGTGACATCGCGCGAACCAGGAACATCAATGGATGTATTTTCCTTAGGGAGCGAGCTTGGTATCTATAAAGAATCGATTCAAAAAGAAAATGGAATTTGCATTAGGAAATATATAGAAATCGCATGTTTTCTTGAAAATCTACTCTATAAAGTGTCCCCCAAAAAATACCCGCAAACATATTTTGTGGTATTACTTCGTTACCTATAATCAAAAATTCAAATTTTTGCTCTGGATTGAATCACAAACGTATCATGTCAATTCATTGGTATTTGACTGATCAAAATATCTAACCATTTTAAGAGAAAACGCACTGAATTTGCTGTTTTGGTGTTTTGGAAAACAGCATTCTGGACATTTTCCCCACCTTGCCAGGGCTTTTGCCACCTTTTCAGTAATTTTTACATGAAACAAAATCTTGATGATTGGGATTACAAATAAGCAGTTTTATAGAACTAGTCTATTTATCAGTCTGAAGTAGTTCTAAAGCTTTCGTTGGATTTCACGACAGCCATGATCTTAAAGACAAAAATATACTTCTCGACGTTTCGAGCAGACCCTTCGCCGTCAGTGGAGTTACTAGGAAGATATATATGAAAGGTGCTGCTTTGATAGGAAAACTACAAACTCAGTCAGAAAATAAAACAAAGGAAACCATAGCAAAATCAAAACAATATGTAGACATCATGACAACAAAGTGGTTCTTGTAATGATGCGAGTTTTTACTGCACCAAATCCTATCATGAAAATCCAGTACTCGACATTTTAAGGACTCACCTGAATTGCATTTGCAAATACGGCAAATTCCTTCACTACTCCAGGGAACCTAACAACAATGGCACTCAGGTCAATCTTCTCCTGCATGATGTTAACAGAAGGTGTACAAAGTGTGGAAAGAAGGCCATCACCACCAATTGGGTCTGAATCCTGAAACACGGTGTCCAGATCATACGGGCAGTTGTTACTTAAGTATGGCGCCACGCCTGAACCATTTGCATACTTGACGTACATAGCTGCTTTGAAGATTCGATGCCATATCAGCATGCGATAGTACTCAGCAAAAGCGCTAACAGATGCTAATTCAACTGAAATTGGAACAACTTTCTTGAAAGTTGTGTTTATGTCGATGGCATCAGTACGGAGGTGCGGAGCAAAGATACTGTTCGTTCCAGAATAACTTTCATCACGCCAAAGGCCGTCTTTCAGGGATTTTTCCATTTCGTCGTCTTCACTCGCAATACAAATATTACCAGCAGCGGCAGCGTAACCAAATCTGCCATCTTTACTCCGTGGGACGGTGAAGATAGAAAAGGAGAAGGATAAATCACCACTGAATTCTTGAGGATATTTTTCGTAAGACTTCTGAATAGACTCGAATGCCGGGGCACCGAAAGAAAATACCTGGAAAATCGAGTCACCAGCGGCAATGCTTGACACGAAGTGTGAACCATAGGTTTCACAGAAATTCAAATATCCTTTAGCGCCGTTCATGCTTACGTCGGTTGACGTCTTTTGCAGCTTCTCCAGTTTTTTGAGAGCATCAAGGGCGTCTGGTTTAAGTGTGTTGTCAGGATCTGGATTTCCAAAGATGCTCCTCTCGTAGCAAAGGTGGGTTGCTGTGCCTACCTTGCGGGTACATCGGGCTAAAGCATAGGACCTGCCCTCTTTCGAAATATCTATACCAAGTTGAGTGGAGAGGTGTTGAAGTGCTTCCTGGCGTTCGATATTGCTCAATCCAGCAAGCATAAGAGCTCCAGATGGCCAGATAGATGGTGCACCGCCTTCACTGGGTTGATCTTCATACCGCATTGGTCGCAGTTTTACTTGAAGAACGGCAGATAGAAGATCTTCAACGTTATGATGCAGGGTTATAACGGGACTGGACCATCTCGCGTCATAATCAGGATTCTTAACCACGGCTTCCTTCTCGAAAAGGGCGGGCTTGCTTGAAGTGGTGAATGGTACGGAATATATATCTGCCTTGTAGCCAGTAAGAAGGCTTGTTGATTGACCGAGATTTACTTGAAAATCCAGAGACATTGTTCTCTAATTTTCTATGAAAGAATTTGAAATATCTGTTAGAAGATGAATGGTTTTTGGCATTTGACAACATTGGTTTCTACTTTCCACTTCAAGGGCGGGAGTGAGATAATTTAGACTCTCGGCAGCCCAAAAACAAGTTTATGTGTATTATTATTACCGGTAAAAACAATCCCATTTTGGTTGGTATAAATATTCATATATTCAACGTTTTGCAGCGAAATTTGCATTAATAATTATTAATGTCATGGCTCGAGTTCATCCACTTCTGGCTCGTGATCGAATAAATCATACTGTATAAGCTATAGTATAGACTATAGATTATAGTGTACTGAACTGCAGTCGCACAACCAAAAATATCGATCACTTCAGCTCGGTAAAAACATTTTCCATCCCGCGGACCTTTAGTTCACGTCTCCCAGTCTGAGTACAGGCCATTTTCATAGATATTTATAAGATTTTAAAGTAAATTTCGCTGCAAAACGTTGAATATATGAAAATTTATATATTTCACACTATTCGAGAATGTTTGTTTGCCCCCTGGCGATCCCAAAATGCATTGTGAAACCGCGCGGGAACTGGGAAACGGCAACATACTCATTATTCCCTTTTCTTGACTAATATAATAATGTCAATTGGATGCCCGTATTCTTTTATAATCTCTATGATGGCCGTCATTCATTAATGGGGCTTCGGTGGCGCAGTCGTCAGAGCAAGCGCCTTTCACCTCTGAGTCTTGAGTTCGATTCTCGTTGAGGACACTCATCACACTCATGTGAAAAGAGTAAGTCAACGCTCTGTCGAAAGTCGTGGGTTTTCTCCGGGCACTCCGGTTTCCTCCCACAGGGAAAGTTGACTGGGTGGGTTAGGATATACAGATTAGGAAAGTACTATCACAATTGTTGTAAAAATAGATAATGTAGGCTAAGTACATAATATAGGTAAGCAAGATACTGGATGTAATCGGTCACTGAAAAGCCCCAACGGGGAGTGAGCTGAATAATGTATGTATGTATTGCCTGAGCAATATTATCTATATTAGTATGATGGAAATCGAATGTCGTATCTATTGTAGGACTGGGATTATGGTAGTTAGTCGTATGCTGAGCAAGGAATTCTTCACTTGCTTCAGATGCCAGGTTAGGGCGAATGTTAACACAATATTCATTAAAGGATTCGGCAATTAATTTGGAATCGGTAATGTTGTTATTATTAACAGATATATTTCTGTAATACTGGTAGATTTGTTATTCTTACCAGTAAGAGAGTTTATAAGAGACCAAATTTTTTTAAAGTCCTTTAATTTATCACAGTCCCCAATATCTCTGTGATGTATCTTTTTTGACGCGGGTCGCGGGTCATCTTAGACAGGCGCGCGCACAACAAAAGTGGCGCGGGTTCGACAAAACAGGCGCGGATAAACTTCCGAGGGCGCGGGTAATTAATGCCGGGGCACGGGTACGTGTATCGTAGACCGTGATCCTACGTAGACCATGGCAGTTTTCCCGTCAAAATGTATTTAAAAAATGTAAAATATTTTCAATCAAATTGTGTCAATTATTTTCGACTGTTATATTGTGACTTATATCTAAACTATTCCAAGGTAATACATTATTAAAAATTCTCGTGATCTCAAGGAGATTACTGATTTGGTTTGACAATACCAACTTTTATATGAGAGGGCTGGCCTTCTCATATAAACAAGAACAATGTTTAACAGGAATTTGAATTATCACGCGGGATCTCGCCTAGGAGGGCCATCCCTTCATGTAAGGCTCACATAAACAGGGGCTTACGGTATATACGGTATAATATTAACCAAGTTTTCATTTCGAAAATCACGCCTAACTTGGTATATTGAAATGTGACCCAGGCATCAAGTATTATTTCAGTACTTGCACACTGTCTTGAGTTATCAAAACTATATATAGAGCTTTGTGGGAAGTTGTTATCCAAACCTAAGAAGTAGACGAGATTTTAACCTTCAGGAATCTAGTCCACTGCTTTAGGTCTAAATGCATGCGTGTTGAGTTATAAAGGCTATGGAGATTCGTGGGGAATTCTGATCGTTTGGATTAAGGTAGTTAAATAAATATCACAATAATTATATGATTAGACTTACCAAAGTTGACGAATAGTTACTAATAGGTAATCTTTCAAGATTCTGCAACAAGTTGATCTAGACGGCGTCAAAATCAGTGGATGTTTCCGGCAATTCTAAAATTGAGAAAATAGTGAAACTTCAAGGTTAAATTTGCAGCAAATCTTTCTTTCGACTCACTTGAGAAAGCCTTGCCTTTTTTCTCATAAAAGGGTAGTACCATCCTTATTTTACTTTTGTTAGATATGCATATGTGCAATGATTACAAAATAATGTAGCGCAGTGTTATATATCAAAGATTAAAGTGTAATGCTATATATAACTGAGAATATAACGGCATAATTTCAAATACGTCAAAATCTTTGACGATGTCGAACAATTCTCTTTCATTCGCAAGCTGTTGCCGACGCTAATACGTACAATATTCCTTGATACAATTATATACAAAGTAAAAGACCAGTGCGTTGAAATATGCAAGGAACAATACAACTTTCGCCAAAATTTCCTGTACGCAGGAGATTTGAATACAGCCGGATTAGCAACCACGCCTAGTAACCCTACCTCATGTAAACACTCGCTATTTTTTACCCTCCTGGTAGGGTAACCTAGTGGTAGGGTCACCCTACCCATACCTCCGTGTAAATTACAGGCCCTTAGTAACTGGGTGTTCGTTTTAAAATTAAAATTCAGGACCATTTTTAATCCGATTAAATAGCAACAGATTTAATAAAAAATAGGTACGCTAAGCGTACATGTATCTGTTCATGGTGATGCCACAGTTGCCCATGAAGGAGTAATATTCAACAATAGGCAATTTCGTAATTACGGGCGCCATTTTGCAAAGGGGGCAAACACAATAAAGCAACAATAGCAAGACTCTAGGGACAAATATTCCCATTGGGACGAGGTGTATATAGTTACTACGGCTGGCAGAGCCAAGCCGTAAGCTTAATATGCCCCTGTCTGTTTTCTTCGTCGTCGTCGCGGTTTTCCCTTTCGTAAACCGCCAGGGTCTTCAGTTACGATCAGGGTCTTCAGCTGGACTCACAAATCGTGCGTCATATCCGGTGAATCTGAAATACGATATTAAATATGCGGAACACGCGGATACGATTAAATTAACCCCACACGTTTCGAGACTATAGTTAGATAGATAGATATATTTTATTTATACACGCTAATAACATCAACAAAAGCTGGTTTCCATGAAAGGCGTGTACATCAATAAAGAGAAGTATTAAATATAAACTAGTACAAGTAGAAATAATCGTTCAAGCCGTCTAAAAAAGTATAAAGTATCAACTAAGGTATTAATATACCAATAATCCAATAAGAATAAAGTTACGGTATTTTACAAATTATTTACAACTGGTTTTAGCAGTTGTGAGTAGCGATTTTGTGTTCAAAGATTTGCAGTGATTTGCTTTCTCTTATTTCCTTTGGTAAAGAGTTCCATATGAATGCCCCATCAAACATGAAACTCTTTTTCATGTTGTTTGTACGAGGTTGTGGCAAACAAACGGCCGATGAAACGTTCCGAAGATTGTAACTTGTCGTTTCGTTTTTGTTAGTAAAAAGGTTTGTGAGACTCTTTGGTCCCATGTTATTTAAAATTTTAAACATAACCATAATTTTAAACTATGTTGTCACTCTTGTTTTCCAAGCTGAAAATGGCGAATGTTGTTCCAAATGTTGTTAATTTCGATGAGCTTTTTAACTTGGCTCTTTCGGAAATTAGCCGAATTCATATTAGGGACGGGAAACTCGTCTTAGACGGGAAACTCGTCTGTGAAAACCCGTCTGAATATGAATTTAGGGACGGATTTAAGAACTTTCCCGTCTGTTTGGACGGGAAAGTTAGACGGGAAAGTTAGACGGGAAAGTTAGACGGGAAAGTTAGACGGGAAAGTTAGACGGGAAAGTTAGACGGGAAAGTTAGACGGGAAAGTTAGACGGGAAAGTTAGACGGGAAAGTTAGACGGGAAAGTTAGACGGGAAAGTTAGACGGGAAAGTTAGACGGGAAACTCGTCTGTTACCGGATTCATATTAGACCAGTTTCCCGTCTAAGACGAGTTCCCGTCCCTAATATGAATTCGGCTAATACTGTCACAAGTTTAGTAATGTGTTGTCCGCGTGTTCCGCATATTTAATATCGTATTTCAGATTCACCGGATATGACGCACGATTTGTGAGTCCAACTGAAGACCCTGATCGTAACTGAAGACCCTGGCGGTTTACGAAAGGGAAAATTGCGTCGTCGTCGTGGCTTTTTGGGGGTGTCACAAACTTGCACTTCCACGGTCACCCACGTCACCCGCACAAAACGCATGCAATTTTCTTGTGTGCATCTTAGAATACTTGCGCATTTTGAGTTACGTACTGGTGTTTTAACCAGATCAATAACGTATCAAGGGAACGATACGATAAATGCAAGTGCAATACGAACGAGAAACGTACAAATCATGCTGATATTCGTCACGCACTATGTAAAATATTCGACATACTTCAGTCTATATGAGGGTATTATATTTCCAACAACAAACATTGCGCCTTCAAGACTTGACGATCGTAAAGCGCATCGCTCTAAAACATCTATACTCTACAATACTGGGTTTGGTGGATAATCCAATTGAGTAGATATATACACAATTTAAGACCTAACCAGGAACGGTTGCGAAAAATGCAACACTAGGTCCTCTGGCAGGAATTGAACCCACGGATAGTTTGAGCGAACCATACGTGGGTATTTATTTGTATTTGTGGGAAGCGAAAGAGAAACTAGAAATCAGTGTTGAATATAATTCAGAAATATTAAACGCGCAATAACGAGCTCTATTTATTAGAGTACAGGGGTCAGCTGTCACATATTCTTGATAATTATTACACTGTTAACGGGTCAAGTTTTTACAAGGAAACCGAAGAGCTTAGTTCTCCCTACGTCTTGCAATATTTTAAGATGATCGTAAGCTCCTCATTATTATACTTCGATTTGACCCAAACGCTTGAACAGACTCGATATAAGTATTCAGCGAGACGCATTCTTGACGACAAGTAATATGAGGGATATTATATTTCCAACAACAAACATTGCACCTTTGACACTTGAAGATCGCACGGAGGCGACGGAGCATCGCTCTAAAACATCTATACTCTACAATAGTTTGAGCGAACGTACCATACGTGGGTATTTGTTTGTATTTGTGGGAAACTAAAGAGAAACTAGATATCAGTGTCGAATATAATTGAAACATAAACGCGCAGTAACGCGGAGTTCTATTTATTAGAGTTCAAGGCTCGGCTATCACATATTCTTGATAATTATTACACTGTAAACAGGTCAAGTTTTATAAGAAAACCGAAGACCTTAGTTCTCCCTACATCTTGCAATATTTTAAGATGATCCTATAGCTCCTAATTATTATACTTCGATTTGACCCAAACGCTTGAACAGACTCGATATAAGTATTCAGCGAGACGCATTCCTCACGACAACAGTGGAATACGCAAGACATTTAATAGCGCGCACGGCGCATGTAATATTGTATTGGTCAAGCGTTGGCAGACCCATTCAAATGAGTAACAAATCAGATATAGATAGTTATGAGTAGCAAAATTTAAACTCTATAGGTTTTAGGACAATATGCTATTTGCTAGTTCTTACGTTGCTTCCTGACTCAAATGTTATTGATATTCAGCAGGTCAGGTCAAGTTTGCTATGTTCAAAATAGTATAGAATATAGCTAAAGATACTGTTGGTTTGATGCATAATTTTCATCGTAAAATTCAAACTTCCTCATGTTTACAAACAACGCTCGCCCTTCAGTAATCAAAATAAGTAAATAAATATAACCACTAAATGTGGAATTGATGCTCGCCCTTCAGTAATCAAATAAGTAAACAAATATAACTACTAAATGTGGAATTGGTCACAAAGTTTAAAATATTAGCTAGTATTCATGGTAGTCAAGTTGAAAACCTATGTAGCTATATAAACAAGATGCTATTTACAATTACACAATGTTTTATTTTTAATATGTTGTAGTATTTCTTATATACCTTAATGGCTTAATCTTCGACAGTTTGACTGTTTAGTTTCTTCTTCAGAAATCTTCTTCAGAAATAGAACAACTACATTTGAAATTGGTCACATATTTTAAAGCATTCATTCTAGTCGATACTTTTGTATTGAAAACCTTCGTATTTCCACGTTTTTATATGAATTAACGACGTTTTGTCAACAATACTTTGCTGAACGACCTTGAATAGGCACACTCACCTCATAACAGGACCAGAGACGTTGCAAAGAGAATGTTTTGCTGGAAATGTGCTCACCCCTTCGATCGATATGAAGTATATTTTCTCGGCAACAACGCAGCGATTCAAAACATATGCGCCATGTTGAATTTAAGATCTAGCCTGCGAACAGGCAAATTGAATGATGTAATGATCCTCGTGAAACATACGTCATTGTGAAACATACGTCATTGAATATAAATACGAATACGAATTGCATGTCCCATAGATCGTAAAACTTTTTGCCTTCGTCAGTTGTTGATTTCATGCTTGGCTGTACTTTACCAACGTACACATGTACTCCACAATCTTCCAATTTAACTGTTTTCAAAGTGTCGACGTAACCATTCACAAACAATCTGTAATCATCATACGACTTGTATGAAGCAAGCCCTTGTTTATCGTATTTGGCGGAGTGATATATCAAATGATTGAATATGTCGTATAATCCGAATGGCGGTGACTGCACGAAGTTATTCTCCGTTTTCATGGTAAACGGGTCGCTGATTTGAATATCATGAATATTTAATCGACTTTCCAGACTTTCTCATGGTCATCCTTTGTGAAACCCCATTCTTTCGACAGAAGATACAATATCGATCAATGCAGGTTTTAAATGGCCGCTCACTGTAACTCCGTGATCCGATAAATAGTT
Organism: Trachythela sp. YZ-2020; assembly: GCA_016169945.1. Classification (NCBI taxonomy): domain Eukaryota; kingdom Metazoa; phylum Cnidaria; class Anthozoa; order Malacalcyonacea; family Clavulariidae; genus Trachythela; species Trachythela sp. YZ-2020. The sequence goes on along the minus strand of JADLSH010000162.1, from coordinate 753,568 downwards.
TTGAAGCTCTCTAACGCTCATTGCTTTGAACTTATATCACTTGCATTTTTACCCGACATCTTTACTTAAACCGCACAGACAATAAAACGATCAAAAACCGACGCAGGTTATGTAAAATAGCTTTTTTATTATTGCTTTACTATATAATACTATATTGCGTGCGTGACCCATAGTCCGAACTTTTCCGTTTGTTTACATTTTTGACCACGTGCCAAGTACACGTGGCGGCCACCGTGCAAGTGGTGAAATCTAACGTTGCCTATTTTATATAAGCTCGTCGCTGAATGGCTAAAAGCTAACACTAACATAAACATAAACATAAACATAAACATAAACATAAACATAAACATAAACATAAACATAAACAAAGTGATAGCATTATATCTGCTACGCAGATACAAAAAGGGCACCCTTTTTCGTCTTTTTACAAAACAATGTAGTTGAGCGATAATGGTACCCTTTTTTGTTGCTTGTAAGGAAATTATATTTGTATAAAATTTTAGATAGTCAGCTTTGTCGCATTTACGTTGAAACTTAAGTCTTAAATCGACATAAAAATGGGATTAAAACGAACCATTGCACTTATCTAACAAATATCAATTAAGGGTACCATTTTTGGAGAAAAAAAGGTAAAGCTTTCTCAAGTTTTGTAAAAGTAAATATGTGACATCGAAAAGGATATGGAACGTTGTGTTATCGATAAGAAATAAGTGAGTCGAAAGAAAGATTTGCTGCAGATTTGACTTTCAAGTTTTACTATTTTCTCAATTTTAGAATTGCCGGGAATCGTCCACTGATTGTCAACTGTATTTTGAGTTTAAGGGAACATCTCAATGACAATATAACTGGTTTGATTTGACAATACCATTTTAACCACCATAATTATATATGGTGTGAGATTTGAATCCCCGCAGGCCATTGTAAACATTATTTACGTCAAATGGAAAGATAATGGTAATTCTTTGTATGGCGACAATGGCGTCATATTACGGCCAATATTCACGATTGTCATCATTCAACATGTTTCCGACATTGAAGTTGTTTCAACATATTTTCGACATTGAAGTTAAATCGGACATTGAACATGTATATTATTCAACACATTTTCGATATTGAAGTTAAATCGGACATTGAACATACCGATTATTCAGCCGACTCATCAGAAGTTGAATATTTATTTAATCAACAGCAACATAAATACCAATTTTGGTATATCTAGGTACATACATAAAAAATCTACTATAAAATATATAAAACTAACCCGAGTTAGAAAATACAGTTTGAAGAAGTGGGTTGCACACGTTTAGGATTACAACCCCAGTTATTGACGCGTCGAAAAGGTCAAACAAATGTTATTACTATAGTAAGCGCAAATTAAATTCAGTTACGAAAATTAAAACTTACCTAAAGTTATCCAAGGTTGAACTCTCGTAGTAGATTATATTGATCTCGCGTAGTAGATTATACCAAACGTAGAATTAAGTTATAACTCATTCAATAAGTAGACTGCTCAATGTATATATATAAGTCTTTTCCCTTTCACAATATACTTTTGTAAGCAAATATTCCAAATGACATTAACCCATATACTCAAATAGTAATCAATAATAAAAAATACTTTGGTGCGCTCAATTTATACTCACTTAGAGGAAGTTTTTTTAACATAATATCAACAAGGAAAATTGGAACACAAAACAGGATTTGCGTCACAAATGACGATGATTGAAGCACGATTCTGATATTAAACTTCCCATAGAACGTGATCTTACATTTAACTCTTATCTGTTTATGCCTGCCACCAGCAGCATCATCGTTCCATAATTTCTCATATTCTTGTTTTCTTCGCTTTTCCTTACAGGTTAATATATTTTGTAATGTGATTTCCATATTTTGTTTATAGTTTGTTTTTATCAGTAGTTCGCTCGAAACGTCGAAGTTATTATCAGGATTTTCAGGTAGTTTTATCATATCCCTACTCAACCGCCGAATCCTCGTTAGAGTACCCTGACACTGGCACCACGTGTCGAAATACAATCTATCTACGCATTTCACGTGTGTACAAGGAAACAAACATTGGCTAATTGGCAATAGCTGTTGCGGTTGCCCAGCCAATTGTCCAAATGTTTATGCATGTTATTGTTTAATGAAATGTAATGTGTATACGTATGATGGCAAAGTTAATAAAATAAAATAAAATAAAATAAAATAAAATAAAATAAAATAAAATAAAATAAAATAAAATAAAATAAAATAAAATAAAATAAAATAAAATAAAATAAAATAAAATAAAATAAAATAAAATAAAATAAAAGACGCAAAACACTACTTAAAAATTATCATAATGTCACATTTATATTTCAAAAATAGGTACACAAAGCGTACATGTGGTAAGCCCAATAGAATTTTCATAGACAAACATAGAAACAACGGGAATTCCCATGACAAACATAGAGGAATATTTATATTTATATACATTTCGAATTATACCTACAGTATATAACAATAGATTAGTTAGTCCTAATTATATGAGTACTGGTTAAACCTAATTATAATACAGTATGTCGAACGTGCGGTGCCAGTGTGGGTAGAGTATACCAAATACGGCGGTTGACTGTTGTGTAAAACTCGTGACAGTAAAACTACCTGAAAAATACAATGAGAACTTCGACGTTTCGAGCGAAGGCCCTTCGTCTACTAACTTCCAGACGAAGGGCCTTCGCACGAAACGACGAAGGCCTAATACAGTATGCGCTAATCAATAAGTTGAGTATTGAAAATATTTCTAATTCTACTGATTATTTTCAATTCATGAACTCTCTTCAATCCACAACTTCAAACATCGACAGGCGGTTACAAAATTTAGAATTTCAGCTCATAGATTACCTGTTGAAACTGGTCGTTATAGCAATGTTTCATACAATGATAAATTATGTAAACATTGCGATCTAGATGAGATTGGAAACGAAAACCATTTCTTAATATCATGCAGAAACATTAAGATCACCAGTTAATTTTATAAATAATCTATGCAAAATAAATCGGTCATGCCATTAATTTAATACTCAAGATCTTTTTATGTATTTATGGCTATCCAAGACAAAACAATAATGACTTTAGTTGGTAAATACTGTTTATGATATTCTCACAGTTTTTGAAAGGTTATAAAGTGGGTTATTTAGTTTAGTTTTATATATTTTGTAATATACCAAAACTGGTATTTTGTTGTTGATTAAATAAAATATATAAAGGCCATTGACTGCCATTAGGTTCTAGTTTTCCAACCCTGGCTTCTAGCCAGCAGCCACCATAATATGTTAAAACTCGCAGTAAACAAATTCAAATAATACACTTTAGCAGGATTACCAGGATATCATTTTCCACACGCTAATGAATTTGAGACTTCCAAGCAAATTACTTCTTGCGATCATTTTATATAATCGCATTTCCTACTAAATCTACTTTTTGAAATAAGCTTTCCATATTCATAGACATAAATCTACAATTAACCACGCGCGAAATGCGTAGATAGATTGTAAAGCTTATTCAAGGTCACGTTTAATGGGAAGTTTTATACATACACTTAATATGTAAGTCTTAATGTTGTGTACTTGTGTTGAGCTTGATAGGAAGTCATTTTTATGATCTGTCAACATTAATACCAATGACGAACATCTGATAATCAGGTTTCCGGATTACGTGAGACCGCTGTCATAAGTGGTGTTAGTTTTTATGGTCTATTTCTGGTTATTGTTATTGTTATTTGAGAATTTGAAATGCACTATGCGTCTTTAATATTTATAGTGTGGCGTTTGTAAGAAACCAAAGATAGCTCGGGCCATAGGAGTTTAAGGGTTGGGTCTTTCTCAATTAGATGCCAATGTTTACGTAAGATAGATCCTACAGGAGTAGTTGCTGCCCGCAGCGAGCGAGCCTTCAACCAGGAAGGAATTGTTGTAAATTAGTAGCCTAGATTTATTATAGAAAGGACGTTTATGCATGCAACCCAAATTATACTCAACAGATTGTAAACAAGATCCTGCCTGTTGCAGGATTAACTCGTACCAATGCGCAAAAAATATACTGCAAATACAATTATGTATCAAGGCAGTTTGCCAAATTGAAATTGCACTCAGTGCTTCGAAGGCTGGAAGGCGAAAAATTTCCTCACAAGATAGAAAAATAACCTACTAACTGGGGACTCACAACTGGGCGTATTATTACAACGTCTGTATAAGAGCAATAAATTTTCGCGAGAGGAAAGACAGTGTTTCGCGAAGAATATATTGCGAATATAACGAAACATTTCGGTGGTGTTATGTTACCTAGTATTATCTCAATGATGTTGTGTCGACAGTTTAAGCAACCGTGTACTATACTCCAAGAATGTGGTTGCTGTGGGAGAAAAAGCATGAACAACCGGACATAGGATAATATATCTACGACTACGAAGACCTATTTCTTATTCTAACAATTTACTGTTCAAATCTGTTAACAAACATTTTCTTTGCTACTAAGAACAATTCAAACTGGTTATAGAATAGAATAATATAGTATATATCAATAATTATGTATATGCATGTTAATAATGTTATAATCGCATATAGTATATAAGTAATCTGGAACATTGGGGCTTCGGTGGCGCAGTCGTCAGAGCAAGCGCCTTTCACCTCTGAATCTTGAGTTCGATTCTCGTTGAGGACACTCATCACACTCATGTGAAAAGAGTAAGTCAACGCTCTGTCGAAAGTCGTGGGTTTTCTCCGGGCACTCCGGTTTCCTCCCACAGGGAAAGTTGACTGGGTGGGTTAGGATAGACAGATTAGGAAAGTAATATCACAATTGTAAAAATAAATAATGTAGGTTAAGTACATAATATAGGTAAGCTAGATACTTGATGTAATCGGTCACTGAAAAGCCCCAACGGGGAGTGAGCTGAATAATGTATGTATGTAACATTTACAAAACTGGTGCCAATAACAGGAAATACGAACTATATAAGGGAAGTTGTGTAGGTTGGTTCGAGGGGCAAATCACTGACTTAAATCTCGTACTCCTTCAGAAAAATCACAAACATTTTTTTAAAAATCAGCAAAAAATCACAAAAAAATAGACAAATCACAAAAATATAGAAAAATGTCAAAAAAGCGGGGGGAAAATCACAAAAAAATCCCATGATTTTTTAGGAGTGATTTGCCACTCGGGTTGGTTGGTGTGTGTACGAATAAAATCTAAAAATACGTTTATGATTCGTGAAACACTTATGCTAAAAAGGCAGCATTTACTACATTTTAGGTAACCTAGTATTAGTGTTAAAAGGTATACAGAAAATGTCTATTGCTATAGCCTGTAGTTCGTTAGTGGACTGAAAATTATTCTCAAATAAAAGTTTATATTGGGTATTTTGTAGAGCTTTATTGAATGCGCTATCAATAATGTCTTTTGTGTAGACCCAGGTGATTAAAATCACACGTAAATAAGGTTTCTAGCCGATTATACAGGGCGTTACGATTAGTGATTAGACGTTTACAAGGGCTTGACTATATAGGTCGAAATGAACTAACTTGACTAACTAACTTGACTGTTAAGTTGACTGTCAGGTCGAAACGCGTACAGGGTTCAGTGGCGGACACTAGGGGGGGCCAAGGGGGGCGATGGCCCCCCCCCCCAATAATTTCTCAAAGCCTTTCGGTAATAGCTGACTGTGTAACCAAGCTGTATTAAAGCCTTGATAAGCTATAATTTAAGTAAATTTGCATTAAATTTAAGCAAAAAAGGTTTTAAGAATTGAGATTTTCAGTAACAAAAGGGTGGTTATATGTTGGCAACCTAAGTTCGCATCCCCAATATTTCGAAAAGTGTCCGCCACTGACAAGGTTGCCTATACACCTCACAAAATGCTTGTCGTACACCAAATTACTCACACTCTATTTAATCCCACCTTGGTTCTACTGGTACTACCTCCTTCGTACTCCCCCGCTCTATCACCAGTCAAATATTTAGATTTTTTAAATATTTTTTTACAAGCACCTTCTACGTCAAATCTTTACCCTTTTTTTCTCCTCTTTCATGTCCTCTACTAGCCTCTCTAGACTCTCTAGACCTAAGCCCACACTGGGGCGCACATTCCATAGCCATTAACACGAAGTACTAAATATATAAGGACCCTGACACTACTATATTATGACACGTTCTTAAAGTAGAGGAAAATAACACCCATGTGGTCTAAAACAGACTAAAAGTGAGATGTATACAAAAAACTTTAGAAAGCTATAAGCAAGTTCCGCCTAATTTTTTTTACTCAGGTTTTGTCAGTCTTTTTATGCACACAACTACACAACTGATTAAGTGTCATAAAATGTTACAGTCTATCCTGCCTCATTATACAATGTATATGAATATTTTCAATATTTCGATAGTTCCTTTTATATACGCCGTTGTTATAAGCGCTGTCAATAATATTTGCTACACATTTTTGCAAAATGCGGTAATGCGCTTCATGCTCTGCGATTGTTATTTTGCCCATAAAGCTTGTTAATTTTATGAAGGATGTCAAAAACGTAAACTTCAACATCATAAAACACAAGACAGAGTCAGAGTGGACTTAAATCTTACTCGAGAATACTGACGTGGAAAGAGAACGCACAAAGCGGCAGGGTAAAAGTTAGAAGGTTTTAGCGTTGTGTATGGCTGTGTCATCCTACATTTGACTGATATATTGGGTAATTCTGCATGGGTTTTACAATTAAAGTTGTTCAAGTTCATTTCTTACAGTCAGAGTTCTGGATTAATTATCATCATATTATGGTCATCTCATTTAGTACACACAATGTTTCACACCAGTACTTAATTGTCCTTTATAATATATATATCTAATACAAGAACGTTTTTGATTGGCTGAAAAGCGTGCTCAATAATTCAATTGAGCATGCTAAAAAAGCGCGGGAATTTAACACGGCAGAAATTAGACTTTTTTCACGCTATTTTTGTGTTGTTTATATATTATAAAAGAATTTTTTCATGGTTTAGCGTGCTCAATGGAGTTATTGAGCACTTGGGAAGTTACGCTTTTTCGTGCTCTCCCAACTTCCCGCGTGCTCAATAACTCGATTGAGCACGCTAAGCCATGAACCTATGAATTACCTATTTTTAAATTTAATAATACTAAAATTTAATAATACTAAAAATTTAATAATAAAGAAATATTACTTCAGCTGATCAGTTCCTGATTCCCCGGAAAGGTTTCAATGCTGGCATAATTTTAGGCTAGATTAATTCATATGATGGATTAAGCACATCAAAAAACCACTTACCTTATAGTTCCAACTTGCGGGACGAACATTAAATAACACTGATGTATCTTTAGTTTTATCCTGGTTTTATTCATGTAAATACGCGCAGTTACCATATATTTTGAAATATAACGCAAAATATTTACTATATTAAAACTATATAGCGGACAACCAGGCAAGTTGAATTCGTACAGTTCAACGCCATATCTGTTACATTAAATCAATTTGGCAGTTTGGGAAATCGATTTTATGTTCCGGAGAAACGGGTTTCCTTTCGACCCGTGTTTGTTGACGTTTCAGGCTATATACTTCGTGAGGCAAGCGAAGAAAAATAACGTAAAAATCATTGGAAAAATTCGAGGGCAAATCACTGATTTAAATCTCGTACACCTTCAGAAAAATCACAGAAAAAATCACCAAAAAAAATCACAAAAAAATAAAAAATCACAAAAAAATCACATGATTTTATAATCTCGTACACTTGTTAGGAGTGATTTGCCCCTCGGAAAAATTCTCCAGGTCATAATCTTTATATCACAACAGTATAATATTAAGATTTTTCTCGGCATCTTGTTCGATGGGAATAATAGTTGATGGTGCTTGTGGATGGAATATTCGAACGAAAATCTCGCAGGGCCGCAGGTTCGATCCTGCCAGAGGGCATAAGGTTGCATTACAGTGCACACTGTCTTGAGTTATCAAACCTATATAGAGCTTTGTGGCAAGTTGTTATCCTTCACAGAAGTAAATGAGATTTTAACCTTCAGGAATCTAGTCCACTTCTCTAACTGTTGAGTTATTAAGCCTATGGAGACTCGTGGTGAATTCTGATCGTTTTGACAAGGAATAACTAGATATAAGGTAGTTAAATATCACAACAATTATAGGATTAGACTTACCAAAGTTGACGAATAGTGACTATAATACTAGTAATAGGTAATCTTTCAAGATTCTGCAACAAATTGATCTGGACGGCTTCAACTGTATTTTGAGTTTAAGACAACACCTTAATTCGTCAGTATGTTTATTCGTCAGTATGTCAGTCTCTCAACATCCAAAAAAGGAGATTACTGATTTGGTTTGACAATACCAATTTTACTACCATGTATGGTGTGAGATTTTAATCCATTTGAATCCCCGCAAGCCATTGTAAACATTATTTACGTCAAATGGCCGAAAATAGACATACCAAACTCGCGCAAAAAGTGTACCTCTTTCATTAAAGGGTTTAGGGAACCTCACACATCGATTTCGCTCATGAGAACGTCATATGGACGTTAAAGGGTTGGTAGCCTACGTCATAGACCATACTCGATTAGGCTAAGGGCTAGCCTGTGTAGCTGGCGGTTTTAAGGGTTGGGGTTGAGCCGTTGAGGCGAAGGCAGTTTAGGCGAGCGCAGTTGAGGCGCGGGCAGAGAAAAATTAGGGAGGCGAGGCGTGGGAAAGGAGGAAATGCGGTTTTTCCAATCCAACAGACAATCGCGCAGTTACCATATATTTTAAAAACATTAACATTTATGCGCAGTTACCATATATATAACGCAAAATAGTCACTACATTAAACTATATAGACAACCAGGCAAATTGAATTCGTACAGTTCAATGCCATATCTGTTACATTAAACCAATTTGGCAGTTGGGGAAATCGATTTTATGTTCCGGAGAAACGGGTTTCCTTTCGACCCGTGTTAATTGTTGACGTTTCAGGCTATATACTTCGCGAGGCAAGCGAAGAAAAATGCAACTGCTCCTGGCTAGGTCTGAAAATGTATATAAATTTTCGTTCGAATATTCTATCCATAAACACCATCAATCGGTATAATATTAACCAAGTTTTCATTTCAAAAATCACCACTTAAGGCCCAGACACACTGGACGCGATTCGGCAACGACACGCGATTTTTCAGTTTTTAAAAGTAAATAAAACCGTCTATGGAAGGAAATTTTAAAAGATATTCAGACCAAATATAAAAGCCTAAATGTCCTCGGGTAATAATATTATGACAATAAATCAATAATGTAGAGTAACGACTAGCAGTAGCAGAGTGTTCTTTTATGCATTTATCAATGTTTTTTTTTAATTTGACAAAAGACACTCTTATAAACCAAAATGTGCAACATATGCGAGAACTAAGTTCGACTATTCTCGAAATCCGTGAGAATACGTGAGATATTTACAAGCCGTGAGGTCACCGTGAGATTTTATCGAAATCTGTGAGGCTCACGGTGGACCGTGAGAGTTGGCAACTATGTTGGTATACTCAAATGTGACCCAGGCCATGGCCAGAAATTCGCGACACGCGATATTGCGCATGCGCACGAACAGCAAAATATGGCGTCTGACAACAGTATAAGATTATCAGTAATAGTTCACAAAAAGTTCAATAGAAGACTACCTACAAAATATTTCCAATTTGTGCCGTTGATCCATAGTATTACATACCCAAATAGTCACATAGGGCTATATTTGAGGTTTTGTTTGGATAAAATTATGTTTCATAACCGAATGAGAACTTTATGTATACGATTGCTTTACTAACCTATGGAAGTTTGACGAAAATCCCGTATTTCATGATATTGAAAGGCCTCAAGCAAGTTACTCAGCATTGCTTCTCAATTTGTGCCGTTTACACTGCGAAGTACGAGTAATACACCACACAATGGCGCTTTCATTTGTTGAAATATATGTTGTTTGATGTTTCATTTTGTTTATCAAAAAGCGATGTTTTAGACTTAACGAGACGAGAACATTGAGACGGAAGATCAACATTCAATGCTGTGTCTTTAATGACAAAAAATCAATTTCACGTTCATATTATTCGCCGTGCAAGGTATCAAATTGAAGCTGAAAGACAGGGCATTCTTTCAGGCTATAGTGCTAGGGGCTGCGGTATTACTGTTCAGCGTACTAGGTATTTCTAATGTATTTTGTATTTATATATTTAGTAATTGCGTGTCTCGGGGAAATTTGATCCCTTTTCTTGTCATTTTACGCAACGGGAGCTCCGTTGCGCAATTTCGACCGTAGTCGCTATTGAGAGCTTTGCTCTGAGTATATTTGTAACAGTAAGATTGATAAGCGTCATCAAAAGTGAACTTGCAAACATTAACCAAATTTTAGGAGAGATTGTGACTGTGAACGCTTAGTTCCATTTTGAATTTACAGCAGTTAGCCGCTGGTCATAAAATGGCTCAATGTCGCAAATTTCTGGCCATGGTTATGAAATACAGTGCACACAGCACACTGTCTTGAGTTATCAAACCTATATAGAGCTTTGTGGCAAGTTGTTATCAAAACCTAAGAAGTACACGAGATTTTAACCTTCAGAAATCTAGTTACTGCTCTAACTGTTGAGTTATTAGCCTATGGAGATTCGTGGTGAATTCTGATCGTTTGGACAAGGAATAAATAGGTGGAATGTAGTTAAATATCACCAGTGCTGTAATAGTTACATATTTTTTGTAACTAGTTACAGTTACAGTTACATCATCAGAAAAGTAACTAGTTACTGATACAAGTTACAATAAAAAAAAGTAACTAGTTACAGTTACAAAGTTACTTTAAAATTTTTGTAACTAGTTACATCTATTCTTTCATTCGGCTATTAAAATTAAGAAAGCATTTGGAACCGGATACATCGTACTCGTTATAGCAGCGGCATGTGACGAAGATTCGAGCCTGGGTACGAGATTGAACGATGACTCAGCGTAAGTCGGGAGCATTGGAATAAACAGCTTTTAACTTTTAAGAGTATAACATGGTCTTGGATATCGGAAAAAGTAACGGCGCTCTCGACGGAAAATGTAACTAGTTATCGTTACTTTTTATTCCTAATTTTTGTAACTAGTTACAGTTACAAGTTACCTTCTGAAAAAAGTAACTAGTTACCGGTAAAGTTACTCAAAAAAGTAACGATTACATGTAACTAGTTACTTGTAACGAAGTTACTCACAGCACTGAATATCACAACAATTATAAGATGTCTCTTACCAAAGTTGACGAATAGTGATTAATAGGTAATCTTTCAAGATTCTGCAACAAATTGATCTGGACGCCTTCAACTGTATTTTGAGTTTAAGACAACACCTTAATTCGTCAGTATGTTTATTCGTCAGTATGTCAGTCTCTCAACATCCAAAAAAGGAGATTACTGATTTGGTTTGACAATACCAATTTTACTACCATGTATGGTGTGAGATTTTAATCCATTTGAATCCCCGCAAGCCATTGTAAACATTATTTACGTCAAATGGCCGAAAATAGACATACCAAACTCGCGCAAAAAGTGTACCTCTTTCATTAAAGGGTTTAGGGAACCTCACACATCGATTTCGCTCATGAGAACGTCATATGGACGTTAAAGGGTTGGTAGCCTACGTCATAGACCATACTCGATTAGGCTAAGGGCTAGCCTGTGTAGCTGGCGGTTTTAAGGGTTGGGGTTGAGCCGTTGAGGCGAAGGCAGTTTAGGCGAGCGCAGTTGAGGCGCGGGCAGAGAAAAATTAGGGAGGCGAGGCGTGGGAAAGGAGGAAATGCGGTTTTTCCAATCCAACAGACAATCGCGCAGTTACCATATATTTTAAAAACATTAACATTTATGCGCAGTTACCATATATATAACGCAAAATAGTCACTACATTAAACTATATAGACAACCAGGCAAATTGAATTCGTACAGTTCAATGCCATATCTGTTACATTAAACCAATTTGGCAGTTGGGGAAATCGATTTTATGTTCCGGAGAAACGGGTTTCCTTTCGACCCGTGTTAATTGTTGACGTTTCAGGCTATATACTTCGCGAGGCAAGCGAAGAAAAATGCAACTGCTCCTGGCTAGGTCTGAAAATGTATATAAATTTTCGTTCGAATATTCTATCCATAAACACCATCAATCGGTATAATATTAACCAAGTTTTCATTTCAAAAATCACCACTTAAGGCCCAGACACACTGGACGCGATTCGGCAACGACACGCGATTTTTCAGTTTTTAAAAGTAAATAAAACCGTCTATGGAAGGAAATTTTAAAAGATATTCAGACCAAATATAAAAGCCTAAATGTCCTCGGGTAATAATATTATGACAATAAATCAATAATGTAGAGTAACGACTAGCAGTAGCAGAGTGTTCTTTTATGCATTTATCAATGTTTTTTTTTAATTTGACAAAAGACACTCTTATAAACCAAAATGTGCAACATATGTGAGAACTAAGTTCGACTATTCTCGAAATCCGTGAGAATACGTGAGATATTTACAAGCCGTGAGGTCACCGTGAGATTTTATCGAAATCTGTGAGGCTCACGGTGGACCGTGAGAGTTGGCAACTATGTTGGTATACTCAAATGTGACCCAGGCGTTATGAAATACAGTGCACACAGCACACTGTCTTGAGTTATCAAACCTATATAGAGCTTTGTGGCAAGTTGTTATCAAAACCTAAGAAGTACACGAGATTTTAACCTTCAGAAATCTAGTTACTGCTCTAACTGTTGAGTTATTAGCCTATGGAGATTCGTGGTGAATTCTGATCGTTTGGACAAGGAATAAATAGGTGGAATGTAGTTAAATATCACCAGTGCTGTAATAGTTACATATTTTTTGTAACTAGTTACAGTTACAGTTACATCATCAGAAAAGTAACTAGTTACTGATACAAGTTACAATAAAAAAAAGTAACTAGTTACAGTTACAAAGTTACTTTAAAATTTTTGTAACTAGTTACATCTATTCTTTCATTCGGCTATTAAAATTAAGAAAGCATTTGGAACCGGATACATCGTACTCGTTATAGCAGCGGCATGTGACGAAGATTCGAGCCTGGGTACGAGATTGAACGATGACTCAGCGTAAGTCGGGAGCATTGGAATAAACAGCTTTTAACTTTTAAGAGTATAACATGGTCTTGGATATCGGAAAAAGTAACGGCGCTCTCGACGGAAAATGTAACTAGTTATCGTTACTTTTTATTCCTAATTTTTGTAACTAGTTACAGTTACAAGTTACCTTCTGAAAAAAGTAACTAGTTACCGGTAAAGTTACTCAAAAAAGTAACGATTACATGTAACTAGTTACTTGTAACGAAGTTACTCACAGCACTGAATATCACAACAATTATAAGATGTCTCTTACCAAAGTTGACGAATAGTGATTAATAGGTAATCTTTCAAGATTCTGCAACAAATTGATCTGGACGCCTTCAACTGTATTTTGAGTTTAAGACAACACCTTAATTCGTCAGTATGTTTATTCGTCAGTATGTCAGTCTCTCAACATCCAAAAAAGGAGATTACTGATTTGGTTTGACAATACCAATTTTACTACCATGTATGGTGTGAGATTTTAATCCATTTGAATCCCCGCAAGCCATTGTAAACATTATTTACGTCAAATGGCCGAAAATAGACATACCAAACTCGCGCAAAAAGTGTACCTCTTTCATTAAAGGGTTTAGGGAACCTCACACATCGATTTCGCTCATGAGAACGTCATATGGACGTTAAAGGGTTGGTAGCCTACGTCATAGACCATACTCGATTAGGCTAAGGGCTAGCCTGTGTAGCTGGCGGTTTTAAGGGTTGGGGTTGAGCCGTTGAGGCGAAGGCAGTTTAGGCGAGCGCAGTTGAGGCGCGGGCAGAGAAAAATTAGGGAGGCGAGGCGTGGGAAAGGAGGAAATGCGGTTTTTCCAATCCAACAGACAATCGCGCAGTTACCATATATTTTAAAAACATTAACATTTATGGGCAGTTACCATATATATAACGCAAAATAGTCACTACATTAAACTATATAGACAACCAGGCAAATTGAATTCGTACAGTTCAATGCCATATCTGTTACATTAAACCAATTTGGCAGTTGGGGAAATCGATTTTATGTTCCGGAGAAACGGGTTTCCTTTCGACCCGTGTTAATTTTTGACGTTTCAGGCTATATACTTCGTGAGGCAAGCGAAGAAAAATGCAACTGCTCCTGGCTATAGGTCTGAAAATGTATATAAATTTCGTTCGAATATTCTATCCATAAACACCATCAATCGGTATAATATTAACCAAGTTTTCATTTCAAAAATCACCACTTAAGGCCCAGACACACTGGACGCGATTCGGCAACGACACGCGATTTTTCAGTTTTTAAAAGTAAATAAAACCGTCTATGGAAGGAAATTTTAAAAGATATTCAGACCAAATATAAAAGCCTAAATGTCCTCGGGTAATAATATTATGACAATAAATCAATAATGTAGAGTAACGACTAGCAGTAGCAGAGTGTTCTTTTATGCATTTATCAATGGTTTTTTTTAATTTGACAAAAGACACTCTTATAAACCAAAATGTGCAACATATGCGAGAACTAAGTTCGACTATTCTCGAAATCCGTGAGAATACGTGAGATATTTACAAGCCGTGAGGTCACCGTGAGATTTTATCGAAATCTGTGAGGCTCACGGTGGACCGTGAGAGTTGGCAACTATGTTGGTATACTCAAATGTGACCCAGGCGTTATGAAATACAGTGCACACAGCACACTGTCTTGAGTTATCAAACCTATATAGAGCTTTGTGGCAAGTTGTTATCAAAACCTAAGAAGTACACGAGATTTTAACCTTCAGAAATCTAGCTACTGCTCTAACTGTTGAGTTATTAGCCTATGGAGATTCGTGGTGAATTCTGATCGTTTGGACAAGGAATAATTAACTTCGTTACAAGTAACTAGTTACTTGTAATCGTTACTTTTTTAAGTAACTGTAACTGTAACTAGTTACTTTTTTAGTAAAGTAACTGTAACTGTAACTAGTTACAAAAATTGGAGATAAAAAGTAACTGTAACGAGTTACAAATGCCGTTGAGAGCGCCGTTACTTTTTCAATTTTCTCAAACATTCCGATCATTTTAACTCCGAAATTCGTCACCCAATCTCGTGCCCAGCCCCTGGCGTTGTTGCAATGCATTCTGGATCAACTAATCAATATTCAATAGCCAGTCCATGTGCGTTTGTTTATCAGTCGAGTCTATAGAACTTACAACTACAAGTCTACAAGATATTGAACCGAAAATCAGATGTCTTCAGAACCACATCCATGGCCGTATTTGGAAAAGATGTTCCAATTTATATCGGCGACCAAACAAGTAGTAAAGCACTGAACTGACACTCCAGTTCATTCTATGACGAAATAAAAGTAACTTTGTACTAAAAGTAACTAGTTACAAATTTTGAAAAGTAACTTTGTAACTGTAACTAGTTACTTTTTAATTATTGTAACTTGTAACTGTAACTAGTTACATTTCTGGAAGAGTAACTGTAACTGTAACTAGTTACAAAAAAAAAGTAACTTCTACAACACTGGGAATAAATAGGTGGAATGTAGTTAAATATCACAACAATTATAAGATGTCTCTTACCAAAGTTGACGAATAGTGACTAATAGGTAATCTTTCAAGATTCTGCAACAAAGATCTAGACGGCGTCAACTGTATTTTGAATCTCAGGAACACCTCAATTCGTTGGTATGTTTATTGTGTTTGAAAATCTCGTGTCAGTCCGTGAAATTATAAGACTAAGAGAATAACCGGTTTGTTTTGACAATACCATTTTAACACCATATATGGTGTGAGATTTATATCCCCGCAGGCCATTGTAAGCATTAATATGTACGTCAAATTAATGACATTCTTTGCTACAAAAGACAGATATAAAGTAAATACCATTTTAAACTTGCGCAAAAGTGTCAAAATACTGTCAATTACCTCTTTCATTAAGCAAGATAAGTTTCAAACTGTCAAAGTCTGATCAGAACCTTGTATGGTGGGCAGATGTGCTTGCAAACCTCAAAGTTCAATGTTATGCACGGTCCCCGGCCCCCGACCCCCGGGAGTGTGCGGGGATTTTAACATTTCTCGAGTGTTAAAATCCCGGCCTAAAAATGTTGTCCATTTGTTAAATTGCCCGGCTGGCCAGGCCGAACATATAGCTTTCCAAAGTCTAGCTTTCCATCTAGTCGTCTGATCAGCCATTTCTGATGTAAAAACGTGCTGCTACAGGGAGCTGTCAAAGAAGAAAGTGTGTGTCAGTTTATTAAATCGAAGGCTCTATGAGAGTTAAATCCCTGGCATTTTATCCCGGCCTTTGTGTCAGTGTTAAAACCCCGGGTAGTGTGATGGCAACGTTTGTTAAAACTCTGTATTTCCCCCGCAAAGTCCCGTTAAAATCCCACATATGTCCGGGGGTGGGGGGAGCGGGGTTTTAATTGACTAGTCCATTAAACTGCATGTACATTGACCTTGCACATGCATGCATCAGTGCTCGGTCAGGGTTTTGCTGTCAATCAGTTGGGTATTAACTTTACAACCTTTTTTTATCTAAACAAGATATATATTATATATATTATATAATTTTAATTAAAAAACAACATAAATGGAGACAAACAAGGTTGAAGGTATGATCAACAGGACAGGAATCCCATATTAAGACCAACCGATCAAAGACAATGACAATATTAATATTCCTAAAGACGAAAACACACATTTGAACACACTTAAAAAACACCAATACATTTGAACAAATACTATAACATGAAAGATGCATGAAATTAAACCTCAAGAGCAACAACGAACTTGGACAGGGGCGGCGCTAGCCCTGTTTTATTGGGGGGGTGTAAATGAAATTTTGCCGAGTCATTTTGTAGTTTTGCGGACTCTCACATATTAGGCATCTTAGTAGATTCTCGCTATTTAATTGGTTGATTATGATCACGTGACGTTGAAATTGAAAGAACTGTTGCCACGGTATCGTTTTTATTAAATTCCATCCGTCAAATTCCTAATGGTATCGTGTTCGTATACTAATTCGTAGCCTTTTTAATCCTAATTTCAGAATGAGGGAGCAGGGGTGGTAACGTTACGTTACATATACGGGCGCGTTACAAATACGGGCATTTTTAAATGCAAACAAAATGGCGGATGTAAATATGTCTTTTACGATAAATTTTCATTATCTTATTCATTCTTCATTAAAACATTTGCCTATGATCTGTTCAATATCGGGATTTACTGCACATTCTGACATTCTTCTACATGCCAAAAGCGCACAGATGTTTCGTCCGTGATGTTCGGTAACTATGGTTAGAATTCAAATATTTATTTTGGTTTCTCGTTTCTTCCTATCCAATTCACATTTTGCCGACTGGGAAAACAATTTGCCGAGCCACTGACGAGTGGGCGGGTGTTCCACCCCCACACCCCCCCTCTAGCGCCGCCCCTGTACTTGGAACTAGTAAGTCTTCCATGTACGCATTTTATTTATCAATTGATTCGAATACAGATTACAGATTGTGTTTAAAGAGAAAAATAGAAGTACATTCGGTGATGTGAACAGTTTGTGCGAGTGCGAATTGGAAGAGCAAGATCATAGAGACCTTCTAAACATTTAAAAAGAGGAGATGGTAGCAAATGGAGTTTCTTGAGACACTCGATCAGTATTAAGTTCGTTAAATTTTTGTTAAAGTTAGGTTAAGTCGTAAAATAAAGTTCATATACGTACAGTTTGAAAGTTTTGCTAGTTAAGTTATGATCATAAAGCGACTAATATAAGCCTGAGTTAAGCTCTATAAACCGGTGTTACGATTCACTCATAATGTGTAATACAATATATTCATAAATTAACGGTTGTAACTTGCATGTACACATATATATTTTATATACAAACAAGACGCTCTAACTTGAGAGCGAAGTCGCTGGGGGCCTATAGGGCTGTTGAAATTACCCTATTTTCCCCGTATATAAGATCATGCGCCTAGAAGCGAATATTTACGATCTTTAAAGGTTGTTTTGAGTGAAAATGGTCCTTTAAAAATCCGTGCGCCATCGTTCCTTCCAAAATGTCACTTAATACTAATCTATGAACTAAAGTCCAGATTTTGTAACCGCCTGTCGATGTTTGAAGTTGTGGATTGAAGAGAGTTCAAGAGTATTATATTTTGCCTTAAGTTCGTCTCATCCTCGCGCGATTAGTTATTGAGTATACGCAATGCGCGTGACGGGCCGGTGGAAAAACAACGGGGAAATTTGCGGTTGCGATTTGTGCTTGTTGTTGTAAATAAACTGTAGTCTATACATGCGGTATAAATCATGTAGTACTTTGAGTTTAAGTCGTACTATTTGGATAACAATAATCAAAATTATCATTTTTGTCAGGTTAGCGTGGGAGAGGTTTTCATTGTTGCCCTTATAGGCTTATACATTACATGTCCAAGATATTTTGATTTCGGCTCAATACCATTTCTCTTCGCAATGTTGTTGTAGTTTTTAATTATATGGCAGTTTATCAAACTAAATCGCCATTCTAGATTTCCATAAACACGTTTAAATCGTTTGAATTATGTTCGTCTGTATTGAACGCATACAGTATTAGATCAAAAGTTGATTGTATTTAGGGAAGAAAGAGCTTTTGCAAGGTGTATTTCAAGCTGAAACTTAACGAGAGCACCGTAATATTCAAATTTAAGCATGTAGGAAACATATAAAATCGTTTGTCACTCGAAAACAAGCTCGCGGACGTTCGCGGGCGCTGACGTCCGCGGACGGTGTTTAGTAGTTTGACAGATATAAGTACCCAGAATTGTATCTTGAGTACCTATTTAAAATTCGGGTTTTATATGCTTGTGCTACTAATGATGGTTTACACCGCTAAAACGGGCGAGAAAATCTATACAATGTAGTCAATTTGTAAGCAATTGACGTAGTACTGGATTTTGCGCAAATTGTTTCTAGTTTTACATGATGTATTACAGATATGCATTATTGTAATAATTGTATAGCTTGAATAAAATCGGGCTACGTTTGCTCTATACCGTTGGAAGGAGCGTAAAATCTGCACAATGTAACCGCCGAATTTAAAAGCAAACGTATGATTGGACTTTGCGCAAATATTCTGAATGAAATGTCTATCTCAAGTCTTTCATAATATAATTATGCAGAACTAAAGCGGCGCACGAAGTCGAATTTTGAAGATGTATTCGGGTTCGTATTTCGGTTTAACTACGCGTTTTTATATTAGTATAAAATCTATATAAAAGATTATATAATTTAGTATTTTAGCAATTCGAATTCCGGGTTTTAATGTTCCGTGTTTTAGAGATTCCGGCTTTTAGTATTCCGGGTTTTAGAGATTCCGGCTTTTAATAATTCCGGGTTTTGCGATTCTGGCTTTTAGTATTCCGGGTTTTTCCATTCCCGATTCCTTGTTATAGTAATACATACTTAAGTCTTAATATTGTGTTGACAGATCATACAAATGACTTCCTATCAAGCTCAACACAAGGGCATGTTGTAAAACGCGGACTGGACTGGACTTGTAAAACGCGGACTGGACTGGACTTGTAAAACGCGGACCCAAAATTTGTAAAACGCGGACCCAAAATTTGTAAAACGCGGACTCAAAATTTGTAAAACGCGGACTCAAAATTTGTAAAACGCGGACTCAAAATTTGTAAAACGCGGACTCAAAATTTGTAAAACGCGGACTCAAAATTTGTAAAACGCGGACCCAAAATTTGTAAAACGCGGACTCATAATTTGCAAAATATGTCCTTGTAAATGGAAACGTGTTTACTTGAAAATAATGGACAAGAATGTTTAATATGTTTTAATTTGAGAACTGGCGCTTTATATTTACCACTAAAAGTACATAAAATGCTCACTAATTGTAAATTCAATGGCTAGATCCAAAATTCATGATCACAGATGCGGGTTTTCTGCCAGTAATTAGCGTGCTGCTGGAGAAGGATCAATGAGAGGTATGTGCTTTTGTTATTTAAATCTATAAATTTGTAATGCAAATCTAGACCATCCGCTCTTTAAAAGTTAATCAATGAGAAAAAAGATTATGTATTTACACCTCAGGATGTATCTTTCATTTTTCGTTGCACAATTATGCGCACGTTTGACTTTTGTATTCTTCCCTAGTGACTTTATAATATAAATATAGTAATAGTATAATTCCTGTCAGAGAATTCCCGTCACGCGGCAAACATTGCGGCAAAATAGACGGCAGAAAGGTTTTAACAAGACTAGTGTGTAACATGTTTGTACCACTACTTTTGATACTATTTCTTCCAATTCCGTGTGAAATAGACGCATAAAATTTTCACAATGTAGTCTATACTAATACTAAAGGCCCAGACACACCAGACACGATTCGGCAACGCGACGCGATTTGCAGTTTTTAAAAGTAAATAGAACCGTCTATGGAAGGAAATTTTAAAATATATGCAGACCAAATAACTCAAAATGTTATAGGGCTTCTAAATATTTGGAAAACTTAAACCAGGATCAAAGTTATCGGTCAGTGAAAATAAAAAAATCGCGCCGCGTTGTCGAATCGCGTCCGGGTAAACTCTTGGAGCAACAGTCGTCAAAATCAGAAATGTTAACACTCATAGGAGCTTGAAAATTAAACTGCATCTCTCAATTTTTTTATTTTCCTCCAAATACGAGAGTACTACATCTATTGAAAAGAATTTACATCATTTTTGCACTTTGATAATTGCTGGTTGACTACCATCTGTTGCACCATAATGCTTAGTGAACCTATCGAGACATTTTGTGGCGATAAGCAAAACAATTTATTTATATTGCCTGTTAGACGTTTAGAGGCATCTTAAGGATAGGTCGTATAGAGTAAGTGCTACACCACCTTTTAAATATTTCCACAAAATTACCCCCTTCCACCGTTCCACGTAGTAAGATTTATTTACTCAATTGTTACCTCACCTCATTTCATGACGCAATAATTTCATGAAAGATAAGTTCATTTGAGTTCACTGTAAAAATCATGCGAGAAACATTTCACATTATTACGAAATATCTTCCGCTCTTGTGTACAGCACTTACTTTATGAACAGAACGCTCTCTTAGAAACGATAGTCTTTTTTCCATTATTGGGTTGTTTTTTTAATTATTCGTTATGTTTGTAAATAGTACTAAAGCATTTAACGATCTGATACATATCTATTATCTTTGTCATAAAGCAATTTGCTTCTATAATTTTGATATGGCAGATCACTTTTTGATTGAACCATTCTGGCTTGTGGAAGGGAGGTTGTTCTGAGGTCCTGTATTACCTGAACATGGACACAGCATGTTGCATTCAACACAGTTAGCCTGGCAACCTCCTGGTAAATTTTGGATGTCCGGATATGTTTGACTCAGAAATTCAAACAAACTGAGTATTCAATCAAGTGAATCCTGTTAAAGCTGTGCCGACTAAGTGTATATATATATATTATGATAGGCAGAATAAACACACATATTTCCCCGCAAATATGTGTGGATAATATGAGTTTGACTAATAGTCGAGGGTCGAGGGTCGAGGGTAATAGGTCGAGGGCGAGGGTATAATAGGTCGAGGGCGAGGGTATAATAGGTCGAGGGCGAGGGTATAATAGGTCGAGGGCGAGGGTAGAATGTCGAGGGTCGAAAAATGCATGTCGAGTGTCGAAAATAGAAAAATATGGCGAGAGAAGTTCAAGAAATTGAAGAAATCTCTATATCTTTTTTATGAAAGATGGGGGGAAATTTTTATATTTTCTAGATCTTTAAGAAAGAGAGGGCAAGTTTTAGATACTTTTCTTTAGTACATATACGTATAACAATACTGATGCGAGATTTTCGCGCAGTTTCAATTTGGACACTGGACATGGACAATGCGAAATAAATATTATACATGCATGTCCGATATAGACTGAATAAATTCCAATTAGATTCCTAACTATCAATATTTTGTGTCACCGTGGCAAACATTCACACACGGATTATCTTTCGCGCATGTTACGGCAGTAAACGTTTTTCGTACGGTCTGCGTGAATTCTCTAATACTGCGCGACGTTTTAAATACGAGTAACTATATTTTAGCTAATTTATCTATCTGCATTCTATAGAGGGCTGCGTAATATAAACCCAGTTCAAACCTTTATCCAGACATTTTGCCGACAACTATGTGTGATAATCAATACAATAAGCAAAATGATATACCCGTAAAGGCCCAGATCCACCGGACGCGATTCGGCAACGCGACGCGATTTTTCAGTTTTTAAAAGTAAATAAAACCGTCTATAGAAGGAAATTTTAACTCAAACTGTTATAGCGCTTCTGAATATTTGAAAAACATAAAACAGGATCAAAGTTATATTTCAGTCAAAATCGAAAAATCGCGCCGCGTTGCCGAATCGCGATCGGCGTGTCTGGGCCTTAACACTGAAGTGTCGCGTCCGCGCCCGTTGAGTATATGTGCTACGCAAGTGAAGTCTGAACAAAAGGAAATATTAATGTTCTATATGTTCTAAACCATACCCTGCATACAAAATTTTGATCGCTGCATGCATCAGCGGAAGTCGCTACTTTGTCATTGACATGGCATTAATGCATTATGAAACAAAACATACTCCGAACAGAAGCGTCATGTGCTCGCAATATTTGAGTTAACAACGAGAAACACGTTAAACGGTAATATCTATTAAGTATTCAAATTTTGAAATTATTGATAGCTCAAATCTATAAGATGCTTTTAATCTCATTAATTAATCCTTAGTCTTCGGCTAGCACTGGGAACAGATTATGACACTCACGTTATTATCCTAGTGACAGATATGACGTTGTTAGGCTAAATGCGCGTCAACCTATTCCACAATTATAAAAACTCGCATACTTTGAGACTATCGGATCTGTGAAGCCAAGTTGAAGCGAAAAAATACAATGAAAAATAGGCCCTTGGCATTGTAAATAGGTAGTTTTCATTCTCAGCCAGAAAATTCGAGAAGTTCCTCATTAATCATTGAGATACAATATCTTGACAAAATGAACCAAAAAATTGTACAATATAAGTATATATTTAATATTTATAATTATATCTAAAATAAGAGGGTTTAATTAACTAATGAATTATTTACATAATACTGGTACCGATCGCTAACAACGTATAAACAAAATACACTTACACTTACATCATAACAATTACTTTCCAAGTACTCGAACACCATATTCTGCACGGTCATAGGCGACAACCACAACTGAAAACAAGCAGCCGAATAAAAACATAGCCCATCGCCGGGAGGATCATACGAAATTCTAAGACCAGCCTCTTCTATTCTGCTTTGAAGTACTTCCATTTTTGCTAGTTTTAATAACTACAAGGATGCGGCAACTGAATATCTTTAAAGAAACTTTGTGCGTACTCAATGTATACTGCGTCAGCCAGAACTCGATCGCAAGTAAGGGGCTCGAATTAAAAATTTTCGCAAGTTTTAATCCAGGACTAAATATGCAAATCCCGCCGACATCCGCGCGACACTTCAGTGTTACGGGTATATCATTTTGTGGTATTGATTATCACACATACTTGTCGGCAAAATGTCTGGATAAAGGTTTGAACTGGGTTTATATTACCCAGCCCTCTATAGAATGCAGATAGATAAATTAGCTAAAATATGGTTACTTAAAACGTCGCGCAGTATTAGAGAATTCACGCAGACCGTGCGAAAAACGTTTACTGCCGTAACATGCGCGAAAGATAATCCGTGTGTTTGTTTGCCACGGTGACACAAAATATTGATAGTTAGGAATCTAATTAGAATTTATTCTATATAGGACATGCATGTATAATATTTATTTCGCATTGTCCATGTCCAGTGTCCAAATTGAAACTGCGCGAAAATCTCGCATCAGTATTGTTATACTCCGTATATATACTAAAGAAAAGTATCTAAAATGTGCCCCCTCTTTCATAAAGATCTAGAAAGATATAGAAATTTTGCCCCCTCTTTCATAAAAAAGATAGAGAGATTTCTTCAATTTCTTGAACTTCTCTCGCCATATTTTTCTATTTTCGACCCTCGACATGCATTTTTCGACACTCGACATTCTACCCTCGCCCTCGACCTATTATACCCTCGCCCTCGACCTATTATACCCTCGCCCTCGACCTATTATACCCTCGCCCTCGACCTATTACCCTCGACCCTCGACTATTAGTCAAACTCCCCCGCAGGCCATTGTAAGCATTAATATGTACGTCAAATTAATGACATTCTTTGCTACAAAAGACAGATATAAAGTAAATACCATTTTAAACTTGCGCAAAAGTGTCAAAATACTGTCAATTACCTCTTTCATTAAGCAAGATAAGTTTCAAACTGTCAAAGTCTGATCAGAACCTTGTATGGTGGGCAGATGTGCTTGCAAACCTCAAAGTTCAATGTTATGCACGGTCCCCGGCCCCTGACCCTGGAGGTGTGCGGGATTTTAACATTTCTCGAGTGTTAAAATCCCGGCGTTAAAATATTGTCCATTTGTTAAAATGCTCGGCTTGCCAGGACGAACATATATCCTTCAAAGTCTAGCTTTCCATCTAGTCGTCTGATCAGCCATTTCTGATGTAAAAACGTGCTGCTACAGGGAGCTGTCAAAGAAGAAAGTGTGTGTCAGTTTATTAAATCGAAGGCTCTATGAGAGTTAAATCCCTGGCATTTTATCCCGGCCTTTGTGTCAGTGTTAAAACCCCGGGTAGTGTGATGGCAACGTTTGTTAAAACTCTGTATTTCCCCCGCAAAGTCCCGTTAAAATCCCACATATGTCCGGGGGTGGGGGGAGCGGGGTTTTAATTGACTAGTCCATTAAACTGCATGTACATTGACCTTGCACATGCATGCATCAGTGCTCGGTCAGGGTTTTGCTGTCAATCAGTTGGGTATTAACTTTACAACCTTTTTTTATCTAAACAAGATATATATTATATATATTATATAATTTTAATTAAAAAACAACATAAATGGAGACAAACAAGGTTGAAGGTATGATCAACAGGACAGGAATCCCATATTAAGACCAACCGATCAAAGACAATGACAATATTAATATTCCTAAAGACGAAAACACACATTTGAACACACTTAAAAAACACCAATACATTTGAACAAATACTATAACATGAAAGATGCATGAAATTAAACCTCAAGAGCAACAACTTGGGTTGTAAGAACGATACTTGGACAGGGGCGGCGCTAGCCCTGTTTTATTGGGGGGGTGTAAATGAAATTTTGCCGAGTCATTTTGTAGTTTTGCCGACTCTCACATATTAGGCATTCTAATTTAACTCTCTTGCGTTTGCGAGATTTATTGGGCTCGCTTTGAGATTGTTCCATCTCTTAAACACAACAACTGTGTATGCAGTCAATGAATTATTTATATCCTTGTAATGCTAATGAGTTTTCGTAGTTGAAACGTTCTATCAAATATCAATCAGTGCTATTTAGTATTTATTATGTAACATCTTAGTAGATTCTCGCTATTTAATTGGTTGATTATGATCACGTGACGTTGAAATTGAAAGAACTGTTGCCACGGTATCGTTTTTATTAAATTCCATCCGTCAAATTCCTAATGGTATCGTGTTCGTATACTAATTCGTAGCCTTTTTAATCCTAATTTCAGAATGAGGGAGCAGGGGTGGTAACGTTACGTTACATATACGGGCGCGTTACAAATACGGGCATTTTTAAATGCAAACAAAATGGCGGATGTAAATATGTCTTTTACGATAAATTTTCATTATCTTATTCATTCTTCATTAAAACATTTGCCTATGATCTGTTCAATATCGGGATTTACTGCACATTCTGACATTCTTCTACATGCCAAAAGCGCACAGATGTTTCGTCCGTGATGTTCGGTAACTATGGTTAGAATTCAAATATTTATTTTGGTTTCTCGTTTCTTCCTATCCAATTCACATTTTGCCGATTGGGAAAACAATTTGCCGAGCCACTGACGAGTGGGGGGGTGTTCCACCCCCCCACACCCCCCTCTAGCGCCGCCCCTGTACTTGGAACTAGTAAGTCTTCCATGTACGCATTTTATTTATCAATTGATTCGAATACAGATTACAGATTGTGTTTAAAGAGAAAAATAGAAGTACATTCGGTGATGTGAACAGTTTGTGCGAGTGCGAATTGGAAGAGCAAGATCATAGAGACCTTCTAAACATTTAAAAAGAGGAGATGGTAGCAAATGGAGTTTCTTGAGACACTCGATCAGTATTAAGTTCGTTAAATTTTTGTTAAAGTTAGGTTAAGTCGTAAAATAAAGTTCATATACGTACAGTTTGAAAGTTTTGCTAGTTAAGTTATGATCATAAAGCGACTAATATAAGCCTGAGTTAAGCTCTATAAACCGGTGTTACGATTCACTCATAATGTGTAATACAATATATTCATAAATTAACGGTTGTAACTTGCATGTACACATATATATTTTATATACAAACAAGACGCTCTAACTTGAGAGCGAAGTCGCTGGGGGCCTATAGGGCTGTTGAAATTACCCTATTTTCCCCGTATATAAGATCATGCGCCTAGAAGCGAATATTTACGATCTTTAAAGGTTGTTTTGAGTGAAAATGGTCCTTTAAAAATCCGTGCGCCATCGTTCCTTCCAAAATGTCACTTAATACTAATCTATGAACTAAAGTCCAGATTTTGTAACCGCCTGTCGATGTTTGAAGTTGTGGATTGAAGAGAGTTCAAGAGTATTATATTTTGCCTTAAGTTCGTCTCATCCTCGCGCGATTAGTTATTGAGTATACGCAATGCGCGTGACGGGCCGGTGGAAAAATAACGGGGAAATTTGCGGTTGCGATTTGTGCTTGTTGTTGTAAATAAACTGTAGTCTATACATGCGGTATAAATCATGTAGTACTTTGAGTTTAAGTCGTACTATTTGGATAACAATAATCAAAATTATCATTTTTGTCAGGTTAGCGTGGGAGAGGTTTTCATTGTTGCCCTTATTTAAGAATTAAAAAACGAGCCGCGTGCCGTTATGGTGTAATAATGCACGAGGGGTGAATGTTGGGAGAATACGAGAGAAGCTTGTAAAACACGAGGCGTAGCCGAGTGTTTTACACGCTTCTCGAGTATTCTCCCAACATTCCCCCGAGTGCATTATTACACCATAACGGCACAAGACGAGTTTTTTAATTCTTTTATATTATAAGTGGTATATAAGCACAGTAAACAATTTTGTTCAAAGATCAATATTGATATTCTCCTAACATGTAATCACTGACGTCACTCGCAAGCTTTTTAATGTTTTCATTGCTTGGCAACAACTACAAGCTTGAATTCTGGCCGGCGAAGGAGCGAAAAACTTGCAACTCAACAAAAATTAGGGATTAAAAAGGCACAAAAACTGTTGAATTTTTTTCAAATATAGTGGCACAATGATAGACAGATTGGTTTTTCGTTGTTCTGCTTCACTATTGTCCTGGATTCGTATAAAAGCGAAGGGTTTTTCCGTTTTTGTCAAGCTGCTTTGACGACATTGGCTGTCAAGTTGATTTTTCATCTTGAACCAAATATATCAGGCAGTTTTTGTTTGAAGGTACTGTTTGAATATTTTTTGTGTTTTTTTGCAAGTTCAGTGGTTGGTGGTTAAAAATTTTCTCAGACAAACTGTCAAGAAATGCATAAACATGTCGTATTTGTGAAGGTTTTTGTCGTTGCATCTTGACAGCTTAAAAACTGTACACATATTGTTTATATCTAAATCAATGCCAAAATGGTTAATTTTAATTTTTTGCACCTAGAACTGTGGATAAATTTGGTTTGGTTTGTGTTTAAAAACAGTTTTTGTACCTTTATATGTCAAAATAATACAGATTTTCGCGTATCTTGTCGCCGTTGAATGCCAACTTTCAAGCAAAAAAGTATATTTCAAACTCAGAAACAGCTACGAATCTTTATTCGCCGTTTATGTTCCGTTGTTATTTGTTGGCTGGCTTTTTTCCATCTCGTTTAGGTCTATTTTTTCTTGCTTTTTGACAGACTTTGGATTTAAAACTATTATAATTTTGTTCATATTGTATTGACAATTCCGAGGAAAATTTAACAAGCGGGGACGAAGTGAGAAAATTTAGAAAAATGAAAACGCTGGCCGTGCTTTATTGCGTCATAAAGCACGCGCATTAGCCAATCAAATTGCTCGTTAGATACTACTTATAATATAAAGGCTTATACATTACATGTCCAAGATATTTTGATTTCGGCTCAATACCATTTCTCTTCGCAATGTTGTTGTAGTTTTTAATTATATGGCAGTTTATCAAACTAAATCGCCATTCTAGATTTCCATAAACACGTTTAAATCGTTTGAATTATGTTCGTCTGTATTGAACGCATACAGTATTAGATCAAAAGTTGATTGTATTTAGGGAAGAAAGAGCTTTTGCAAGGTGTATTTCAAGCTGAAACTTAACGAGAGCACCGTAATATTCAAATTTAAGCATGTAGGAAACATATAAAATCGTTTGTCACTCGAAAACAAGCTCGCGGACGTTCGCGGGCGCTGACGTCCGCGGACGGTGTTTAGTAGTTTGACAGATTATTATTATTCATCTTATTTAAAAACGGTAGCCCTTCAGATTAAACTGCTTTTCAAGGGGCCGTTAGGATATTTACAAATATGAAAAATCTATTATACATACTGACTATATAAAAAAAGAAAGCCCATGCAGTGAATACTATATATAAAACTTAGAATGAATCACGTATATAACTAGAAATAGTATGTTATGTTAACCCTCCCAGACCCAAAAATTACTCCTTCGGATCAGAATCCGCCCCACAGGTGGTTGTCATACACTATTTCTCTCCAAATTGGTGAAATAGTTGTGGATTAAAGTTTTGAAGTTACTTATGGAGAGCTCTTTGTAGTTGTTGGCAACATCATTTGGAAGATTGTTCCATGATGCAGCACCTCGATATGAAAACGATTTCTTCAAGAAGTCTGTTTTAGGTTTTTCCAAGTAAAGTTTACAGTCATTACTTCTTAACGGGTACATATCATTTTGGCAAATTTTAAAGATGTTAGTCATACATTCTGGCAGTTGGCCTTGTAAGGCCTTAAATGTCATTATCATTTCTCTTTTCTTAAGAGTGGTTTCAATTGGTTCCCAGTGTAAAATATTAAACAGATATAAGTACCCAGCGGAATTGTATCTTGAGTACCTATTTAAAATTCGGGTTTTATATGCTTGTGCTACTAATGATGGTTTACACCGCTAAAACGGGCGAGAAAATCTATACAATGTAGTCAATTTGTAAGCAATTGACGTAGTACTGGATTTTGCGCAAATTGTTTCTAGTTTTACATGATGTATTACAGATATGCATTATTGTAATAATTGTATAGCTTGAATAAAATCGGGCTACGTTTGCTCTATACCGTTGGAAGGAGCGTAAAATCTGCACAATGTAACCGCCGAATTTAAAAGCAAACGTATGATTGGACTTTGCGCAAATATTCTGAATGAAATGTCTATCTCAAGTCTTTCATAATATAATTATGCAGAACTAAAGCGGCGCACGAAGTCGAATTTTGAAGATGTATTCGGGTTCGTATTTCGGTTTAACTACGCGTTTTTATATTAGTATAAAATCTATATAAAAGATTATATAATTTAGTATTTTAGCAATTCGAATTCCGGGTTTTAATGTTCCGTGTTTTAGAGATTCCGGCTTTTAGTATTCCGGGTTTTAGAGATTCCGGCTTTTAATAATTCCGGGTTTTGCGATTCTGGCTTTTAGTATTCCGGGTTTTTCCATTCCCGATTCCTTGTTATAGTAATACATACTTAAGTCTTAATATTGTGTTGACAGATCATACAAATGACTTCCTATCAAGCTCAACACAAGTACACAACATTAAGACTTATATATAATTAAGTATATGTATAAAACTTCCCATAAAACGTGACCTTGAATAAGCTTTACAATCTATCTACGCATTTCGCGCGTGGATTTACGTCTATGAATATGGAAAGCTTATTTAAAAAGGTAGACTAGGGAATGTGAGTATATAAAATGATCGCAAGAAGTAATTTGCTTGGAAGTCTCAAATTCATTAGTGTGGAAAATGATATCCTGGCTATTTATATTTTATATACAATTCGGATTATACCTACAGTATATAACAATAGATTTTAGAGTACTGGTTAAACCTAATACAGTATGGGCTAATCAATAAGTTGAGTATTGAAAATATTTCTAATTCTGCTGATTATTTTCAATTCATGAACTCCCTTCAATCCACAACTTCAAACATCGACAGGCGGTTACAAAATTTCAGCTCATATAGATTACCTGTTGAAACTGGTCGTTATAGCAATGTTTCATACAATGATAGATTATGTAAACATTGCGATCTAGATGAGATTGGAAACGAAAACCATTTCTTAATGTCATGCAGAAACATTAAGATCACCAATCTCAGAGTTAATTTTATCGATAATCTATGCAAAATAAATCGGTCATTCCATTCATTTAATACTCAAGATCTTTTTATGTATATTATGGCTATCCAAGACAAAACAATGATGACTTTAGTTGGTAAATACTGTTACGATATTCTCACAGTTTTTGAAAGGTTATAAAACCAGCCAATGCAGAAGGGGAAGTCAAGGAAAAATAGATAATAAAGCGAAAATTTAAATCTAGGTTGCAATCTATATTGTAGCAACTTTACATATTTTGGTTTGACACTTTCCATATTAATTTATTCAGCTGTTGACTATTTTCTATTTTTCTGTGAAAAAATCCTGATTCGGTTAAAAAACTCTAGTCATGGATAATTGCTTTTAGTGGGCTGTCAGGCAAGGTTGTATAACTTGTATGTTCAGTCAATATAAAGGGGGTCGTCTGTAAAATTGGGGGTATCAGTAGTCTCTGGACTGGTAAACCCCCCGGTCGCTTATATGTGCAGTGATAAAAATTGTACAATTAAAACTTCTTATAAGGAGCACCTTCACTACATGGAAGATTACTATTTAAAGTCGTTTTACTTGAATTATTTTTACAAAGTTTAACATTTAAAATGTCCCTTTGTCAAGAGGGGTACGAAATATTTTAGTGATGTTTGAATGGGGTACGAAATTGTTTATTTATGTCTGTGTGGGGTGTTAAATTAAAAAAAATCAGGGTTTACCCTCCGCCCCGGGGTTGTAGATACTTTATGACCAGTCCCTAAGCGAAGAAAACAAGAATATGAGAAATTATGGAACTATGTATGAGATGAGATGTAGAATATCTGCTGATGGCAGGCATAAACAGATAAGAGCTAAATTGTAAGATCACGTTCTATGGGAAGTTTA
Organism: Trachythela sp. YZ-2020; assembly: GCA_016169945.1. Taxonomy (NCBI): domain Eukaryota; kingdom Metazoa; phylum Cnidaria; class Anthozoa; order Malacalcyonacea; family Clavulariidae; genus Trachythela; species Trachythela sp. YZ-2020. The sequence continues at coordinate 722,083 of JADLSH010000162.1, read as the reverse complement.
ATATCAGTATCAGTATTGTGTTTCAAGGTCACGTTTTATGGGAAGTTTAATATTAGAATCGTGCTTCTATCATCGTCATTTGCGACGCAAATCCTGTTTTGTGTTCCAATTTTCCTTGTTCATATTATGTTAATTTATGTAGATTTCATTTGCCTAAAACTTCCTCTAAGTGAGTATAAATTGAGCGCACCAAAGTAATTTTTTTTATTATATGGGTTAATGTCATTTGGAATATTTGCTGACAAAAGTATATTGTGAAAAGTATATTGTTAATTCTACGTTTGGTATAATCTACTACGCGAGATCAATATAATCTACTACGAGAGTTCAAGACTTGGATAACATTAGGTAAAATTTAATTTGCGCTTACTATAGTAAGTCAGGGGTCATCCTAAGAAAAATTTAGAACTGCCCATTTTGGCGGTGGAACAGGCAATGGGCCGCGAATTCCCTCGCGCGGGAGGGGGCGGAAGATATGTATTATTGGAGGGACTTATAATGTGGCTCTACCAACTTAGGGGGGGTATGGGGGAATCCTCCCCCAGAAAATTTTGAAATCTAGTATCTGAAATTCCTGCATTGAATTTCCTGAATTCTGTGGGGAGAATTTCATGGAAATTTCAACATTACAAGCTTTCATCTCGAGTACTAAAACCATTAGTGCAATAATCTAATATTCAACATTTGTTATATAAACATATTTAATTGAAAGACTGAAACAGGGGGGGGGGCTTAGCCCCTCATTTCCCTACTTCCCTCCCGTTCCGCCGCCTATGGAGGGGGAAGCTGGCTAGCCTGGCTTTAAGCACTGTCACAAGGTTATCCCAACGATAGAAATTTTTAGGAATTTGTTAAAATGTAAAAAGTATTTGAAAGTATATATTATCATAATGACCAATTCAAACAATATATTAAATATTGAATGTTTAGACACTTTTCGGGTTTGTGAATTCAACATGTTCTCGCCAAAACTCAATTTTTAGAACTGCCCATTTTAGGTTTTAGAACTACCCATTTTACAATTAGAACTGCCCATTTTGGAAAATGGAAGGCCTTAGGATGACCCCTGGGACATTAGTCACATTACTCTCTTGGAAATCCTATTCCCGTTGATGAATCGTATAATTTTTGCATTACGATTTATGCTCTTTTTAATTAGAATAAATGTATAGACGATTAGACGTATATAGTATACCGATTCCGCGGCACCGCGTGAAAACTGCAATAACTGGCTTACCTATCAATTTAACTCAGAATCAGTAACTCTAAAAAGCAATGCGGGAAATGCCATTTCCGAGATCCTATAATTGAAAATTTTCCGGGGGAACGTGCCACCGAACCCCCTAGGGGAACGTGCCACCGAACCCCCTAGGTTAACGCCCCTAGGTTACGGCGCGTACCCCTACTTATTCGGAAAACAATTGTGTGATTCGGAAATTTTCGACTTACACCTCCCCCCAACTTTTACGTGCTAGCTACGGCCCTGATGGTATATACTGATGCCAGGCTTCGGCAGCACTTTCCTTGCGATAGTAACTCCTAGTGAACTTAGTATATAAGCGCCCTGAATGATACGTATGGCGATACATGCATATTCGGTACCCTATTCTTGACACAATGTTGTACGTCAAATTATGACGTGGCATTAAGGAATGTACATCATACGATTAACATACCCCAGGAGTTTACTATGGTAATCCGATTACTACCGAATACTTTGCGAACGACATAATGGCGTTTCGAGTGGCTAGCTATTAGTAGAGGAGCACCGAGGAGGCAAAAAATTAAGCTCTGATATGATAAAAAAAATTTATTATTACTTATTTTTATGAATTAATATCTATTACAAATAGCTTAGGGAAGGAGTAAGCAAACTTAGCTCTTCAACTTCGACAACAGCTACTTTAAAACATTTCGGCTGTCCCAAAACTTGTTTTGTACTGAAGTCCAAGTATTGAAGTCTATTTTCAGCTTTTAGTCATTGCTGTAACTGCTGTAGAACGCGAGTAAATCCATCCGTGGTGTTTTTTCGACTCCGTACGTACATGGCGGCCATCATAGAGAATATAAAATAATTGGGGCATCCAATTGACATATGTTAGTCAAGAAAAGGGAATAATTGAACGTTTTTTGGACGCGAAAGCACGACGTTTGCGAAAATTTTGGTTAAATACTAGCCTAAATACTCTTCTTGTATTTAGGCTAGTATTTAACCAAAATTTTCGCAAACACCGTGCTTTCGCGTCCAAAAAACGTGCCGTTTCATAGTCTTTATTCTGTGTCTTTGATGAAAACCTGATTTCCCCCCTGGAGAGAGTTTAATATGGTGTATATTACACCAAGTATCCTGGGAACAAAATGGCGGCAAGCGATCGGGACTTACATACGGGACTTACATACGGGACTTACATACGGGACTTACATACGGGACTTACATACGGGACTTACATACGGGACTTACATACGGGACTTACATACGGGACTTACATACGGGACTTACATACGGGACCCCCATTAGGAAGCTTCAATTTTCCCCTCAATATATCCTTGGATGCCCCCTCTATTCTTTTATAATCTCTATGGCGGCCAAGTAATCGTTCCAGTCCCCTTAGAGTTCACTGGATCTGCCAGTCGTCAAATTTTCGTTGTCGTTTCCATCATGCATCACTGATCACTCAATTCACTGATCTATATATGTACTTGTATTAATTCGTTTTATTGACCGTTGGGTACGAGTCAGGGTTCAGTAATCACTACTAAACTAATGATTTTGAACATCCGTATAATAAATATATCGACTTAGAAAGCACAAATGCCATCCAACCAAAAACGTTCTTTTAATAACATGTTATGTGATTGTTTTTACCGACAATAATAATACACATAAATTGATGTTTGGGCTGCCGAGCGTCTAAACCATCTCACTCCCCTGGAAGCAGAAAGTAGAAACCATGTTGTCAAATGCCAAAAACCATGCATTCTATCTTCTAACAGATATTTCAAATTCCTTAATAGAAAATTAGAGAACAATGTCTATGGATTTTAAAGTAAAGCTCGGTCAGTCAACAGGCCTTCGTACTGATTACAAGGCAGATTCCGTTGTTGTCTCACCATCGTCAAATTCTCTCGAAGCTTCCCCAGCAACCTCTTTCAGCACTAGTGTAAAGAAAGACGACGTTCTCGAAATGATGTCAAACAAGTCTGTTTGTGCCGGATGGGACGTTGTTTTTTCTATGACTACCAAACAAATTAATGCGCAGTTGAAAGTTCAGTACAGCGACAGACAAGGAAATCCTAAGTTCCTGAGAGAGACAGGAAAACAGTCTAGCGAAGGCGTTACATCGACTGGCCATAAATACAGAGACACCTTCGAATTTAAGTTTAATGTTCCGAAGCTCCAGTTCCTACAAAACAACTCAAATACCGCCGATGTTTATTTGCCTATCATTTCTGGTCACTGGGTAAGAAGCTTTTATATAAATGATGAGTGGATTATTGTGAATGAATTTGACTTAAAGGAGAGTGATGGTGCGTCTATTCTTGGAAATGTCGACCTTGCTATTGTGACCGGTTCTGTGTCAAGCCAGCATAATGTTGCCATCAAGCTGAAGGGCGGTCATTTTCAACCCAAGTATTTTGAAGTTGACGTTTCAAGCCCTGTTGTTGCCACTGCCTTGACTGATTATTTCGCCATGTTGGGAGATGGTTATGAAGTATACAATTTTGGCACCCTTGATTTTAAGCAAATATCGGTGCTTAAGTCCCTGCAACCATCCAACTTCCTATTCAAAGTTTACCACACCCCCAGCAACCGTGACCTGCTTCAGCTATTTATCGCGACAACAGGAGAGCTGCAGAGTTCTACACAACTGTTTTTGCGGGAGCCAGTTCCGTCAGCTTATGATTGTTCGTTGATTGTTAGCTCGAAGATCTTCTGTGAAGATGTGCTGCCTGAAATTCTAGGAAACACCGCAAGTGGCCTAGTCGTGAACGAAGTTGCCCCTGATTCAGATTTTAAAACCTCGAGTTCTGAAGCAACAGCTGGTTCCGTGTCATGTCCACTTTCAGAAACAAGGAAGTCGACGCCAGTCACACTAACCATGAATGCAAAGCTGCCACTTGAGGTCACCGGTTCTGGACAGAACCAGATGGTTGGATTTGAAAAGTCTAATTCGGTATCCCTCTTCGCGTTGAAGAATCTGTTGTTCCCGGACAAAAACTTGTTCGATATGAAGGAAGCGTTTGTGCCCTGTGATATGGTCGTGTTTGGTAATTTTACCCCTGCCAATACTCGAGAGTAGGGTCGTGGACATTCGAGAAAAGAACTTCTTATACCATTAGTGATTTTGCACTATATCTAACAGTTATAGAGTGATAGAAGTTGATCATTTTGAACATTCTAGAACTACATCAATTTTGATATTTTTATAAACATAGATACTCCATTGATTAAGAAATATAGAAAAAAGAAAATATCATAATTTAGCATGGACCGATTCGAAAACAAGCTGTCACATAATACTGTTTTATGTTCCACTGATATAACGCCAAGCTAATAGACATTTTATTGAAACAAAATGTAAAAGCTTAAGATTTAAAACAATGCACGAAGCAAAATTATCGCCCTTTTCAAATGTGCAAAACGTTGTTTTAAAATACAAAAGGCTAGCAGAAACTGTACGGGATTTTTAAGACTTAATTTCCCCAAGAGAATACATGGTATTATATGACTTATATTTATACTTTGTAAGAGCGTTGGATTATCTACGTTGAAATAGATTTCGGTAGAGAATGGAATGACAACCATTTTTCGAATCGGTAAGTGCTCAGTAAATTGGTAGCATAACTCATCATTAAAATGCCCATTTACTTGTTATTATCATTTCTCGTTGATGTGAAATGCTTCCAAATGTATTAAGAATGAACTCACTAATTAAGTTACTTTATAAACAATTTTCTATTGTGAAATTAGTTCATAATTTAATAATATCACACTGCATATAATCACCGTGATATTCGTAGTTGAATTCACTGGTTTAACTATTATGTAATGATGTAAGCATCAATTGTTTTGAATTAAATGTATTTTTGTGAACATAGGTGTCCAGCTTTCAAAAATAATTCTTTCCAATTCATTGTATTTGTCTGCTTGTGCAAATTTATTGATAACAATAATATTCGAAAAACTGCGGATGCTCGATATGTGAGGCTTCCCTTATGCAATGAAAATTTCGATATCAGGATTCTTGCATTATTTAAAATTTCATCTTTTTCGGTCATCTTAATACCAACCTTGTTAAAAAATTTTTGGATTAAAATTTGAGTATGCATGAATCTATGATTTCATCGCGAGGCCTAAAGATCGGTAGCGCGTGTATGATGACGTATGCAGCAGGGTTCGCTCGCGTCCTTCGTCTCGCCCGCCTTTCGGGTGTTCCGCCGCGGACCGACCGTTGCCACGCAGACTACACTAAGGCCTGACGTTTACCTGATCGAGATTTACCTGTATCTAAGAAGTAGGTGCAATGGCAATTTTACTGTTTATCTGCCGCAATATTCTGCCGCATCAGCAATTTTCAACGCTTGTCTGCCGCTGCCAGGAGATCTCCTGTTAAAGTGCCAAACTTTTCACCGAAAAGAGGAAATGATGAAAAGATGAGTGGTTGTGAGTTTTCGGAGGTTCGTTAACTTCGTTTGTTGAGTCAATTATATAAAGCGATGATGTACAGCAGATATCATCGCGTCTGAATACTAATAATTCAAGCTTGATCAACTGTGTCATTATTTAATGAAAGTAAATTAAATGAAAGTAAATGAAGTAAAGTAAATTGAATTGAATTTATTGAATTGAATTTTTTGAATTTGTTTTACCTGCACTGACATTAATGATATAGATTTTATAATATTTACAAGCTTTTTAGATGTACAGGTAAGTATATATAATGACAGTGACGAAGAAGTCTAAGAGAAACGATAAAGCTTCTGGAGTTTACATGAAGTATTACCTTAAGCTCTGATGTAAGCTCGCAAAGGATCATAATTAGAATGAATTTTGAGTTTAGAATGAAATTGAAGTTTAGAATGCAAATTTGTTACATCTAACACATATTTTAAGTTTAGAAAGCTACTGTAAAGTTTATAAAGCTTTTTTTGAGTCATAGCCATTAAAATTTTAAGTTTGCAATAAATATTTTGAGTTTGGAATACAATTCCGACTTCCGAACAAATGTTTTATGTTTAGCAAATTTTGTGCGCTTTGGCGCCCCATACAGACCCCCCTAAAGACGGGCGAGGCGAAGGTTAGGGTTCACAACTTTAATTTATCATCGGTTCACTGCTAATTGTTTCATAGGTGATGTATAATTTGTACACACAACACATCCATCTCAAAATGTCCGATTTAGGAATCAATCAATACAGAGCAGAACAAACAAATATGTCAATATCAAAACGAGAAACTGTAAAATTAATGATAAATTTTGCTTAAATCTTACCATATAAACTGATTTCTTGAAATAAACTTGAGGTTCGGGACTACGTTGTATAAACATTCCTGTATCGTCTGTAGATTTTTAGCAAAGCCAATGCTCAAAATAGGAGCCCAAATCAACGGAGCAATTATTCGTCAATAGCAAACAGCGTTTGATGGAAGATGTTGAAACCATTGCCTTGGTAATAGGTTTTAAAAATACAAGCTTTCTGCAGTCTTTGACACGATACTGCAAATGAAATTTCGAAATGAATTACTTGAGTGATTTGCACATACAGGGTGTCCCCAAAAACGTCCCTCTTTAGAAATCACTCTTGTGCGTTATTATACCTTTGGGAATTGAATTGAATTGTACATGAACGGCGGAAGTATTTACAACTTCCCTTCGTCCAAATAATTTAACGCGACGTATAAGTTGTTACGACAAATACTCGTTGCTCTGTAGGCAGTTGAACCATTCTTACTCGAACTGACGGTAAGACGAATTTGTAATTTGACATTTTTGTGTTGCTGTTCGTTTTAGAAGCTATTTTAAATTCCCAGAGGTATAACAACGCACGTACGTTTAACACCAAAAGTGATTTCTACAGTATAGGGGGACTTTTTTGGGGTACACCCTGTATTTGATTTAATAACAAATGTCAGTGTTAATTAAATCATAGTCCTTATAACACGGTGTCTGGAAACGCGACAAAGTTATAGCCATGTCACATGTGCGTGGGTTGGTGTTGAGGGTGTACTGAGAGTGCACGTTTTCTTTGTTTTACAAATGTTAATATTCCGCTGCACGGAGTTTATTGGCTGCTTCCTTCATTATGCTAAGAGAACAATGTGTTTACTGAGCGTGAAGGTGCACAAACATGAACAAAAACATAGAACAAAAGCTTTAGATGCGTTTCCAGACACTGTACAGGATGTCCCAAAAAAACCCTGACATTTTAGAAATTATCCTATTCTTATAATTTGAATGCCTGAGCACTATGCTCACTAAAGGACCTTTAGAAATTAAATTCTATAAACCAGAGTTTAGATTAACTCATAATGTATGATAGAATATATTCATAAATTAAGAGTTACAACATTGCATGCAAACATATATTTTATATATGCGACAACATTGCTACGCCTATTACTGCTAAAATGTCAAACTATTATTTGCTTACCTCAGCATAATTTCTCGTGGACCAATCAGACGTCGCCATTTTCAAGGTGTCGATTATAGTCGCATTCCTGAATGTTTTGACACGAAAACATCCGCGGTTTTGGCATGGAATAGGAAATGACTAGAAGGGCCACTTGAGGCCGAACCTTTGAAGTTTTTGACGCTGCGCATGTCGCATTACGCATGTTCATTACCATTATGCTAGCCAGTCAATTGCATTTTCTGACCAATAAACACACTGAACTGGCTGGTCCGCCATTATTCTGGCCAGATAACTGCATAAAAATAGGGTGTCACGTTGCACTGCTGAGTGGCCTTTCTGGTCATTTCCTATTCTGTGGTTTTGGTATAAATTCAATCTAGCCCTGACTTCGGGAAAATACGTACTGAAAAATATCCATTTTTATCACTGCGATCAAAATTGGCCCAATACGATCCGATGAAAAAAGTATGTTCGAAATCACATTTTTCTACCTTTGGGAATTAGATGTCCTTCGATTCAAATTTTCAACCATTTGCCCAAGTGATGGTTACCTATTTGTGAAACCATAGTTCCTATAATACAGTGTCTGTCGTTTCTTTGTTTTACAAATGTTAATATTCAGCTGCTTTATTTGCTGCTTCCTTCATTATGCTAGGAGAAAAATGTGTTTACTGAGCGTGAAGATGCACAAACACAAACAATGCGTTTCCACACACTGTGTTATAGGGACTACGGTAAAACGTTCAGCACTGCCAGCTCAGTCTGCAAACTTACTGTTTCGTAAAATGTTCTAACCACCAAATTTCGTTGAAAAATCGCGAATTTAACCTGCTTTTACTTCCGTTATTTCGAACAAGCGAGAGCATCCGCAGTTTTGCGAATATTATTGTTGTGACTAAATTGCACAAGCAGACAACCACAATAAATTGGATGAAATTATTTTTGAATGGACGCCTATGTTCACAAAAAAATACATTTAATTCAAAACAATTGATGCTTACATCATTACATAATAGTTAACCAATAACTACGAATATCACGGTGATTATATGCATTGTGATATTATCAAATTATGAACTAGTTTCACAATAGAAAATTGTATATAAAAAGTAACCTTATTAGTGAGTTCACTCCTAATACATTTGGAAGCATTTCACATCAATAGAAACAGGCATTTTAATGATGTTAGGCTACAAATTTACTGAGCACTTACCGATTCGAAAAATGGTTGTCATTCTGTTTTCTACCGAATCAATTTCAACCTAGATAATCATTGCCGCCTGGCATCTTCAAGACTAGTCACATAATACCATTTATTCTCTTGGGGAAATTAAGTCTTAAAAATCCCGCGCAGTTTCTGCTAGATTTTGTAAACAACTTTTTGCACATGTGAAAGGGCGATCCTGTTTTGCTTCGTGGATTGTTTTAAAACTTAAGCTTTTACATTTTGCTTCAATAGCTAGTCTGTGTAAAAAATATCTATTAGCTTGGCGTTATACCAATGGAACATAAAACAGTGTTATGTGACAGCTTGTTTTCGAATCGGTCCATGCAAAATACAGTAATTATTATATTTTCTCTATTTCTTAATCAATGGAGTATCTATGTTTATAAAAATATCAAACTTGATGTAGTTCCAGAATGTTCAAAATGATCAACTTCTATGATGTAGTTCTAGAATGTTCAAAACGATCTACTTCTATGATGTAGTTCTAGAATGTTCAAAATGATCTACTTATATGATGTAGTTCTAGAATGTTCAAAATAATCAACTTCTATGATGTAGTTCTAGAATGTTCAAAATGATCAACTTCTATGATGTAGTTCTAGAATGCTCAAAATAATCAACTTCTATGATGTAGTTCTAGAATGTTCAAAATGATCAACTTCTATGATGTAGTTCTAGAATGTTCAAAATGATCAACTTCTTTGATGTAGTTCTAGAATGTTCAAAATAATCAACTTCTATGATGTAGTTCTAGAATGTTCAAAATGATCAACTTCTATGATGTAGTTCTAGAATGTTCAAAATAATCAACTTCTATGATGTAGTTCTAGAATGTTCAAAATGATCAACTTCTATGATGTAGTTCTAGAATGTTCAAAATGATCAACTTCTATGATGTAGTTCTAGAATGTTCAAAATAATCAACTTCTATGATGTAGTTCTAGAATGTTCAAAATGATCAACTTCTATGATGTAGTTCTAGAATGCTCCAAATGATCAACTTCTATAACTATATAACTGTTAGATATAGTGAAAAATCGCTAATGGTATATGAAGTTCTTTTCTCGAATGTCCACGACCCTACTTTTGCGTATTGGCAGAGGTAAAATTACCAAACACGACCATATCACCGGGCACAAATGCTTCCTTCATATCGAACAAGTTTTTGGCCGGAAACAACAGATTCTGCAACGCAAAGAGGGACACCGACTTGAACTTTTGGTTGAAAATATTCGTCAACTTTGGAGGGAGTTCTTTCTGCAATCTATTAAAGAAATCCTCTTGGAGCTCTCGATCATTACATTTGCATGCACCAGCAGGCTCGAGGTGACCCTTGAGACGAATTTGCGATGTAGTAGCAGCAAAATCAACCATTTGGTTCTGCCCAGAACCGGTAACATCGAGTGGCAGATTTGCATTCAGGTGTACAGTGACTGGCAACGAGTAGTCGTTGTAGCTCACGTTAGACCAAGCAGTTGTAGTCAAACTAGAAACTCTTGTACGTTGTCCATATTGAAAAGGGTAAGTCTTCTTGACATCGTAAACCATCTTGACATCCCAACCTGAATTGTCATCACCGTTCTGAAACGTCATTCCACTAAGGTTTACATCTACCGTATCGTTTGAGACCTTCACGTAGTCTTCATATTCGGTTTCAAAACCCCGCTCATGTGGAATTGTACCTCTATCAACCATGGTTTTTGGAAATGGACATGACACGGAACCAGCTGTTGCTTTAGAAGACCAGGTTTTGTCTTTGTTAAGATCTGAAACTGGGGGAACTTCTTCCACGACCAGGCCACTTGCGGTTTTTCCTAGACTTTCAGGCATCACATCTTCAAAGAAGATCTTCGAGTTAACAATCAACGAACACTCATAAGCTGACGGAACAGGTTCAAGCAAAAACATTTGTGCAGAACTTTGCAGCTTTCCTGTTGTCGCGATAAATAGCTGAAGCAGGTCGCGGTTGCTCTTGGTGTGTAAAACATGGAATAGGAAGTTGGATGGTTGCAGGGACTTAAGCACTGAGATTTGCTTAAAATCAAGGGTGCCAAAATTGTAGACATCATAACCATCTCCCAAATTGGCGAAATAATCAGTCAAGACAGTGGCAACAACAGGTTTTGAAACGTCAACTTTAAAATTCTTGGGTTGAAAATGACCGCCCTTCAGCTTGATCGCAACATTATGCTGGCTTGACACGGAACCGGCCACAATAGAAAGGTCGACATTTCCAAGAATAGACGCACCATCACCCTCCTTTACGTCATAATGGTTAAATCTCTCCCACGACTCTCCAACCCAATAGTAACTCGCCCAGTGACCAGAAATGATGGGCAAATAAACACCGGCGGTATTTGAGTTGTTTAGTAGGAACTGGAGCTTCGGGGCATTAAACTTAAATTCGAAGGTTCGTTTGAATTTCTTGTGATCCGCTGTAACGCCTTCGCTGGAGTGTATTCCTGTCTCTCTCAGGAACTTAGGATTTCCTTGTCTGTCGCTGTACTGAACTTTCAACTGCTCATTAATTTGCTTGGCAGTCATGGAAAAAACAACGTCCCATCCGGCGCAAACGGACTTATTTGACATCATTTTGAGAACGTCGTCTTTCTTCACACTAGCTGGGGAATCTTCGAGGGAATTTGACGATGGTGGAGCCGCGGAGGTAAGTGTCGGACGTACAAGATACTGGCAGGATTTATTGTACAGTTCCAATGGAGACATCTTAGTTTCCTTCAACTGAGCGTAGATACGAAAGGTGAGACGTATGATGAGGCTATTATCAAACTTGATGCCTTTATTTGACTGGGTTTGAGGCAAAGAAACGTACCATTTGGAGAAGGGGGTAATGTTGGAAATCTTTCCACCAAAAGGATCTTGACCAGTTGTAGATTCAAATGCACGAGAAGCCTCTGCAACAGAGGATTTGACTTTTTGGAGCCCAGTGAATATTCGCGATGTCGTTTGAAATGTTAACGTTTCACCGTTAAAGCCTCGATCAAAGAAAGGATCGCCATCAAACACGAGCTCTGTGTAGTACTTGCCACTTTCGGTGGAAACAATGCCATCTACTTCGACCGCCACGCTTTTCACACGGACATAGTTGAATGGTCCAAACTCACGCTTGTTGATGTCGATGTTGAATGTGTAGCGACGGTTGTTTGTGATGCGTTCTGGTCGAACACCATGAATCTCGTAGATAATCGGGTGTTCTTGATTCTGAGGTGGTGGTTGAACTGTTAACCCCTGGTTGATGCTTTGCGACTGTCTCAAAATGGCCAGCTGCAAGCCCATCATCGTAAAAGACCCAACAGGAGTAGGTTGTCGGAGATACTCGTATTGCAAAGCTCTGTCCTGTATTATCACAGTGGAAGCCAATATCATCAGCATCTGACGTTGAAAGAATAGAAGCTGACCGGAAAGCCCAATTAAATCAATCTTCTCAGCGTCAAGATCCTCCGGTTTGGCATCAAGGTTAATCTTCAGCTCGTCCAGTCGTTTCTTCTGATCATGGTGAAGTGTTATTCGCTGTTGAGCTCCCGCCAAATCTGCAGCGATTTTTTGAATAACACTCTGAGATTCCAGCAAGGCTTTCCCACGTAAAACGAGAATTTCAAAAGCAGCAGAAAGTGTTGTCTTTGCCTGTACATCTGGTCCGGTCGAAAGAACAGCTTTAAAGTGAACTTGCATCTCATCCCATTCAAGTGTGGAGGGCGTGACTAACCCTTCTGGTCCCACGGTTTTCAAGGCATTAACAACTTTTTGGGGATCTTTAGGCAGTCCCTTGATGGCCCGATAAACTTTGATGACAGCATCGAAGACTTTGGTTAACTTTTGAATTTTCTGTACTGTTTTACCTAAGGTTGCGAGAGCTCCAAAAGCCGATGATGGAGTTACTAGGGCAAAACCAAGAGAAAAGATGCCAGATGCGATGTCGATAGCAGCCTTTAATGTCTGCTTCCTCTGCCATTCGGCGACAGCGTCTTTGTAATCACTGATGGCTTGATCTACAACGGCTCTCTGTTCGTTTAAGCGTGACTGTAGTTTCTTTGTTTCGTTGACGACGTTGTTCATTTCTTCCTCTTTATCCTCGAAGACACTATGAAACATATTTTCCAAACTTTCTTGATAGGTTGCCTGAGAGCCAATGTAGTTCTGCAGCAATTGGCCAGACTTGATGATATTTTCATTGAGAGCTTGTTCACGATCGATCTCACGTTCCTCGGCCATTCTTGCCCTGATCTGATTCTGGAAGTTCGTTAACTTATCAGAAGCTGTCTTAATGACACCCTGGACATTCTGCACAACATCTTTGTAAGCCTCGTACCGCAATAATGGAACAGGAACTCCAGATTCTCGAGTACTCGCAGCGACTTTTGCAAGATACATTGCTCTAGCTTGCAAAGGAACCAGTTCGTCGTCGCTCCCAGCTACTCCAGCAAGCCACAACAGGAAATGCTTCATCAACTCAATACTCTTCTCATTATTAGTAGGGTTGGCGAGGAGAAATTGAAGGCGAGCTTCAGCGGCAACCAGTGCAAACTGAATATCTGTGAGTCTCTCAATGACAACTTTCGACGAAGGGGACTCTCGAACATCTCGAACGACAGTCACACGTCCGTTAGTATATTCCAGCATCAACCCATTCATAATAACATACGACTTACTATTATCGGAGTTACTTATACGTAGAGCACCGTAAAACTCACCACAAAAGAGACGATTCTTGATTCCTTCAAAAGCTGAATCTGCGAGCTGAATATTAGGAGGTAAAGGGGCTTTTCCACCAGAAGTAATAACGTGTCCGAGGAGGGTGACATTACTCGAACCAGGGACACTAATAGATGTCTTTTCCTTCGAGAGCGAGCTTGGTATCTATAAATAATCGATTTAAAAAGATAATAGTCAGTGTATGGAAATTGCATTAGGAAATATATGGAAATCGCATGTTTTCTTGAAAACCTTGTCTACAGGATGTCCCCTCAAAAATAACCGCAACCAAAATTTCAAATTTTTGCTCTGAATTGAATCACGAACGTGTCATGCCAATTCATTGGTATTTGACGGATCAAAATATTTGAAAAGAACACGCACTGAATTTGTTGTTTTTAGACAAAAAGGATGAAAAACAGCATTCATGGCTTTTGCCGTCTTTTTTGTAATTTTTACATGAAACAAATCTTGATGATAGGGACTATAAATATAATCCAATTTCCATAATTTGAACGGGGTGCGAAATTGGTGTCGCCACCTTAAGTAATTCTGGAAGGCAAACGGTTGGCTATTTTGATCATTACAATATCAATGTACTGGCATGATATGTGATAGTTATTCCAGTCAATATAAAAACCAGAAAACTCCATTGAAGCTAGCGTAGTCATTCTACCAAATATAGGGGGGGGGAGGGCATATACATATAAATGTACTAGACACCTACGTTATCAAATGATGCTGTTTGGGTTTGTCATACAATTAAAATTTGCAAATGCACTAATATCAGTTTAATGCAGTCAAACGTTTTCCAAGGACGTTTTCCACACTTTTCGTGGTGAAATCATGGCTCTAACCCTAGATAGGTTCCGACAAAGTGACTAATTAGCCTGAAAACCCACTATTTTCCTATTCCATGTTTGAAATTAGCGGGCTTTGCAGGCCATAAAGTTTTATTCATCGTTCACAGCAGGCTTTCAGCATCTCTAATTCTCTATTACATAAGACAACATTCAAACACGATTTTTACACAAAAAATTACTGAATCAGTAAAATCTCTAAAATTTCACGAAACCATAGCAAAATCGAAACAATATGTAGACATCATGTCAACCAAGTGGTTTTTGTAATGAAAAATTCCTAATTGCCAAATTTCAGGTTTTAGTAAACTTATTCTCTTATGTGGGTTATTACTGCACCAAATCCTATCATGATAATGAAGTACTTCTCGCCATTTTAATGACTCACCTGAATTGCATTTGCAAATACGGTAAATTTCTTCACCACTTCAGGGAACCTGACAACAATGGCACTGAGGTCAATCTTCTCCTGCATGATGTTAATAGAAGGTGTACAAAGTGTGGAAAGAAGGCCATCACCGCCAATTGGGTCTGAATCCTGAAACACGGTGTCCAGATCATACGGGCAGTTGTTACTTAAGTATGGCGCCACGCCTGAACCATTTGCATACTTGGCGTACATAGCTGCTTTGAAGACCTGATGCCATATCAGCATGCGATAGTACTCAGCAAAAGCGCTAACAGATGCTAATTCAACTGAAATTGGAACAACTTTCTTGAAACTTGTGTTCATGTCGATGGCATCAGTACGGAGGTTTGGAGCAAAGATACTGTTCGTTCCAGAATAACTTTCATCACGCCAAAGGCCCTCTTTCAGGGATTTTTCCATTTCGTCGTCTTCACTCGCAATACAAATATTACTAGCAGCGGCAGCGTAACCAAAATCGCCATCATCACTCCGTGGGACGGTGAAGATAGAAAAGGAGAAGGATAAATCACCACTGAAATCTTCAGGATATTTTTCGTAAGACTTCTGAATAGACTCGAATGCCGGGGCACCGAAAGCAAATACCTGGAAAATCGAGTCACCAGCGGCAATGCTTGACACGAAGTGTGAACCATAGGTTTCATAGAAATTCAAATATCCTTTAGCGCCGTTCATGCTTACATCGGTTGACATCTTTTGCAGCTTCGCCAGTTTTTTGAGAGCATCAAGGGCGTCTGGTTTAAGTGTGTTGTCAGGATCTGGATTTCCAAAGATGCCTCTCTCGTAGCAAAGGTGGGTTGTTGTGCCTACCTTGCGGGTGCATCGAGCTAAAGCATAGGACCAGCCCTCTTTCGAAAGATCTATACCAAGTTGAGTGGACAGGTGTTGAAGTGCTTCCTGGCGTTCGATATTGCTCAATCCAGCAAGCATAAGAGCCCCAGATGGCCAGATAGATGGTGCACCGCCTTCACTGGGTTGATCTTCAAACCGCATTGGTCGCAGTTTTACTTGAAGAACGGCAGATAGAAGATCTTCAACGTTACGATGCAGGGTTATAACGGGACTGGACCATCTCGCGTCATAATCAGGATTCTTAACCACGGCTTCCTTCTCGAAAAGGGCGGGCTTGCTTGAAGTGGTGAATGGTACGGAATATATATCTGCCTTGTAACCAGTAAGAAGGCTTGTTGACTGGCCGAGCTTTACTTGAAAATCCAGAGACATTCTTAATACTTCCTTGTTTAGGTCTTGGAGATTTGAGCAACTTCTTGGTTTTCGAGCAACCTCGAGCAACTTTTCCCTTCCAGAGCAACTTTTACCTGTTTTAAGCACCAAATGAGCAATATTTAACTGTTGTAAGCAACAAATAAATAACTAGAGATGCATGAATAGATTAATTCAAATTTGTAACTTAATTAGATGACAATAAAATATTGATTATTGATGTGCAACCACAAATGTTAATTGAGCAGCAATGTGCCAGCTGGATTGATTACTCCTTAATATTACTTTGAAATTATGTTGCATAACTCGAAGTTCTTGAGCTTTAAATATTTCATATTGCTTCAATTTAAAAAGGGCGATTGGGCGCATTGAAGCTTAATAAGTAATTTAAACTGTGTGATAAAATAGTCAAATCATCACTGAGCACACAAAATAATGATTACTGTTTTTTCCGGTTTATAAATTTCAAAGTGCTTTGGTAAAGTCTGACTAGTATAAAGTGCATCTTTTACATACTCCAATTCTAGGATTATAATTTAGGATAATTATAGCTAAGTATGATGGTGGTTGAAAAACAGCTTCAAGGGTGTGGCAAAAATTGGGGAGGGGGGGGGGCGGGGTACGTACTGGGTGATTATTAACATCACAGTAACAGAGTATACTCCCCAAAAGTTATTGTAACATGAAGTACTAAGTCAGGGAGTCGATCACCATATGGTAACACGCAACACTATATTTCTTCTATTTTTTGTACAAAATGGTAAAATAGTGATACGATTTGTACTTTTAACTATAAAATTATCAATTGCCCGACTATATAAAGTAGGTATGTTATTATGTACTCTTTTAGCTTTTGATCAGTATTTTTATACTTCGCACGTGTTTTTGAAATGAAGTTTTTGAGATTTAATATGTTGTTTCTTAGTCTATGACGTATTTGAATTGAAGGTTAATCAATGTTGTATTGACCACACAGGATGACATACGTATTTTCAAATCCACAAACTATGCTGCATGCCAATACAACAAAAGCACTGAGTATATGCAAAATAGACACTGGCCCGTTTAAAAGGCTTTAAAACTCGAAAGTCTTGTCCTTTTTCGGTCTTTTGACTGTTTTTTCCTCCTGTTAACTTTAACAAATGAAAAAATTCGTATCGACAACAACAAACATCTACGACCACGCCTACATATTTTTGCATGTTTACAATTCTAATAATAAACAGCCAATCAATTTTTTATAGCAATTGTTAGTAAGCCCCGGATTGGCTGTTTAAAAATAGATTATGTCCCACCGAGTCTTAAAAGTTTGCAAAATTACAGTTCAGTTTCTGGCGTATACACAACCTCGTACCCAGGGCTCACGGCTGGTTGGTTTGGCCGTAAGCCCAGGGGCAGTCCCAGTGAACTCAATTCATTTACCTGGAACGTCTCATTGATTAGGCGGGAAAAAAGTGAAGCCAACTGCCAGATCACGTATTGATCACGTATGGATCACGTCAGTCATCCACGCCATCCGTACGTCAGTTTCAGTCCCCTTTCACGCTATCACTGCGCGGTTCGTACGTCAGTTTCAGTCCCCCACAACCTATTTACTGCGCGGTCCGTACGTCAACTGTAGTTTTGTATTATTTTTTTGAAAAAACCAACAGTTATTTGCAAAGCGAAGTAGTTAACTCCGCCATTTTATCGAAATGAAGAATAGTTGTGCTATTTTGTTTTCTTAACCTTTACTGGACAGCTAATTTGTATTCTTACAAACAATTTTGTCAAAATATTAGCGAAAAGACAGGGCCACAGAGTGTGTGTGTTTGGTGCGGGGTAAAAGTTCGAACTTTTATAGGCCAAAAAACAACAATCCTACGTAATATTTCATCTTTATAACATTCAGGTTGGTATATAGTCTTATCCAGATATACTTTCAAGTTAAATATTACCTTCGTATTGCCTAGGAAAGGACAAGCAGCCAAATATTTTCCATGAACCATGTTCGGTCATGCCTATTTTCAATATTTCAATAACATTATTTGCTGTTTATGTCCACCTACCTAAGGGAACAATATATACCAACCTCCATTTCTCAAAGTTTGAATTTCACGTTGAAACATTGATTTTTCTTTCAAGGTTTTATCTCAGTTCTGCTCGCCGAAACTTTGAGGCCTCATTTTTGGCAAAATTTTCACTAAAAAGCGAATTAACGGTCGAAAACGTTGAGCAAAAAGAATACTTGAACAATAATTCTTGATTTCGAAAACTTTAATATGTACATTTTTGTACATTTCATGTGAACACTTGCCGTTTTCAATTCACAAATTATGGCCATTCATGTCCACATTGTTTTCAGTCAGCGAACAAAAAACAAAGAAAGAGTGTGTATCCTAGCAATAGGATGGCGTGGCATTGCACCAGCAATCGCCGCCATTTTGCCAGTAAGTGTCGCACACGTCATCTAGTGTGTGCAATTCCTCACCGTTCGTGATTCGCGAGGCGAAAATCGTGGACACGAAAATGTTAGGGAAAGATACCTAGTGAGACATCTGGTTTAACTCTTTAATCTGTGGTTCCGCTATGTTGTCACATACCCGGGTGTAAATATCCGAGCAGAATTAGCACCTGCGTCGGCTCGCGGATTAAATTGATATAAACATACGTATACCGCTCTTTTGTACTGTAAAATTATTCATGAACGCTTCAATGAACTCGTCACTCATATTACGCAACATGAAGTGAAAGGGCGTGATTATAATATTATGTGATGTGAAATTCATCGGTCCACATAAGCATCTTCGGTCGGCAAATAAATGTTTCAAAACGTAATATAAAACTGATTCTAAAGAATCACCAACATATATAACACACATGAATACATTAACAGTCGGGTCTGAATAAATTAAAAATTATTTCAACTGATGACGTAACGTGTGGTCATAGCTCCTGCTTCAGTTTACATATTCCCATGAAACCACAGTCATAGAAAAGTTCAACGTGTTTTATAATGGTTAGTTCATGATACATTTTACTCCATTCCACCCATGACATATGAAATAAGCTGTCAAAATATTTATTCAGATAAGATTTCAAGTGTTCAAGTGTTTAAGAATTCAAATCCACATTTTGACTATTTGTTGAGCTAGCAAGCCTATATATACATATACATAAATTGGTGAAGGTGAATTCTTCGCTATACTTTTATAAGAACGACAAACTCCGAAAACTTTGCACTTTCTAAAAAGATTTATAGCTTAATTTACAACTAGCTATAAGATAATATGTGTTGAGCCACAAGGCCCAAAGTATTTTCACTGCTTTGCTTGTTCGACCATATCAAGTCTACAAACTACAAACCCCGTTTACATGAGACCGAGACGAAGTCAGAAGCAGAGCGGGATAAAAATGAGTCCAGCTTTTCGTTGTGAATTAAATTTAGGTTCGAGTTTATAGGTTTATTTTTCCAATCTATATTCAAGTCTGAACCTTCGTTAATTTTGTTCATATAGCGAGAAAGCGCTAAGAATATGTCGTTTGTTTACTCTTCGTTTGTTGTTTCACTTTGTGACCTGTTAATTTGTTTGTTTGTCTGTCTGTCTGTTTGTCTGTCTGTCAGACTATTACTGTGTCTAAATTCTGTTACGTCTGTGTAAGTTAATGTTATGTCGTCTGCATGTTGTGGAACCCCGTTATTGGAGATTTTATCTGTGTGGTCATTCCAGCCATTGTGTGTAATTCATGTTTAGTTTATATTTACTGTAAATAATGGCAAACTTATAAAATAAAATTTAAATTGTCAGTAGGTTATATGAGACCGGTACGAAAAGCATTACACACTCTATTGCGTGTATCAAAAGTGCAGTTGATAATTGATGTTGTTAATCTTGTCTACCGTTGTTTATTATCAGCGTTGTACCAAAATTCAGACCGATCTGAAAATAATTTGCGTTTACATTCATCCCGAATTCGTCCCAGTCTGAAGATAGTCGGTTAGGTCCAGCGAGCGGGAGGACTTCAGACCGGTCTCATGTAAACATCTATTATAAATAATACTATGACCGAAACGAAATCGTCCAGGTGTGACCTCGTAACCGGTCTCATGTAAACGGGGGCCTTTGTTTTTACCAAACCTGGTGCACTGCTCTCTAATTGTCAACCCTACAGATGTTAGTGGTGAGTTCTTATCTTTCATAAGTAAACGAGATTTATGTTACCTGTTAATCTGTATATATATAAAAGCTAGGATCTGCAGTACTGTGTGTTCAACCATGTCAAATCTGGGGAGTTAAGTGCTGAAGTCTAAATTTTCATTAAATATAGTGCACACTCTCTTGAGTTATCAAACCTATAGAGCTTGGTGAGAAGTTGTTATCCTTCACAGAAGTAAACGAGATTTTTTCCTTCAACAATCCAGTCCACTATATATATATATGGCTAATATGGGGATTCGTGGTGACTTCTGATCGTTTGGACAAGGAATAACTAGGCATAAGGTAGTTAAATATGATTAGACTTACCAATGTTGACGAATAGCGATTAATAGGTAATCTTTCAGGATTCTGCAACAAATTGATCTAGACGGCGTCAACTGTATTTCGAGTTTAATAAGGGAACACCTCAATGCGTCGGTATGTTTATTGTCTTCAAACATCTCGTGATTTGACGTCAGACAGTGAATATCCTTAGCACTGATACTAGAAGTTACTATCGCAAGGAAAGCGCTGCCGAAGCCTGGCATCAACACCATGTGTTGTGCGTGACACCACATCCTGACAAACAATCAGTTCAGAAACTTGCGCAATAAACAACCATTCCCGATTGCGCAATCATTTGACTATGTCGTACTGACGTTTACGCTCTTTTAGCGGTGTTCCATATCTTTTGTCAAATATATATAATGTGGCTTCTTAATATTTTTTAGTATAGTTTATCGATATACTTTTTCTTCCTGGGGGTTCTGGGGCTAGATTTTATAGACTTAAATATTTTTTTTAATTGAACATTCTGTGGAACAAACTCTAATGTACCACAGAATACCAGTGCAGAGATAAATAAGCAACGGTTTATCCAATTGTACCAGGATTTGGTGTGTCATGTTGTGTGATAATACTGTAGGATATTGCTAACTTAATTTAGTGGAAGGTAAATACTAAAATCAGTACAGCATACCAGCGGTGTAACCAAAGAATTAATACCAGGTGCAGAATCATCGAACTTCATACGGAATGACAACATACAGAATGATCGAACGACATGTGAAATCATCGAACGAAACGTGAAATGGGCAAACACATAATCATCTAACAACTTACATAATACTCATAATCATCGAACAACATGAATAATCACTAACCAACATGCATATTCATCCAACGAAATACAGAATCATCGAGCCTAAGCTTTCAATGGAGGACTACGATGGAGAACTATTTTCTTAACAGAAATAATAGGATTGAATGTGAAAGAAGCAACTTATTACTCACAAACTTCAACCGTTTGTTGTAATTTGTAAATTTTTGTACGTGTTATCGCCGACAAATTAAATGCATGTAATCCCAGAAAAGTATATGCATGTATACCTCTGGGAATTGCCAAAACGAAAAAGATATAGTCATAGGCTACTTCATTGGCTGCATTAAACAGCTAAAATATTAAAATACGTCATACGATATACCCATTTTGCTCTTCGCACATTGTACATTTGACTATATATTGCCTGCGACAAACTTATTTGAAATGCTACGGTCAGGGCCGTCCTCAGAAAAATTCTCAGGGGGGGTGTAAGGTCATTTCAACCGACTACCTAACGTCCTTGTACCGACTACAATCTTTCTTTGCTTCTCATAAAGGGGGGGGCGGTCACAATTGGTCACAATTTAAGTTTCATTTCCTTCAAAAATCTTTTTGTTTGCCGACTAAAATAGCACTTCTACCGACTGAATCTCCAAATATAATATATATCCCCCCCGTAGGACCGGCCCTGGCTACGGTCGCGAACACCCTTTGACCTCAAACTTTTCTAACGCATTGCATTGTGGTCGTGCATTGTGGTCGTGCGCTGTAGGTTCTGCGCAATACACTAATTTTCTCGACTGTGTTTCCACAATTTCATGTGGGAATTCCATACATGTGGTGGAAGAACAATATACAATAGATGTTGCGAAACTTTCAATTGATGTTTTCATGTTTCGTGACAAAAATCTGTACATTTTGTCTGTAAATCCAGGTCATCAACGTAATTGGCAAAGTTGATAGATAAATAAATAAATAAATAAATAAACAAACCTGGTACATTTAGTTTTTCACTGCTGCTTGGTGATGTCTCATCCTGGATTCCTGGCAAACTATACTCATCGCCTTCATCTCTTTCAAAACACTTGCTAGATTACGCACCTAACTGACATGCAATGTACCAAATATAATTTGTGTTGCATAAATCTCATGTTTCAAGAAGCTATAAAATAACAAAAGCCCCCTAGTCATAGCGTTCTAGGTGATGTATAATTTGTACACACAGCACAACTATCTCTCAAAATATCCGATTTAAGAATTAATCAATACAGCCAGAACAAAGAAATATGTCAATATCAAACGAGAAACTGTAAAATTAATGATAAACTTTGCTTAAATCTTACTCACCATATCAAAACTGATTTCTTGGGAGAAAGTTGAGATTCGAACGCTGGGACTACATTATATAGACACTTATGTATCGTCTGTAGATTTTTAGCAAAGCCAATGCTCAAAATAGCAGCCCAAATCAACGGAACAATTATTGCTCAACAACAAACAGCGTTTGATGGAGGATGTTGAAACCATAGCCATTATAATAGGCGTTAAAACTACAAGCTTTCTGCAGTCTTTGACACGATACTGAAAATGAAATTTCGAAACGAATGACTCGAGTTATTTGCATATATTTGACTTGATGAAGATCTTTAATTTCCCACGCACGAAAAGCTTTCTTTTATTTTTAAATTCAATCAAGTTCTAGATGAGCGCTTTTTTGAACAGTGTAAATTAAATTAAATAAATGCAGTACTTTTATTGGTTCGGTGGAAAACGCGGGATCGGGGGTGCGGGATCGGGGTAAAATTGCGGGGAGAATTGCGTTTTAATTGACCGACAGAAGGGCTACTCTAAGAGGAAATTTCTTCCATAAACTCGTTCATCAAATTTTAAAATAGTTCGTTTGATTTACACCCACTCTTAGTGAATTCTTGACTTATAAAGACTTTAAATTAGACCATCCATTTCTAGGGTCCTTTTCAGGGTTAATTTATAGTACATTTATAACTTTTCGAATGCAAGGTTTTTCTAAAAGAACGGAAATAATAGATCTATAAGAATCTCGCTTGAAATCTAGAAAAGCTCTTAAATACTCTCTTTACTCACTTCGCTCAAACGGGCCACCTTTTTCATTCTGGCCAGAGTAAGAACACGCGATTCATCATGTAAGTGCATAGTAATTGTATAGAAAAAGCTGTGTGAAATAACGCGAGTAAACTAAGAGTTACGATCGCAAGGAAAGTGCTGCCTCAAACAGGGATGTTCCAAGGGGGCTACTCAAGATTTTTTAATATTCGAAATGCAAATTATTATTTTATCTAGTACATAACAAAGAAGAATATTGCAGGGTGGGTAAAGGCAAATACTCATATCGATGAAAGCGCATGAGAACAAACTGCTCGCACTTGAAATGCGGTCCAGTCCTCATTTTCGGATGTGAAATATTTCAGGAAAAATATTGTTGATAATACAATGATTTGGACAACTCAACACACAAAAAATTCAAAGCTTTTATCAGTTTTATGTACATCTTGTCTCCTTGCAGTAAGACATAATCAATCGTTTTCGAGGACCACTTGATCGCTGATTCGCTCTGGGATATTCCGTGCCGATAACGCCATAAAGGAGCGCTGCTTTCTCCTGGAACGAACACTAAAACGCTCATGGCCTTGATGAAAATATTCCGCATAGCTTTATATACTGTAATATCAACACACCAAGCATGTAAATCTTTTATGAGAAATCTCTTAAGCCATCACTAATAATTATAACTGAACTGTCGTTAACATAACATTAAGGTAGTCTGTTTCTTCCTCACACTTGTTTATTTATAAAACGTTACAAGGCAATGCCAAGGTTTGCCATGATATACTGGCGATGTGATGGAGTCAAATGAGCTCTTATGACAATCGGGGACGGTGCAATGAATTCTAGAAAATTAAAATTCAGCAAATTCCCAATTTCACCCCCCAATTTCACCCCGACCCCGCGTTTTCCACCAAACCACTTTTTGTTAACCAACAAAACTATTATGGACATAAGTGGATTAGCTAATTACCATTTACTCATTTGTAAATAATGCTTAATGTGGCTCTGCGGGCGAGAGTATATCGCGCATATATTTGAATATATGAAGTCGCCTATTTTCCAAAAATAGCCAAAATCGACAAAATGTAAAGCCTATAATTATAAATCTTAAAAGTCAAAAACATAAATCTACGGCTTTATATTTTTGTTCATTTTGCCTATTTAATCAAAAACGAAAAACATGATCAGAAAGCGACCACTATAAGCCTGAGTTAAGTTCTATAAACCAATGTTACGATTAACTGATAATGTATGATACAATATATTCATAAATTAAGAATTGTAACATTGCATGTAAACATATATTTTATATACAAATTATTTATCTACATAACTAGATAAACGAAATTTCTAAATAAATATGAACTAATACTAAATTTACAATTCATTTAAAATTGCCGTGGTCTGTTCCTAATTAAAAAGCTCACTTTGCCATAATAATGACGTAACGATGACATCATCATAACGACGAGAATGTCGTGACGTCACGATGACGTAACCAAGGCGGCCAAAATGACGGTTTTGTGATGATGTCATCATGACGTCATCGTGGCGACATAAAGAGGGTGATGACGATTGCTTCACGATACGTCATGATGATGACGTCATCCTGATATTTACCATGATGGTATAATTTTGATGACGTCATGTTATGACGTCACAATCTTCTTCGTTAGGTCGTGGTCGGAATGATCGAATATGACCATTGCTGAACTGTAAGCAATAGAAGGGAAATAAGAATATAATACATACTAGTAACTTCATATAAATGTTAAGAAATACAGTACCTTGTCTAATTGATTTTCTTCATCGGAGACAAGACTTACATTTGATGGCGAATAGAGATCTAGAAATTACAAATATATCACAATTAGTTTGAAAGGCTCCATACTTGGTCCATTATTTTTCTCTTATATGAAAACCATCTCGCCAAAGCCGTGGACAATTCTAGATTATAATATATATGAAGTATAAGAACGTTTTTGATTGGCTGAAGGCGTTCTCAATATCTCCATTGAGCACGGCAAAAAGGCGCGTAAAAACTATATATTGACAGTGTTTATGTATATTTCACAATAACAGTCGTATCAATGGGTCGTTGGATCAGCCCTGTTAATTTAGGACCCCACTGAAAAACACGTCAGCGATGTGGGTGTTCTGGTTAAATATAAATATAATAATAATTTAATTTCATTTAATTATCGTTTTGTAATTTGACATCTCAAACCACGCTATCTTGAACTTTTTGTTGTCTCCATTGGCTGTTCGAGATAGCGGAGTTCCAGCCTAGTCCTAGGCTCTCTCTCGCGCGTTGTTAACTATACTTGATTCATAGGGGTACGTAGGGGTACCTAGGGTTAGGGAAGAGAGTTCTGCAGCACCTTGAGCGGTGACGTCACAGCTAACTGACGTCATACCTAGGGTCCCAGTCATATCCATTCATGTTGTGCAAGCTGTAGAACGACTAGGACTAGGCTGGCGGAGTTCTACTGTACAATCAAAGGTTTGTTTTCAACTTACTGTTATGTAGCGGAGGTCTGATTGGTTCCAACTTCCTGCCATTGCCAGGGAAACCATTTAAGGTGGCTGGTGGCGTTTTCCAAGCAATGGGTTTCAAAACGATTCCAGCGTCGCTATTTTCTCCATCGTCACTCGGAGCGGTTTGATTTCGTTTCGTTTTCTTCTTCTTTTTTCGTTTCCTTTTAGTTTCTGCTTGGATTCCATTATCTCTTGGCTGTTGAATGTTTTCTGGCAAAGGTTCTTCAGTTATTTGGTTTGAATTCGGTTCATTCTCCTATAAATGGTAGAAACTATATTCTAAATATTTTCCAAATAGATTATGACAGTAGATTCATTGTCAGGGATAACAGTTTAAACAAACCTGATGGAGCTATCCAGTATATATAAAGTTAGTTTAGTTTAGGTTTCCTCCTGTAGTAACACTGGATCAATAAGAGATGACCCTTACTGGAACTCTAGGGAGAATAGTTTAGAACTGATAGAGCTATCCAATATAAATAAAGTTAGTTTAGTTTAGGTTTCCTCCTGTAGTAACACTGGATCAATAAGGGATGACTCTTACTGGACCTCTAGGGAGAACAGTTTAGAACTGATAGAGCTATCCAGTATAAATAAAGTAAGTTTAGTTTAGGTTTCCTCCTGTAGTAACACTGGATCAATAAGGGATGACCCTTACTGGACCTCTAGGAAGAACAGTTTAGAACTGATAGAGCTATCCAGTATAAATAAAGTAAGTTTAGTTTAGGTTTCCTCCTGTAGTAACACTGGATCAATAAGAGATGGCCCTTACTGGACTTCTAGGAAGAACAGTTTAGAACTGATAGAGCTATCCAGTATATATAAAGTTAGTTTAGTTTAGGTTTCCTCCTGTAGTAACACTGGATCAATAAGAGATGACTCTTACTGGACCTCTAGGAAGAACAGTTTAGAACTGATAGAGCTATCCAGTATAAATAAAGTAAGTTTAGTTTAGGTTTCCTCCTGTAGTAACACTGGATCAATAAGGGATGACCCTTACTGGAACTCTAGGGAGAACAGTTTAGAACTGATAGAGCTATCCAGTATAAATAAAGTAAGTTTAGTTTAGGTTTCCTCCTGTAGTAACACTGGATCAATAAGGGATGACCCTTACTGGAACTCTAGGGAGAACAGTTTAGAACTGACAGAGCTATCCAGTATAAATACAGTTAGTTTAGTTTAGGTTTCCTCCTGTAGTAACACTGGATCAATAAGAGATGATCCTTACTGGACCTCTAGGGAGAACAGTTTAGTACTGATAGAGCTATCAAGTATATATAAAGTTAGTTTAGTTTAGGTTTCCTCCTGTAGTAACACTGGATCAATAAGAGATGATCCTTACTAGACTTCTAGGAAGAACAGTTTAGAACTGATAGAGCTATCCAGTATTAATAAAGTTAGTTTAGTTTAGGTATTCTCCTGTAGTAACACTGGATCAATAAGAGATGACTCTTACTGGGCCTTTAGGGAGAACAGTTAGAACTGATAGAGTTATCCAGTATAAATATAGTTAATTTAGTTTAGGTTTCCTCCTGTAGTAACACTGGATCAATAAGATATGACCCTTACTGGACCTCTAGGGAGAACAGTTTAGAACTGGTAGAGCTATCCAGTATAAAGTTAGTTTAGTTTAGGTTTCCTCCTGTAGTAACACTGGATCAATAAGGGTTGACTCTTACTGGACCTCTAGGGAGAACAGTTTAGAACTGGTAGAGCTATCCAGTATAAAGTTAGTTTAGTTTAGGTTTCCTCCTGTAGTAACACTGGATCAATAAGATATGACCCTTACTGGACCTCTAGGGAGAACAGTTTAGAACTGGTAGAGCTATCCAGTATAAAGTTAGTTTAGTTTAGGTTTCCTCCTGTAGTAACACTGGATCAATAAGGGTTGACTCTTACTGGACCTCTAGGGAGAACAGTTTAGAACTGGTAGAGCTATCCAGTATAAAGTTAGTTTAGGTTTCCTCCTGTAGTAACACTGGATCAATAAGATATGACCCTTACTGGACCTCTAGGGAGAACAGTTTAGAACTGATAGAGCTATCCAGTATAAAGTTAGTTTAGTTTAGGTTTCCTCCTGTAGTAACACTGGATCAATAAGGGTTGACTCTTACTGGACCTCTAGGGAGAACAGTTTAGAACTGATAGAGCTATCCAGTATAAAGTTAGTTTAGTTTAGGTTTCCTCCTGTAGTAACACTGGATCAATAAGGGTTGACTCTTACTGAACCTCTATAGTAGTCTAAATATAGTATACCTTTTCATAACTTATAAAAATGCATGGTGGGTGGAATTTAACCCACCCACCCAGCGCTAGAACCAGCCACGTGAGAGAAGCCACACAACTCACCACCACTTACCAAATTGGATGACCCAGGATGCTCCACTGTTTCATTACCATTGCTCCCCTCTTCCTCTTCTGTTCGATTTTCTGTTTTGGTTTTCTTCGTTTTTGAAATGTCTCTAACCCTAGGCAATACCTGGGCAAGCACAAATTATTTGTAGTAAGTGTTATATTTTAGACATTAAAAGTCAAGACGTTTGTCACACAGTTGCAAGTTTATGTGCATTCCACCTCTTTGACCAGGGCTCGATTCGTGCAATATGCAGTTGTCTTATTATAATTTCACCTCAGTCGCATGTGAGAAGGATGCTTCCAGTTTGACTCTACCAAACACCGCAGGTTTTCTCTAAATTCTCACGTGTTCAGAATACGGTTTGTGTATAATATTGAAACTAAACTAACATAATTATTAAAGTTTACATGATGATGGTTAAAGTTTAGTCTCAGCGAACTAGCCTTGTACACACGTAAAAATCTCACATCCTGTCAACAAGATGTGTTCGCAACAGACTTGTAGCAAGCTTCTTCAACAAGTTGTAACAATGTTGTCATTTTATCAAGTTGCTACAAGGTTGCCATTCACAACTTGTTGACAAGTTGTTGAATTGCAGGACGATAACAAGTTGTTGGAACAACTTGTAACAAGTCTGTTGAGTCAACAACCTTGAATCAAGCCGTTGACAACTTCTCAACAAGCTGGGAACAAGCAGTGCGAACACATCCTGATAACAAGTTGTTGAAACAGCATTGGTACAAGTCTGCTGCAGGCTTGTTACAACTTGTGCGTTGTCAACTATTCGTTCGAAATTATTTCAGTCCACGGAAAACCTTCAAATTTGTGTAACGTCAAATAAATTGATCTTACATTTCCAAAGACAACATCGTCATCATCCGAATCGATATTTTCATCATTTTTCGCAGCCTCCTTTTCCCGTTCAGTGCGCTCTCTGAAATACGAAAAAGAGGTGAGAGATTACTGGACATATGGGGGACACCTTGAAGGCGGGGGGGGGGAGGACATAGGAAAGCAGCTCTTTGTTGAGTAGGGCTTCCTTGCTTAAATAAAATAATAATAATATAGAGGAGGCTTGGAGCAGCTGCCCCCACAATTTTAAACTTAATGAAAATGTAAGTATATATGAAAATAGAGACTGAAAATATATATGAAAATAGAGACTGAAAATTTAATACTCGAGTTTTAATTAATATTTCATATTTTAAATTACACTTCAATTAATACTGATAAAGCTTTCTAATCTAACTTTAATTATATTCGAAATTTTCATAACGCCCATCAGTTTATATAATGTAGAATGTGGGCTCCAGTTTGGTAGCGATGGACAATTAATTTCACAAGGATTACAAGTCGATCAAAACTACCTGAAAAATACATTCAATAAGAACTTCGACGTTCCGAGCCAAAGCGCTTCGTCTGGAAGCTAGACGAAGAATATTCGCTCGAAACGTTGAAGTTCTTGTTGCATTTTTCAGGTAGTTTTATCCTGTAATCCCTCAACTATCTCTGTCGCAAACTCTTAATATATTTTTTCTCCTTTTTTTTATTATGTTCACCACTCTAAGATGGACGGAAAGCTTTCAATGGTTTTGCAAAGGTCGGTACGTGCCTATATTAACAGGCTTTGTGATTCGTTGCAGGTTGTGACAATACAAGACAATAAACTATAGAAATCGTTTTTCTAAAGAACGAGTCATAAACACTGACCACACTTTGTTACCGTGTTGCAACCCAATTGACAAAGGTTCCGAGGGTTAGTTAAGGTTAGTGCCTAAGGGATAGTTTTAGTGAGGGAGGAAAACCGTAGTACCCGGAGAAAAACCCTCGAAGCACAGGAGAGAACCAACCAATCTCAACTTACATGAGTTTATCAAGCACAGGAACGTTACCCAACCTGAGTAAATCCCTGCCCTCGACCTGCTCTACAGCTGGCTTAACTCAGAGGTAAGGGGCAGCGCGCTAACCGCATCTGCCCTTTGAAAGATAATCTCTACACTATAAATCTGGCCTATAACCAGCATAAATTTACACATCTAACAATCTTAAGTTTTAATATGTAATATTTTTGTCACAACAAATCTACGAACTTTCTTATCTTTCAGAATGTTTAAGATTTACACCCATACACCATTTTAAACGTCTTCCGATATCGTTTCAAGCGCAAACAATAGACAAATGGATTAGCGGCAAAATTAAGACAATATATCGCCACTACAACAGCGATAAGAATTCGGTTTGTCTCCGGACTTTCTTTTACAACTGTCTGCCAAAACTGAAAATAAATTGTCGCTGGTACCACAGTTGCTACAGCTATAATCACAATGATAATTATGGTGTTTAAAAACTTTTGTTCTTTCGCATTGTTACTGATTTGGGAATTTTTGTGGCTTTTGGTGGAAAGATTTTGCGAAGGGGAATTTTGGGTGATGTTAATCGTGGATCTGTTATGAATATCAAAACTATCATCTCGGCTTTGAGCACGATTAATCTGATTTTGAGCACGTTCATTTTGATTTTGAACACGTCCATCTTGACTTTGGGCACGTTCATCTTGAGTTTGGGCACGTTCATCTTGATTTTCAACACGTTCATCATGACTTTGAGCACGTTCATTCTGACTTTGAGCACATTCATCCTGACTTTGAGCACATTCATCCTGACTTTGAGCACGTTCATCTTGACTTTGAGCACGATAATTTTGATTTTGAGTACGACCATTCTGACTTCTAACACGGCCATTTTGACTTTCGACAAATTCAATTTCGGCAAACGAATTTCGCGTTTGATTCAAACAACTCATATTTTCAATACACCCAGCCTTGCTGATACAAGTTTCGCTGTCCATTGAAATGCTTTTGTTGGACGTACGTTCATTTTGCCTCGAACAGAACACAGCTTTTTTCCCAACCATGGATTTAGCCTGTTTCCTTAACGCAAAATAGGTTTTACCGTACAATACGCCTGTTAGTATTATCAAAACTGAACCGACGCCTGGTTTTACCATGGAATCACTTTCGTTGCGTATAAAAATGGTCTTTATTGCATGAACGGAACTCATAGACCAAATGAGAGCAATCCATATTGCCATTTTGTTACCACTCATAAAGAAGCGATGTTTAAACGGATAGGCGATCATAAGGTAGCGATCGAGAGCGATTGAGAATATTGTTCCCACTGATGAATAGAATGAAAAATATTGCAAAACGAGAACGATCTCATTTGCGGACTCTCCATAAAAGTTTGGCATGAATACACAGTTATACAGCAAATCAGATAACGCTAGATTTCCAACAAGATATGTAGCTGAATTTCGGAAGCATTTTAAAGGATCTTTGATAAAAGCAATCAATAGCATCAAATTCGCAAGAATTCCGGTAGAGCAGATAAAATATATTGGCAAGAAGTAAATATCGAACTCCTTTGAGAGAGGCATAATGTATGCGGCTGGGATGCTTCGGTGAAATAAAGTCGGTATTCCGGAGTGTAGATTAAAATATAATTGTTTTTTTATGAAAACACCATGTACGTTTAATTATTTATAGCAAAGCCTTCAATCCATATATTATAAGCCCGGTGTTTCATCAGTGCAAATAATATATATTTGATTAGAATTTCCGACTCAAAAGTAATGACTCGAGGAACGTTTGTCGAGGGTTGAGGGGAAATTCGCGAGTCTTATGAACTCCAAACAGACGAGGGATGACAGCAATGCAGACTACTTATAATGTATGGTTTCAGCATGATTTGATGGGGGGGGAGTGGGGGAGGGTGGATCACCACTGAGGACCCTCTACAAGGTCAAGGGTGTTATCTTGTCAGAAAAAAAATAAAAAATAAGATGGCCTAGATGGTCAAAATAGCCCATCAAATGGCCCGATATTATATTGATAAATGCCCTGTCAAATCCAAATATTGGATTTGATATGGGAATTGGCACCCCTTCTGCACCCCCCTTGGCCAAGGCTAGGAGGGATGTGCACCCCCCTAGGTAGACTCCACCCAGTCTAAACTTCGTGTGCCGAACGAACTGCGTGGGAAAAACACGCGACATGGCGACAAATATTTCACACGTGTAATGTTCTGAAAAGTGGCGCTTAAAAGAAACAAATAAATTTCAATAAACTTACTCTTTGGAATTCAGAGAGATTTTATCCGATTTGTAGACATTCTAATCTAACTTTAATTATATTCGAAATTTTCATAACGCCCATCAGTTTATTTAACGTAGAATGTGGGCTCCAGTTTGCTAGCGATGGACAATTAACTTCACAAGGATTACAGGTCGATCAAACTACCTGAAAAATACATTCAACAAGAACTTCGACGTTCCGAGCCAAAGCGCTTCGTCTGGAAGCTAGACGAAGAACATTCGCTCGAAACGTTGAAGTTCCTGTTATATTTTCCAGTTTGATCCTGTAATCTTTCAAGTATATTATTCGTCAGTTCATTTACACTGTCGCAAACTCTTAATATTTTTGTTCCTTTTTTTATGATGTTCACCACTCTAAGGTGGACGGAAAGCTTTAAAAGGTTTTTGCAAAGGTCGGTACGTGCCTATATTAACAGGCTTTGTGATTCGTTGCAGGTTATGACAATAAAAGACAATAAACTATAGAAATCGTTTTTTTTAAAGAACGAGTCATGAACACTGATCACACTTTGTTACCGTTTTGCAACCCAATTGACAAAGGCTCCGAGGGTTAGTTAAGGTTAGTGCCTAAGGGATAGTTTTAGTGAGGAAGGAAAACCGTAGTACCCGGAGAAAAACCCTCGAAGCACAGGAGAGAACCAACCAATCTCAACTTACATGAGTTTATCAAGCACAGGAACGTTACCCAACCTGAGTAAATCCCTGCCCTCGATCTGCTGTATAGCCGGCTTAACTCAGAGGTAAGGGGCAGCGCGCTAACCGCATCTGCCCTTTGAAAGATAATCTCTACACTATAAATCTGGCCTATAACCAGTATAAATTTACACATATAACAATCTTAAGTTTTAATATGTAATATTTTTGTCACAACAAATCTACGAACTTTCTTATCTTTCAGAATGTTTAAGATTTACACCCATACACCATTTTAAACGTTTTCCGATATCGTTTCAAGCGCAAACAATAGACAAATGGATTAGCGGCAAAATTAAGACAAAATATCGCCCCTACAACAGCGATAAGAATTCGGTTTGTCTCAGGACTTTCTTTTACAACTGTCTGCCAAAACTGAGAATAAATTGTCCCTGGTACCACAGTTGCTACAGCTATAATCACAATGATAATTATGGTGTTTAAAAACTTTTGTTCTTTCGCATTGCTACTGATTTGGGAATTTTTGTGGCTTTTGGTGGAAAGATTTTGCGAAGAGGAATTTTGGGTGATGTTAATCGTGGACCTGTTATGAATATCAAAACTATCATCTCGGCTTTGAGCACGATTAATCTGATTTTGAGCACGTTCATTTTGATTTCGAACACGTCCATCTTGAGTTTGGGCACGTTCATCTTGATTTTCAACACGTTCATCATGACTTTGAGCACGTTCATCTTGACTTTGAGCACATTCATCCTGACTTTGAGCACATTCATCCTGACTTTGAGCACGTTCATCCTGACTTTGAGCACGATAATTTTGATTTTGAGTACGACCATTCTGACTTCTGACACGGCCATTTTGACTTTCGACAAATTCAATTTGGGCAAACGAATTTCGCGACGTTTGATTCAAACAACTCATATTTTCAATACACCCAGCCTTGCTGATACAAGTTTCGCTGTCCATTGAAATGCTTTTGTTGGACATACACTCATTTTGCCTCGAACAGAGCACAGCTTTTTTCCCAACCATGGATCTAGTCTGTTTCCTTAACGCAAAATAGGTTTTACCATACAATACGCCTGTTAGTATTATCAAAACTGAACCGACGCCTGGTTTTACCATGGAATCACTTTCGTTGCGTATAAAAATGGTCTTTATTGCATGAACGGAACTCATAGACCAAATGAGAGCGATCCATATTGCCATTTTGTTACCACTCATAAAGAAGCGATGTTTAAACGGATAGGCGATCATAAGGTAGCGATCGAGAGCGATTGAGAATATTGTTCCCATTGATGAATAGAATGAAAAATATTGCAAAACGAGAACGATCTCATTTGCGGACTCTCCATAAATGTTTGGGATGAATACACAGTTATACAGCAAATCAGATAACGCTAGATTTCCAACAAGATATGTAGCTGAATTTCGGAAGCATTTTAATGGATCTTTGATAAAAGCAATCAATAGCATCAAATTCGCAAGAATTCCGGTAGAACAGATAAGATGTATTGGCAAGAAGTAAATATCGAACTCCTTTGAGAGAGGCATAATGTATGCGGCTGGGATGCTTCGGTGAAATAAAGTCGGTATTCCGGAGTGTAGATTAAAATATAATTGTTTTTTTATGAAAACACCATGTACGTTTAATTATTTATAGCAAAGTCTTCAATCCATATATTATAAGCCCGGTGTTTCATCAGTGCAAATAATATATATTTGATTAGAATTTCCGACTCAAAAGTAATGATTCGAGGAACGTTTGTCGAGGGTTGAGGGGAAATTCGCGAGTGTTATGAACTCCAAACAGACGAGGGATGACAGCAATGCAGACTACTTATAATGTATGGTTTCAGCATGATTTGATGGGGGGGGGGAGTGGGGGAGGGTGGATCACCACTGAGGACCCTCTACAAGGTCAAGGGTGTTATCTTGTCAGAAAAAAAATAAAAAATAACATGGCCTAGATGGTCAAAATAGCCCATCAAATGGCCCGATATTATATTGATAAATGCCCTGTCAAATCCAAATATTGGATTTGATATGGGAATTGGCACCCCTTCTGCACCCCCCTTGGCCAAGGCTAGGAGGGATGTGCACCCCCCTAGGTAGACTCCACCCAGTCTAAACTTCGTGTGCCGAACGAACTGCGTGGGAAAAACACGCGACATGGCGACAAATATTTCACACGTGTAATGTTCTGAAAAGTGGCGCTTAAAAGAAACAAATAAATTTCAATAAACTTACTCTTTGGAATTCAGAGAGATTTTATCCGATTTGTAGACATTCTAATCTAACTTTAATTATATTCGAAATTTTCATAACGCCCATCAGTTTATTTCTTGTTGAATGTGGGCTCCAGTTTGCCGCGATGAACAATTAACTTCACAAGGATTACAGGTCGCTCAAACTACCTGAAAAATACATTCAACAAGAACTTCGACGTTCCGAGCCAAAGCGCTTCGTCTGGAAGCTAGACGAAGAACATTCGCTCGAAACGTTGAAGTTCCTGTTATATTTTCCAGTTTGATCCTGTAATCTTTCAAGTATATTATTCGTCAGTTCATTTACACTGTCGCAAACTCTTAATATTTTTGTTCCTTTTTTTATGATGTTCACCACTCTGTAAGGTGCACGGAAAGCTTTAAAAGGTTTTTGCAAAGGTCGGTACGTGTCTATATTAACAGGCTTTGTGATTCGTTGCAAGTTATGACAATAAAAGACAATAAACTATACAAATCGTTTTTCTAAAGAACGAGTCATAAACACTGATCACACTTTGTTACCGTTTTGCAACCCAATTGACAAAGGTTCCGAGGGTTAGTTAAGGTTAGTGCCTAAGGGATAGTTTTAGTGAGGGAGGAAAACCGTAGTACCCGGAGAAAAACCCTCGAAGCACAGGAGAGAACCAACCAATCTCAACTTACATGAGTTTATCAAGCACAGGAACGTTACCCAACCTGAGTAAATCCCTGCCCTCGACCTGCTCTACAGCTGGCTTAACTCAGAGGTAAGGGGCAGCGCGCTAACCGCATCTGCCCTTTGAAAGATAATCTCTACACTATAAATCTGGCCTATAACCAGCATAAATTTACACATCTAACAATCTTAAGTTTTAATATGTAATATTTTTGTCACAACAAATCTACGAACTTTCTTATCTTTCAGAATGTTTAAGATTTACACCCATACACCATTTTAAACGTTTTCCGATATCGTTTCAAGCGCAAACAATAGACAAATGGATTAGCGGCAAAATTAAGACAATATATCGCCCCTAAAACAGCGATAAGAATTCGGTTTGTCTCAGGACTTTCTTTTACAACTGTCTGCCAAAACTGAGAATAAATTGTCCCTGGTACCACAGTTGCTACAGCTATAATCACAATGATAATTATGGTGTTTAAAAACTTTCGTTCTTTCGCATTGTTACTGATTTGGGAATTTTTGTGGCTTTTCGTGGAAAGATTTTGCGAAGAGGAATTTTGGGTGATGTTAATCGTGGATCTGTTATGAATATCAAAACTATCATCTCGGCTTTGAGCACGATTAATCTGATTTTGAGCACGTTCATTTTGATTTCGAACACGTCCATCTTGAGTTTGGGCACGTTCATCTTGATTTTCAACACGTTCATCATGACTTTGAGCACGTTCATCTTGACTTTGAGCACATTCATCATGACTTTGAGCACGTTCATCCTGACTTTGGGCACGTTCATCCTGACTTTGAGCACGTCCATCTTGACTTTGAGCACGTCCATCTTGACTTTGAGCACGACCATTCTGACTTCTAACACGGCCATTTTGACTTTCGACAAATTCAATTTCGGCAAACGAATTTCGCGGCGTTTGATTCAAATAACTGATATTTTCAATACACCCAGCCTTGCTGATACAAGTTTCGCTGTCCATTGAAATGCTTTTGTTGGACGTACACTCATTTTGCCTCGAACAGAACACAGCTTTTTTCCCAACCATGGATCTAGTCTGTTTCCTTAACGCAGAATAGGTATTACCATACAATACGCCTGTTATTATTATCAAAACTGAACCGACGCCTGGTTTTACCATGGAATCACTTTCGTTGCGTATAAAAATGGTCTTTATTGCATGAACGGAACTCATAGACCAAATGAGAGCGATCCATATTGCCATTTTGTTACCACTCATAAAGAAGCGATGTTTAAACGGATAGGCGATCATAAGGTAGCGATCGAGAGCGATTGAGAATATTGTTCCCATTGATGAATAGAATGAAAAATATTGCAAAACGAGAACTATCTCATTTGCGGACTCTCCATAAATGTTTGGGATGAATACACAGTTATACAGCAAATCAGATAACGCTAGATTTCCAACAAGATATGTAGCTGAATTTCGGAAGCATTTTAATGGATCTTTGATAAAAGCAATCAATAGCATCAAATTCGCAAGAATTCCGGTAGAACAGATAAAATATATTGGCAAGAAGTAAATATCGAACTCCTTTGAGAGAGGCATAATGTATGCGGCTGGGATGCTTCGGTGAAATAAAGTCGGTATTCCGGAATGTAGATTAAAATATAATTGTTTTTTATGAAAACACCATGCACGTTTAATTATTTATAGCAAAGCCTTCAATCCATATATTATAAGCCCGGTGTTTCATCAGTTCAAATAATATATATTTGATTAGAATTTGCGACTCAAAAGTAATGACTCGAGGAACGTTTGTCGAGGGTTGAGGGGAAATTCGCGAGTCTTGTGAACTCCAAACAGACGAGGGATGACAGCAATGCAGACTACTTATAATGTATGGTTTCAGCATGATTTGATGGGGGGGGGGAGTGGGGGAGGGTGGATCACCACTGAGGACCCCCTACAGGGTCAAGGGTTTTATCTTGTCAGAAAAAAAATCAAAAATAAGATGGCTTAGATGGTCAAAATAGCCCATCAAATGGCCCGATATTATATTGATAAATGCCTTGTCAAATCCAAATATTGGATTTGATATGGGAATTGGCACCCCTTCTGCACCCCCCTTGGCCAAGGCTAGGAGGGGTGCGCACCCCCCTAGGTAGACTCCACCTAGTCTAAACTTCGTGGGCCGAACGAACTGCGTGGGAAAAACACGCGACATTGCGACAAATATTTCATACGTGGAATGTTCTGAAGAGTGGCACTTTAGAAACAAATGCATTTCAATAAGCGTACTCTTTGGAATCCACTTACTCTACTTACTTTTTTGTTAGAAAAAT
The DNA here is from genome assembly GCA_016169945.1 of Trachythela sp. YZ-2020. Taxonomy (NCBI): domain Eukaryota; kingdom Metazoa; phylum Cnidaria; class Anthozoa; order Malacalcyonacea; family Clavulariidae; genus Trachythela; species Trachythela sp. YZ-2020. The sequence continues at coordinate 683,688 of JADLSH010000162.1, read as the reverse complement.
TTCTTCGAATATTAAAGGCGATAAAGATTGAGAATATCAATTTTACAAATATATCCCGCGTGTTTTTCACGCATTTCGCCCCGCGAGGTATTTCGACGGGCAAACATGCAACATTTTCTCCAAATATCGACCAAATATATAAGTGGAAAGTTCAGAGTTTGATTTATTAAGCAAAAACAACACTCATAAGGATCGCTAGGTATATCTTAGCAAAGGAAGGAAAAGCAGTTAAAACAATGATTTGGATGGAAACTGGAAGGAATATTTTGACTCCAGTATATGCATATTGCAAATGAACATTGGCGTATATAATGGGGCTTCGGTGGCGAAGTGGTTAGCGCACTTGCCTTTCACCTCTAAGGCCGCGGGTTCAAGTTCAAGTCTCAGTGAGAACTTTCTCAATGCGACTCGAACCCAGTGCTCAAGTGAAAAGAGTAAAGTCAACGCTCTGCCGAAAGTCGTGGGTTTTCTCCGGGTACTCCGGTTTCCTCCCACAGGGAAAGTTGACAGGGTGGGTTAGGTTAAAGGGCCCACAGTAATTGGCATATGCTGTTGTGGTGACCCTGCCCTAGTTGGCGAAGCTAAATAAAAATATATATAAAAAAATACAGCTCCAGTCCTCCTAGCCTGTGCACATCCTGTATTACACTGTACTACAGTCACAGAATAGGAAATGACCAGAAAGGCCACTCAGCAGTGCAACGTGACCCCCTATTTTTATGCAGTTATCTGGCCAGAATAATGGCGGACCAGCCAGTTCAGCGTATTTATTGGCCAGAAAATGCAATTGACTGGCTAGAATAATGGTAATGAATAAGCGTAATGCGACATGCGCAGCGTCAAAAACTTCAAAGGTTCGGCCTCAAGGGGCCCTTCTAGTCATTTCCTATTCTATGCTACAGTGTAATACAGGATGTCCACAGGCTACAGTCCTCCACTCTCCAGTACAAATAGCCACTTCGTTGTTATAATCATGAATCTTTGATGTTATGAATCATTTGATGTCATGAATATCCGATGTTGGAAACGCAATTTCAAATCTTGATTGATTTTAATTGAAAATTTGTTAAAAACAGTTATTAAGTTGGGCTGAAATAGACACAGCAGATAGCACTCTGACGACCCGAACGCGCCTGTGCGCAAGGGAAGTGTCCAAGATACGATGATATATATAGCAAAGTGTTTTGCTACTAAATATACATGTATGAATCTGTACAGGCGCTTTCGCTACAAAGTTTTCATGCTCAAATAGTATACACACGAATTTTTAAACAAACTGACCGTTGCAGAAGTTTTTTCTGACTGTATAATTTGTACTCAGAAAAGTGTCCATGATAAACGGGGTAATATTTTCTGCAATTTCTGCACAGAGCCATGTTATATATAGCAATATATAAGCACAGAAAAAACAGCGAACATGGCCCGCGTTTCACTTCACCGATATTATCATTCTCATTCATTTCTTTGTCGCCTTCTGGGCATGTTTTGCAAGAAAAATATCGACAAAGTAAAACGACATTCATCTTCGCAACTGATTTCTCTATTGTCTATACAACAAACTTCGGGTCTTTAGAATCAATCTACCGGTAAAAGTATCGCTATAGTCATCCCATCGTCCAATGTGACCGACTCTTCGCCAAACACCACAAAAATCGTCTACTTTCTGCGACAAAGCACGACAAAGAACGTCTTGCGATAGTTTTTCAATCGTAGGAAATAAATAGTAGGATTAATAGCAAAATTGAGACACAACAATGTTAGTAGGATACAATTGAGATTATTGCTCTCCATATCCGAATCTACGTCTGACCGAATCTGAGCGTAGATTGTAGCTGGAGTTAAGCTTCCCACAGCAATAACTGCGACGATAATAACAGTTCTTAGAAATCTTACTTCGCTGGCGACACGAAGTCTATGGGCTTGCCTCTCTTCTTTAGCTTCAAGAAACTTAGCCTGTCTCTTCAGCGATATGCATGTGAGACTGTACATAAACGCTGTTAGCCCAATAACCACTGCCAAAAGTACATACTTAAATTCGTTCATGTCATCAAGCGTACCGGTTAAAACATAACACAATGGACTTAAAATGCTCAAGAGCCAAATTACCACAATCCAAATCACAGCCCTTTTGCCACTCATTAAAAAACGGTGTTTAAATGGATGCGCCACCATTATATAACGATCAACAGCTATTGATAAAATCGTCAGGAGCGACGCATAGAACGATGTATGCGCCGACAAACGCGCATGGGGCTCGTGCGAACCAAATGTCCCGAAAAACTTTTGTAATACAACAGAAAGATCGCAAACAGCCAAATTCGCGACCAAATACGTCGCCGAGTTTCGAAAACATTTTAACGGGTCTTTTACCAAGCACACTAGAAGTAGAACTTGTGATATTGCTCCAGATATACACACAATATATAGAGACCAGTAAATAGTGTTGTATCCGTCGAATATACTGGGAGAAGCCATATTTAATATATCGAGTTTATAAATTTCTGATTTCTCACAAGAAATATCATGAACGCTTTAAACACAGACGGTAACATCTGCCGTTTTGATTTCAGTTGAAGTTTGCATATATACTAATGACAGTTTTCAATAAATCTTTCAGTCTTAAATTTAATATCACCGTTTTAATATTAGTATTGAATTATTAAAAGGTAATTTCGTGAACATAGTCATACATACAGTTGTCAAATCGTCATTCCATCAATTACGGAATATTGCTAAGATCCGGAAATATGTATATCAGTGGAAATCATTAAGACCTTGTCATTTCGAAGATCGACAATTGTAATTCGCTGATGTTTGGTTTACCTAATTACTTGATATCAAAAGTTGCAAAATGTCCAGAATGCCGCAGCCCGTGTCAGAGTTGGAGCACGAAAATATGATCATATCACGCCCGTTTTAAAAGAACTACATTGGCTGCCTATTGAACTGAGAATAGTATTTAAAATCAATTTACTGACTTATAAATGCTTATATAATTTAGCACCCAAGTACCCGAGTGATCTGCTGGCGGAGTATAGTCCTGGTCGAACTTCGCGTTCTAATGTGAATATGAAGTTAGAGACACAGAAATACAATACTGCTAATTATGGCCTGAGAGCTTTCTCTATACATGCACCTAGACTTTGGAATGATCTACCTAACTTTGTAAGATTAGCACCAAGTGTACATGGTTTTAAATCTAGACTGAAAACACACTTGTTTAAATTCTATTTCTGTTCTTAAATGAATAGTCTGGATGTACATATTTTATTAATAGCTTTAACAGATTTGTATTTTTCAGTGATTGATGTAATTAGCTGTAATTGTTCTTAATTCTTCTTCTAGTTGAACTATATACCATTGTAAAGCGCATAGATTTTTTCTCTATTATGCGCTATATAAATTTTTGATAATAATAATAATAATAACACGCGTTCCAACCTAATGACACTTGGTTCATGACTGCGTTTCTAAATCGGCAGAACAAACTATAAAAAGTATGTTGTATAGTCTAAAATAATGCTAAAATATAGAAATTTTAGATGATACACCAAGCGAAAACGAGGTTTGAAGATCAGTAAATTTTGCTTAAATTGCTGCAAATATGGTATCAATGTAATAGCATCATTAACCCATTATCTTGCAATGCGCCCAGATGCGCCCATGCAGATGCGCCCTACTTTAGTATTTTACAGTGTCTCTTGTTAACCCATTATCTTGCTATGCGCCCAGATGCGCCCTACTATAGTAGAAGGTGTTTGTAGAGTGGAATATTCGAACGAAAATTTATATAAATTTTTTAGACCTAGCCAGGAGCAGTTGCGAAAAATGCAACTTAGGCAAACAAAGTGGCAAAAATTGCGACAAATAAGTTTGTTTACAAGGCGAGTGCATGTATAATCCGTAAGAAAATATACTTTCCACAAACCTTTCCTCTCTATTTTTTTTTACTCTTTCAAAACGTTCAGCCCTTATCTTTTTATCTGCTTCTTTCTAAAATAAAAACAACGAATGTGGTCGATAAAGAACCAAGCCTATATAATTCGGACAACAGACAAAAAATAACCGAAACTTCAATATTACTTTGTACACATGGAAAGACGCACAAGTTGTAACAAACCTGCAGCAGACTTGTACCAATGCTGTTTCAACAACTTGTTATCAGGATGTGTTCGCACTGCTTGTTCCCAGCTTGTTGACAAGTTGTCAACGGCTTGTTGACAACTTGCTACAAGGTTGTTGACTCAACAGACTTGTTACAAGTTGTTCCAACAACTTGTTATCGTCCTGCAATTCAACAACTTGTTAACAAGTTGTGAGTGACAACCTTGTAGCAACTTGATAAAATGACAACATTGTTACAACTTGTTGACAAGCTTGCTACAAGTCTGTTGCGAACACATCTTGTTGACAAGATGCGAGATTTATACGTGTGCAGTTCTGTAAATTTCTGTATTGCTGAGCAACATACCTGTATTTCGACTTCTTTTTGTACTCTCTCCGTCAAAGATGCCAAATCTTCATTCATAGTTTGTAACAACCAATTCAAACCTTGAAATATTAAAAGGTGGCGTTAAATTAATTCTAAAAAATAAAATTAATAAATGAAAATTTAAAAGTGATTAGTACATAGTACATTAGTACTTGTACATTGTAATGAAGCGATCTATTATTGGCTAAATTATAGAATAACCGTCCATTTTGAAATGTATTTATGCAATAAAAATAATTAACATCAAGCTCGAGCGTGGGTGTGTTGTTGTATGTACTATATATTATGCATTTATGCAAGCTTACCATCCAATCGGCTGCCTGGTTGAGTGGCAATTGACCATGCGTTAGCTTGGCTAATAGCTCACTTTCGTGCTGCCTGCCATATCACACAGAACTTATTTATCACCCACCCTCCCTCCCTCTCTTGGGGATGGTTGGTTCTTTCCCAGTGTTACATTCTTAATGTGTTTCCTGGTCGTTGTAGAGCAGAAATATTGGTCGGAAAACTGGGGAGCTTGGAGGATCTGCATAGTGGCATTTCCCGGGGTTTCTCGTTTAGCTGGCGTTTCCCGGTCGCTGTAGATCGGAGGTGTCTATAGCGTTAATTCGTATTGGAGGGTTGCATAGCATTGCGTTTCCCGGTCGCTGTAGATCGGAGGTACCTGTAGGGTTAATTGCTTGGGTATTGGGGGTTTTGCATAGCATTGCGTTTCCCGGTCGCTGTAGATCGGAGGTGCCTGTTGGGTTAATTGCTTGGGGTATTGGGGGGGGGGGTTGCATGGCATTGCGTTTCCCGGTCGCTGTAGATCGGAGGTACCTGTAGGGTTAATTGCTTGGGTATTGGAGGGTTTGCATAGCATTGCGTTTCCCGGTCGCTGTAGATCGGAGGTGCCTGTGTCGTTACATGGAGTCGCGTTATGTATATTTTTTGCTTGCTGCCCATCGGTTGCACCCCTGTCGGTTACTTATTATGTGTGTTTTTGTCTGGTTATACTGTCCGTTTGTTTGTGGTAGTAGGGGGTGCAGACTGGCGTTGCTTCAAGCACTGTGTTGTCCTGGTTTTATGTTTTCTCGTTGTCACTGCTGACCGCACCCGCTCGTCGGGCTTGTTCTCCGGCTATTCTGGATGAACTCTTAGTTGGGTTTGTGGGGGTTTTTTCCAAGTTTGTGTGCATACTATTTTTCGTTCCATGGTTGATCTCAGTTTTGTTTAGGTCGTCATTTTTCTAGGGATTTTGCGGGTTTTGTGGGGTACCTTGAGGATGGGTTGCATGATACAGCAGGGAGTACATTTCTATTGTCTGTCTTTGTCATCAATCCTGGTAAGTTCATAGTATATTTTAGTAGTTCGGTTCCACAGTAGTGTGACAGTAGCTCTGTCCATGGAGAGGGTAATTCTCGGCATCATCATTTACATTTAGGCAAATCGGGATGTTGGGATGGCCTGAAGTTTCTCTACCTGCAAGACAGCTACACAGGATAGAGTTCGTGGTTGCCCGGTTTGCAGGGATTTGTGTGAACCCTCTCCAACAGAGCTACACCCTCCAAATACAATTAGGCCATACCTTTGCTAGTGCGAGACACATTGTATATATCAGCCTTGTATTGAGACGAGGGATTGTATGTTAATAGTCACTTATCTACTGTATAATCAAGCATTTTGTTACTTTTGTAGATGGTAGATAGAATACTCGAACGAAAATCTATATACATCAAAAAATCCTTCTATTGTACTCATAACACACCTTCTATCACTAGTGTATCGAACGAGATGCTGAGAAGAAATCTTGATATTTACCTATACATTATACTGGCATCACTCCCATCATATATACACGAATTTGCTGTTAATGCTCAGCAACTGGACTCTGTAGCTCAGTTGGTTAGAGCGCTGCACCGGAATCGCAGGGCCGCAGGTTCGATTCCTGCCAGAGGGCCTAAAGTTGCATTTTTCGCAACTGCTCCTGGCTAGGTCTAAAATGTATATGAATTTTCGTTCGAGTATTCCACTTACAAAACACATATTCTATAATCGCTCCGAGTTATCTTCATATATGAATGGTTCGCTTACTTTGTAGAAAGAATGTGACAAACCTTTCTTGAGTTGACTGTCGATCTTTCTACCACCATTTAGTAATGCTGTGCATTGAAACTTGAAGAAAAAGATATGAAAAACTAGAGTTTTTGAACTTTAGCAACTCGACGTTTGGCAACGTTGGACCAATGGAACATTACTCTTACTGGACCTCTAAGGGGAACAGTTTAGAACTGATAGAAATATCCATAGAGCTAGTATACTTTAGATTTCTTCCTGTAGTAACACTGGATCGAAAAGCGAAGTATAAATAAAGTAAGTTTAGTTTACCAGGTTTCCCTCCAGTAGTAACACTGGATCAATAAGAGATGACCCTTACTGGACCTCCAAGAAGAACAGTTTAGAACTGATAGAGCTATCCAGTATAAATAAAGTTAGTTTAGTTTAGGTTTCCTCCTGTAGTAACACTGGACCAATAAGAGATGACTCTTACTGGACCTCTAGGGAGAACAGTTTAGAACTGATAGAGCTATCCAGTATAAATAAAGTTAGTTTAGTTTAGGTTTCCTCCTGTAGTAACACTGGACCAATAAGAGATGACTCTTACTGGACCTCTAGGAAGAACAGTTTAGAACTGATAGAGCTATCCAGTATAAATAAAGTTAGTTTAGTTTAGGTTTCCTCCTGTAGTAACACTGGACCAATAAGAGATGACTCTTACTGGACCTCTAGGGAGAACAGTTTAGAACTGATAGAGCTATCCAGTATAAATAAAGTTAGTTTAGTTTAGGTTTCCTCCTGTAGTAACACTGGACCAATAAGAGGTGACCCTTACTGGACCTCTAGGGAGAACAGTTTAGAACTGATAGAGCTATCCAGTATAAATAAAGTTAGTTTAGTTTAGGTTTCCTCCTGTAGTAACACTGGACCAATAAGAGGTGACCCTTACTGGACCTCTAGGGAGAACAGTTTAGAACTGATAGAGCTATCCAGTATAAATAAAGTTAGTTTAGTTTAGGTTTCCTCCTGTAGTAACACTGGACCAATAAGAGATGACTCTTACTGGACCTCTAGGAGAACAGTTTAGAACTGATAGAGCTATCCAGTATAAATAAAGTTAGTTTAGTTTAGGTTTCCTCCTGTAGTAACACTGGATCAATAAGAGATGGCTCTTACTGGACCTCTAGGGAGAACAGTTTAGAACTGATAGAGCTATCCAGTATAAATAAAGTTAGTTTAGTTTAGGTTTCCTCCTGTAGTAACACTGGATCAATAAGAGATGGCTCTTACTGGACCTCTAGGAGAACAGTTTAGAACTGATAGAGCTATCCAGTATAAATAAAGTTAGTTTAGTTTAGGTTTCCTCCTGTAGTAACACTGGATCAATAAGAGATGGCTCTTACTGGACCTCTAGGGAGAACAGTTTAGAACTGATAGAGTTATCCAGTATAAATAAAGTTAGTTTAGGTTTCCTCCTGTAGTAACAATGGATCAATAAGGGATGACTCTTACTGGACCTCTAGGAAGAACAGTTTAGAACTGATAGAGCTATCCAGTATAAATAAAGTTAGTTTAGGTTTCCTCCTGTAGTAACACTGGATCAATAAGAGATGGCTCTTATTGGACCTCTAGGAAGAACAGTTTAGAACTGATAGAGCTATCCAGTTTAAGTTTTCTTCTGTAGTAACACTGGATCAATAAGAGTCAACCCTTACCGGACCTCTAGGAAGAATGTTAACAGCATTGCAAAATTGGTACTTACAACTTTGTAACGACTTTCGCATTTCTTAGCTAACTGTTCTAATTCAAACCGAAGTTCTATATCTTGTTCTGATAACGCTCCGTCTAAATCTTGCTTGTTTGCAAACCTATAAAAATACTTTGTTAGAAATCCAGCAATGCCATACTGGAATGGCTGGCCCTCTGAACGCAGGATTATGCCCAGGACCAAGTACATGCTGGGTAATTATCATTCCTACTTACACAACAAAAGGTTTGCCAGCAAGTCTTGAATCAGACAATGCTTCACGTAAAACTGTTCTCGAATCAGCAATCCTATCATGGTCGCTTGCATCTACCACAAATACAACACCATATATCTGAAATAGAAAATATTTTATTTAGTTAAATACTAGGAATTAGCATCGCAAGAAAAGTGCTACCTCAAACAAGCGTCAATATATTGATTGGAGATATATTGGAGTACGACATGAAAAACATTATATTTTTGTAATCTGCTTTCACAAGGGAATCGCACGTTTCTCCAACGTTTCTGGAGAGAGAGATTTAAACGACAGAGTATTGAAATATACTCACTTTGAACTTAAAGCAATTTTTGGTAGGAAAATAAATGACCGAGGCTGATTGAAGGTTATATAGATGTACTGACTACATGTTTTCAAAACACAAATGCTCAAGAAATGATGTGTTTTATAACAAAATTCTATATTCTATATTTACTATGATACTATATATTACTTTTAAAAGGTAATCTAAGTTTTTTGCGTTAGGTTTGGCAAAAACGTAGCTTTTAACCACATTTGAAAATTATGCTGACGTCAGCAATAACAATTATTCAAACCTTCATAACTCGCGAGGGAATCGATTTGAAATTTGTTATGAATACTTGTTATAATGACATACAAAACATGTTAAACAGCCAGCTTGATAGGTTGCGCATTCAAGATTTTAGAATTTAGTCATGTGATGGTGCAAAACCAATCTATATAGGCCTATAGAAAATATTTTGTCAGGGCTGGAATTTGCCTATTGGGGTGGAATTTGCTTATTGGAGTGGACATCAGTTTTTCAGGCTGACAGATCTGACTGTCAGAAGGTCACTTAATAGTGTTCACATGTTCCAAAGAGTTTAGGCTTGATTGAAACAATGGCTTCCCATGCCTATGTCGTGGCTGACAGTACTTAAACCAGGGATGTTTCGTTCTGTACCGCTATATGGGTCTTCGGTGGCGCTTCATGGGGCTTCGGTGACGCAGTCGTCAGAGCAAGCGCCTTTCACCTCTGATTCTCGCTGAAGACTCTACTCATGTGAAAAGAGTAAGTCAACGCTCTACCGAAAGTTGTGGGTTTTCTCCGGACACTCCGGTTTCCTCCCACAGGGAAAGCTGACTGGGTGGGTTAGGATATATAGATTAGGAAAGTAATATCAGGGTCCGAATTATCGCTAAAAAACAGCCTCGCAATTTCTTTGAAATATTCTCTCGTTAGTCGGTTAGAATACACATTTTAGGACTCCCCCTCACAAATTTTTAGAACATCCATAAAACGGATGTGCACGCATGCGGTGAGTTTGCTACGGCCTTTAGAACGTGCTTGTAGTCATTTCGCGTTGAATAAAGACGAAAACGAAAGGTAATGTTTTATAATTAATATCTAAAGGTAATTTGATATCTAACAGTAATGTTAATTTTTTAAGCCTTTGTACTATTTTATTTTACAATTCATCGCATTCTTCACTTTCGTCCTCTTCTTCCAGGTCTGTTCTAAACACGAGTTCCAAAATTAAGCTTCATTTTTCACTCTTCAGTGTTAAAACTCTAAAAATATGCATGCTCAGATGCTCTCACCTTTGTATAAACATATCGGCGATGCGTGACAAGTGATTATCGAAGCCATCTCGCTATCTTGCGTGTTGAAAGCTGTGATGTCTACCTAAAGGTACGTTCACACACAGCGATTTGTCGGGCCGATTTTACGTTTTGCTGAATGTTAATGACGAATATTTTCAGGTGATGATGTCACCAGATGACGTTTGCCACGTATTTTTCAAATGTCATTAACGTGCATCTGAAATCGACCCGACAAATCGCAACGTGTGAACGTACCTTAAAGTGCCTATGCAACGAAATTTTTGCCTCATTTTTTATTGTTTTGTTAAAAATTACAGCTCCAATGATGAAGAATGGCGTTTACAGTTTATTCATATCTCATCTCATTCCCAAGTTATCGCACTTTGTATATTTTGATTTGTGACGTCACTAGTTGTGCTTGAGATAGTGGCAATAACAAGAAAATCTGATATCTTGGTGATGATTTAATAAAATTCAATGAAACTTGGCACACTCAGTGGGTGCACCCACGTGAGTATTTTGGAGTGGTCATGTGGTTGTCATGGCAACACACTAGTCCCCAGTCTCTTCACTTCCTTTTTCCAAATTTCCTCCTCTAAACTTCGTGCAGAGGACGTTTGCTTATTTCATAGGTTTAAACTTGTCACAACACCTATACATACTATAGTAATAAGCGCAAATTGCAGGAATTGGTTTTGATTTCGTTGGAGACAGATCATATAGCAAATGCACGAGAACTCGAGAAGGGACTAGTGCATTGCCATGACAACCATAGAAACAACCCAAAATGGTCACTTAGGTGCACCAACTAAGTGTGCCAAGTTTAATTGAATTCTACTAAATCATCACTAAGATATCAGACTTTCTTGTTATTGCCACTATCTCAAACACAACCAGTGACGTCACAAATCAAAATATACAAAGTGCGATAACTTGGGAATGAGATGATATATGAATAAACTGCAAACGTCATTCTTCATCATTCGAGGTGTACTTTTTAACAAAACAATAAAAAATCAGGCAAAAATTTCGTTGCATAGGCACTTTAACACACAGGACTCGAATGTCTGAGTGACTGAGACATTCCAATGTCTGAGAAACAGGCCGCGGTCATAAAAAGTGAGAGATACTTTGCACGAATGTCTGAGACATTCCAGTGAAACGGAAAACAGCTGGATATCAAGCATCGCTAAATGAGCTTCGCAACTTTTAAAAAAATTGCTTTGCAATTTTTCACAATATTTAAATCGCTTCGCAATTTGCGATTTGCAAAGCACTAATTCAGACTCTGAATATCACAATTGTTGTAAAAATATATAGTGTAGGCTAAGTACGTAATATGGTAAGCGAGATACTTGATGTAATCGGTCACTCAAAAGCCCCGACGGGGAGTGAGCTGAATAATATATGTATGTATGTATGTATCTATTGTACATAGAAATTAAATAAGCTGAAATTTGAAGTTCATTGAAATTCCAATCAAAAGGGCGTGCCAGCAAAATGCTTTTCGACTGCCCTTACATTTGCATTGGCCCTTCTGCTCTACCATTGCTCTGGTGTCCCTGCAGTAAACCCCAAGATAAACAGCAATAGCTACCTCAGCATAATAATCCTTCCATATTCCTCTGATACGCGGCCCTCCGCCAACATCATATGCTGTCACTTTGAAATTTAACAACTTAAAATTTGCACTGGAAAATCCAACAGTTGGAATTGTTGCCTCCTTTGGTTCTAAAAAGAAAAATGAAAAATTCTATGTTTAACTAAATTCTTTTTCTTTCAACAATAACATTAATTGATCTTAACCCACTAACTGGCAGTACTCTACAACTGACAAGTAAAATCGTCTGGTGTTAGACAAAGTATTTATACTGATGCATCTGGGTGCATTGCAAGCTAATGGGTTAACAAGCGACACTGGCAGATAGTTTTGTTAACCCATTAACTGGCAGTACCCTACCACTGATGAGTAAAATTGTCTGGCGTTAGACAGAGTAAAAACTAAAGTAGGGTGCATCTGGGCGCATTGCAAGCTAATGGGTTAACAAGAGACACTGGCAGATAGTTTTGTTAACCCATTAACTGGCAGTACCCTGCAACTGATGAGTAAATTGTCTGGCTTTAGACAGAGTAAAATACTAAAGTAGGGAACATCTGGGCATATTGTCAGCTAATGGGTTAAGGGTATGATCCCAACTAGGTGGAATGAGACAGTTGCCGAGATCTTGCGCATACTATAAACCCTATTGAGTGTCGATATGACAAAACTGTAAAATCCAAATATAAATATTAGCTGAACACACTAAGTCCCTTTCTTAGCCTGCAAAAAATGTGAAGTCAAGCACTTAACCAAATAGCTGGCAATGCACCCAGATGCGCCCTACTTTTGTCAGTGGTAGGGTACTGCCAGTTAATGGGTTAACAAAACTATCTGCCAGCATCTCTTGTTAACCTGTTAGCTTGCAATGCACCCTACTTTAATATTTTTCTCTGTCTAATGCCAGACAGTTTTATTCGTCATTGGTAGGGTACTGCCAGCTAATGGGCTTAGAACAAAACAATCTGCCAACTGGTGTCTCTTGTTAACCCATTAGCTGGCAATGTGTTCAGATGCGCCCTACTCACACACAGATTTTCTGGGGGAGTGCAGATTCAGGGGGGAGTGGGCTTTGCCCCCAGACCCTGCCAAAGCAAGCAGTAGCACCCCCCCCAGATATTTGTCCACCCCCCGAACAAAAATCCGTCTCTGGCCGTCCTTTAGTATTTACTCTGTCTAACGCCAGAAAATTTTACTCAGTCTAATGCCTGATGATTTTACTCATCAGTGGTAGGGTACTGCCAGTCAATGGGTTAACTGGCAATGTATTTTCTCCCTATAAACACACCTTCCTGCCTAGACAAGTTTCCCAGCTAGGCAGGATAAAATCGCCCCGTCCCGCAAAGCCAGGACCATATAAAGTTTATAGAAAGGCCCAAAATATCGTTACCTCCTTTTAAATCGTTGATAATAGTTGATTTTCCTGCGTTATCAATACCTAGCATAAGCAGCTTTATTTCTCTAAATAAACAAAACAAAACTGTAAAATCCAGTTATAAATATTAGCTATCAAGCACCAAGCACTTTCGTGCAGCAGACGGTGGTCAATGACAAGCTACAGTTATCAAACTGAAAAAAACAATGTTAATTCTTTTCATTATAAATATAATTGACAGACTTGGTTTAAATAATTTTCGTGCTTTTGTATAAAGTGTCAACAGTTCTGGAATTGACACCCATCTATCGCCCTTCTGTAAGGCTGTAACGCTTACTGAAACACATCAATATACGCAAAAACACGAACATATAATACAATACCAGATGTCACAAATTACGGCTCAATTTAGAGACGAGAACACAACAAAATAGTACAAAATATAATGCTTCAACAAACCTCGATTCTCGCTTCGTTATTCGGGAAAAACATTTCGAAATGTAATTAAACATCCTTTAGCGACTAACACAGTATAAAATTGCGTTTCCTGACGAAATTCATCGTTGTTTTAAGCAGTTCTAGCACAATAAACACAGCTTATACAGTAGCGAAGTAAATGTTTTGAAAATTTCGACATTGAAGGTTCCCCACCGGGCTTTTTAGAATTTTGATTAGCTGCCATGGAAACCACTGAGCTATATATAAACCAGCAGTGGCCTTACGATTTGTCCTTAATAAATTTTAAAATCTATTTCAACCATAATAATTTGTCGTCACATATACATCAATAGGAACAAAACGAAACAAAACTAATTTACTTACGGATATAATATCTTATATACGGAGCCAATGTTTATATTTCAAAACGATCAGGTTGTAAACACTGATCTATCAACAACAACTGGATAGTCCAATGGCGGCCATATTGGTGTGACCACCACAAATCTACTGTGGTGTTGGGACACGTTTAAAGAGCTTCTATAAGTGGAAAGGATAAATATTGTCTAGATAAGAATTTATCATCAGTGGCCTCTCTTTCTTCCTAAATTTGCTGCTGAAAACCTAATGAGGTCACACCAATATGGCCGCCATAAGTCTCATTATGTGGTGTTTAAAACGTTCTAAAACTCATTAGAAGAGATGTTGGAAGCTACATTTCTTAAGTTGCATAGGAAAAGATATCTGCTTCATAGTATAGCTAATTTAAACAGCTAACGATTTGACTAGTCAAGAATTTGACAGATTTAAAAATCTGATCTTGTTAAAAATATTCTGGCTTCGAAATAGGCTCGTTGAAGTTGAACCAGTGAACTCTAAGTAAACTGGAACGCTAACTCCTATGATCAAGTCCTATGATTCGTTGAAGCCAAGCTAGTTTTTCTGAGGTTTGAGTTGAAATACTTAACGCCGAACATTGGGCTGTATATGAAATTGAAGCTATTAAAAAGTTATATTTGATATAAAAACTTCAAGACTTAAAAAATACAAAAACAACTGCAATTTTGTAAAATACGGCAAATTTTCCCTCAAAGTTTTAAGTATTTCCTTTTTGCCTAAAATCTTGAAGTTTTTATATCAAATATAACTTTTTAATAGCTTCAATTTCATATACAGCCCAATGTTCGGCGTTAAGTATTTCAACTCAAACCTCAGAAAAACTGGCTTCATATGGCTTCAATTTTCCCCCTTGAGTTAGCGTTCCAGTTTATTTATAGTTCAATGCGTTGTACTCAGTAGGATGCTCCATCCAGAATCTGTTTTCAGATCAGTGGTTGTAAGGTGTTAAAAAGTGCAGTACAAAATACTGAATTCTTCAGTGCAAAACGAGGGACCGCAGAGTCGGGGGGGAGGGAAGCGGACCCCCACTTTTTGCTGCATCAAGATACAATCGATCATTGAAATTCAAACACGGGATTGAAAGACGGAATCCTGCCGCTCCCCCCTCTGTAAACAGGATCCGCTGTCCCTGAAAATGCACTTCTACAGCTTTGATTAGATTAAGGCACAAACGTCCCAATAAGCTTCTTCCAATAAGCGTCTTCCAATCGCACAAGCGTTGCAATGTTTTGTCATATTTATTTAATAAACATTTTACTTAACATCAATATAAAATAGTTTACTATGCTTATGAAGTTTTACTGGTATATAAATGAAAATATTTTATCAATATATTTGTTATTACTTGATTATTCATTACGACATCTACAAACAAACCTAATGAACAAGCAGCACGACACTATTTTCTATAACTTTGATAATGCGTATTTTGTCATTTGGGACATGATCATCAGATCATATTATATATTATATAAGGAATGGTTAAGTTCACAAAAAAGGCACAAAGCACGCTTTCCATTGACATGTTAGACCAGTCAAAACAGAGTTTCTCTTTCTTATTTGATGAAATGCCTGGGTCAAATTGATCCAACCAGACCAGTCTCAAACCTAAAAGTTTTGCATTCCATTTAACAGTTTGATCAATCTGACTGGTCTGACTGTGTTAATATGGAAAGTGTCTGAAGTTTTTAATTTGATTATTCATTGATAATACGTATTTTGTCATTTGGGCATAACAAAGCGACGTTCAGTCTCCAGGTTTTGGACTTGGGTATATCCATGTGAAATTGATGACCAGTGGGCAAATGTAGTGACAGCTTGGCTGCATCGCAATCCACGGCTAACTCAACCGTGTCACCTTGTTTAGTCAGATTTTGTAAAGTATTGTCAATCGTAGCTGACCCATCTTTCCAGGCTGCTTGACCACTACTGGACCCGAGTGACCATCCATATGAACCAGGCCATTTATATGAATTGTTATTCGGTGGTACAACATCCCCTTTCACTATGCCAACAAACATACAATGATTATTTCGAAACGACTCCAACTTCAACTTGAGATTCACAATCCCTTCTTTGTAAATATTTTCACCAAGAACATATTTATGCCCCTCAGTTGCATCATGAACTACGACTTTCCCGCCTTCCTCAAGAGTGACTCCTGGGCTGTGCAAATCGAATTTCTCGCCAGGCACAATCTCAGTGGGGACGATTTCATCACTCAAGCCAAGATACTGGACCAGGTTATAAAAACTTTTCATTTGATCTTCAGGGACTTTCGGTAATGGTGAGGGATTCTCTGGAGTCGCGATTTTCTTCCCTCTTAGATAATCCAAAATATAAGCAAAATATTGTGGATTAAAATCAAAGAATACGGCGCCATCTTGATCACGCTCGAGACTGTCTTCCCAACGTCCACTAAACATGGAGGCGAGTAAGGAGTCTTCCACTTGACAGAGAGTTGATCTTTTGGTTGTAAATTTTTGTCCGCCAACGTTTAGATGTATTATATCATCGTCGCTGACCACGACGGCTTGCATCCTTTGCTTTTCTGCGTTATACGCTTCCACTTCCGCCTTCATTTTAGCTCGCTCGGCTTCGATCATTTCGTTAAATTCCTGCTTGAATCGCTTCACTAACTCATCGAATTTCGTCAACAAATCTTTGCTGCTCATTTCGTCACGTTATAAAAGCACTATAAATTATTTTCGGTTTGGTAAACGACGGCAACACAGCTTTAGAAGTACGTAACGAAATAACTAGTCAAGCTTGTCTTCGTAGTGAAAGCACTTTATTCCGGGAAGCTGATATTGTGAAATCTGCTTTCTCTTTATTATGCAAATGTTGTCATCTGATTGGAGACAAATAGCCATGACCATGGTTTCATGTTTCATTATGAAAACTAGCAAGATATTATGCTGAATATTTTACGGACCTTCGACCTGAGCTAGTGTCTAGTGGTGTTGAACGAAAGCCTGATTTACACTACGAAAAGTAACCTGGGTTCAACCAAGGTTAACTTTAAACCCAGGTTGGTTTTTTGAAGTGTAAAAATGTCTTACCTTGGTTCGATCGGGGTTTGTTTGAACTCTAGCTATTGCAGAACCTAGTACTAGACTTCAGACTAACTCGCGGGGTCGAACCCAGGTTAGTTTTGGTGATGTAAATCGTGCAAAAAGTATGAGCAATATACTTCAGGATGCGAGGCAACCAAAAGGTAAACTTGAAGTAAGCAAGTTAGTAAATTCGAGGTACGATTGATAGTAATACTGATTCGGTCAATAAATATAGATTTCTAAGTCTAAAGATCGGTAATTTTCATTTTAAGCGCGATTTCTTTCTTTTCTCAACCTAAGGCTAAGATACGATATCATAGATATTGAGTTATTTTTTATATCCACGCTGCGACGATTGACTCAGAATATATTGCGCTTTAAAAATATACAACCATTTAAAGGAACAGTATACTGCTTTGCGCAAAACAATACTAAGTTTGCGCGCGCTTTCAATGAGATAGCTGTAAAACACGAATACATGCGCATGCGAAATAACGCATTTTATCCTCGACTACTCGAGAATTACTTAAAAACTCTTATATTGCCACTGTCTGTCACTGAAATATCTCACAGTATCACGCTGGCTCCCAGGCTCCCAGAGGGATAAAAGTATTGCAATATTTTATAAGCTGATTGCAAGCCCGTGTTTATAAACTATGGTGTGTTTTACTGTTTAACACGATATTTTACTGGTATATAAATGCAAATATATTATCCATATATTTGTTATTACTTGATTCTTAATTACTACATGCTCAAGCAAACCTCATAAACAAACAAACAAACAAACAAACAAACAAACAAACAAACAAACAAACAAACAAACAAACAAACAAACAAACAAACAAACAAACAAACAAACAAACAAACAAACAAACAAACAAACAAACAAACAAACAAACAAACAAACAAACAAACAAACAAACAAACAAACAAACAAACAAACAAACAAACAAACAAACAAACAAACAAACAAACAAACAAACAAACAAACAAACAAACAAACAAACAAACAAACAAACAAACAAACAAACAAACAAACAAACAAACGTCATGACAATATATTCTATAACTTCGATAATGCGTATTTTTTTCATTTGGGACATACAAATTTACATGAAGTGGTCAAATTGACTAAAGTAAGTAAAGTTCATTATCATGTTGTAAGGAATGGTTATTTTTTCAAAAAAGGCACAAAGCACGCTTTCCATGACATGGTCAGACCAGTCAGAACAGAAATTATCTTTCCTATTTGATGAATGACCTGGGCTAAATTGATCCAACCAAACCAGTCTCAAAGATCGAACTGACCGGTCTGACCGTGTAAATATGGAAAGCGCCTAAATTTCTTAATTTAATTATTTATTGATAATACGTATTTTGTCATTTGCTCCATCCAAATTTACGTTCAGTCTCCAAGTTTTGGACTGAGGTATTTTGATGTGAAATTGATGAAGAGTGGACAAATACAGCGACAGCTTGCCTGCATCACAATCCAAGACTAGCTTAACCGTATCACCTTGTTTAGTCAGATTTTGTAAAGTATTGACATTCGTATATGAACTGTCTTTGCGCATTCTTTGATTACCATTGGACCCCAGTGACCATCCATATGAACCAGACCACTTACATGAACAATTATTCAGTGGTACAACATCCTCTTTCACTATGCCAACAAACATCCAACGATTATCTTGAAACGACTCCAACTTCAACTTGAGATTCACAATCCCTTCTTGGTAAATATTTTCACCAAGAACGTATTGTTCCGCCATAAGCCTCATTATGTGGTGTTTAAAACGTTCTAAAACTCATTAGAAGAGATGTTGGAAGCTACATTTCTTAAGTTGCATAGGAAAAGATATCTGCTTCATAGTATAGCTAATTTAAACAGCTAACGATTTGACTAGTCAAGAATTTGACAGATTTAAAAATCTGATCTTGTTAAAAATATTCTGGCTTCGAAATAGGCTCGTTGAACTCAGTAGGATGCTCCATCCAGAGTCTGTTTTCAGATCAGTGGTTGTAAGGTGTTAAAAAGTGCAGTACAAAATACTGAATTCTTCAATGCAAAACCAGGGATCGCGGAGTCTGGGGGAGAGGGGGAGGGAAGCGGACCCCCACTTTTTGCTGCATAAAGATACAATCGATCATTGAAATTCAAACACGGGATTGAAAGACGAAATCCTGCCGCCCCCCCTCTGTAAACAGGATCCGCTGTCCCTGAAAATGCACTTCTACAGCTTTGAAAACATACTTTTTCTGGGGGGATGGACCCCTTAGATTAAGGCACAAGCGTTGCAATAAGCGTCTTCCAATAAGCGTCTTCCAATAAGCGTCTTCCAATCGCACAAGAGTTGCAATGTTTTCTCATATTTATTTAACGAACATTTTACTTAACATCAATTTAAAATAGTTTACTATGCTTATGAAAACTAACACGATATTTTACTGGTATATAAATGAAAATATTTTATCCATATATTTGTTATTACTTGATTATTCATTACGACATCTACAAACCAACCTAATGAACAAGCAGCACGGCACTATTTTCTATAACTTCGATAATGCGTATTTTGTCATTTGGGACATGATCATCAGATCATATTATATATTATATAAAGGACTGGTCAAGTTCACAAAAAAGGCACAAAGCACGCTTTCCATTGACACGGTCAGACAAGTCAGAACAGAAATTTTTCTTCATATTTGATGGAATGATCTGGGCTAAATTGACCAACCAGGCCAGTCTCAAATCCCAAAGTTTTGTATTCCATTGAACAATTCAAATGATCAATCTGACCGATCTGACTGTGTTAATATGGAAAGTGCCCAAAATCTTTAATTTGACTATTCATTGATAATACGTATTTTATCATTTGCAAAAAATAAATCTACATTCAGTCTCCAGGTTTTGGACTTGGGTATATCGATGTGAAATTGATGACCAGTGGGCAAATGTAGTGACAGCTTGGCTGCATCGCAATCACAGACTAATTCAACCGTGTCACCTTGTTTAGTCAGATTTCGTAAAGTATTGTCATACGTAACGGACCCATCTTTCCAAACTTGACCACTGGACCCGAGTCCCCATCCATATGAACCAGGCCATTTATATGAACAATTATCCGGTGGTACAACATCCACTTTCACTCTGCCAACAAACATCCAATCATTATCTTGAAACGACTCCAACTTCAACTTGAGATTCACAATCCCTTCTTGGTAAATATTTTTACCAAGAATATATTTATGCTCCCGAGTTGCATCATGAACTGCGACTTTCCCGTCTTCCTCAAGAGTGACTCCATTGCTGTGCAAATCGAATTCCTCGCTAGGCACAATCTCAGTGGGGACGATTTCATCACTCAAGCCAAGATACTGGACAAGGTTATAAAAACTTTTCATTTGATCTTCAGGGACTTTCGGTAATGGTGAGGGATTCTCTGGAGTCGCAATTTTCTTCCCTCTTAGATAATCCAAAATATAAGCAAAATGTTGTGGATTAAAATCAAAGAAGACAGCGCCATCTTGATCACGCTTGAGACCGTCTTCCCAACGTCCACTAAACATGGAGGCGAGTAAGGAGTCTTCTACTTGACAGAGAGTAGATCTTTCTGTTGTAAATTTTTGTCCTCCAACGTTTAGATGTATTATATCATCGTCGCTGACTACGACGGCTTGCATCCTTTGCTTTTCTGCGTTATACGCTTGGACTTCCGCTTTCATTTTAGCTCGCTCGGCTTCGATAATTTCATTAAATTCCTGCTTGAATCGCTTCACCAACTCATCGAATTTCGTCAATAAATCTTCGCTGCTCATTTTATCACGCTCCAAATCAGACTTGGAAAGATTTTCGGTTTAGTAAGAGACGGCAACACAGCTTACGAAATAACTAGTCAAGCTTGTCTTCGTAGCAAAAGCACTCTATTCCGGGAAGCTGATATTGTGAAATCTGCTTTCTCTTTATTATGCAAATGTTGTCATCTGATTGGAGACAAATAGCCATGACCATGGTTTCATGTTTCATTATGAAAACTGTCAAGATATTATGCTGAATATTTTACGGACCTTTGACCTGAGCTAGTGTCTAGTGGTATTCAATGAAAGCCTGATTTACACTACGAAAAGTAACCTGGGTTCAACCAAGGTTAACTTTAACCCAGGTTTGTTTTTTGAAATGTAAAAATGTCTTACCTTGGTTCGACCGGGGTTAGTTTGAACTCTATTGCAGAACCTAGCACTAGTTCAGACTAACTCGCGGGGTCGAACCCAGGTTAGTTTTCGTAGTGTAAATCGGGCAAAAAGTATGAGCAATATACTTCAGGATGTGAGGCAACCAAAAGGTAAACTTGAAGTAAGCAAGTTAATTCCAGAGACGATTGATAGTAAACACTGACTCGGTCATAAATATAGAATTCCAAGTCCAAAGATCGGTAATTGTTTGAAGCGCGCGATTTCTTTCTTAACTAAACATAAGATACGATATATCATGAATATTGAGTACTTTTAAATATTCACGCTGATTTTAAGGAACAGTATACGGCTTTGCGCAAAACAATAACTTTGTGTGCGCTTTCAATGAGATAAAGTGAAACACGAATACATGCGAATTAACGAATTTTGCCCTCCACTACTCGACACTCGACAATTACCTAAACTCTTGAGCCCCGTAGTGTACAGACGAGCAAGTTTTCATTGGCGAGTTTATTTGTTCGTGTGTACGGCAAATAAGATTTTTCGATCATTTTTTCCATGACAAGTTTTACGAGCCCGCATATTAATGAATACTTCATGTATACCTATGATATAGTGCCTGGAGATGGGTGTGCAGTGGCGTATACTGCTCATTTCCTTGTCAAGTTTCCTTGTCAGTCGTACACACGAACAATTTTCCTTGTTGAAAAGCCGGCATGACTAGCTTTTAAACAACGCTAGAAAATCTTGTCCGTTTTTAATCGTACACACGAGCGAATAGAACTTGTCAGGGAAAACTTTCTCGGGCCTTTATTGTCATTGTCTGCCGGGTCACTGAAAGTCTGAAACATCTCACAGTATCACGCTGGCTCCCGGAGGGATCAATGTTTTGCAATATTTTTTAGAATATGATCATACCCACTCAGCCAATCAGCATCCAGAATTTTTATTTTCTATATTCCATAATATGAGTTTATGTAACTTATTAGTAAGCTCAATATACTCATTACTAGTCATTAGTATGCTCTATATAGTGCATACTAATAAGGTAATATAGAGCATACTAACAGGTTACATAAACCACTACAAAATATTAATCACCAAAATGGTACAAACATCGTCTCATCGACAACGAAACCCCGAAAAACACACATTTTCTCACAGAAACATATCAAATTGCGCTGGCTAGATATTTACCTTGTTTTCACACATGTTTGTTTGTTTCACAATGCTTAATGACTTTAATTCAAGTGAAGTTTTTCCAGACAATTCTTGCTTAAGTTTTGGTTTCTTTTTTTTAACCTCGATATAGTTGACTGTACCTTCTCGTTGTTTGCTCGGTACTTGTAGACCATCGGACGCCGCTTTTACTTCGAGCTCACTTACTCGTGGCTTCACTCATTTGCAACTGCCAGCAGCAACGAACCAAACACCAAAACGTCGATCATGCATTACAATTACAGGACAAGTAAAATACTTCGACAATAAAACGATGTGCATTTTGCTAGTTATTCCTCGTGGCCGTGGGTATAATCTTATAAGCCAGTCAGTCGGAGTTTCGGGTAAAATTGCAGTTGAATCATAACATGTAGCTGAAACTGGAAGAATTAAAATATGCATATCAAAGTATTCAACTGTTCAATCATCATTTGAATATGCAAAAATTGCTCGAAGAACAATTACTAGCTTTCCCCACGATTGACTCGCTTTAAGTTAGAAAATTTATCCCCTTAGGTGCACTTTTCTTTATTTTGGTTACACAGAAAACAGTTCTATTGTGGCTATATGTGAAACACAAATGAATGATTGAACAGTTGAATACTTTGATATGCATATTTTAAATCTTCCAGTCTCAGCTACATGTTATGATTTAACTGCAATTTTATCCCCACGCAGAACGCGTCATTTGGATGTGCAGTCGACACTACGAATTAGCTTGTTCTAAGATGGATCGATATGGAATGACCACTTGTGCTCTATGTGTTATTGAGTCCCTGGAAATGAATAGAATGTCTCTTGGGGGCAAAAGGCCCCTCGTGAATTCTATCTATTTCTTGGGACTTAATGACCCATAGAGTGCGCGTGGTCATTCCCTATCCCTAAAGCCCGCCGCACACTAGAGCTATCAGCTTAGCAAAGTTTCACTCGTGACTGTTGGCGTAAGCAAGTTCCCCCAGTGTGCGGTGGCGTTTTGAGCGCTATTGTTCACGCGTGCCATCGCCACCTGATATTCAACATGTTGAACAATTTTGCACGAGTGAAGACTGACATATGCGCGATAAATCTATGCACGAAATGGGCTGGAAAACTTGGAAAAACAGATTTATCGCGCATATCTTGATTTTTAAATTCAGGACACCTTACGTCGAATAGACAAGGATAGTCCGGCCAAATATCAGTTATCTTGTCTTCCAACATTGCTTCAGCCACCAAATCACTACTCGCCGCCATTTTATTTGTCGCGATTAGCACTTCTACGCATGCGTATTCGTATGACATTGTAAGGCGATAGCTTTGCACGCGCGCGCACTTGGAGGAAATGTTCACTCGTGCACAAAATTGTTCAACATGTTGAATATCAGGTGCCGATGGCACGCGTGAACAATAGCGCTCAAAACGCCACCGCACACTGGGGGAACTTGCTTACGCCAACAGTCACGAGTGAAACTTTGCTAAGCTGATAGCTCTAGTGTGCGGCGGGCTTTACGTAGGAACCTACTTGATTTATGCCGATCATCTGGTTCCGAGACACTTTAGAGTTAGGTTTTGGGTTAGATTGAGGACAGTCCTAATGAAGTATAGGCTTTAGGCATACATGAAGTACATATTGCAAGACGATTGCAAGCTTGCGCGTGTATAAATAGAAGCGTGTTTTAAAACAAACATTCTATATTTAACATCAATTTGAAATACTTTAATATATGACTTATGAAAACTATCACGATATTTTACTGGTATATAAATGCAAATATTTTTGTCCATATAATTGTTATTACTTGATTCTTAATTACTACATGCACAAACAAACCTATAATATAAAAACAAACGTCATGCCACTAGATTAATTCTATAACTTCGATAATGCGTATCTTGTCATTTGGGACAAACAAATTTATATGAAGTGGTCAAATTGGCTAAATTTCATTATCATATTGTAAGGACTGGTTATGTTTACAAAAAAGGCACAAAGCACTCTTTCCATTAACATGGTCAGACCAGTCAGAACAGCCGAATTTCTCTTTCTTAGTTGATGAAATGATCTGGGCCAAATTGATCAGTCTAACCAGTCTGACTGTGTTCATATGGAAAGCGCCCAAAGTCTTCAATTTGATTGTTAATTATTCATAATACGTATTTTGTCATTTTCACCAAAAATATTCACATTCAGTCTCCAGCCGGTTTGCAATTCGGGTATCTTTATGGAAAATTGATGACTAGTGTGCAGCAGAAGCAGGTTGGCTGTATCGAAATTCAAAACTAACTCAACCGTGTGACCTTCTTTAGTCAGACCTCTTAAAGTATGGTCATTCGTAAGTAACTCATCTTTTCAAGCTCCTTGATAATTACCACTCATGGACCCGAGCATCCATCCATATGAACCAGGCCATTTATATGAAATGTTACCCTGTGGTATAACATCCTCTTTCACTATGCCAATAAACATCCACTTATCATTTTTAAACGACTCCAACTTCAACTTGAGCTTCACAATCCCTTTTTGGTAGGTATTTTCACCAAGAACATATTGATACTCCATAGTTGCATCATGAACTGCGACTTTCCTGTCTTCTTCAAGAGTGACTCCTCCGCTATGTATACTGAATTTCTCGCTAGGCACAATCTCAGTGGGGACGATTTCAGCACTCAATCCAAGATACTTGACAAGAATGTTGAAATTTTGCACTTGATCTTCAGGGACTTTCGGAAATGCTGCGGGATTCTCGGTAGTCGTAAGTTTTCTCGCTCGGAGATAATCCAAAATCACGCCAAAATATTGTGGATTAAAATCAAAGAAGACGGCGCCATCTTGATCACGCTTGAGACTGTCTTCCCAGCGTCCACTGAACATGGAGGCGAGTAAGGAGCCTTCCACTTGACAGAGAGTAGATCTTTCGGTTGTAAATTTTTGTCCGCCAACGTTTAGATTTATTATATCATCGTCCCTGATTTCGACAGCGCTCATTTTTTTCCTTTTTGGGTTGTTCGCCTTCAATTTAGTTCGCTTCACTTTAGCTCGATTCATTAAATTCTTGCTTAAATCTCTTCACTAACTCATTGAATTCTGTCAATAAATCTTCACTGCTCTCTTCGTCACGTTGTTAACGCAATTGGAATGATTTTCAGTTTGGTAAAAGACAGCAACCAGCTTGAAAAGTACTTAAAGGAATAACTAATCAAACTTGTCTTCGTAGTAAAAGCACTTATTGCGCATATTATATTGTGAATCTTTGGTAACAGGTGGCAATTTTCCACTTACTGGTATTTTGCCTTTTAAAGCCTGGAGTAAAAGTGTTGTGCTAATAAAATATAGATAAAAATTGCTTCTTTTGGTTTGACCTTCTGTTTTGTTTCCTACAGAAATAACCAATGTTTAACACTGTACATTATAGATTTTGTGGTCAATAGAAGATATTGAAGACTTAATACAAACATTGTTTTTAAATAGTCCAATTTTTGTTGTGATTTGTGGTCCTAAAAGCTAGCTGCAAATTTTTCTATCGGATTCATTCACATTGCTTTTGATTTTGCGTGAAATACACATATCCCATGTCCTGCAGAATACATGCGCAGTTTCGTGGGAATCGGTGCCGTTGGTAAGCTTTTGCGCATTCTCAAACAAAATTCCACCTATTACAATTCTTGATTTCTGTCTGTTTGATTTTCAAAGTTGCAAATATGTGCCTTGAAGTCATCGAGCAAGAATAACAGAAAATTAAACACATCAAGCAATTGAAAGTTGATTTTTTTGAAAATTAAGGAGTTGGCAAGACATAGTTTAGTTAGTACTAATACGTGCAATAGCCTGGTCACAAACCTTCATTTTTACTCATATTGAGTTAGGTCTGTGATGCAGGTTATTTACATACCTAAGTGGTTCGTTTCAGGCCTGTTGGGGGCTAGTTCCCCTTCCCCCTTCAATATTTCTTCATCTAATATTGTACTCTTTTTCATGAATTATTTCTTCCATAATTATTCAGTTTCTTTCCGTAATAGTTTGGCGTCACATTGACATTGTGTATATATTAATTGAAACAAAACGAATTCAATCAATCAACTTGGCGAGGGGACCTCAAGAAACCATAAAAGGTTTATGCACGAGGCCACCTCCAATAACATTATTTGATATATTAGCAGTTAGACGCTCAGACATGATAGATGCAGATTAATTATTTATTTAATAGAAAACAATTAAATAATTTTTTAAACGAATGAAAACAACTAGAACTTTTTATTGAAGAAATTATTGCGTTTCTGGTAGTGTAACTATGAACTTGATTGTTGATGATAGAGGAATATAAATTTTGCAATCTGAAGAGTGTGAAAATATCTAATAGTTTTAGGCGGGTATAAAGAGTGATATTTCAAAACGTGGCGATAAAGTTGAAAACCGTAAAAAAGGTGCATTAGAAAATCTTGAATTTTAAACTCCACAACTTTGATAACAATTTCTTTCAGGAAACACGCAAACGTACTTCTAAGACGTCGAACCACAACATTTTTCTGGTGCAGCACGCCCACAAACCACCACAGATTGAGCCTCCCTACAAAAATTCGCTCCCGAATGCATTAAGGTTATGTGGATGTGATAAAAAAAACCTGTTTATAAGCTCTGGTGAGTTTTTAAAACAAACATTTTTAATTCACATCAATTTAAAATACTTTATTACTTATGACTAACTATCACGATATTTTCCTGGTAGAGAAATTTAAATATTTCATCTATTAATTACTTACATGTACAAGCAAACATAATGAACAAACTGAATGACACTATATTCTATAACTTCTATAATGCGTATTTTGCCATTTCCAACGTACAAATTTACATGAAGTCGTCGACTTAGTTTGGCTAAAGTTCGTCATCATATTGTAAGAACTGGTTATGTTTACAAAAAATTCACAAAGCACGCTTTCCATTGACATGGTCAGACCAGTCAGAACAGAATTTCTCTTTCTTATTTGCCGATGAAATGACGTGGACCAAATGATCCAACCAGACCAGTCTCAAACCTAAAAGTTTTGTATTCCATTTAACAATTTGATCAATCTGACTGGTCTGACTGTGTTAATATAGAACGTGTCTGAAGTTTTTAATTTGATTATTCATTGATAATACGTATTTTGTCATTTGCACTGACCAAATTTACATTCAGTCTCCAGGTTTTGGACTTGGGTATATCGATGTGAAATTGATGACCAGTGGGTAAATGTAGTGACAGCTTGGCTGCATCGCAATCCAAAACTAACTCAACCGTGTCACCTTGTTTAGTTAGATTTTGTAAAGTATTGTTGTTCGTAAGTGACCCATCTTTCCAAGCTCCTTGACTACCATTGGACCCGAGTGACCATCCATATGAACCAGGCCATAGATATGAATTGTTATTCGGTGGTACAACATCCCCTTTCACTATGCCAATAAAAATGAAATAATGATCTTGAAACGACTTTAACTTCAACTTGAGATTCACAATCACCTGCTCGTAAACATTTTCACCAAGAACATATTTATCCCCCACAGTTGCATCATGAACTGCGACTTTCCCGTCTTCTTCAAGAGTGACTCCTTGGCTGTGTATACTGAATTTCTCGTCAGGCACAATCTCAGTGGGGACGATTTCATCGCTCAAGCCAAGATACTGGACCAAGTTATAAAAACTTTTAACTTGATCTTCAGGGACGGTCGGTAATGGTGAGGGATTCTCTGGAGTCGCAATTTTCTTCCCTCTTAGATAATCCAAAATATAAGCAAAATATTGTGGATTAAAATCAAAGAATACGGCGCCATCTTGATCACGCTCGAGACTGTCTTCCCAACGTCCACTAAACATGGAGGCGAGTAAGGAGCCTTCCACTTGACAGAGAGTAGATCTTTTAGTTGTAAATTTTTGTCCGCCAACGTTTAGATGTATTCTATCATCGTCGCTGACTACGACGGCTTGCATCCTTTGCTTTTCTGCGTTATACGCTTCAACTTCCGCCTTCATTTTAGCTCGCTCGGCTTTGATAATTTCGTTAAAATCGTTCTTAAATCGCTTGACTAACTCATCAAATTTCGCCAATAAATCTTCGCTGCTCATTTTGTCACGCTCTAAATCAGGCTTGGAAAGATTTTCGGTTTAGTAAGAGACGGCAACACAGCTTACGAAATAACTAGTCAAGCTTGTCTTCGTAGTAAAAGCACTCTATTCCGGGAAGCTGATATTGTGAAATCTGCTTTCTCTTTATTATGCAAATGTTGTCATCTGATTGGAGACAAATAGCCATGACCATGGTTTCATGTTTCATTATGAAAACTAGCAAGATATTATGCTGAATATTTTACGGACCTTTGACCTGAGCTAGTGTCTGGTGGTTTTCAATGAAAGCCTGATTTACACTACGAAAGTAACCTGAGTTCAACCAAGGTTAACTTTAACCCAGGTTTGTTTTTTGAAGTGTAAAAATGTCTTACCTTGGTTTGATCGGGGTTAGTTTGAACTCTATTGCAGACCCCTAGTACTAGCTCAGACTAACTCGCGGGGTCGAACCCAGGTTAGTTTTGGTGATGTAAATCGGGTAAAAAGTATGGGCAATATACTTCAGGATGTGAGGCAACCAAAAGGTAAACTTGAAGTAAGCAAGTTAAGTAAATTCCAGAGACGATTTGTAGTAATACTGACTCGGTCATAAATATAGAATTCTAAGTCCAAAGATCGGTAATTGTTTGAAGCGCGCGATTTCTTTCTTAACTAAACATAAGATACGATATATCATGAATATTGAGTACTTTTAAATATTCACGCTGATTTTAAGGAACAGTATACGGCTTTGCGCAAAGCAATAACTTTGTGTGCGCTTTCAATGAGATAAAGTGAAACACGAATACATGCGAATTAACGAATTTTGCCCTCCACTACTCGACACTCGACAATTACCTAAACTCTTGAGCCCCGTAGTGTACAGACGAGCAAGTTTTCATTGGCGAGTTTATTTGTTCGTGTGTACGGCAAATAAGATTTTTCGATCATTTTTTCCATGACAAGTTTTACGAGCCCGCATATTAATGAATACTTCATGTATACCTATGATATAGTGCCTGGAGATGGGTGTGCAGTCGCGTATACTGCTCATTTAATTTCCTTGTCAAGTTTCCTTGTCAGTCGTACACACGAACAATTTTCCTTGTTGAAAAGCCGGCATGACTAGCTTTTAAACAACGCTAGAAAATCTTGTCCGTTTTTAATCGTACACACGAGCGAATAGAACTTGTCAGGGAAAACTTTCTCGGGCCTTTATTGTCATTGTCTGCCGGGTCACTGAAAGTCTGAAACATCTCACAGTATCACGCTGGCTCCCGGAGGGATCAATGTTTTGCAATATTTTTTAGAATATGATCATACCCACTCAGACAATCAGCATCCAGAATTTTTATTTTCTATATTCCATAATATGAGTTTATGTAACTTATTAGTAAGCTCAATATACTCATTAGTATGCTCTATATAGTGCATACTAATGAGGTAATATAGAGCATACTAACAGGTTACATAAACCACTACAAAATATTAATCACCAAAATGGTACAAACATCGTCTCATCGACAACGAAACCCCGAAAAACACACATTTTCTCACAGAAACATATCAAATTGCGCTGGCTAGATATTTACCTTGTTTTCACACATGTTTGTTTGTTTCACAATGTTTAATGACTTTAATTCAAGTGAAGTTTTTCCAGACAATTCTTGCTTCCAAGTTTTGGTTTCTTTTTTTTAACCTCGATATCATTGACTGTACCTTCACGTTGTTTGCTCGGTACTTGTAGACCATCGGACGCCGCTTTTACTTCGAGCTCACTTACTCGTGGCTCCACTCATTTGCAACTGCCAGCAGCAACGAACCAAACACCAAAACGTCGATCATGCATTACAATTACAGGACAAGTAAAATACTTCGACAATAAAACGATGTGCATTTTGCTAGTTATTCCTCGTGGCCGTGGGTATAATCTTATAAGCTAGTCAGTCGGAGTTTCGGGTAAAATTGCAGTTGAATCCTAACATGTAGCTGAGACTGGAAGAATTAAAATATGCATATCAAAGTATTCAACTGTCCAATCATCATTTGAATATGCAAAAATTGCTCGAAGAACAATTACTAGCTTTCCCCACGATTGACTCGCTTTAAGTTAGAAAATTTATCCCCTTAAGTGCACTTTTCTTTATTTTGCTTACTTATATTGTGGCTATATGTACAGTGACGTAGCCAGGATTTTCAGTCAAAGTACTAGGGGGGGCCAACATAGAGATTTGTATTAGTCTAAATGTTTCCTAGAGGGGCAAACACCTTCGCCACTTGCCAGGGGCGGCCTGGCCCCCGTGCCCCCCTCTGGCTACGTCACTGTATATGTGAAACACAAATGAATGATCAGTGAGCAGTTCAATCTCCACTACGTGTTATGATTCAACTGCAATTTTATCCCGACGCAGAACGCGTCATTTGGATGTACAGTCTACACTACGAATTGGCTTAAGGCCGTTTTCCACATCAACCGTATCGCAGCGAAACGTAGCGTATTTCTTTGTTTCCTGAGCACTCGGGTAGAACTAATGACTTCAACACAAAAGAAAATGCTACGGTACGTTACGATACGTTTGAAGTGGAAAACGGGCTTTATTCTAAGACGGATCGATATGGAATGACCACTTGTGCTCTATGTGTTATTGAGTCGCTGGAAATGAATAGAATGCCTCTTGGGGGCAAAAGGCCCCTCGTGAATTCTATCTATTTCTTGGGACTTAATGACCCATAGAGTGCGCGTGGTCATTCCCTATCCCTAAAGCC
Source organism: Trachythela sp. YZ-2020 (assembly GCA_016169945.1). Taxonomy (NCBI): domain Eukaryota; kingdom Metazoa; phylum Cnidaria; class Anthozoa; order Malacalcyonacea; family Clavulariidae; genus Trachythela; species Trachythela sp. YZ-2020. The sequence goes on along the minus strand of JADLSH010000162.1, from coordinate 652,461 downwards.
TGCCGCACACTAGAGCTATCAGCTTAGCAAAGTTTCACTCGTGACTGTTGGCGTAAGCAAGTTCCCCCAGTGTGCGGTGGCGTTTTGAGCGCTATTGTTCACGCGTGCCATCGCCACCTGATATTCAACATGTTGAACAATTTTGCACGAGTGAAGAACATATGCGCGATAAATCTATGCACGAAATGGCTGGAAAACTTGGAAAAACAGATTTATCGCGCATATCTTGATTTTTAAATTCAGGACACCTTACGTCGAATAGACAAGGATAGTCCGGCCAAATATCAGTTATCTTGTCTTCCAACATTGCTTCAGCCACCAAATCACTACTCGCCGCCATTTTATTTGTCGCGATTAGCACTTCTACGCATGCGTATTCGTATGACATTGTAAGGCGATAGCTTTGCACGCGCGCGCACTTGGAGGAAATGTTCACTCGTGCACAAAATTGTTCAACATGTTGAATATCAGGTGGCGATGGCACGCGTGAACAATAGCGCTCAAAACGCCACCGCACACTGGGGGAACTTGCTTACGCCAACAGTCACGAGTGAAACTTTGCTAAGCTGATAGCTCTATAAGTGTGCGGCGGGCTTTACGTAGGATGAACCTACTTGATTTATGCCGATCATCTGGTTCCGAGACACTTTAGAGTTAGGTTTTGGGTTAGATTGAGGACAGTCCTAATGAAGTATAGGCTTTAGGCATACATGAAGTACTTGCCATATTGCAAGACGATTGCAAGCTTGCGCGTGTATAAATAGAAGCGTGTTTTAAAACAAACATTCTATATTTAACATCAATTTGAAATACTTTAATATAGGACTTATGAAAACTATCACGATATTTTACTGGTATATAAATGCAAATATTTTTGTCCATATAATTGTTATTACTTGATTCTTAATTACTACATGCACAAACAAACCTATAATATAAAAACAAACGTCATGGCACTAGATTAATTCTATAACTTCGATAATGCGTATCTTGTCATTTGGGAAAAAAATTTATATGAAGTGGTCAAATTGGCTAAATTTAATTATCATATTGTAAGGACTGGTTATGTTTACAAAAAAGGCACAAAGCACGCTTTCCATTGACACGGTCAGACCAGTCAGAACAGAATTTCTCTTTCTTATTTGATGAAATGACGTGGACCAAATGATCCAATCAGACCAGTCTCAAACCTAAAAGTTTTGTATTCCATTTAACAATTTGATCAATCTGACTGGTCTGACTGTGTTAATATAGAACGTGTCTGAAGTTTTTAATTTGATTATTCATTGATAATACGTATTTTGTCATTTGCACCATACAAATTTACATTCAGTCTCCAGGAATTGGACTTGGGTATTTCGATGTGAAATTGCTGATCAGTGGGCAAATGTAATGACAGCTTGGCTGCATCACAATCCAACACCAACTCAACCGTGTCACCTTCTTTAGTCAGATTTTGTAAATTTTTGTCATGCGTACGTGACCCATCTTTGAATACATTTGTAGCACGATTAGAGCCAAGTGCCCATCCATATGAACCACTCCATTCATATGAATTGTTATCCGGTGGTACGACATTCCCTTTCACTATGCCAACAAACATCCACTTATTATATTGAAACGACTCCAACTTCAACTTGAGTTTCACAATCCCTTCTTGGTAAATATTTTCACCAAGAACATATTGATACCCCTCAGTTGCATCATGAACTGCGACTTTCTCGTTTTCATCAAGAGTGACTCCTTCGCTGCACGAATTAAATTTCTCAGGGAAGATTTCATCACTCAAGCCAAGAAAATTGACAAACCTGCGGAAATTATTCATATGTTCCTCAGGCGGTTTCGGCAATGTTGCCGGATTCTGTGGAGTCGCAATTTTTCTCGCTCGGAGAAAATTCAAAATGATGTCAAAATATAGTGGATTGAAATCAAAGAATACTGCGCCATCTTGATCACGTTCGGCGTCTTTCCAAAACGAATTTTCGCCCTGACAGAGAGTTGATTTTCGGGTTGTAAATTTTTGTCCGCCGACGTTTAGATGTATTATCTCATTGTCTTCGCCAACGCTCATTTTTTGCCTTTTTGAGTTGTTCGCTTCGACGCTCGCCTTCATTTTATTTCGCTTCACTTTAGCTCGTTTCATTAAATTCTTGCTTAAATCTCTTCACTAACTCATCAAATTCCGTCAATATATCTTCACTACTCTTTTCGTCACGTTGTTAACGCAATTAGAATGATTTTCAGTTTGGTAAAAGACAGCAACACAGTTTTAAAAGTACTTAACGAAATAACTAATCAAACTTGTCTTCCTAGTAAAAGCACTATTGCGCATATTATATTGTGAATCTTTGGTAACAGGTGGCAATTTTCCACTTACTGGTATTTCGCGTTTTAAATCCTGGAGTAAAAGTGTTGTGCTAATAAAATATAGATAAAAATTGCTTCTTTTGGTTTGAGTTTGACCCTTTGTTTTGTTTCCTACAGAAATAACCAATGTACTACATATATAAATAACCACTATACATTATAGATTTTGTGAACAATAGAAGATATTGAAGACTTAATACAAACATTGTTTTTAAATAGTCCAATTTTTGTTGTGATTTGTGGTCCTAAAAGCTAGCTGCAAATTTTTCTATCGGATTCATTCACATTGCTTTTGATTTTGCGTGAAATACACATATCCCATGTCCCGCATGCGCAGTTTCGTGGGAGTCGGTGCCGTTGGTAAGCTTTTGCGCATTCTCAAACAAAATTCCACCTATTACAATTCTTGATTTCTGTCTGTTTGATTTTCAAAGTTGCAAATATGTGCCTTGAAGTCATCGAGCAAGAATAACAGAAAATCAAACACATCAAGCAATTGAAAGTTGATTTTTGAAAATTAAGGAGTTGGCAAGACATAGTTTAGTTAGTACTAATACGTGCAATAGCCTGTGTCACAAACCTTCATTTTTACTCATATTGAGTTAGGTCTGTGATGCAGGCTATTTACATACCTAAGTGGTTCGTTTCAGGCCTGTCGGGGGCTAGTCCCCCTTCCCCCTTCAATATTTCTTCATCTAATATTGTACTCTTTTTCATGAATTATTTCTTCCATAATTATTCAGTTTCTTTCCGTAATAGTTTGGCGTCACATTGACATTGTGTATATATTAATTGAAACAAAACGAATTCAATCAATCAACTTGGCGAGGGGACCTCAAGAAACCATAAAAGGTTTATGCACGAGGCCACCTCCAATAACATTATTTGATATATTAGCAGTTAGACGCTCAGACATGATAGATGCAGATTAATTATTTATTTAATAGAAAACAATTAAATAATTTTTTAAACGAATGAAAACAACTAGACCTTTTATTGAAGAAATTATTGCGTTTCTGGTAGTGTAACTATGAACTTGATTGTTGATGGTAGAGGAATATAAATTTTGCAATCTGAAGAGTGTGAAAATATCTAATAGTTTTAGGCGGGTATAAAGAGTGATATTTCAAAACGTGGCGATAAAGTTGAAAACCGTAAAAAAGGGGCATTAGAAAATCTTGAATTTTAAACTCCACAACTTTGATAACAATTTATTTCAGAAAACACGAAAACGTACTTCTAAGACGTCGAACCACAACATTTTTCTGGTAGAGCACGCCCACAAACCACCACAGATTGAGCCTCCCTACAAAAATTCGCTCCCGAATGCATCAAGGTTATGTGGATGTGATAAAAAACTTGTTTATAAGCTCTGGTGAGTTTTTAAAACAAACATTTTTAATTCACATCAATTTAAAATACTTTATTACTTATGACTAACTATCACGATATTTTACTGGTAGAGAAATTTAAGTATTTCATCTATTAATTACATAATGAACAAACTAAATGACACTATATTCTATAACTTCTATAATGCGTATTTTTCCATTTCCAACGTACAAATTTGCATGAAGTCGTCGATTTGGCTAAAGTTCATCATCATATTGTAAGGACTGGTTATGTTTACAAAACTGGCACAAAGCACGCTTTCCATTGACATGGTCAAACCAGTCAGAACAGAATTTCTCTTTCTTATTTGATGAAATGACGTGGACCAAATGATCCAACCAGACCAGTCTCAAACCTAAAAGTTTTGTATTCCATTTAACAATTTGATCAATCTGACTGGTCTGACTGTGTTAATATAGAACGTGTCTGAAGTTTTTAATTTGATTATTCATTGATAATACGTATTTTGTCATTTGCACTGACCAAATTTACATTCAGTCTCCAGGTTTTGGACTTGGGTATATCGATGTGAAATTGATGACCAGTGGGTAAATGTAGTGACAGCTTGGCTGCATCACAATCCAAAACTAACTCAACCGTGTCAACTTGTTTAGTTAGATTTTGTAAAGTATTGTTGTTCGTAAGTGACCCATCTTTCCAAGCTCCTTGACTACCATTGGACCCGAGTGACCATCCATATGAACCAGGCCATAGATATGAATTGTTATTCGGTGGTACAACATCCCCTTTCACTATGCCAATAAAAATGAAATAATGATCTTGAAACGACTTTAACTTCAACTTGAGATTCACAATCACCTGCTCGTAAACATTTTCACCAAGAACATATTTATCCCCCTGAGTTGCATCATGAACTGCGACTTTCCCGTCTTCCTCAAGAGTGACTCCTTGGCTATGTATACTGAATTTCTCGCCAGGCACAATCTCAGTGGGGACGATTTCATCACTCAAGCCAAGATACTGGACCAGGTTATTAAAACTTTTCACTTGATCTTCAGGGACTTTCGGTAATGGTGGGGGATTCTCTGGAGTTGCAATTTTCTTCCCTCTTAGATAATCCAAAATAAAAACAAAATATTGTGGATTAAAATCAAAAAATACGGCGCCATCTTGATCACGCTCGAGACTGTCTTCCCAACGTCCACTAAACATGGAGGCGAGTAAGGAGTCTTCTACTTGACAGAGAGTAGATCTTTTGGTTGTAAATTTTTGTCCTCCAACGTTTAGATGTATTATATCATCGTCGCTGACTACGACGGCTTGCATCCTTTGCTTTTCTGCGTTATACGCTTGGACTTCCGCTTTCATTTTAGCTCGCTCGGCTTCGATAATTTCATTAAATTCCTGCTTGAATCGCTTCACCAACTCATCGAATTTCGTCAATAAATCTTCGCTGCTCATTTTATCACGCTCTAAATCAGGCTTGGAAAGATTTTCGGTTTAGTAAGAGACGGCAACACAGCTTTAAAAGTACGTAACGAAATAACTAGTCAAGCTTGTCTTCGTAGCAAAAGCACTCTATTCCGGGAAGCTGATATTGTGAAATCTGCTTTCTCTTTATTATGCAAATGTTGTCATCTGATTGGAGACAAATAGCCATGAAAATATATGGTTTCATGTTTCATTATGAAAACTACAATCTTGGCAAAAATTACGTGGACAGAGAAGTCCATAAGCAAAAAAATTAGCACTAAATAGTTAATATATACTATTTCCCCCCACGCCCCCCTATTCAACGTTGTTTCTCGCATTTGGTTTTGTTTAGGTATTGATTTATCAACATTGAAATGGGGGTGGGAGGAGGAATAAGATTTTTTCATTAATATAACTAGAACATGACAACTTAAAAGATTAACGCACGCGCTATCCACGATAATTTTTGCCAGGATTGTAGCAAGATATTTGCTGCCGCAGCGAGCTAGCAAAGCAGCAGACTAATTTGATATAGCTAGGCAAAATCTCAATCTGCTATAGACGCAATGCATTGTGGTTCCAATTGAAATAACCACAATGCAACGCGCGGCTTGTATAAACCAACTCGACGGAAGCGCGTGTTCTCTTTTTGCGTTTTGTCTCTCGAAGAAGCAGCCAGGAAGAAATTGTTTTAAATTAGTAGCTTAGATTTATCAGTAGAAAGGACGTTTATGCAATCCAAAATAGTCAATAGATTGTAAACAAGATCGCTGCAGGATTAACTCGTACCAATGCGCAAAGAATATACTACAAATACAATTATGTATCAAGGCAGTTTGCCGCCAAATTGAAATATTTGCACTCAGTGCATCGAAGATAGAAAAATAACCTACTCATTGGGGACTCACAACTGGGCGCATTACATCGTCAGTACGTAAGTCGTAAGAGCAATACATTTTCGCGAGAGGAAAGATAGTGTTTCGCATGATTTCGTAACAAAATAAACCATGCCTATCGTCTACGCAGAAAAATCAGTGAGATTATAAATGTGACCTATTGAGAATATATTGCGGCGAAACATTTAGGTGTTGTTATGTTACCTGTTATTCTCGAAATTAATGATGTTGACGTCAGTTGAAGCAACCGTGCATAGAATGATGTGGTTGTTGTATATACTGCAAAGAATGATGTGGTTGTTGTGGGAAAAAAGCATGAACAACCTGGCATAGGATAATATATCTACGACTACGAAGACATACTTCTTATTCTAACAATTTACCGTTCAGTTCAGTTACTGTATGTTCCAGTGTTAATACAAAGCAGATAACAAACATTTTCCTTGCTACAAAGAACAATTCAAACTTGTTATAGAATAGAATAATATAGTATAAATAAGTAAGTATATGCATGTTGATAATGTTATAATCCGCACATAAGTAATCAGGAACATTTACATCTAATTAATAAACAAGTTGGAATGTAAACGTAAGGGAAGTTGTATAGGTTGGTTGGTGTGTGTACGAAGAAAATTTAAAAATCCGTTAGTTTATGCTTCTTGAAACTTGAGATACGCGATTGTGCTAAAAAGGCAGCATTTACTACATTTTAGGTAACCTAGTTTATCCATATATTTGTTATTACTTGATTCTTAATCACTACATGCACAAACAAACTTGTAATAAATCAAACAACCTCATGGCACTATATTACATAACTTCGATAATGCATATTTTGTCATTTCCAACATACAGATTTAGATGAAGTCGTCATTTTGGCTAAAGTTCATGATCATATTGTAAGGACTGGTTATGTTTACAAAAAAGGCACAAAGCACGCTTTCCATTGACATGGTCAGACCAGTCAGAACAGAATTTCTCTTTCTTATTTGATGAAATGCCTGGGCCAAATTGATCCAACCAGACCAGTCTCAAACCTAAAAGTTTTGTATTCCATTTAACAATTTGATCAATCTGACCTGTCTGACAATGATAATATGGAAAGCGCCTGAAATCTTTAATTTGATTATTCATTGATAATACGTATTTTGTCATTTGCACCATGAAAATCTACATTCAGTCTCCAGGTTTTGGACTTGGGTATATCGATGTGAAATTGATGTCCAGTGGGCAAATGTAATGACAGCTTGGCTGCATCACAATCACAGACTAACTCAACCGTGTCACCTTGTTTAGTCAGATTTTGTAAAGTATTGTCATTCGTATGTGACCCATCTTTCCAAGCTCCTTGAGTACCACTGGACCCGAGTGCCCATCCATATGAACCAGGCCATTTATATGAACTGTTATTCGGTGGTACAACATCCCCTTTCACTATGCCAATAAACATCCAATTATTATTTTGAAGCGACTCCAACTTCAACTTGAGATTCACAATCCCTTCTTGGTAAATATTTTCACCAAGAACATATTTATGCCCCCGAATTGCATCATGAACTGCGACTTTCCCGTCTTCCTCGAGAGTGACTGGATTGCTGTGCAAATCGAATTTCTCGCCAGGCACAATCTCAGTGGGGACGATTTCATCACTCAAGCCAAGATACTGGACGAGGTTATAAAAACTTTTCATTTCATCTTCAGGGACTTTCGGTAATGGTGAGGGATTCTCTGGAGTCGCAATTTTCTTCCCTCTTAGATAATCCAAAATATAAGCAAAATGTTGTGGATTAAAATCAAAGAATACGGCGCCATCTTGGTCACGCTTGAGACCGTCTTCCCAACGTCCACTAAACATGGAGGCGAGTAAGGAGTCTTCTACTTGACAGAGAGTTGATCTTTCGGTTGTAAATTTTTGTCCTCCAACGTTTAGATGTATTATATCATCGTCGCTGACCACGACGGCTTGCATTCTTTGCTTTTCTGCGTTATAGGCTTGGACTTCCGCTTTCATTTTAGCTCGCTCGGCTTCGATAATTTCATTAAATTCCTGCTTAAATCGCTTCACTACCTCATCGAATTTCGTCAATAAATCTTCGCTACTCATTTTGTCACGTTGTGAAGAGACTAGGAATTATTTTAGGTTTGGTAAAAGACGGCAACACAGCCTTTGGCTTTAAAAGTACGTAACGAAATAACTAGTCAAGCTTGTCTTCGTAGTATTAAAAGCACTCTATTCCGGGAAGCTGATATTGTGAAATCTGCTTTCTCTTTATTGTGCAAATGTTGTCATCTGATTGGAGACAAATAGTCATGACCATGGTTTCATATTTCATTATGAAAACTAGCAAGATTTTAATATGCTGAATATTTTACGCACCTTTGACCTGGGCTAGTGTCTGGTGGTGTTCAACGAAAGCCTGATTTACACTACGAAAAGTAACCTGGGTTCAACACAGGTTAACTTTAACCCAGGTTAGTTTTTTGAAGTTTAAAAATGTCTTACCTTGGTTCGACCGGGGTTAGTTTGAACTCTATTGCAGAACCTAGCACTAGCTCAGACTAACTCGCGGGGTCGAACCCAGGTTTAATAGTTTTCGTAGTGTAAATCGGGCGAAAAGTAGGAGGTAAATACTTCAGGATGTGAGGCAACCAAAAGGTAAACTTGAACTCTTGAAGTAAGCAAGTTAAGTAAATTCGAGAGACGATTGATAGTAATACTGATTCGGTCAATAAATATAGATTTCATATTCCAAAGATCCGTAACTGTTTGACGCTCGATTTATTTCTTAGCTAAGCCTAAGATACGATATATCTGCAATATTGAGTACTTTTAAATATCCACGCTGCAACGATTGACTCAGAGCACACTGAGCTTTTAAAATATACAGCAATTTTATGGAACAATATACGGCTTTGCGCAAAACAATAAGTTTGCGTGCGCTTTCATTGAGATAAAGTGAAACGAATACATGCGAATTAACGCATTTTATCCTCGACTACTCGAGAATTACCTAAACTTTTATTGCCACTGTCTGTCACTGAAATATCTCACAGTAACACGCTGGCTCCCAGAGGGATAAAAGTATTGCAATATTTTATAAGCTGATTGCAAGCCTGTGTTTATTAACTACGGTGTGTTTTTTTTAATACAAACACTTTATTTAACATCAATTTAAAATACTTTACTACTTAAGAAACTTACGATATTTTACTGGAATATAAATCCAAATATTTTATCCATATATTTGTTATTACTTGATTCTTAATTACTGCATGTACAAACAAACCTTCTATAACTTCGATAATGCATATTTTGTCATTTCCAACAAACAAATTTAGATGAAGTCGTCATTTTGGCTAAAGTTCATTATCATATTGTAAGGACTGGTTATGTTTACAAAAAAGGCACAAAGCACGCTTTCCATTGACATGGTCAGAGCAGAATTTCTCTTTCTTATTTGATGGAATGACAAATTGATCCGATCAAACCATTCAGTTAACAATTTGATCAATTTGACCGATCTGACTGTATTAATATCATGGAAAGTACCTGAAGTTTTTAATTTGATTATTCATTTGATAATACGTATTTTGTCATTTTCACCAAGCAAATTTACATTCAGTCTCCAGGTTTGCGACTGGGGTATTTCGATGTGAAATTGATGACCAGTGGGCAAATGTAGCGACAGTTTGGCTGCATTGCAATCCAAGATAAATTCAACCGTGTCACTTTGTTTAGCCGTCAGATTTTGTGAAGTATTGACCGCATTTGTACGTGTCTCATCTTTCCAAACTTGACCACCACTGGACCCGAGTGCCCATCCATAAGAACCAGGCCATTTATATGAATTGTTATCCGGTGGTACAACATCCCCTTTCACTATGCCAACAAACATCCACTTATTACGTTCAAACGACTCCAACTTCAACTTGAGATTCACAATCTCGTTTTGGTATACACGTTCACCAAGAACATATTCATAACTGAATGGATCAGTTGCTTTACGAACTGCGACTTTCCCGTTTTCATCAAGAGTGACTCCTTCGCTGCACGAATTAAATTTCTCAGGGAAGATTTCATCACTCAAGCCAAGAAAATTGACAAACCTGCGGAAATTATTCATATGTTCCTCAGGCGGTTTCGGCAATGTTGCCGGATTCTGTGGAGTCGCAATTTTTCTCGCTCGGAGAAAATTCAAAATGATGTCAAAATATAGTGGATTGAAATCAAAGAATACTGCGCCATCTTGATCACGTTCGGCGTCTTTCCAAAACGAATTTTCGCCCTGACAGAGAGTTGATTTTCGGGTTGTAAATTTTTGTCCGCCGACGTTTAGATGTATTATCTCATTGTCTTCGCCAACGCTCATTTTTTGCCTTTTTGAGTTGTTCGCTTCGACGCTCGCCTTCATTTTATTTCGCATTCATTAAATAACTAATCAAACTTGTCTTCCTAGTAAAAGCACTATTGCGCATATTATATTGTGAATCTTTGGTAACAGGTGGCAATTTTCCACTTACTGGTATTTCGCGTTTTAAATCCTGGAGTAAAAGTGTTGTACTAATAAAATATAGATAAAAATTGCTTCTTTTGGTTTGAGTTTGACCTTCTGTTTTGTTTCCTACAGAAATAACCAATGTACTACATATATAAATAACCACTATACATTATAGATTTTGTGAACAATAGAAGATATTGAAGACTTAATACAAACATTGTTTTTAAATAGTCCAATTTTTGTTGTGATTTGTTGTCCTAAAAGCTAGCTGCAAATTTTTCTATCGGATTAATTCACATTGCTTTTGATTTTGCGTGAAATACACATATCCCATGTCCCGCAGAATACACGCGCGGTTTCCTGGGAGTCGGTGCCGTTGGTAAGCTTTTGCGCATTCTCAAACAAAATTCCACCTATTACAATTCTTCATTTCTGTCTGTTTGATTTTCAAAGTTGCAAATATGTGCCTTGAAGTCATCGAGCAAGAATAACAGAAAATTAAACACATCAAGCAATTGAAAGTTGATTTTGTTGAAAATTAAGGAGTTGGCAAGACATAGTTTAGTTAGTACTAATACGTGCAATAGCCTGGTCACAAACCTTCATTTTTACTCATATTGAGTTAGGTCTGTGATGCAGGTTATTTACATACCTAAGTGGTTCGTTTCAGGCCTGTCGCGGGGGCTAGTTTCCCTTCCCCCTTCAATATTTCTTCATCTAATATTGTACTCTTTTTCATGAATTATTTCTTCCATAATTATTCAGTTTCTTTCCGTAATAGTTTGGCGTCACATTGACATTGTGTATATATCAATTGAAACAAAACGAATTCAATCAATCAACTTGGCGAGGGGACCTCAAGAAACCATAAAAGGTTTATGCACGAGGCCACCTCCAATAACATTATTTGATATATTAGCAGTTAGACGCTCAGACATGATAGATGCAGATTAATTATTTATTTAATAGAAAACAATTAAATAATTTTTTAAACGAATGAAAACAACTAGACCTTTTATTGAAGAAATTATTGCGTTTCTGGTATTGTAACTATGAACTTGATTGTTGATGATAGAGGAATATAAATTTTGCAATCTGAAGAGTGTGAAAATATCTAATAGTTTTAGGCGGGTATAAAGAGTGATATTTCAAAACGTGGCGATAAAGTTGAAAACCGTAAAAAAGGTGCATTAGAAAATCTTGAATTTTAAACTCCACAACTTTGATAACAATTTATTTCAGGAAACACGAAAACGTACTTCTAAGACGTCGAACCACAACATTTTTCTGGTGGATCACGCCCACAAACCACCACAGATTGAGCCTCCCTACAAAAATTCGCTCCCGAATGCATTAAGGTTATGTGGATGTGATAAAAAACCTGTTTATAAGCTCTGGTGAGTTTTTAAAACAAACATTTTTAATCCACATCAATTTAAAATACTTTACTACTTATGACTAACTATCACGATATTTTACTGGTAGAGAAATTTAAATATTTCATCTATTAATTACCATAATGAACAAACTGAATGACACTATATTCTATAACTTCTATAATGCGTATTTTTCCATTTCCAACGTACAAATTTACATGAAGTCGTCGATTTGGCTAAAGTTCGTCATCATATTGTAAGAACTGGTTATGTTTACAAAAAATTCACAAAGCACGCTTTCCATTGACATGGTCAGACCAGTCAGAACAGAATTTCTCTTTCTTATTTGATGAAATGACGTGGACCAAATGATCCAATCAGACCAGTCTCAAACCTAAAAGTTTTGTATTCCATTTAACAATTTGATCAATCTGACTGGTCTGACTGTGTTAATATAGAACGTGTCTGAAGTTTTTAATTTGATTATTCATTGATAATACGTATTTTGTCATTTGCACAAAGCAAATTGACACTCAGTCTCCAGGTTTTGGACTTGGGTATATCCATGTGAAATTGATGTCCAGTGGGCAAATGTAGTGACAGCTTGGCTGCATCGCAATCCAACACTAACTCAACCGTGTCACCTTGTTTAGTCAGATTTTTTAAAGTATAGTCACACGTACGTGACCCATCTTTCCAAGCTCCTTGATTAGCATTGGACCCGAGTACCCATCCATATGAACCAGGCCATTTATATGAATTGTTATTCGGTGGTACAACATCCCCTTTCACTATGCCAACTAACATCCAATAATTATCTTGAAACGACTCCAACTTCAACTTGAGATTCACAATCCCTTCTTTGTAAATATTTTCACCAAGAACATATTTATGCCCCCGAGTTGCATCATGAACTGCGACTTTCCCGGCGTCTTCCTCGAGAGTGACTCCATTGCTGTGCAAATCGAATTTCTCGCCAGGCACAATCTCAGTGGGGACGATTTCATCACTCAAGCCAAGATACTGGACCAGGTTATAAAAACTTTTCATTTGATCTTCAGGGACTTTCGGTAATGGTGAGGGATTCTCTGGAGTCGCAATTTTCTTCACTCTTAGATAATCCAAAATATAAGCAAAATGTTGTGGATTAAAATCAAAGAATACGGCGCCATCTTGGTCACGCTTGAGACTGTCTTCCCAACGTCCACTAAACATGGAGGCGAGTAAGGAGCCTTCCACTTGACAGAGAGTAGATCTTTCGGTTGTAAATTTTTGTCCTCCAACGTTTAGATGTATTATATCATCGTCGCTGACTACGACGGCTTGCATCCTTTGCTTTTCTGCGTTATAGGCTTGGACTTCCGCTTTCATTTTAGCTCGCTCGGCTTCGATAATTTCATTAAATTCCTGCTTAAATCGCTTCACTACCTCATCGAATTTCGTCAATAAATCCTCGCTGCTCATTTTGTTACGTTGTGAACAGACTAGGAATTATTTTAGGTTTGGTAAAAGACGGCAACACAGCCTTTGGCTTTAAAAGTACGTAAGGAAATAACTAGTCAAGCTTGTCTTCTAAAAAGTATTAAAAGCACTCTATTCCGGGAAGCTGATATTGTGAAATCTCTTTTTTATGCAAATGTCGTCACCTGATTGGAAACAAATAGCCATGACCATGGTTTCATGTTTCATTATGAAAACTAGCAAGATTTTAATATGCTGAATAGTTTACGGACCTTTGACCTGAGCTAGTGTCTAGTGGTGTTCAACGAAAGCCTGATTTACACTACGAAAAGTAACCTGGGTTCAACGGTCAACACAGGTTAACTTTAACCCAGATTAGTTTTTTGAAGTTTAAAAATGTCTTACCTTGGTTCGACCGGGGTTTGTTTGAACTCTATTGCAGAACTTAGTACTAGACTTCAGACTAACTCGCGGGGTCGAACCCAGGTTAGTTTTCGTAGTGTAAATCGGGCAAAAAGTATGAGCAAAATACTTCAGGATGTGAGGCAACCAAAAGGTAAACTTGAAGTAAGCAAGTTAGTAAATTCGAGAGACGATTGATAGTAATACTGATTCGGTCAATAAATATAGATTTCATATTCCAAAGATCCGTAACTGTTTGACGCTCGATTTATTTCTTAGCTAAGCCTAAGATACGATATATCTGCAATATTGAGTACCATAGGCGTACGGGCACATTTTTTTTTGGGGGGGGCTAGGCTGAATTTGCCCGAATGACATGACGTCACCAGACCGTCGTTGCCCGAATGACAAGACAATTTTTGCCCTTATAGATAAATTCTCAAAAAATTGGGGGGGCTGCAGCCCCATTGACCTTGTTGACCCATACAGACGAGCGAAATTTGTACTTTGGCAATTTTTTCTATGAGAAGTACACTTGTTCAAAAGCTAGCATGCTAGCTTTTGAACAAGTATATTTGTCATAGAAAAAATTGCCAAGGACCGGCTAAGTTCACAAGAAAGGCACCTCGAACCAGGTCGAGACCAGCCTCGAACTTGAAAGTTTTGTATTCCATTTAACAATTTGATCGATCTGACTGTGTTAATATGGAAAGTGTCTGAAGTTTTTAATTTGATTATTCATTGATAATACGTATTTTGTCATTTGCACAAAGCAAATTTACATTCAGTCTCCAGGTTTGCAACTGGGGTATATCCATGTGAAATTGATGTCCAGTGGACAAATGTAATGAGAGCTTGGCTGCATTGCAATCACAGACTAACTCAACCGTGTCACCTTGTTTAGTCAGATTTTGTAAAGTATTGTTCTTCGTAAGTGACCCATCTTTCCAAGCTCCTTGAACACCATTGGACCCGAGTGACCATCCATATGAACCAGGCCATTTATATGAATTGTTATCCGGTGGTACAACATCCCCTTTCACTACGCCAACAAACATCCAACTATTATCTTGAAACGACTCCAACTTCAATTTGAGATTCACAATCCCTTGTTGGTAAATATTTTCGCCAAGAACATATTGATGTGCCCCAGTTGCACAAACTGCGAGTTTCCCGTCTTCCTCAAGAGTGACTTCTTGGCTGTGCAACTTGAATTTCTCGCGAAGCACAATCTCAGTGAGGACGATTTCATCACTCAAGCCAAGATACTTGACAAGAATGTTGAAATTTTGCACTTGATCTTCAGGGACTTTCGGAAATGCTGCGGGATTCTCGGTAGTCGTAAGTTTTCTCGCTCGGAGATAATCCAAAATCACGCCAAAATATTGTGGATTAAAATCAAAGAAGACGGCGCCATCTTGATCACGCTTGAGACCGTCTTCCCAACGTCCACTAAACATGGAGGCGAGTAAGGAGTCTTCTACTTGACAGAGAGTAGATCTTTCGGTTGTAAATTTTTGTCCTCCAACGTTTAGATTTATTATATAATCGTCGCCGACTACTAAATTTTCGCTATTCATTTTGCCACGTTGGTTTGGTAAAGGACACAGAGTAATCACCAGTGAGCTCCATATATATATCTGGAGTAAGAACTTCTAATGTTCGGCCAATAGGCCAAGTGAAGCCAAAGATGGCGGCAATTGACGTCCAAACTCATGAAGGTCATAAACAGTTTTCATACCATTTTTCTAGCTAATTCCAGTTTATACTAACAGATCGCATCGCTAATCAAGTTATTAGTTCATAAAATCATGATGTTATTGTTTACATCGGAGTAAAAACACGAAATTTCGGCACACTCCTTGCCGGCTTGTGTAAACCGCGCGGTCGAAAACAATAGAAAGGGATTGGCACTCGTCAATTTCCGCCATCTTTGGCTTCACTTTTTGGACATAAGTTCTCACTCCAGATATATATATATATAGAGCTCACTGGTAATCACATGTGATTACTCCATAGAAATATGGATTACTCTTAGCCTCCTCCGCAGGCATCTCTCGAATCCCCGGGGTAATTTTTTTTTTCCAGCAAATAATTTCTGCCCGCCAATTTTAAGGCGATGCCTGCGGAGGAGGCTAGATTACTCTGTGGTAAAGGAGCTCTCTCCTCCGCAGAGGCACAGAGGCAGAGGCTTACATGAAGTTTCTAGTGAGGGAAAAGTGAGCCATCACTCCCCGCGCGCTCACTTTTATTCAGGAAACTTCATGTAAGTTATTTGTAATACTTAAGGAGGCTCTGCGGAGGAGAGAGGTAAAGGAGTGGAGTAAAGACGGCAACACGGCTTTAAAAATACGTATAATTAATAGCCTCCTCCGCAGGCAACTGTGTGTTCATACAAAAAACCCGATAAAATACAATGATATAAGACACAATATCTGTTTCACATTGTCTTTCCGGTATTGATCCATTACAGTGTAAATAACATGACGTAGGGGGTGAGGGCGAAGTCCTACTATTATCCCTCTACGTCCTGTATCACCCCCAATATTCCCACGTAATCCCTTTTCCACATTTACGACAACAACATTTATAAGAGTATTTTCCAGTATATCATTGTATTTTATCGGTTTTTTTGTATGAAATCTGACACACAGTTGCCTGCGAAGGAGGCTAATTTATTACATATAGAATGTTTCTTTATAAGCCATAATTACGCAGCTATTTCAACATCAGTCGTGATGGCCGAGTGGTTAAGGCGTTAGACTAGAAATCTAATGGGATCTTCCCTCGTAGGTTCAAATCCTACTCACGACGTTTTTTACATTCTATCTCTATTTTTTAGCCTTTTCTTTTTTCTTTCAGCTGTAAATAGCTCAACTCTTTTCTACTTCGTGTCATAATACTTATTAAACTGAAATAACAAATATTTGTAAAATTTAATCAATAAAAAAAGGCAATAATGTCGGTTGTATAATTTATTAAGTTGTACCCAGTCCCCTAGACGACGGCAAAAATGGAAGTTTGCATTTTGGCGGGAATATTTTGGTGGTAATTATTGGTAAACAATTAACTAATTTCTCCATAACTCTCAGCATCAAATGCCTTTCTTGCTTTCTTTAATTCCTCATTCATTGTCAATAAATCCTGAAAAAATGAAACAAAAATTGCAATTCAACATAGTTTACCTTATCACAACCCGCACACCCGATAACCTATATATACAGAACTTACGGTTACAGCTCAGCAACTGGCCTCTGTAGCTCAGTTGGTTAGAGCCAGGGCCGCCCCTACGGGGGGGTTTGGGGGGTGTCTCACCCCCCCAGAAATTCTATTTGGAGATTCAGTCGGCAGAAGTGCGATTTGAGTCGGGAGAAAAAAATATTTTTGATTACTAACACATAAAACGGAAATTTAAACTCCCCCCCCCCACACCCGTCGATAATAAAAAAAAAGAATTTTATGGAACTGAAGATAGAATTATTGGGAAACGGTCCCGACCAAGAAATGAGCGCAAACTACGGGCTGTAGTCGGTACAAGTTCGTTTTGGCAGTCGGTTGAAAGGACCTTACACCCCCCCTGAAAACTTTTCTGAGGACGGCCCTGGTTAGAGCGCTGCACCGGAATCGCAGGACCGTGGGTTCAATTCCTGCCAGAGGACCTAGTGTTGCATTTTTCGCAACCGTTCCTGGTTAGGTCTTAAATTGTGTATATATCTACTAACTTGGATTATCCTCCAAACCCAGTATCATAGTTATTAGTATACCTATTCTACAATATTTTGGGCATCTCATTCGATACAACTGATAGTAGGTGTTTTCACTGTTTTGTAGATGGAATATTCGAACGAAAATTTAGATACATTTTAAACCTAACCAGGAGCAGTTGTGATCTGCAGCATCGCGGTCCAGTGCAGCGCTCTAACCAACTTAGCTACAGAGTTCAGTTGCTGAGCATTAACTGCTAAGGGGCCCTTAACCTACAAGGAATCGAGCCAGTGGCTGTGTTATAAGGTTACATATACACATATTTACAAAGGGCACTTTTCATTAACACGGTCAGATCGATCAAATTGTTAAATGGAACACAAAACGTTTGGGCTTAGGACCGGTCTGAAATGTGGATACCTCGAGGTAAGTGAATTTATTGTTGGTTTTCTGCAACTAAATTTTCTCAATGTCATTACACGGTGTTAATGTGGCTCAATTTCCAATATTAACACAAACTTAATGTTAATCCTTGTGATGTAATTTTGGAATAGTAATATGGAAAGTCACCATATTTTTATATATTGGTAAAAAAATAATAACATGCAAAATACAAATTATTTTTACCTTAACTCTGGCATATTTTTTTGGATCTTTACGGATTAAAAATACAATATCCTCAACATGCACCCGCCCCTTCTTTCCAATCGCCATTGCCTTTACTGTCTGAAAATGAAACAAATTTTGAATTAAAATATATTGGAATACAAATCCAATCAGTTACATCTATTATAGGTAAACAATTGCAAAATAACCCATTATTAGCTTGCAATGCACCCTACTTTAGCATTTTACTCTGTCTAACAGCAGATGATTTTACTTGTCAGTGGTAGAGTACTGCCAGTTAATGGATTAACAAAACTATCTGCCATTGTCTCTTGTTAACCCATTAGTTTGCAATGCGCCAAGATGTGCCCTACTTTAGTATTTTACTCTGTCTAATGCCAGACGATTTTACTCGTCTGTGTTTTACTATGTCTAACACCAGACGATTTTACTTGCCAGTGGTAGGGTACTGCCAGTTAATGGGTTAACAAAACTATCTGAGGTCTTAGCAGTCAATTTGGCATTAAGTGTGACGAAACCAATCTGTCGATGGCCCCCAACAAATTTTCAAATTAATTGGCCCAGTACATTAGCAATGAGGACCTACCATTTCAGAAATATATTCAATGACCAAATCTTCTAACAAATCAACAGATTCAGTAAAGGGTGCCTGGTCATCGCCAAACCCATACATCATACATCGTACTACATCAAAAGTTAGAAAAATATATACTTTAGATACAGTTAGTATTCTACAAAAAGCTGCCATGGTTTCATTGGTTTGTGTCTGAACAACCTGAAAATGATATCTCAAACATGGGGGTCCAGTGTAGGTAGTATTCTACAATAAACTGCCGTGGTTTGTGTCTGAACAACCTGAAAATGATATCTCAAACGTGAAGGTCCAGTGTAGGTAGTATTCTACAATAAGCTGTTGTGGTTTCAGTGTCTGAACTACCTGAAAAAGATATCTCGAACGTGGTGGTCCAGTGTAGGTAGTATTCTACAATAAGCTGTCGTGGTTTGTGTCTGAACTACCTGAAAAAGATATCTCAAACGTAGAGGTCAAGTGTAGGTAGCATTAATAATCTGCCGCGATTTGTATTTGAACTATCTGGAAATAATTATAGACATTCTCAGATGGTTTAGACCCAAAATATGGCACCTAAAATATTGTACTTACACTCTTTGTGAAAAAGACGCTTCCGTTTGCCGGCGCTAGAACTGTCTTCCTACAACAAAAAATACATTTTAAAACCTTAGCCATGACCCTTACATAACGTATTTTCTACGGGCAGCATTATTTCCATTCAAACAAAACAAGAAAATAGATCATTTTAATCTTACTTCTTTGCCACTGCTGTCTGGGTGATCTTCTTCGTCGGCCATCTTGCATCCGATTCGCACTTTAGACGCCAGCCGCAAAAAATGTCGCTGCCTGCGATATGCCACTTTTCGAGTGTTAGTAACGTCTGCGCAACAGAGCCACATTTCGTGCTTTGTAGTATTTTTATGGCAAGTTCACCAAAACCCGTATTAGAGAGGTGTCCATATTAGAGAGATGTTTGTATTAGAGAGGTGTCCGTATTGGAAAGTTGTCTGTGTTAGAGAGGTATCCGTATTAGAGAGATGCCCCTATTAAAAGGTGTCCGTATTAGAGAGATGTTTGTATTAGAGAGGTGTCCGTATTAGAGAGGTGTCCCTATTAAGAGGTGTCCGTATTAGAGAGATGTTTGTATTAGAGAGGTGTCCGTATTAGAGAGATGTCTGTATTAGAGAGGTGTCCGTATTAGAGAGGTGTCCCTATTAAGAGGTGTCCGTATTAGAGAGATGTTTGTATTAGAGAGGTGTCCGTATTAGAGAGATGTTTGTATTAGAGAGGTGTCCGTATTAGAGAGATGTCTGTATTAGAGAGGTGTCCGTATTAGAGAGGTGTCCCTATTAAGAGGTGTCCGTATTAGAGAGATGTTTGTATTAGAGAGGTGTCCGTATTAGAGAGATGTTTGTATTAGAGAGGTTTCCGTATTAGAGAGATGTCTGTATTAGAGAGGTTTCCGTATTAGAGAGGTGTCCCTATTAAGAGGTGTCCGTATTAGAGAGATGTTTGTATTAGAGAGGTGTCCGTATTAGAGAGATGTTTGTATTAGAGAGGTGTCCGTATTAGAGAGATGTCTGTATTAGAGAGGTTTCCGTATTAGAGAGGTGTCCCTATTAAGAGGTGTCCGTATTAGAGAGATGTTTGTATTAGAGAGGTGTCTGTATTAGAGAGGTGTCCGTATTAGAGAGGTGTCCGTATTAGAGAGGTGTCTGTATTATAGAGATGTCAGTATTAGAGAGGGATCTGTATTCGAGGTGTCTGCATTAGAAAGAGAGGTTTGAGTGGTTTTAGTGCAGCGAAAGCACATTACATGTTCTGTGACCCTTTCATAGCGTTTTCTCTCTACAACTGACTTTTGTTGCCCAGAGGAGAGCTTGTTGTTTAAGTCTAAGAGCTTAAAGTTCGATCAGGGGCAATAGCTTTAAACAAACGTCGCAATTAAACAATGATCGAAAAACACTTAAGTCATTTAATTGTCAAAAACTAACTCTACATTTACAGCAATACGATATATAATACTTACAACAATATATTGAAACTACAATATCTGAAAAACATGTCTAGTTGTTTACCATTATTAATGCTGCTAAGCTATTGCACAGACCAACACGGTTATATAAGCCTTAAGACATTGCAGAAAAGTTTACGGTCTACAATTGACATTGTAGATATTATTATATAGAATTACAAGTTATACACAAACATTGATCGACTTTTACAATTTCGATGGACAAAGAAACAAAAATAGATGGGTATAAATTAAATAAACAACATAGGCCGATTTATGATTTCGACGCATGGCCAGGTAATTAACGAAGCCATTAATCTAAACCGTAAGTTGGCTGACTAAAATCGCGCTACCATTTCCATCCTGGTTTGCCGGGCTGGCCCGCCCAATGCATTCGCTAGCCAGCCCAGTTTACCTAGCCAGCAAGGCTTATATGAATAGGGCTTTTATAGAGTAGCGTGTTAATCGAGTGGGGTAAAAATACTGGATTAAGCTGTGCTAAGCGTGTGCGCATTATAGTATAGAATAAAGAGCGATGCGATTGTATTTTCCCTACGCTTTACAGTCGATATTCCGAACTTCATTTTGAACGCAAATTCGTTGCGAAGTTCAGAATGCATTAGGATTCAGAAATAAGCTCTGTCTGGAAAAAGGCAGCCAATCAAATGACTAACCTGTTTCTGAGTGGTAATGACATGATTGTCGCATTATTTTACACCATTCTTTTTACGCATTGAACTATCTGTTATATTTAACGTAATGTCTTTGTAATTTAACGTAATCTACTTGCATTTAACACTCAGCATTTTTTGAAACGTTTCATGATGGGTTCAGACTGTACGCGACTATTGGAACGAGATTGCCAATTTAATTGTATCATGCAATTAATATAAATTTAGTATTTATCTTTTTTTAATTCGTTTTTCATTTACAAAGCCAAATGCTTTTCTGCTTATGTGTGTGTGTTATTCGCATATAGCTCTATATATTGTTATAATTGTGTTGATTAAGTTATTTGTTCTTTTTTTGTTCTGCCTAATTCTTCTTTTATCTGCGAGCACTTCTTCGTTCTTAATTATTCCCATTTTGTTTTTGCCACTTTCATACTTTCTTTCGTGCATTCATTCATATTTTTTTCTAGTCGTTTCATGTCGTTGACAACTTGTCGTTGACAATTTGTTAACAAATTCGGAACAAGCATTGCGAACACAACTTGATAACAAGTTGTTTAAACAGCATTGATACAAATTGTGCGTATTTTCATATGTAGGTTAGGGAATTTGATGAGCTTGATTATTTTTTGCTCAAACTTGAAATGGCGAATCGAATACCAGAAACACAGAAAATCCAATATATTAACAACGATAATATATTATCAACGATACATGAAGAAAATACCTACGAAAATCCTCCACCATTTTCTATATTCCTTTCGCCAGGTGAGAATATACATCCCTCTTTCTTTTATCGCTTCTCTTCGCTAAAAGATTACTATGTAAAGCTATAAATTGCCTCACTTGTACCGCAGGAGTTCGTCAAGTCTGTAAAACGTCCCTGGATTCGACTTACCACGCGTACTAATGATATGGCCTTTCAAGTGCTACTTGTGTAATATTTGGCTCTTAACTTTCTATGAAATGTAATATATCTTTATAGTAAAAAACATCCTGACCAACTTTTTCACTGCCAAAACTGCCGGATACGTCGTCTTTATGGGAATTCAAGCAGCAAAAAACAAATTGGAAACTAATTTGCAATTCTTATTTGTTATTCTTAGAAATATCTAATGGATCACCACGTTCTTTGAACGCTCTTATTTATACCCACATAACCAGGAACAGGCGGTTGTGTGAAAAATTTTAACAAAAACTTGGTTAGATTAGGTTTAAATGTTTCAAGATCTGTTATTTCCGGTAATTCGCTGGGCAAGACGTTACAAAAAGCGAATTGTCATAAAGGGACTAATGATGTCGAATGCTGATATTATTTGGCCTTAATGCCATGTTTAGGTAGTGCATTGACCTGACCATTGAGATCATTTGGGCAGCTAGCATGTAGGATATTCAACATCTGAATAATGTAATGCTCTCCAGCACTGAAGGGATACGAGACATTATATGATATCGTATCTGGCAACGTTGACTGTGAAAAAGTTGATCAAGTCAAATGAGTATTTTCACTATAAAGATATATTACATTTCTTTTCAGAACGACTCAAATATTTACACATACCGAAAATCATATTTGGAGTTAGTGGAAGGATAGCTGGCAAAAACAAAGCTTGGAAACGCGATGGCAGTAGTGTTACTATAAGCTGCCGTGGTTTGCGTCAGAACTACCTGAAAAAGATTGAATGCACTTCGACGCCCTTTCTCAACACCTTAGCAGTGTGTGGGTGCCTGAATGCAAATTTGCTAAAAAATATGTGGACAGTCATCAGATGCTATTGCATAATCAACCATATTGCTATTGATTGAAAATTGTTAAACTTTGCATTTTTTTTTGGTTTTAAAAACAAACAATGTGTGTACAGTTTAGCCAAAGTTTGTCTAGATATCGCAATTTTAATCTTCATAAGTAAAGCAAAAATGTGTGTGGAAAAAACGCCCAGATGCGCCTTACTTTAGTATTTTGCTCTGTCTAACGCTACTCGTCAGTGGTAGGGTACTGCCAGTTCATGGGTTAACAAAACTATCTGCCAGTGTTAACCCATTAGTTGACAGCTGACAATGCACCCAGATGTGACCTACTTTAGTATTTTAATCTAACGCCAGATGATTTTATTTGTCAGTGGTTGGGTACTGCCAGTTAATGGGGTTAATTTGATATGCCGTACGTTATATGCAAAGATTCAAATTGCGATATCTAGACAAACTTTGGGGTAAACTGTACACATATTTTTTTGTTTTTTTTATGGAGTACCTGTTTTTATTCAGTCGCAAGTTTTCGAAATCAGCATTTTTTCTGGCTTTTTTCACTGAAAATTTTGTAAAACTACACCTAAAATTCGTTGTGCAATGTCCAATCTATAACGCACGTCTATCATGTTATATAACCTTCGCGAAACCCTTAATTATCGCTTCTAATTTTCATGACATAGTTCAATTTCTCTCACCGTTTGTGAAATGTGAATCCTTTTGTAATGGCCTATAAGGCTATATAATTATAGACCAGTTCGTATTGTCGACTGCGCATCCAAATGACGCGTTCTGCGTCGGGATAAAATTACAGTTGAATCATAACATGTAGCTGAGACTGGAACATTTAAAATATGCATATCAAAGTATTGAACTGATCAATCATTCATTTAACGCCTTTTTTCCTAACACACTGCGTCAACCGTGCGAAAAATTAATTGTTCTCTGAAGCGTTGCGCTTTGCATATTTAAATCACATTGTAGTTGTATTGTGGCTATATGTGAAACTAAATGAATGATTGAACAGTTGAATACTTTGATATGAATATTTTAAATCTTCCAGTCTCAGCTACATGTTATGATTCAACTGCAATTTTATCCCAACGCAGAACGCGTCATTTAGATGCGCAGTCTACAATTACCAATTGGTCTTTTCTATAAACACAAAAAGAAACGGACTTACCTTTTTAAAGCCGTTTGTTTTAATCCTATTCAATTTATAAAAACGTATACCTAAAATTAGATTCTCAATATATCTGGATTACAAAACAAAGCAACATAGGGTTAGCAATAATCTGTAAAAAACAAAACATAAGTCGAAGATATTGTACAGATTCTAAAGTTCTGTAGTAAAAATATGCTGTTTTTGGTCGGCGCGCATCAGTTTCAACTGCGCGCATCAGTTTCAACTGTGCGCATCAGTTTCAACTGTGCGCATTTTTGCAATAATCAAATATAGTTTTTGCAATAATAGTAATTCTTATTTATTCTATTCTGACTTGCAAATTTTGGGACTCTGATGTTAACAGCATAACAAATCTCTATACAGGGTAGCGAAAATACTCACCCATTTCACCCAGAAGATAGGGAAAAAAATAATGCAGCGTCGTCGCATCAATTCTGGACAAACGCACCGACCGAGAAAAACAGAATATTTTTTGACCCATATTTCTTGGATTTTTCAAGGTGTCTATCTTCACTTAATGTTTTGCACAATAATTTGCAAAACTATTGGCCACTTACCGACAATCTCGCAACTCGCGAGGACGATTTTAAATGCGGCGTTCTTTCGGGAAGACAAAAAATTTAAAACAAGACTGTATATTCTTAAAAGCGTCATCGTGGAAATGAGAGAACTTATCCGAGAGCCAAAATACATACTAGCCAATTTGGGTGTAAATTAACACTTAAAAGACCTCTTTCAATGGCTAAATACACCTTTCCTTTCCAATTCACACCTCAACTGACAGAACAAACTGAACTAGCTTTTCTCTTCCAACATTAGCTTCTGTTGTTAGTTCTAGGAGGACGTCTCAAGTACATAGGCACTGATATTTATTAACTTATTTATCAGTAACGTTTATGTATGCGTGTTAAATGGTTAGTTAGAATAATTTAGAGTTCTTATGCAAGGCAAATTTCATCGAAAATAAACACATAGGAAAGAAATCCATAGTTTTGTTCTTAATTCAGTATTTATCGACGATAAAAATGAAAAAAATATGGTTTGTGTGAATCTCAAACATGGCTTTCATATGATTGCAGACACCATTCTACGATAAGCTGCCATTGTTTATTGCCTGAACTTTCTAAAAAAATCTTAAGAACCATTTGTCCCTCGAAACATCGCTGGTTTTTTTCAAGTCCTGCATACGTCAACGAATAAAAGGCAAAACTCTTGAATACTGTAAAGTTTTTCCCCGTCATATGAATGCCCAACTAAAAAAAGCTTACCAAGTTTTAGTCTGATATACCTCTGAATATGTCTAATTTCAATGCAAATTTTCGTCGCATAAAAACTAAATGTTCATTGTTAAAAACTTTTATTCTTGCTGTGAATAGCACATGTTTAAAAAATTCGCAAATGTATGTCAATCCTTCATGTCCTCATAATTTAATTGGCCCAGCACGCTTAGCACAGCTTTTTCGCACGAACGGATATAAAAATGTCAGGAACACAGCTCCCAGCTTTTTTTCTGAAACCTACAGTGAAAAGCGTTTCGATTTCTATTTACAAACCTACGTATGCATTTTCTTATTTGAGCACACAGGCATAGCTCAATCTCGGCAGGACTTAGTCTAATGACTTATTCAGCTTAGTCTAGTTCAATTTAGTCAAAGGATATCAAGACAATGGTCTAAAGTCTCTAAACATCACCAGTTGTCTCTTGGGCTTCTGCTACGTCTACTTCGGTAATATTTCGATCAACAGATGGAGCATCTTGTTCAGGCTTCGATATTGGCTCACCCAGTTGAGGGTTTGATTCTGAACTAGTGTCACCCTCCGGTTGAATTTCTGATCCGAGCCCAGTCCGAGTTTCCAATAGTTCAACACCTTCCATCTCTCCGACAGGGACATCTTCACTCCCCTTTGTTCCAGTTATATTATCCGAAACTTGATAAAGTTCTGTCGGCTCAGCTGTTTTCTCAACCGCTTCGCTTTCTGTAATGATGCTTTCGAATGGAGTGGATGTTTCTTTGATGTTAATTGTTGGAATCTGGATCTCTGCAGGCATTTCTCTTTCTTCTATATGCGCAGATGCTTCACTTTGTTCGGCTGTTGCTTCTGACAGAGATGCTGTTTCGACCACATCTACTCCCACATTCTCAGATTTGGTTGTCCTCACTGATTCCATCATGACCTCATCTGACCCCATCTTCACCTCTTCGAATGCCATCTCCGATCCCATGTTGCCCTCATCCGACCCCGTCGGTCCTATCTCTGATCCCATCTTCAACTCTTCAGATCCCATCTTAACCTCAATCGATCCCATCTTCACTTCTTCCGATCCCATGCCTGATCCCATCTTGACCTCATTCAATCCCATCTGCGATCCCATGTTGACATCGTTCAATTCCATCTCTACTCCATTCGATCCCATCTTGCCCTCATCCGATCCCACTGGTTTTAGTTCAGTTTCGGGCACTATCTCAAAGCTTTCTTCGTTCGGTTTATCAAGAGCCGCAGCAGTTGTTATCAGTTCACATTCACTCCCTTTCGTCTGTGGCTCGTTTCGTTCGATACTTGCTTCACTCAGATCCATTCTCTCTTCTTGGCTTACGGTAACCAAAGGCGCAACAACAGAACCTTCTTCATGCGGGCTTTCCAGAGTTGTATCTGTTTTCATCGGTTCACATTGGCTAGGTCCAGCTTCGGGTATAATCTCAACGCTTTCTTGGTTTGGTTTGTCCAGAGCTGTATCAGTTGTCATCGGTTCGCCTTCATTCTCTAAATTGGGGGCAGGAAACGGTTCATGAAATTTCGTTTCACCAGATACGGCTATTTGCCCAGCGTCGTCACCTTGGTCAGATGGTTCTGTCTTCACCACTGGTTCACTCTGGCCAAGATTACACTCAACATTCACAACACCACCCTCGGCTAAATGCGACGGCAGTGCAATCATTTCTCCAAATGTTTCACCAGATTGTCCACCATCATGACCTTGCTCAGGCGGTTCTGTCTTCACCACTGGTTCACTCTGGCCAACATTACCCTCAACATTCACAACACCACCCTCGGCTAAATGTGATGGTGCGATCATTTCTCCAAATGTTTCACCAGATACCGCTGTCTGCTCCCCCGCATCACCTTGTTCAAACGGTTCTGTCTTCACTTCTGGTTTACCCTCGGCAAAATTACTCTGACCACCACCTCCGGGAATTTCTCCTCCCACGGGCGCTACTGTAGTTTCATTGCTCTCAGTCACCGCTCCTGGATTCTTATTCATAGCTAATCTCGCTTTAAGAGCGTTTATTTCAGCCCAGCCCTTGGCAACTTCCTCATTTGAGGCTGTATTCTGTGGTTCACCAGAATCCTCAACTGGCACCTCTTGTGCTGACTCCAACACCTGACTGGCCATAAGTGATGGAATCTCACGTGGACGATCACCATGGACACCGTCGCCATGACGACCATCACCCTGACGAACATCACCTTGACGAACATCACCTTGACGACCATCACCTTGACGACCATCACCTTGACGAACATCACCTTGACGACCATCACCTTGACGACCATCACCTTGACGACCATCACCTTGACGACCATCACCTTGACGACCATCACCTTGACGACCATCACCTTGACGACCATCACCTTGACGACCATCACCCTGACGACCATCACCCTGACGACCATCACCCTGACGACCATCACCCTGACGACCATCACCCTGACGACCATCACCCTGACGACCATCACCCTGACGACCATCACCCTGACGACCATCACCCTGACGACCATCCTTTGGTGCATTCGGGTCCTGATCTGGCTGACCACCAGCCTGTTGTTCCATTTCAAACCTGTGTTGTTCTTCAATAGGGTTCCCTCTGAATGCTCCCTCCTCTTCACCCCACCTACCTCTCGGTTCCTCGCGCATCCATGGTGGTCTATCGTCAAATGGTTGTCCATGGGGTGGTCCGTCCATTGGGAAGGGTGGGCCCCGTCCGGGTGGACCGAATTTCGGTGGGTGATCTCGACCAAATGGCGGACGACCATGATGGTCAAACGCTGGTTCCCGATGTCTGTCATGGGGAGGTCCCTGGTGTCTGTCGTGGGACGGTCCCCAATCGTTATCAAAACGTCCACGCTTGCGTCGGTCAAACGGCTCGTCATGCCCCCACTCATCTTGGCTACGCCGGTCACGTCCGCCTCTGCGATCATTACCCCGACCCCAACGCCTATCCTCGTGTTTCCATTGTTCATCTTCGTGCCCCCATTGTTCACCATCGGGACCCCAGCGTCCGTCGTCGTTGCCCCAGTTCTCATTGGGTGGTCCTCCTTCCGGACCCCATGGCCGGCCCTCGGGTCTCCATTGGTTATCTGGACCACCTTGATGACCCCAGGGACCTTGTGGTCCGCCTTGCTGATGGAACGGAGGTGGTCCTTGAAAGCGTGGGTCACCATGGAAAGGTGGTTGGCCTTGTTGTCCAAACGGTGGCTGGAACGGTGGGCCATCATGAAATGGAGGTGCGCCTTGCCCTTGGAAGGGAGGGACGCCCCCTGGACCCATATTGGCCCCACCAAACTGTTCAGGACCTCGCGTTTGTTGACCGTTTTGACCATCTGGGACGTTTTGACCATCTGGGACGTTCTGACCGTCTGGACCAACTTGGTCAGGGGGTGGACCTTGCAAACCGGACTCGGCCGAACCTTGGCTCCCCGGAACGTTCTCACCATGCGGCACATTCGATTCAGTTGCCGCTTCTTGATTTCCTTCGCTTGATTGGCCAGCTACTTCTCCTTGGTTTCCGTCTTGAGGCGGACCACCATCAGCAGGGGCATTTGCGGGAGGCGGGCCGGTCATAGGCAGTGGCCCCCTAAAGAACGGTGGCATACCGGGCATAGGCCCACCTTGCTGCATTCTCGCCATTAACCCTGGCATCATAAACGGGTTAACCCCCGGCATAAACGGCAATCGGTTGTTCATCGGCAATCTTTGGAAGGGCATGTTGCCCATACCGGGTTGAAACTGCATACCTGGTAACCCTGGCAAATTCATCCCTGGGGGAAGCATACCGGGTAAAGGTAAGCCCGGGATACCGAGAGGGAAGCGGGGTAATCCTGGAGGCACACCAGGAGGCATGCCGGTGAAAGGGGCAGGCCCCAACGGCATTCCTAAAACACCTGGAGGTTGTCCAGTGGCCGCTGACGTCGCTGTGGCAGCTTCTTCTGAAAAATAAGAATGAAGAAATTTAGAACAAGAAAACCGACCGTTGACTGTTGTGTAAAACTACCTGAAAAATACAATAAGAACTTCTAAGTTCTTCTGAAGTTCTTATTGTATTTTTCAGGTAGTTTTACACAACAGTCAACCGCCAAATCTTTGTCACACTCTATACCCACACTGGCACGTTCGAGAATAAAAGTTTTGTATAGACAATTATCTACAGTAGAACCCCGCTATGTCGAACTCCCCGCTATCTTGAACTTAAACCCATTTCCAGTGGATTTGCCCATCGTATTTTTCAGTGATGTAGATACGAAATAGGAATGGGGAAGCCGGGCTAATCTGAAATCTAGAAGGGCCATAGCATCAATTCGCGGAGTATAACGTCTTCAATCTTCTATGTCGTCCACTAAATTAGGAAGATTACTTACTTTACTTAGTTGCTTACTTACTTACTTACTTACTTACTAAAATAACTGTTCACTAAAACTATAATGTCACGTCGAGACCTAAATCAACATGGGTTGAAATTGGGAGAATATATTAGTCGCCCAAGTGGCTACAAGGGAATAGAATCCGGTCGCCAAATTTAATACCAGGTCGCCCTATAATCAATGAAGGCTTATTGATCAATAACTTTATCTATCATTTGAGATTTACCTAATAATTATATCATGCCGTGAGACGAGACATTACGTTACGTTTCTGACATAGACAGTATTAGGAAAGTATTTGGGAAATTTAACTTTCTTGAGCATACACTTCTGTCACAACAGGTTATTTCAACCCCTGATCAATAACTTCTGATGGCAGTTGAGAAGTATGTGGACGCAGGGTGTTGGACGTCGTTATTCATTCTTTGACTTCGCTTTCAGCAACTGGTCTAATCCGAATTCTTATGGAGACGATTACTCCGATTTCCACACAAACTTTTACAGTACTAATATATTACACGTGAATCTTCTAGATTTTCGAACAGTTTAACCGTTTAAAGTCGGTCCAAGAGCATAACATAACCGGACCAGTGGCCCGTTGCCCGGCTATTAAACACATCACTGAATTTTTTTTAGGTTCGAGAAAGCGAGGAGTTCGAGTTACCGGAGTAAATATAATTGAAATAGTATTGGTTTTTAAGTTCGAGATACAGTAAAGCCCCGCATAAAAGAACCAGTGGGTTAAGAACCACCAGTCTGAAATTTGGGCAATTAAGCACCCAAAATACAAGAACCACTTCAGGCTGACAAATGAAACTGGTTCTTAAAAAACCTTATTAAACTTTTAGCTGAATTATAGTAAGCAAGTACTAGGAAGAAAACAAAATACTGTAATCTTGCTAGCAGGTCTTTCAACCACATCATGCATGCATTTATTTGATCAAAACAGCAATCAATTCACAACATAATTCAACTTCCATAACTATATTCAAAAAACTTACATCATGGTGGCCCTTTGTTTACTCAAGAGGTTTAAAACTCTAAACCAGGAACAATTGTTTTTGACTGGAAATAAGAACCAGTTAAGAACCACTTCAGCCTGATTTCTTTCTAAGTACCCGTTATATAAGCACCACTTCAGCCTGAAGTCGAAATTCACTGGTTCTATTATGCGGGACTTTACTGTAGCGGAGAGTTTTACTACACTTACTTTTGATTAAAGACTCGGGTATTGTTCTAGAATCAATCCAACCACCTTCGGCGAGTGACGAGATTGTATCCTCAGACTCTTGTAGTTTATCCACAGGTATGTAGGTAACACCAAGATCTTTATCGAAATGTTCTCTGTATTCCTTTGCCCCTTTAGCAGGCGCCCATGCAAGCTGCAAGAAAATAAATTATAAAATAACTGAAGTAAATAGAGCGCGCTGATTGGTCAATACCCAAGCAGGATGAGAGAATCATGCACGGGAAATTTTCCCGCGCCTGAAATTTTAAAAATGTCGGGCGATAATAGTTCAACTTTTGACTTTGACAAAGAAAATAATGGCGAAAAAAGTAAACAGAGGTTCGTCTTAAAGTCGGATAAACAAGTTGACGAGTTGGTGGATAGCGTACAAGCAGAAAGCACAAAGCATAAAACAGTATACGCTGTTGTTGACGTTTTTTTGGGAGAATTGCAATGTACATCAAATATATTAATGAATCTTTTTTTATATTTCTGTGTGGTTATTTTATAAAACAAATACCGCATTGATTTCCGTGCATGATTCTGTTTCTTACACTTGGGATGTTGCTCGACTTTCGTAAAGCTAAAAAAAACTCGCCTATCGGCTCTCGTTTTTTTTACGCTTTTCGAAAGTCTCGCAATAACCCGCGTGTACGAAACAGAGAATCATGCACGGAAATCAATACGGTATTCCTTTATGAATGCTGTCAGAAGTGAATCATGACATCGCGCTGAGACGTCAGAGCGCTGCACCGGAATCGCAGGACCGCAGGTTCAATTCCTGTCGGAGGACTTAGAGTTGCATCTTTCGCAGCCGTTCCCGTTCAGGTCTAAAATATTGTATATGATATTTCACTCGAAATACCCATCCACCTAAACCTTCTGCATCAATTTCAATCGAGTGAAATGCAGAAACAAATCTTGTAATTTATCATAACATACAACGATCTATCCACACGCAGACAAATTCACAAATGTATCTTAGTATTCAAGTGCTTGAACAATCTGGTCCCAGATAGGTGAATATTTCACAAAGAACTGTGATCTGATATCTTATCTCATGTGTGTGCGTGTGTGTGGGGGGTGACGTTTTCTAAAGGGGAAGCCCTCCACCCCCCAGTAGATCCGCCTACGGTCTGAAACGGAACTTATTGATTGAGCCAAAAGGCCCAAAACACGTATGTATGTTCAACTACGCTATTAGGTATAGAAGAAGAGCCTTCCAGAATATATAAAGTCGCATTAGATAAGTTAATAGTTCCCGTCTGAATCCCAGTGAAAACTCACCTTGAAATTTTGTTTAAGAATTTGTCTGCTTGACAGTGAGTGGTACGCCGCTTCTCTTTCAGCCATTTGAATATAAGCGCATCCTCTGGGTGGAATCATCTGAAATGATGTTGTGTTGAAGATCAATAATAGTTATTCAATAAACCCTTTCCAAATTAAATATTGTGATGGCTCCTACACGTTCATTATGCTGGACATTAAATCATATTATTATACATTGTAGTCACTACGTGTCTTCTGATTGGCTAATTGCTTTAATAATAATAATTTTATTAATCAACTGATTTTGTAACCAAAGGTTAAATTACGTCAGTGAGTAACTCAGTAACCTATATATATATACAATAAAAAATAGCACATTATTTACGATTTAGCTTAGAAATTATTTGAGGTAAAAATGATTTCCTAAAACGTTCTGTTTGCCCTTCTTAAAGCCCTTCTTTGAACCCTTTCAAAAGCATCACTCAAATAATCGGGAATATTAAAATGCCACACTTGGCATGCGTATTCCAGAACTGGTCTTATAACAGGGGTAAATACAGAACATAACGTTTTTGTGTCAGCGTTGGATCATTTCCATATAGCTCTATCTAAGCATACATAATCTTTTTTCTGCTTTCTTAACAATTTTACATACGTGTTCGTTCCATCGTGTTCAACACTCGAAATAAATCTGGTATTTCCGCGCACCCATGTATTATTCTCTATATTATAACACAGTAGTGTGGTATTCAGTACTTACATCAATAATCTGGACTTTACCAAATTCTTCAAATAATTCTTGCAGTGTTTCCTTCGTGGTATTTCTGTGCATTCTGCCAAGCCAAATAGTTCGGCTACACACTACAACAAAAGAACACAACTTAAAACGCATAACTTGTAACAGACCTGCAGTAGACTTGTACAAATGCTGTTTCAACATCTTGTTATCAGGATGTGTTCGCACTGCTTGTTCCCAGCTTGTTGGCAAGCTTGCTACAAGGTTGTTGATTCAACAGACTTGTTACAAGTTGTTCCAACAACTTGTTATCGTCCTGCAATTCAACAACTTGTTAGCAAGTTGTGAGTGAGAACCTTGTAGCAACTTGATAAAATGACAGCATTGTTACAACTTGTTGACAAGCTTGCTACAAGCCTGTTGCGAACACATCTTGTTGACAGGATGTGAGATTTTTACGTGTGTAGTGGGTTGCGTCTCTTCTGGGACACCCTGTATATGTTAATATCTATTGTGTACGAAATGTTGTAACAAGCTTGTGGTTGTAAACATTTAACCTTGAGGCAATGAGTTATTTTTGTGTTCAGATACAAGAGACAATCACTCATATACGCCCCAGAGAGGCATTCTGACCGCCCGTCTCGTTAGATCATCATAACACAGAATTACAACTCAGAGATCCCAAGGATAGTGCAAAGTTTCCAGAATATATTGCGTGAGCTATGGGGGACTGCAATGCACGAGCCCAGGGCTCAAAATAACGGCCGGTGACTGGTCAATGACCGACCAAAAATGCCTGTTGACCGGTCACTTTTAAACCTCGCCGGTCATTTTGACCGGCCACATTTTAATGCCTTCCGCTAGAATTTTAAATCCTTATGATAAAGATTTCCCCGAAAGCACTACAGTAACACTGATAACGTTGCCTATTCACCTAAATACACGGTGATTGCTAACGTCTTGAGCGTCTAGAACGTCACCGTGAAACAATAAAAGCGATGTCTCTGAACAAATTCTTATGATTTGTTTCACTGTTAGTATATGCGTATTAGTGACCGGTCAAAAACAGATTTTGACCGAGCTAAAATCAAGCTGACCGGTCATTTTGACCGACGACCTATCGGCCGTTATTTTGAGTCCTGCGAGCTGATTTTTTACTTTCTATAAATAGCAGAAGATTTCGGTCTTGTATAATGTATTTTTAGATACATCGCAAACACAAATTAATATATATTAATATAAAATTGTGGCGAAGATCGCGACTCGAACTAAAATCATACATGTAAGCTCCCCCCAACATGCGTAGTAGACAGGCGAGCTCTCTAATATACAGTTTGAGGAGTATTACATCGTCTTTGCCACTTACCACTGACGTGTCCTTCTTTCACAGGAGGAACCCATTTCTCAACTTTTACTTCTTTCTTTTCCTCAGCCGGTGGTTCCTCCTTTACTTGTATTTCTTTATCTGATTCTCTTCCACGTTCCTCGCGTGGTTTTTCACGTTCCTCGCGTGACCTTTCACGTTCATCGCGTGACTTTTCACGCTCTTCGCGAACATCGCGCGGTCTTTCACGTTCCTCGCGCGGTCTTTCACGTTCCTCGCGTGGCCTTTCACGTTCCTCGCGTGGTTTCTCACGTTCCCGCTCTTCACGATCCACGCGTGGTTTGTCCCGACCTTCGCGATCCGCGCGTGATCTGTCTCGATCCTCGCGTGTTCTGTCACGTTCTCCACGATCCAAGCGTGTTCTGTCCCGATCCTCGCGAGTTCTATCTCTATCCTCGCGATCTCCACGATTTCGTTGTCTATTTCGGTCAGAACCGTCTGTCTGTCTGTCACGCCCTCTCTCCTTGTCACGCTCTCTGTCACTGTAAGGTAAGGTAAAATATTATTATGTTGGAAAGCACGAGTGGCCGGCTGTCTGGCAGATGTGGTTATACGCGCTGAACAGACTTTGTTACAAGTTATCGTCCAGCAATTCAACAACTTGTTAACAAGTTACGAGTGACAACCTTGTAGCAACTTGATAAAATGACAACATTGTTACAACTTCTTGACAAGCTTGCTACAAGTCTGTTGCAATCGGCATTGAGTGAAGACAATGATACACAATTTAATAAAGTACTATCAATTGAATCCCATACCTCGTATGTTCTCGGTCACTGTCGCGGTGCCTTCGTTCCCGAGGTGATCTCGAGCGACTACGAGAAGACTTGGCAGGCGCTGTGAATGCTGGCTGAAACGCAGGAATTGCTGACTCACTTTTTGGCTGGAGCGTTTCTATAAAAACACAAAATATGATTCTATAATTCAACTAAGACTAAATATGTTTCTACTATTGGGAAAAAATTCAGTAATAAAGTAAGTGTAACAAATCTACTGTAGCGTTGGCGACATGTTTAAAGAGGTTCTAAAGGTTTCTAGTTATTGGTGGGAAAGGACAAATATTGTTTAGATAAGAATTTATCATCAGTGGCCTCTCTTTCTTCCTAAATTTGCCGGTGAATAACTAAGGAGTTCACACCAATATGGCCGCCATAAGCCTCATTATGTGGTGTTTAAAACGTTCTAAAGCTCAGTAGAAGAGATGTTGGAAACTATATTTCTCACGATATTTGCTTCATAGTATAACTAATTTGAACAGCCAACGATGTGACAAATCAAAAATATGAAAGACTTAAAAATCTGATCTCATTAAAAATATTCTGGCTTCAAAATTGACTTATTGAATTCAATAGGATGCTCTATCCAGTCCTTGCTTTCAGATCAGTGGATTGAACGAATCATGAATTATTGATGATTAAAGTTAAAATCGTGTTCAGAATAAGAGACAATCGTCATTTTACCAATAAAGGAATCAGTCCGCCCGTCTCAATACTCATCATAACACAATTCACTCTGCCACAAATATATGAAGCCTCGTTTATAAGCAATCACGAAAACATAGAGAGATGGTACAATAGCGTTTATTAAATACACAAGCTCTGGATACGAGGTATTCTGCAATCTGAATATCTGATTGGTTCTATATTAGCAGGATATTTAACAGTTATTCTACGAACTCGAGTCGTATATGAGCTGATAGCCGACGAGGCACGATAGCGCCGAGTCGGCTATCAGTCATATGCGACGAGAGTGAGTAGAATAACTGTTTTATTATACACACAAGCTCTGGATCTGGATATTTACTTTTTTCAAATAAAACTTGAATTTCCTCTTCATTTAATTGTCCAAATCTTCATCTAATATCCTGCTACTAGAGAACCAATCAGATTGCAGAATACCTCATATCCAGAGCTTGTGTATATAATAATAGCTTATATCCTGCTAGTAGAGAAAAGTAGAAAAATGGCTGGCAGATTCATATACGACTCGAGTTCGTAGAATAACTGTTAAATATTCGCATACCTGGCACTGGTTGACTTTCCGGGACTGTCTGTGGCGGAACGTTGCTGACTATTTGCTGTTGCTGACGAAATTGCTCCTCCATACGTTGACGGGCATTGGTTGTATCGTCCTGCCTATACGAACTGAAGGAATAAAAACAAGATTTAGGGGTTTTGTTTATATAGTTGGGCTGCATAGACCTGCATAACCCAGGGACGTGTCAATGTTTCATTTTAGAGATAGCATTCGCCGCGTTCTATTAGACAGTGAAAAAACACTAGTTTAGACTTTAGGGTACAACTTGCAGAGAAAGAAGAAATGTATGTAATTAGAACATGCATTTATGTATGTAAAAATCGATGTAGCCAGTCGATTTCCACGAGGGGCGTCAAATTTTTTTTAAAATTACAAGAGAAGAGAACAATTTTAAGTAATACAAGAAAGTTCGTTACAAAAATATACACACAAATATACACAGTAGCAGTTAATAATTTAGTGTGACCCATGTTAACAATCTAAAGAGTAAATTGATTCTATTTCAATATTGCCGATAATAAGCAAAGTATTTGAGAGAGAAGTATTTAGCCAAATATACGAGTATTTAAATGAAAACTCCCTACTGTCAAAATTCCAATCAGGATTTCGACCAAAACATGGAACCGTGGCCGCACTTATTCAAATGTGCAACCAATGGTTGACTGATATGGATAATGGCAAGATAAACGGAGTTGTTTTCCTAGATATTCGTAAAGCTTTTGATTCGATTAACCATGAGATTCTGTTACGAAAGCTTAAATACCAAGTTGGAATTCATGGTACAGAATTGAAATGGTTTGAATCATACTTAATGAATAGGGAGCAAGTATGTTTTGTCAATGGCCACACATCATTACCAAAGAAAATAAAGTGCGGAATCCCACAGGGCTCAATCCTACAGGGCTCAATCCTACAGGGCTCAATCACACGGCTCAATCCTTTTAACCTCTTTACTAGTTATGTATATAGTTACTGTGTGACACCCCTCGTGGAAACCTGCTATTGTTGTTCGAGGCTAGCGTGTTTAAATAAAGTTTTACATACAAACGTTTTACATACATACAACATTCTAAAGAGTAAATTGATTCGGCTCAAGTCAAGATGTGTCGGGATGTATTTGCAAGGCTTGAGCCCAATTGTGTAGTCATTCTATTGGGCCTGTCATAGGTAGGGGGTCTGGGCTCTCTCCTCTGCAGAGACTTTTAAATGAATATTAAAATTCATTGAATATATTTCGCTTAATAAATTTCGCAATTGCGCTAGAAGGTGCATGGCGTGAAGATAACCGCTGAAATCGCAAGATAACCACTCTCACTAACTATAAATGCGTAACTTGAATTGGCTGAATATGAAGTGTTCAGATTAAGAGACATTCGTCATTTTGCCAATAAAGGCGTCAGTCCGCCCGTCTCTAAATTCATCATAACACATTGACGATAAGCCACACTTTGAAGAGAGAGTCACCGAGATAACTATACTCTTAGAGACTGCATACCTCCGTCACTGATGTGAAAACAAGGACTGGATAGAGCCTATTGAATTCAATGAGCCAATTTTGAAGCCAGAATATTTTTAATGAAATCAGATTTTTAAATCTGTCAAATTCTTGACTAGTCAATCGTTAGCTGTTTAAATTAGTTATACTATGAAGCAAAGATCTTTTCCTATGTAACTTGAGAAATATAGCTTCCAACATCTCTTCTATAAATGAGTTTTAGAACGTTTTAAACACCACATAATGAGGTTTGGTGGTCACACCAATATGGCCGCCATTGGCTATTTGGCTTCATCTATTTATAGCAGATGCACTATCCAGTCCTTGTGGCTACCACTTACGACCATGTGACAGGAGGCAAAGCGTTCTTAAGGTGGCTCCCTGCAGTTTTTAAACTTGAAGCGTTCTTAAGGTGACTCCATGCAGTTTTTAAACTTGAACCGTTCGTAAGGTGGCTCCCTGCAGTTTTTAAACTTGAAGCGTTCTTAAACATGAGGTGTTCTTAAGGTGGCTCCCTGCCATTTTTACACTTGAAGCGTCAGTGTTATATTAAGGTGACTCACTGCAGTTTTTAAACTCGAAGTGTTCGTAAGGTGGCTCCCTGCAGCTTTAGATCACTGCTTCTAACAGACAAACACACAATGGCATAACTATAAAACGATTTTGCTCTATTGAAACAACTAACCTTGATGTGTTCAATCTGCTGGCTTCTTCTTCCAGCTGTCGTTTCTTCTCCTCAATACGTTGCTGGTCATCTTGATCGTCACCATAATCAAAGTCATCCACGAACCCTTGATGATGCTGAAACACCACAACAAATTTTATTATAATAAAAATCTTTCTTTGCACATTAATAGTTGTCTATAGGTAGGCTTCACTGAGCACCATCGTGCAGCAGATGGTGGTCAACCTGCAGTTATCAGAGTGAGAAAATAATGTTCTATTCTTAACATGGCTTATTGTAGAATACTACCTACACTGGACCACTACGTTTGAAAATGTATGTAATAATCTGTTTCAGTAGAATCATTACTATAATGCTGCTGTATGCTGTAATATGATTGATACGACGATACTCGCTATCTAATATATATAGCGTAGCGAGTAGCGAACAGCCATCTCTCGATTTTTTTTTTAAATTTAAAATTTATTTCAATAAAAAATGTTTTAAAATGAAATTTTTGGCTTGTTTTTATTAAACAATTAGATTATTCGCTCTCGATTTCTATGAGATGATAGTTCATTCGAGCTTCGCCCACATCAACTATCACCTCATAGAAATCTTGAGCTCATAATCTAATTGTTAACTAGTTCATACCTGTTGTGATGCCGAAAAGTTATTTTCTGGCTGTCTATCTTCATAACCAGGCCTGAAGGATT
Organism: Trachythela sp. YZ-2020; assembly: GCA_016169945.1. NCBI lineage: Eukaryota > Metazoa > Cnidaria > Anthozoa > Malacalcyonacea > Clavulariidae > Trachythela > Trachythela sp. YZ-2020. The sequence continues at coordinate 612,945 of JADLSH010000162.1, read as the reverse complement.
GCTGGTAATTCTCATCTGTCATCTGCTGGCTATTTCCACCATACTGGCCAGGGGGGAATGCCTCTTTTTGGTGATCATATTGCTGTTCGGCATATTCATCAGGGGGGTTGCTTCCCTTGTAAGTGTCAGGGTTGTTGGTCACTTCATAATTTTCAACCCCCCCTGAATATTCTTCAGTTCCATAACTATCAGGGGGGTTGGAGCCTGGCTGATTGACCATACCAGTCAGCGCTTGTATCTGTGCAAACACATCGGTGGGCAGTTGAAACTTCGGTTTGTCCCCCTGGTCTTGCCCTTGGGCTTGAGGGGCCCCAGGTTGCTGCCCTTGCTGTAACTGTTGATTCATTTGTTGTTGGCGTTGCAAGCGAGCTTCTAGTTCATGGATGTGCCGCATTTGCTCCTCTTGCTGTTGCTGTAGCAGTGCGATGTACGCTTGTTCTTGCGGCAGCAGGTTCTTCCAAAGCGTGGTGTTGTGTTATGTGACCTATGGTTTGAGTCGTGTCTGCAGGAACCGCCTTCACGTCTTCATCTAAACTTGGAGAACCTATAAACAATGGAAATCTCTTCAGCCATAAGAGAGGGCTATTTAACAGTTATTCTACGAACTCGAGTCGTATATATATATCTTATTAGATGTTTTGGTATGTAATATCGCTGTATATTTTTACGAGTTGTGTCGTATTTTGACGAGCCCGCAGGGCGAGTCAAAATACAAACAACGAGTAAAAATGTACAGTGATACTACATACCAAAACATCTAATTAGTTATTTATTATACAACTGCTTTATAAAGTATTTTTTATTGAGAAGAAAAACCGGTCAAACCGGTTTTCTACTATACAAATAACCAAGTATCCAAATATCGCTGTATATTTGTACTCGTTTTTAGCGTTATTTGGACACTTTTTAACACAGTTGTATAATAAGAGCTGATAGCCAATGAGGCGCGATAGCCCCGAGTCGGCTATCAGTCATGCATAGAGTAGAATGCAGAATTTACTACCTACATGCTGGATTAACTTAACAGAACATTTTGAAACATTTCTTTTTATTTTTTTCAAGTAATCCCCTCTTCTCCTCATAATATTCCAAATCTGCCAGCCAGCCATCTTTTTTTCTTTCTAGCAGGATATGAGGTAATATCCTGCTAGTAGAGAACCAATCATATTGCAGAATACCTCATATCCAGAGCTTGTGTATATAATAAATAACACCATTTACACAGAGAATAAAATTGGACCAGTGAAGTCACCAAAATGAAATGGCAAGTTCCAATTCGAACCCTGGACGTCACTTGCACGAACGAATATTCTACTCTATCTCAAAGTATCACCAACCTTGCTGTTCTGTCATAGGTCTCGTGTGTGCCATATTGAGCAAGGGTTGAATGACTTCTGGTGAATATACTTTGTTTTTCTGCCATAAATTCAGGACCTTTATAAGCTTGCTCTAAAAACACAAATCATATTTTTACCGTTTTTGAAAGTTTATAGTTTTAAAGTTTTAGTTTAGTTTTATATACCGTTAATACAAGTTCGTTTTATACAATCGTGATTTTTTTAGGGATCATTGGAAAGGGGGGGGGGTTTATTGGGAAGGGAGAGGGTTTATTAGGGAAGGGGATTATTAGGAAGGGGATTATTAGGGAGGGGGCTTATTAGGGGGAGGGAGCTTATTAGGGAGAGGGGGGCTTAATAAATTTCTCCATCAGAAAGAGGGGGGGGCTTATTAAATAGATTACAGTGTTTGTATCTCATATTATAACTAATTTCAAGCTTCCAATGCTTGTTACAAACATTGTAGGTCTGCATAAGATTAGTGTTTTTATAAAATAATAGACTAAGACAATTCGTTTATGAATGCAAGATTAATGAATTGATCATTAACGAATACCTACCTGTTCTTCTGGTGAACATTTGAAAAAGTTCTGAAAAGAATTGGTTATATTTCTTTCAAATCTTGGTCCAAACACATCCTTCTCAGCTCCAAACTAAATAAAAATATTTAGTGCAAAATTTTTAACAAAAAGATCGAAATAGTTTTAGAAAAAATTATATTTGCATAAGGTTTGCTATGATACAATATCAAGACACGCAAGACTAATATTAACACTATATTTTAATATATTCATATATTATACTACGTAGCCGTTCGTGGTGCATCAGCATGAATAATCAAGCACCAACACGAAAAGAAGTTTGATGACAAAAGGTGGAAGAATCCTGGATTGGAAGCTTGAACCAACTTTGAGCATAAGTCAACAGCGACTAATCATATATTCGACCCTTACACACCTACTATTTGCATACCCCCATAAGCTTGCAATGTGCCCAGATGTGCCCTACTTTAGAATTTTACTCCGTCTAACACCAAACGATTTTTTTTTCAGTGGTGGGATACTGCCAGTTAATAGGTTAATACACTTTTATTGTACAATTATAACACATTTTACCTGATGCCGAGATTGCCTGATGATTGAGTCAATCACATACAACGCTGGGATTTTATATTCAGGACGACACTAAAACAAAAACTCAGTCAAAAACGCAACTATATTGTACAGTTCACAAAAACAAAATACACCACAAACTCTATTAGCACTTGCCTTCAAATATCCTATCCGAATACAGTTTGAACTGTTCAACTAAACACCCAATTTAAACCCTGATATATATATATATATGTAATCAATGCAATAAACTGACAATATTACACAACTTCATACAGCTATTTAAACCACAGGACCAACACGAGGCTCAGATTCCAGCCGCTGGGTTTCTCTGTGCCATGGGGCGGATTAGCACAATCAGTGGGATCGGGCTTTAACGCATAAGGGCCCCCTTGTGACGTCATTGAAACAAGTCCACAGAAACGCGATTACCAAGACTTGATAAAATATTTTTCTTCCTGGCAGCAGTCATCCAGACCCAAAACATTTCCTGCCAAATTTAAACTTCCAACAGCATGTGCTTTCAACAAAACCAGTGCAATTATGCATCGTCGTGTATTTTACTATTTTAACATGCCTGTTGTATCACTTTAAGACTTTTACAATGTAGAAGTGGCGCCGGCCAATTACGTACATTGGCTAAAGGGCTAGAGAAAATGCTCCCCCGGAAAATTTTGAAATCCGCAGTCTCGGAAATGGCATTTCCTGCATTCTGGGGAAGACTTGACATGCATACACCAGCTCTTCCACTCTGATCTATATTTAACATATTTAGGGGGCATAGCCCCTCTACTTCTACTTCTGTGGGGCTATCGCATCTCACCCCTCCCCCCCGTACTACCGTCCCTGCAAAGTAGTGAGGAAGAACTATATAACAAAAGAAATATGCTAGTTAACTACGATGTTGTATTTTGTTACAAAGGTTTGATAGCTGTCTTGAGATTTTGTCTGTCTTTGTACAGTATGAAATCAAGGGCCTTCAATTGTAGAAAACTGGGGGCCCACCGGGGCATTGTCTGGGAAACCTGGTGGGGTAATCCGCCCCTGTCTGTGTCCACAATCTTTCCGCCTGTGCGAGTGCCGAAAACCCCAACAGCTGGAAAATGAAGCTTGACCAACAAGAGATTACTCTATATTGTAAAGCCATCCCCAAAGCCATCCATCCCCAAAGCCTGCCATCCCCAAAGTCAATTTTGAATTACATGTTACCTTTTGGATAAATTTTTCCAAGCTCTGAACAACATGTTTGTAATACTACAATTACAAAACAAAGAACGTACAGCATCAGTAATGTTTTATCTTTGCTGGCAGAGGAACAGACATCTTATCCCTCTTGACAAGCATGGTGTAAGAGCTACGAAATTTGCAGAGTTTTAACTCTTGTCCCCCCTACAATTATGTGAACCATTAAGAACCATTAAACTGCATGTCTGCATCATTCGCAGTGGCAGGGGTTAAAATTTACACATGTTCTACTACACAACGGGAATAGTAGATTTTTAAATTTACTATTTTGTCTGAAAACCTACTATTCCTTTATGTTTCTCAGAGCCCGTTCACAGGCAAACGTTTCTGACATTTTGTACGTCATTCTCATGCAACGGGGTTCAAATTAAAGAAGAAAAATCGACTCGCAAATTTAACAGAAATATAAACAACATTTCGATTTGGAAAGTTGAAACACTGCTTGCAAAAACCACTGACTGAGACTGGATAGTGCATTGTATAAACACAGAGGCCAGCCTAATTTGAATTGAAGCCGGACTCTAAGGGGACTGGAACAATAACTTGGCCACCATTTTTTAAGCCACTCATGATGGCCGCCATGGACGTATATTGGGCTGAAAAAACACCACCTGGGAAACATGGATTTACTCGCTTCTTACAGTAGTTACAGCAATGACTAAAAGCTCAAAATAGACTTCAATACCTGGGCTTTAGTACAAAACAAGTTTTGGGACCGTCAAAATATTTTAAAGAAGCTTTTTTTGAAGTTCAAGAGCTAAGTTTGCTTTGGCACGTTCAAACATTAGACATTTTTACGAATACAAAACTGGTAACCCTTCTAATTTTTGCTGGAACTAAGTGTAGAACAGAGAAATCTATCCAGAAAACCAGAAACAGTTAAACTTCGTTCAAGATGAAAAAATCAACTTGACAGCCAATGTTGTCAAAGCAGCTTGACAAAAACCTTCGCTTTTATACCAAATCCAGGACAAAAGTGAAGCAGAACAACGACTATCTTTGAAAATATTTCAACAGATTTTGTGCCTTTGGTGGTGCAGTCGTCAGCACAATCGCCGCCTTTCTTCTACTTGAGTGAGTCTTGGGATACTTCTATACTGAGGGCTATACTCACTGAACCGTGAGAGTAAGTCAAGTTTTCTGCACTGGTTTTCTGGGGGAAACGTGAATGTTATCCTACGGAAGGTTGACTGGGGGTTAGTAATACAATTTGTAAAATAGATAATGGAAGCTACGTATATATATATGTGTCGGTAAGCACTTGACTTAAAAGCAAAAGCCTGACAACAGGAAGCCAGAATTTTCTATTAAATATGAAAATCCCAATCCCTGAAACTGCTGACACAATGCTGGCATTTTAGACCTTTTTATATGATCCTGGCCTGTCCGTGCTGGTAAACTTGTTGCTTTGCCAGGCCAGTTTATCATGCAAAATTTGTGTATATTTTGCAATATGCTTTTTTGTTGACAGAAACTGTTTCAGGTAGTTTACTTTATTCCTTACTTTTTTAGACTGTTTCACAATTTCCAGCTGCTTGTTTAGCCTCCCTAATGCATTTATACGAGCCAGGATTTTGTTACGCTCAAGCGGGCCAGCCAGGGCCGTGCATAAGAACAAGCCCTTAGTAAAAACCTCTGGGTCCAAGGTAGCCACTCACTTATGAAGAATTTAGCAACTTTCCAGTGTGAAAAAATATTGAAATATGGATATCATGGGTTAGGTAGCTTACAAACATCTCATTTCCTGCCCCAAATTACTTAACCTTCAGACAAAACTAAGTTTCCCTCTAAGGATCATATAACCAGCCCTTTTAACAAATCTTGTTGCTTCCAAGGGTATATCCATGCCCCAGCACAGCCTAGAGGGGGGGAGGGGGGACCCTAAGCACAAGGATAAAGTTTGCTATAAAACTACAGTCTGTACTCTGTAAACTATAAAATACAAACAGAAACCAAACATTGCACAAAGATTACTATATTTTAAGCTTCTAAACACCCTACCTTCACTGCTTTTAAAGCTAAGCGAGTTATTGATGTGACTTTTGCCTTCGAAATTGGCGGTTTCGTTGCATAAAGCGTTGATAACTAAAAGAAGCAGCATTGAACACAGTCAGACATCACCGACATACCACAGTAAAAAACGTAAAATATTTGCGAGGTTTTCGCTGAAATAACCACAAAAACTCGAGCCATTTACCTCGCTATTAAATTGCCGTACTATTTCCATGTCAGCCATGCTGAATCGGGAAAGAAAGAAGCTTAAAAATTGAAATTTTTAACGATTTTCGTTAGACATCATTCCATGTGCTTTTTAACTTTCGCCGCTCGTTCAAACAAAATGGCCGCCCACGCGTGATGCGTGGACACACGACGAATGCGCGAGACTCACGCGCGACTTCCCGGAAAGGTAATTAATTAATTATACAATTCTAATTATCGGTGATTATCAATTACATTCTATGATCAATATTGGCCGGATATTGATGATAAAAAATTTAGCATTAAACTAATCTAACTCTATTTATACTGGATATCTCTATCAGTTCTAAACTGTTCTCCCTAGAGATCCAGTAAGAGTCATCTCTTATTGATCCAGTGTTACTACAGGAGGAAACCTAAACTAAACTAACTTTATTTATACTGGATAGCTCTATCAGTTCTAAACTGTTCTTCCTAGAGGTCCAGTAAGAGTCATCTCTTATTGATCCAGTGTTACTGACAGGAGGAAACCTAAATTTAACTGATTCTGTTTAATCTGGATAGCTTTATCAGTTCCAAACTGGTCTCCTTAGAGGTCCATCTCTGGGCAATCTTTTGGTAGTCCAGTGTTACTACGTTTTGTACAGTCAAACTGAAAGCACTCATCTCACATGTGACTATAATTCTACATTTATCGATTGATCATTTCCAATCAATCATATCAAAAATAAAACCAATAATCTAATTCTATCTTAAATGAAGTAACCTCATAAACACCGCTGACAGTCGCGGGCTCAACAACATATGGCAACCATTTTGTTGTAAACAGACAAAATCACAAACAAAATTTCAAAGTTTTTTTATTAAATTCAACCTAATTTTCAAACATGAATCAGACACAGTACAAGGTATGTAATTTTCTTTTATACTACTTTTGGTTTGTGCTAAATACTGCTTATTAATGTGTCGTTTTGTAGTAGATGAATTTAGGCGAAATGGGCAAATGGCGAATCGATTTGGCGGGATATAGTAAATTACTATTATTTAATAGTTATGGTTCAAGCAGCACGCCAAATTCGTGTGCAGAAATGGATGGTTTTATACTAAAAATGGACAGCAACTGCTCTAAAAAAACTATTTAATATTCCGTTTTATCGAATGTAGAATATTTATCTTTATTTAATATAAATACACAGTCACCACCTTTTATATACCGAACGTGCGGTGCCAGTGTGGGTAGAGTATAGCAAATATGGCGGTTGACTGTTGTGTAAAACTACCTGAAAAATACAGTGAGAACTTCGACGTTTCGAGCGAAGACCCTTCGTCTGGAAGTTAGTAGTTGTCGAAGTTCTCATGTATTTTTCAGGTAGTTTTACACAACAGTCAACCGCCACCTTTTCATTTTTTGCAACTGCTCCTGGTTGGGTCTAAAAATATGTATATAATTTTTGCTCGAAATTTTCATCAACATTCAGTTCTACCGAGCGCGATGCCCGAAATTTAGAATATTTACCCTTGTACATACCATCTGGCCAAAGGACCACCCTTTCTAGTGTAAATACAAAACAAATTACCCAGAAGAAGTAGGTAGAAAAGTGCTATATATACTGACAATGGTTTTGGGAACAAAATCATGCCAGATATTTTCCTGATTGTTCACCAGATGCACCCTACTTTAGTATTTTACTCTGTCTAACGCCAGACGATTTTACTCGTCAGTGGTAGGGTACTACCAGGGTCCAACGCCGTGCTCTACGGATTTTATATCCAAACATGTCCTATTCAGCTGTGCTTGATACCTCCTCTCTTCTCCTTCTATCCGACCGTCGTGATACCCTTTGCAAGAAGGTGTTGGATAAAATAGCAGTACCATCGTCACGCCTTAACCGCCTTTTACCTCCGACTCGGGTTGAGTCGCATGGCAGAGAACTGCGCCACTCTAATAGTCATTTTAGCCTATTTAAGTGTAGGACCGAGAGATTTAAAAACAGTTTATTTCCAGCTATGTGCTCACATACTATGAACAAGTCATGACCGTTGTCAATTAGGTTTATAATCTAAATTACAATCTTTTTATATAACTCTATTTCCTAGTTTTAAGAAGTAACAGTATTCTCCATAATTTTATGCTTGTAAAAGTACTGTAATTCACTATCACTAGTATTTTACTCTGTCTAATGCCAGACGATTTTACTCCGTCAGTGGTAGGGTACTGCCAGTTAATGGGTTAACAAAACTATCTGCCAGTGTCTCTTGTTAACCCATTAGCTTGCAATGCGCCCAGATGTGCCCTACTTTAGTATTTTACTCTGTCTAACGCCAGACGATTTTACTCGTCAGTGGTAGGGTACTGCCAGTTAATGGGTTAACAAAACTATCTGCCAGTGTCTCTTGTTAACCCATTAGCTTGCAATGCGCCCAGATGCGCCCTACTTTAGTATTTTACTCTGTCTAATGCCAGACGATTTTACTTGTCAGTGGTAGGGTACTGCCAGTTAATGGGTTAACAAAACTATCTGCCAGTGTCTCTTGTCAACCCATTAGCGTGCAATGCGCCCTACTTTAGTATTTTAAACTGTCTTTCTTTTACCATTTGTGCACCTAGGTGGCTGATTCGAAACGAGAGGAGTTTCGGAAATATCTGGAAAAAGCTGGAGTCTTAGATGCCATTACTAAAAGTTAGTCATATTTGGAATCAATAATCAGATAATTTGATCTGACCAGAATCTATTGTTTGTTTAAGTTTCAAACACACATGTTTGGAGTTATTTTTATACACGTTTGTAGGTCCCACCCATATTGTTTTATAGACGTATGAGCAGTAGCGTAGCCAGCCCGCCGATTTAGTCCCGCTATGCAAATTTGTTCGTGTTCATTGACGGTGAAAACAATCAATTTCTAAAGAAATGAATAATGATAATGATTTGAAATTTGCATAGCGGGACCAAATCGGTGGGCTGGCTACGCCACTGCGTATGAGCGAGGTTTTAGATCAAATATAGCGTGTTTTGTTTATCGATTTTACATTGAATAATAAATACAATGCCTGTACGGGTGAATTTCCTTTTATACGGACATAACTACAATTGTCAAAACACAGGTAAAACTATTATATTTGATCTGAAACCTCGCTACTATGTCTATGTTTATAAAAAAATATGGGCAGGATCTATAAACGTGTATAACAATAACTCCAAATGTGTGCGTTTGCAATCAGTGGTGGGTTTCGGCAATTCTGATTTTCACTAAATTCCAAAAATTGAAAACAGGATTTTGTAGAATTTTCAAGTTTTTGCTTTTTTACTCTTGTTCATTAACCCGAATTTCCCACCTTTTTTCACCAGAAGAAAAACTTTTCATGACGTGAAAAAGGTGCCTTTTTAGAAAAAAATATCCAGGTATTTTTAACCTTTCCATCAAATCTCACTGCGTCGATATTCCTACCTTTTTTACTCCTACCTTTTTAGCGCCTACCACTTCGTGAACAAAACCTGCGAAAAAGGTCCCTTTTTTCAGGTTGACTTCATTTAGACACTATGGGTGGGGCACACTAAGTAATTAGTGACATAAGTCAATCTGAAAAAAGGTACCTTTTTCGCAGGTTTTGTTCACGATGTGGTAAGCGCTAAAAAGGTAGGAAATTTGCGTTTTCGTGAAAAGCTGGGCAACGTGAAAAAGGTAGGAATATCGAGGCAGTGAGCATTTGATGGAAAGGTTAAAAATACCTGGGTGTTTTTTTCTAAAAAGGCACTTTTTTCACGTTATGAAAAAATTTTCATCTAGTAGGAAATTCGGGTTAGTGAGAAAGAGTAAAAAAGCAAAAACCTGAAAATTCTACAAAATCCTGTTTTCAATTTTTGGAATTTAGTGAAAATCAGAATTGCCGAAACCCACCACTGATTGTTTGCAACGTGAACAAATGTGGAAAACGTTTGCAGTTGACGGTTGCTTGCAAATGGTAGTAAGCCCATATTTTAAGTTTACTAAAAGATTTTCATGTTAAACTTTTAGTTTTGGTATCTTTGTATGAAGAGCCAGAAAAACCGACCAATGCGCTAGAGTATCCTTTTTAAGCTTTTAACATGCAATGTACCCTAAATTGTATGTGTTACTTAGGTATTTTACTCTGTCTAAGGCTCACAGATTCCAGAGAGGGGGGTGAAGGAGGTGTGGGGCAATATAAATTGGTAGCAAAGTATTTGAGTTTGGAGGTAGGTACCACCATAGGCGTAGGAAGCAACCTTAATGTGGATGGGCACTTTGTCTATAGTCTTATATAGATTGCATCCAATTAAGTAAAAAGCCAACGTGGACAAGCTACAGTATACCTGAACAACTTTGAGCATGTGTCAAAAAATGGGCGAGGAAAGTGCGAAGGGGTTACAACAGAGTTAAACACAGTTGTTGCTTGCTAGCAGAGCCTGGGACATAACATGGGTCTAAACGTTAGGTGGGTGTGGTTCATTTTGTCCGGTGAAAGGGCGTGGTCAGGACACAATGTGACGAGGCCAGGTCCTCATGCCGCTAGCAAGGATGTGCACACAGGTATCGAGTGTTGAAGGCACAAGGCGTCAAGGGGGGTATGGGGACATGGCAGAGTGAGGATGTGTGCAAATTGCCCCTGATCTTATTGAGGTGTGATCTTTTCTTGACTTTAAACTCAGTTATTTGAGCAACTTTCTACAAAGTGGGCCGCCTCAGACCGCCGATGTTGAAGAACTAAAATTGAATTTGGAACAACTGCAACAAATAAACGCACAATTGACGAAAGAAAATGAAGAATTGCGACAAAGAGTAAGAAAATATTTTTTTTATACAGTATGTACTATGTCTCGAATGTTGTGGTTCAGTGTAGGTAGTATTCTACAATAAGCTGCCGTGGTTTGTGTCTGAACTACCTGAAAAAGATATCTCAAACGTGGTGGTCCAGTGTAGGTAGTATTCTACAATAAGCTGCCGTGGTTTGTGTCTGAACTACCTGAAAAAGATATTTCAAACGTGGTGGTTCAGTGTAGGTAGTATTCTACAATAAGCTGCCGTGGTTTGTGTCTGAACTACCTGAAAAAGATATCTCAAACGTGGTGGTTCAGTGTAGGTAGTATTCTACAATAACCTGCTGTGGTTTGTCTGAACTACCTGAAAAAGATATCTCAAACGTGGTGGTCCAGTGTAGGTAGTATTATACAATTAGCTGTTGTGGTTTGTGTTTGAACTACCTATGATATTCCTTTGTCTCTTTATATAAAGCTTCAACAATATGAACCAGCTGGAGACGATCAAGTGGTAAGGAGATAGAGTTACTGCAAAATAGAGTATCAAGTATTCAAACTAGACTAACTTTATTTATACTGGATAGCTCTATCAGTTGTAAACTGTTCTCCCTAGAGGTCCAGTAAGGATCATCTCTTATTGATCCAGTGTTACTACAGGAGGAAACCTAAACTAAACTAACTTTATTTATACTGGATAGCTCTATCAGTTCTAAACTGTTCTCCCTAGAGGTCCAGTAAGAGTCATCCCTTATTGATCCAGTGTTACTACAGGAGGAAACCTAAACTAAACTAACTTTATTTATACTGGATAGCTCTATCAGTTCTAAACTGTTCTCCCTAGAGGTCCAGTAAGAGTCATCTCTTATTGATCCAGTGTTACTACCGGAGGAAAACTAAACTAACTTTATTTATACTGGATACCTCTATCAGTTCTAAACTGTTCTCCCTAGAGGTCCAGTAAGAGTCATCTCTTATTGATCCAGTGTTACTACAGGAGGAAAACTAAACTAACTTTATTTATACTGGATACCTCTATCAGTTCTAAACTGTTCTCCCTAGAGGTCCAGTAAGAGTCATCTCTTATTGATCCAGTGTTACTACAGGAGGAAAACTAAACTAACTTTATTTATACTGGATAGCTCTATCAGTTCTAAACTGTTCTCCCTAGAGGTCCAGTAAGGGTCATCTCTTATTGATCCAGTGTTACTACAGGAGGAAACCTAAACTAAACTAACTTTATTTATACTGGATAGCTCTATCAGTTCTAAACTGTTCTCCCTAGAGGTCCAGTAAGGGTCATCTCTTATTGATCCAGTGTTACTACAGGAGGAAACCTAAACTAGCTTTATTTATACTGGGTAAAACATAAACATATTAAGTGGGGGTGTGCTAATCATCCTTACTTGCAGCTGAAAGCTGAGCTGAATTGCGAAGGACGCAGCTCGACTTAATTGAGTCGAAGGCTTGTTAAAGGCGCCACTGTAGACTTGTGTCTGATCAGGGAGCACAGCTACGATGGAAGGGTTAGTTTGGGGCTAATCCAAACCCACCCTGTCAACTGTGGGAGGAAACCGGAGTACCCGGAGAAAACCCACGGCTTTCAGTAGAGCGTGGACTGATTCTTTTCACATAAGTGTCACGAGTCCCCAGCGGGAATGGAACCCACGATCTCAGAGGTGAAAGGCGTTTGCTCTGATGACTGCGCCACCGAAACCCCATAGGGTAGCTCTATCAGTTCTAAACTGTTCTCCCTAGAGGTCCAGTAAGATCCAAGGCCCCCGAGTATACCGAATCTGGTCCCACCTAGCGTTGCTAAAATCTATTTACATTGTTTTATTTTAGCCACAAGAAAGTTAATACAAAAGTTATCAGAAAAGAACTTTTCAGACATTAAAACTTAATGTGTATTATATTTATTATGATTAAAGATACCTTTTTGTTGTACCATCTTGTGTTAAGTAATATATTTGTAATATTTCATTTGTTTAAATAAATTTGAAACAGGTTTGTTTTCATACATAGTTTCGTTTTAGAAATTTGTGTGCGTTATGTGTAAATTTACACAAATTTTCACGTAAATCAAATATTTTACTTGTGTAAATTTACCATCGATATTTTTGTAACATTTACACAACGGATGTCTAAAGTGAAATTTTACACATTGGAAGAATTTTTAAATTTTTCTTTGTAACTTTATTGATATTTTTGAGTAAGATTTACACATCTAAATGTGTTGCTGTGGGCGTGAATTTGACTCGACTTTTGTGTGAAATATACACATGATTTTTTGTGTGAGAATAAAAAACAGAAGTCTCTATGAAGAAAATGTATTATTACTTCGAGTTATATACCATAATAAACAATTACACAATGGATCACAGTTGTTCTACGCCAAATTAACATGCCTATAATAAATCTATAAACCATGCATTGCACATTACAGCATTCTGTGTTAGCGTTTACTAAGCAGTCAACATGAAAAATGTTTATTTTGCAATTCCAATGACCGCACAGCCAAGACGACCGCCAGCATGTCCTGTCGTTAAACTGTCATCATGACCTCCCTTGCCAAGATCATCCACGCCTTCATGTACCTAAACATATGTCAAGAATAAACAAGTGAAAAATGTTTTTAAAGTGTTTAAAAATTGGAAGATAGAATACAATGTGATTGATTCAAAACGCACCACAATAGAGCGTCCAATAACGGAATGTTCCCCACTTAGCTTTACAAAACTGTCTTTCATGTTCACTTTAGCAACACCACTGCTGTCTGCATCAATATTGCCCAGGTCACCAACATGTCTGTGAAATATTGTCAATATATAGTTACCCTCAAGCAATTATACACCTAACAGTAGAACTCTGCTATATCAAGCAGCCAAGAGAAAGGAAAAAAATGAAATAACTGGGGGCAAGATAACCAAATTAGCATCAATTTACAAAAGATATATATTAACTATTAGCTTCAAACATTCTATAAACATTTTCTTCAACATAATTATGATAGACATTCAATGTATTCACCTCTCTTTGTCAGAGGGTCCACCATGGTTCTTTTTGAAAGGATTGAAATGGCTACCAGCACTGGTACATCCTGAAAATTATTGGCAAAATATGAATGGCAAATATGCTAACCGGTTAGTTTGGCAAATTAGAAGGGCACACATTGTTGCTTAATCTAACAGCAAGTGCAATTCTAGGGGAATTGTGTAGGGGAAAGATTTGAGTGTAGATGGATTTAACCAAACCATCCCATATGTTTTAGGGTTTGTAAAATCAAACTACCTAAAAATATAACAAAAACTTCGACATGTCCTTCGTCTGCCTTCCTGGATGTTTGCCAACTAACTTCTAGATGAAGGGCCTTCGCCCGCTTTGATATTGTAAACTTTTAACCTTCTGTCAACTTGCAGCTTAATGAGTTAACAAGAGCAGGTAGTCTAGTTAACCATTAACACCCAACACTGTCCCCTTGACGAGTGAAATCGTCTGGCCACATTGCGGCTTAATGGGTTAATGTGTTTATTTTTAATCGACTCAAACTACGGTACATTGTAGATAACTATATGGTGTAGTAGTTTAGAATAACAGAAATATTTCCTACCATTTGTATAATCACCAAACTCATGAATGTGGAAGCCATGTTTTCCTTCAGAAAGACCTTCTACAGAGCCAGTGATCAAACAGTCACTATCTGGTTTCTAGGAATATATTTATCCAGGAAATAATATTCTTAATAAATGAAAAGCTATCGAAATTAACTAGTTGAAGCATTCCTTTCCCCAAGCAACTCAATCCCAAAAATGGCCATGGAAAAAAAAAAAAACTCTGGCATTAGAAGAAATACTCTGCTCTGGACAGATAATAAGTAAAAAATAAGTAAGTGCATTTGCAAAGCTAATGGGTTAACAAGAAACATTGGCAGATTGTTTTGTTAACCCACATTTATTCCATAAATGTAGAGCATATTCAACAAATAGGCACACATAAGCTTGAGTTATGGGGTGAAACTCCTTTTGTCTTGCAAAATGCTTTTCTCATGCATGTATTTTACAGGATACAGCCTAGCTCAACCCAAATTTTAGCAAGCGTGTCATGCAGCTTGTCTGAATCCATAGGAATACAATTTCAAAAATCTAGTCAGACCTCTCTAATACAGACACAAGAATGACTGGGGACATGAAACAACAAATGCGAAGCAGGATCTCGGCACTGCCAAGCCAGCCTTGTGTGCCGGGCCAGCCTAGTTTGTGTGAATAGGCAGGACACCACCTTAAAATCTAAAGAATCAAAATTCTTTGCACAATATAAGTAAATCATTCAAGCGTGCTATTTATAATAGATTAACAGCTGAACAAATGTGTACAAATGTACAATTTTCCACTAATTTGGCACTGCAATTTCATCAACAATAAAGCACTACAATATATTGATCACTAGCTTTTAAAACCTACAGAGAATTACTGTAAATACTACAAAAATATACCGAATAGCTGCAGAACATGTAGAATAATTAAGCCATGTTCGAATTTACTGGTAAATCGACATGAAATCAACTCAAATGTTTGTGCCAGTTTGTACCAGTGATTTGTACAAAGTACTAACAAAGTTTAAGCGCATCTGAGCTCAAAATTTTAACTTAATCTCTTTAAACATTTGTAATTGGCTTCATTCTTCGCAATTTATCCCGTGTTAAAGCGATTCTACGCCGCGTTTATGGAACTAAAGAACAATAAGAAAGCTTCGACGTTGCAAAATGCGAAGCAATTACGGCAAATTCAGCTGCAATCAGTTCAAAATTTACCTCTATTTTGCTTACCTCTTGTGTAAAATTGATCGTGCCTTTTATCTTCTCACCTCTAAGAACGCAAACTGCTTTGACAGGCATTGTTATAATCGATATGAAGTGAAGTTATACAATTTAGCTCGACTTTCTTGTCCGAATGTGGTTTGCTAAGCCGTCAAAAGGTCGATATTTGCACGAGAGGGAGATCGATACGATAAGCAATTTATATTCGACGCACGTGAGGCGTTGGCAGGGGGCGGGGTCGTGGTTAAATGTCTTGGAATGGGGATATCCCCCCCCCGGCTAGCTTACCTTTATGTCTTGAAGCCAGGGGGGAAGTCCTCTACCCCCGATTTTTAAGTTTAGGAAAAAAATGCACACAGTAAATCTTCTATAACTCTTTACTCCCCCCGGGAGCTTATTAATTTTCAGGCACTTTTGGGGGGGGGCTTATTGTGAAGGGGCTTATTTGGGGGATGGTTATAGTGGTACTGGTTAGGGCTTAATTATAGAGGATAATTATAGTTTCAAACACCTAAACTCTAGCCTAAAATCTACCACAATGACGTCATATTGGGTGACGTCATTATCAATACAAAGTATGACGTAATATTTGGCGCGTTGCGCCCGCAAACACCCACCGCAAATTCAGCGGCCATCCATTGAAAATCATTACGGTCTAGCGTTTAGATCATGACATAAATTAAATGGTTTAACTTGTTTCCATCCATCAAACTGACGTTACGCAATTTCCAGATTTTCAAAGATTTTCATAATTATTCGTTTTTCTTGATTCTTCTTCATCAATTTGGTTAGCGTTAGGTTAGGTTTTAGGTTAGGGGTTAGGGTAGGTTTTAGGGTTAGGGCAGGGGTTAGGGTCAGTTACAAAGTTTTTAACTTTACTTCAAAGTTGAAAAATGACGTAACGTCAGTTTGGTAGATGGAAACAAGTGGCGACCAACATAAATATTTATAAAATATAAACATGTGAAAATAACCCAATGGTATAATATTGAAATTAACGCAAGAGAATGTCAAGTACAGTGACTGTTAAACAGAAGAGCGACTATTACTACCTTAAATGTGTCTTGTAAGTTGCAACAGTAATTGCTATGCAGGATTTTTCTTAATTATGCTTTTTAGTAAATTACATAGGTGATTATTGAAAATTCTCAACGCTGATTGGTTGCGCTACCTCGGATTAATTAACAATTATTATATTGTTATATATAATAACAATAATTATAATTGTTTTAGTAAAATTACATAGATGATTATTTGGAAAAAAAAAGCGTTTTTTAAGCCGCTTTTATCGTAAATATTCAATTAAAATATTCAATTAAAATATTTCTGAAATGTGCATTTTTTATTTTTTCCAAATAATCACCTATGTAATTTTACTAAAACAATATTGCCCCCCAAACCTATATGTAATTTTTTATTGCTCAATTATTGCCCAGATTATCGGTGAATATCGGTGAATAAAAACCTCAACTTTGTCTCAGTTTTTATTCACCAATATCCACCCTGATCCAGTGTTACTACAGGAGGAAACCTAAACGAAACTAACTTTATTTATACGGGATAGCTCTATCAGTTTTAAACTGTTATCCCTAGAGGTCCAGTAAGGGTCATCACTTATTGATCCAGTGTTACTACAGGAGGAAACCTAAATGAAACTAACTTTATTTATACTGGATAGCTCTATCAGTTCTAAACTGTTCTCCCTAGAGGTCCAGTAAGGGTCATCACTTATTGATCCAGTGTTACTACAGGAGGAAACCTAAACGAAACTAACTTTATTTATACTGGATAGCTCTATCAGTTCTAAACTGTTCTCCCTAGAGGCCCAGTAAGGGCATATATTCCTAACATCTTAAGGAAACATGGCTACCTGGAGAAAAACTGTGGTATTTAGTAGAGACAAAACACTTTTCTCACTAGGGAAAAAGAAGATAATGATAAAATAGAGCGCATTATACTGGAGCCAGTGAAATTGAGAAGTTTGATCGTCAATGCCCTTAAACAGTTACATGGTTTGGTACGAGATACATTGTTGTATGCAAATATTTTTACTGTAGTTATATCTTCTTGTTGTTTGTGTTGACTTATTGTTTGTGTTGTTGTTTTTGCTTCTTGTGTTGTAGTGTGATTGTTCTCCTTGCTGTTTGCATTGTTGTTTGTTTTTCTGTTATGTTATTGATGTTGCAATGTTGTTGTTGTTGCTGTCGTTGTTGTTGATGACATTGTTTTTGCTGTTCCTGTTGTAGTTGTTGTTGTTACTGTTGTTGTTGCTGCTGTCGTTGTTATTGATGACATTGTTTTTGCTGTTGTTGTTGTTGCTGTTGTTGTTATTGATGTTGCAATGTTGTTGTTGCTGTCGTTGTTATTGATGACATTGTTTTTGCTGTTGTTGTTGCTGTTGTTGTTATTGATGTTGCAATAATGTTGTTGTTGCTGTTGTTGTTATTGATGACATTGTTTTTGCTGTTTGTGTTGTTGTTGTTGCAGTGTTGTCGTTGTTGCTGTTGTTGCTATTAATTACATTGTTTTTGCTGTTAGCATTAATATTGTTGCTGTTCTTGTCGTTGATGACATTGTTTTTGCTGTTTGTGTTGTTGTTGTTGTTGTTGTTGTTGTTGTTGTTGTCAGTGTTGCAGTGTTGTTGTTGTTGATGTTTTCAGTGTTGCAGTGTTGTTGTTATTGATGACATTGTTCTCGCTGTTTGCATTTTTGCTGTTGATTATGCTGTTGGTTCATACCAAAGCAATATTTCTAATGTGCTATGGATTTTACACAATATTGTTTTATGTATTGAATATATTCTAAATCTTAACTGTGATATAGGTTGGGGCATCAATTACTGTTGATGTTTTAAAATGTGAACGAACAAGTGGCGAAATCATATTGAGAGTTAAAGCAAGGTTAGAAAACCTAACTTTATTTATACTGGATAGCTCTATCAGTTCTAAACTGTTCTCCCTAGAGATCCAGTAAGAGTCATCTCTTATTGATCCAGTGTTACTACAGGAGGAAACCTAAACTAAACTAACTTTATTTATACTGGATAGCTCTATCAGTTCTAAACTGTTCTCGCTAGATGTCTGCAACTGCATATTGCAGGAATCGAATCTTCGTAAGTTTGCTCAGAATTTAACAAAACAACCATTTTAAAGTAACTATTCTTTCTACATTAGCAATTTGATCAAATTGTGGAGCTCTCTGACGCTTTTTAGCGACTATAATGGTACAGCGTGTCGTTTTAATATCAAACAGGTAAACAGCAGACTTTTTAGAGCTTAATACAAGCTATATACCATTGTGAACGGGGTAGAAACGAGCATTTTAATTTAATTTTAATTTAATTTAACAGCTCTATTTGGCACACAAATAACTACTCATCATTGTACATAACTAACACAGACTAATATAGAAACATAACACTATGTAAGGTGCCAAAAGTGGCGAAGCACAAACGAGATCAGGTCCCATGCATGGTGCTCACCATTAGACATGACAGTACAAACAGAACAACAGAAATATAGAATAGAAAAAAGAAGAGAGAATGGAAAGCAAGAAGAACAGTAAATTAAAAGAGAGAAGAGATAGAAAAACTGACGCAAAATCTCACATCTTGTAACAAGTCTGCCAACAAGCCGTCAACAAGTTGTCTTCGCACTGCTTGTCCCAAGTTGTCAACAAGTATGGAACAACTTGTTAACAAATTGTAACAAGCTTGATGGCATTATCAGACTTGTTACAAGGTTGTTCCAACAAGTCCGTTACATGCTTGATATAACAATATTGTTACAACCTTGAGTTGTCAACCTTGTAACATTCTTGTTGTATCATGGCTGTGACAGACCTGTTAGAACAACCTTGTAACAAGTCTGATAATGCCATCAAGCTTGTTACAAGTTGTTAACAACTTGTTCCAAACTTGTTACAACAACTGGGAACAAGCAGTGCGAAGACAACATGTTGACAGCTTGTGAACAGATTTGTAACAACTTGTTTGCAGACTTGTTACAATTTGTGCGTTTTTACGCATGTAGGTAGGTCAGGAGTGTAGGAAGTTGCAGTAAGGTGGAGGTAAGCCTTGTGTAGGTATGTTTTAAAGGAGGAGAGAGTGTCGTAGCAGTTGGAAGGAGCATAAACGTGTGTAAGCTGTGTTTCTTTAGGCTGTGGTTCTACCCTATTAAAGACAGCGTTTGTCTTCGCTCGATGTTCTTGTTATTATTCATTTTTCAGGCAGTTTAATCCTATTATTATTATCACTAATAATATGCATTATTTTTATTCATTTAAGGTTTCACCATATTTGATGTCGCTGGCAGTTGACAGCAGGACATGGTCGCCAGTAGAAACAA
Source organism: Trachythela sp. YZ-2020 (assembly GCA_016169945.1). Taxonomy (NCBI): domain Eukaryota; kingdom Metazoa; phylum Cnidaria; class Anthozoa; order Malacalcyonacea; family Clavulariidae; genus Trachythela; species Trachythela sp. YZ-2020. The sequence goes on along the minus strand of JADLSH010000162.1, from coordinate 593,118 downwards.
CCAATATTAACCAATCAAGATACTATAAGACCTCGTGAAATAACCTTTCGAACAACTTTTTGAATGCCAACTTGAACAATATATTTCACTTCGTTTGTGTTTAAACGCGGCAAACATATGGGCCGAACTACAATCCTTGATAGAATCTTTTTCTTCGTGACAGCAGGTCGATCCAGATCTTAAACATTTCCTGCCAAATTTCAACTTCCGACAGAGTGTGTTTTAAGGAAACCAATGCAATTATGCAAATGCTGTAATTTGATTGGCTACGCTACTCGCTATCTAATTGTCGATAGATAGCGAGTAGCGAAACAGCCCTTCGAAGTAGCGAACATCTCCTCGGCGCGATTTTTAACGAATTTATTTCAATAAATTATGAAAAACGTTTTGAAATACTGTTTTCTTGCTGGTTTCTACTAAATTCGCTCTCGATTTCTATGAGATGATAGTTCATTTGGGCTTCGCCTTCATCAACTATCACCTCATAGAAATCTTGAGCTCATAATCTAATTGTTAAATAGAAACACGGCATTTTTGGGCTTTTAACCAATCAGTGCTCGCCTTTTTAAATGGTTATTTTATTATGGACATTATGCTATAGTACGTTTTTAATCATAAAGCCGTAACCTACTGTTTCGAGACGTACCTTCATTGAAATTATGACTATGCAAAGCGTGGTTAGGAAGGTTGCATCATTCATAGGAATTGAAGACGAAGAAAGGATTAACAAGGCTGTGAAAATGAGCTCCTTTGAATTTACGAAGGGGCACGAGAATAAATTTTTGGCTGAACGCATCGCATGTTATCGGAATAAAGCTTGTGGGGCACCTGACGATGCTGTGGCCTGTAAGATTGTCACAGGATCTGCATCGAAAGGACGAGAATTGATGGATGATCAAACAAAAAGAAGCGATTCAGGCAAAGTGGCTGGAAGTAGTTGGTAAACAGACTGGATTTCAAGATTACAATGAATTAAGAAGTGCATTCAAAATGGAAAAAATAAATAATAATGAAGGACCATTTTAAATTTAAAGAAAATTGTATATAATAGCAGTGTTAAAGATTGTGTTCGTGTAGAATTCTAATGTCCTGGATACAAATATGCCCTTTGACTTTGGGACTGCACTAGCTTGCTTGTTTGAACACTTTTAAAAATTCCATTAAAAAAATCATCGTATTTATATATAGCCGTCATTTTTACAATTTGACGATTAACCTTTTTAACCATTTTAAAGTATTTTTCTACTGTTTAGGTTAGTTTGATCCTAAATGCATATTTTGTCTTCTTTGTAAAGCAAAATAAAGAAAGGTACACTTAAGGAAATATATTCTCTAATTTAAAGCAAGTCAACCGTGCGGAAACTCATTGTTTTTCGAGCAGCTTTTTTAGTTGGATTCCTTCGGCTTCCCCCTTTACTTTTTGGGCATTTTTGGGTAGTTTTTTAAAAAACTCAAAAAGTCCAACGGTAAACCACGGTACTGTAATGGTGGCTCTCGATACTGGTCTGTATTTAATCTGCAAAAAAACAAATAAACACGAGGCAAACAGTGTACTGTTTCGTTGAGAAGCCTTAAGGCTGATTTCCATTCAGTGCAAAATGTCGCGCTTTCTTTTGAATTATGAGCCCTGGACTGGAACGGATTCGGCCTGTATGCAGAGTCGTCAAGACAGTTGAGGAAGTGCCTCCCAAAAAATTTATAAAGAGAACTACATCTTGCAGGTACCAATTTCTGAATTTTTTCATTTATCTTTTATTCAATGGAAACCTGGAAACCATTACAGGTCAGGTAAAAGCTGACCCCTTTATTTCTTGCGGTTTTTGACCACTTTTTCAAAAACTCGAAAGTGGCAGAAAATGGCCAAAAGGTAGGCTGTCCCCTCAACATATTTTCGGCAAACCCCTTTACTTTTTAGCCATTTGTGCCACTTTCTCAAAAACTAAAAAAATGGTCAAAAATAATGGCGAACTCTTAACATATCTTGAACAAAAAGTGAAGGCTAACTAACCCCTTAGTTAACCCCCCTTTAGCAATTTCTTTGAAAAACTCAAAATGTGGCAAAAAATGAATAAAAAGTAAGGGCTAACTCCTTAAGATTTTTTCGACAAAAAGTTAAGGCTAACCCCTTTACTTTTTGGCAATTGTTTTTAAAAATTAATACAGATCAGTGGCCCGCTGATCTACATTAAATGACTGGATGGTTAAACCATTTCATCTATATAAGATGAAGTACTCCAATGAAGACTTCTATCCAGTATTACTATAGAGTTCAGTGAACCACTGATCCACATTTAATATACTGGATGGATGAACCATTTTATTTACATAAGATGAAGTAGTTCCGTGAATGACTTTTCAGTCCCGGGCTCAAACTTAATGTTCGGCATTTTTCGACTTGCCGTCGCATTGCTTCGAGAGTCCGACGGAATTCCGAATATTTCCGAATTTTGATTTTTTTTCTCCGCGTGGTTCGACAAGAAACATGGCGAAGTTGGCAAGATCCTTTTCACGAATCCTATACGTTTATTTGGAGGTAATATGCTGTATTTAATATCTGTTTTTGTACAGGAGTACTTAGATTTTGTACTTAGATTGCTAATAGATATGGATCTTAGGGAACCAAGCCCGTATTTAGCGCGATTTTTTGGCATAAAGTTTGTACATTGTACGTTCACTAATTCGTTGTCGATTGTCGAAATTAAAACCTTGTTTTGGGTGAAATTTGTTGTTAATAGTGTTAACCAACCTACGAGAAAGACTAAGTAAGATCTAAAGATACTTAATTCGTCGAAAAAAGACAGGCTTTTGTGAGATCTTGCCGCGATCTTTAGCGAAAGTTGAAAAATTTAATTTTGAGGGCAAAGACGGTCAAATGGATACATTCGTCTTTCAAAAAGCAATATGACGATGCACATTATAGGTGGCGTCTTTCTCAAAATACACGCTTGAAAATACTGAATTAAACTCTGAATCTCATTTCATAATAATGAACTCTCATTTCATGAACTTCTTGTTCATTTCAAAACACAAAAAAAATTGAGACATAATAGAGTTGTGTGCCGGAGCTCTGCCTAATCGTGGTCAGCCTGCAGTTATCAAAGTGAGAAAATGATGATAAGTCTTTTCATTCTACACAGTTACTGTTCGTCAGTAAAATAGGAAAAATGGATTAGGCTCCTGGTCATGCCCAGCTTCACGACAAGCGCCCACTTAGCACCCCCCGCCCCCTACCAGATCAAGCTGGATCTATCCCTACCAAAAGCCAACCGATGTTGCTCGACTTTCAGAAAGATAAAAAATACTCGCCTATAGGCTTGTGTTTCTTTACGCTTTCAGAAAGTCTCACAACATCCCAAGTGTTAGGATCACACGTACGTATTTTCTATACACAGAAAACCATTCGGTAATTATTTTATAAAATAACGACAAGGAAACAACAGCATTTCCCGACATTTTAAAAATCCAGCAGAGCGCCTAAAATTTTCCGTGCATGATTGTCTCACCCTGTACGGGGGTATTGACCAATCACAGTTTGCGTAGTAAACATGTTATTTTATAATAGATAATAATCGATAATGCTATTTCCAAAGTATAGTAAACTACAGACTCTGTATTTTGCATATCTTTTGCAAATCTAGTTTAACTCATTAACTGGCAGTACCCTACCACTGAAGACTAAAATTGTCTGGCGTTAGACAGAGTAAAATACTAAAGTTCAAGGGTGCATCTGGGTGCATTGCAAGCTAATGAGTTAATATAAATCATTTGCATGTTAAATAGCAACATTTTCTCAAATTGTTTTAGATATTTGTTGCAAGTTTAAAGAATGTCTCAACGTGTTGACTGAAGCGTTGTTAACCACGAAAAAAAACTATTTTCAGACATATGCAAGGTATATAATTTTCCTCTAATTTGTACCCTGCATATTTAGCAATGACCTTTTTAATTAAACCATACTAAGTCAATCATTCACATGATCCTTACAATAATAATAATAGAAATTATATTCTTAAATATTTTTAGATCTATTTGAAGTTTCAAGTCTGAAGAATCTCTCAAAATGTTGGCTGAAGTTTTGTTTATCACGAAGAAGGAATATCTCAGTGACAGTATATGTAAGGTTCTAAATACTTTTTCTATGTTTTAGTTTAAGCATGGAATGCTTTGAACATTAGATGGTCGCTCGTGGTCAGTGGCTTTGTTCATTTTTAAAAATCATGGCAGCAAAAATATTACCATGCCTATTTTACAATAAATAATCTTGAAAATTGCATTTTTGTGGACATTAATGGATGCTTGATCTTATTAGGCTTTCTTATGCCACCAATCACAGCAAACCTCTAATTTTCAAACCATTCTATTTTCAGAACAAGCCAAGGAATGACAAACTGTTGTGTCTATTGTGTTTTAATTAATGTGACACAGTTTGGACATAAATTTCTCCTGTTTGGCATAATAACCTATTCCTGTATCAATGTTTTGTCATTTTTTGGCTTGGTCACATTGTTAACACAGCGAGAAGATTGAGGTGGTTTTATAAGAGACCCAAAGCATTTATGTTTGAAATCAGACGGATTATGTTATATTAAGTATTCAGCCTGCAGAATTTAGGATAAAGAATATCAACCAAAATATTTTGTCAAAATATATTGTTTTGTCTTTTGGTATCTATTATGTGTAGATCCTTTAATAAACAATAATATTTCATTCAAGCCTCAGGAAGAGAACAATGGTCCATTGTTTGTAAAACCATGTTTTAATTGAATATTTTTAAAGAAAAAAACATTAACTGGGCTTCCGTATCTACCATCTCAGTCTTCTCTTGTTTAAACTGACTTCTGATATTTGTTTGAAGTTTGGAAAGTTCATTTGAAAATCACAGCATTTCTTTCAAATTTGATTCTGGGTTTTGTAGGGAGCTTGCAATATTAAATTGTGGACAGTCAAATTGCAGATCAATTGATGTATACAACGTCCAAGTTAGCACTGTTTAGAACTGCCTCGTTCCTTGATAAATTCTGTTTTGTTTACCCAGCAAAACTCATTCCTATGTTGGATTATTCATGAGTTGTAATATGGACAAAAATAGAATAGGTTTTTTGAGGAATGTTGCAGTTCTGTTCAGTGCTGACGTATTGGGTTTGTGTACTTCAATTGATCTACAATTTGACTGGCCAGTATTTCTCAAGCCAAACAGATGTGTGATTTTGAATAGCACATTTAACTTTGCAACAAACTTTGTGATTTTCAATAGTGACTCTTCCAAGTTTAAAACAAACATTTGAAGTTAGAATAGGTTTATTAAAATTACAAAGTGGAACTTGTTTGAATACAGATGAACTGAAGCAGCACTTTTGGGGTAGTGGATGTGAGATGGTAAAAATAGACCACAACTAGCTGTCAGCTTGAGTTTACAAGATGATGTCCTTTGGGGTCCTATATGTATTGTACAAAGAAAAGACAATGAAAAGTATTCAAAAGTATATGATTGTTTGGTGAAAATTTTCTTACTTGGCCATTGAAGTTTCAATAGTTATTTTAAAATAGAAATGAAAAGATCTCCAAACAAAAAGGCATAGTTTTGTTGAGTGTCCCCATTTTAGGGTTCCCTCCAAAAATTATTGATATAGCTCTGCAAGGTTTTGACATAGTCAAGGATCAACACTACTTTAAGGGCTAGAAATGAACAATAATTTACCATTTGTATTTGGAATTTTGAGTTTACAAGATGTTGTTCTTAGAAATATGTTCTAGAACTTCTATTTTCGTAAATAGTTGGCTGGTTTTAATATGTTTTCATTTGGCAGTTACTTTTGAAATTCATTTTGTTGGCTTCAGTTCAACATTACTTTCAAATAGTTCCACTTTGTAAGAGTGTGGTGTAATAGGTGTAATAATAATATAAGAAAACAGGTTTACATGGCTTTCAGGACATGGTCTTTTCAACAAGTAAGTAAAGATATGTTTATACTTCAAAGAGATTTGTTTTTAACCTGACAAGAATACTGTCCAAAATTGACTAAAATGGCTCTATAAAGAACAACATGTTTTGATATTTGTATTTGGTTTGTTTTAATGTGAATACTACATTGTGATGAAATTGTGAAATGATATTTTGTCGTTTACAAAAACTCCAAGGATTTGGAAATTGTTTTCGTAGAACAAGAATACTTTGGGACTGGTCATAAAGTATTGGTGGGGATGGGCTATGAAAATTAGGGGGGGGGCAGGGTCATACAAATTTAAAAACTACTCTTAGGGTAGGTCACAACAATTACATACACTTGAAAGTATTAATATGATATCTAAACTCATGCAACACAAATATTATATTACTAAATTTGTAATGTTGCATTTTGCAAGATCTTTACAACAGTACTTACCAGCAAATGGTACTATATGACATTTCAGACCATCAAAACAATTTCCCAGATCATGCCACTGGACACCCCTAGGTCTCGTCCCTTAATATGTCACAGGACCATGACTTGAAAGAAGACTCGATACATTTTAGCATAGACGTATTTTCTGGGGGGTTCGGAGTGTTTTGCCCCAAAAGTTTTCCCAACACACCTAAAAAAATGCACCCCAAAAAAAATTAAAAATATCATTGGGATAAATGACAGTAGTGTGATTTGATTTAGATTTTTGAAAAAGTAAGACTAAAAACAGGATTTTGAATAAAATAAGAAAAAAAAAAATTTCTGTGGGCTTACGCCCTCTTAACCAAGTGGCAAGTGTGCCCCTGAGCACTGAGCACTTTGCTTGGTGCTACACACACCACACAGCTCAATTTTTAAACCCCCCCCCCCCTTTTTTTCGCCCCCCAGAGCAAAATCTGAAAATCCGTCTATGCATTTGAGTCAAATTATACTAGGAATGGGTCATTGTGTTATCAGCTGTCAAATAGGGGTGGGTCATATGTATTTCTTGACAAATTGGTGGGTGGGTCACCAAAAACCTCCTTTGTAAAATTCATTTTCATTGTCCACCATCTGTTCTTGATGACCAGTCTCTCTATTTCCCTTGTGGGTCCATAAATCTTTTTTTCAGTTATCTAAAAATACTGACGAGTTTTCTTTGAAACGAGAAGTTTGCACTTCAACCGAATTATCGAATGCTGTGTGAAATTTTTAAAACTTGATACTTGAATTTCTTTTACTATTGATTTCAAAAACAAAAACGTTTTCGAAGTGAAATCTAAGAGAGGATTGTTTTTAAAAAATATATCTGTTATGTGGAGAGTTTGGATGCCCGGCAAACTTCAAAGGGACACGTGACCTTTTTCTCAACTATGTTGAAATTTTCTTCACGTGACAAACGTAGTGCACAAATGTATGATTTCGTAGTAGAAATCCCTATTAACGTTTCGAAAATCTTCAATTTTTGAACGCGATGCAGAACTTATGAAAACCAGAGTATTTGGTTCTCATAATGTATGTAAAAGGCGTGTTTTAACCAAATTTTAATCGCAAAGACCCATCTGGTTTCGTTGGCCATACTATATTGGGGCGTGAGCTATCATGTTTCAATATTCAGTCAGGGATAACAAGCCAAATATTCGAAAATACGCCTGGTATCTCCCAGATTATAGCGAGTTTTTTGGGTGAATATATTTATATTCTCAAAAGCTTTCATAGTTTTAAAGGGATTGACAATAAAAATTTAGTTTGTCTCTTTGGAAGAACTTTTAAAATTATATGAAAATCTCCCTTTTCGTATCTTTCTTAGTTCTTGAGATATTTTGACAGAAATAATCATAAATCAGCGAGCTGTCCGCCATCTTGGATTTTTGTGGATATGCATGTTACGTCACAAGCAGGGTCACGCAAGTATTATATCCAGAAAAACCCAGAAAGCCAATGGTCATTATGAGCCCAAAATTATACTTCGGTCACTATTTCAAATAACAAATTGACTGACAACTTTTTAAACTTCTACTAATTGTTATTTGGTCACCTATGAGTAGTTTTATATGGCTAACCCTGCTTGTGACGTCACTAAACCACCGTTAATGAGATCAAAAATAAATCCAAGATGGCGGACTGCTCATTGTTTTCAGTTAAAATATCTCAAGAACTAAGCAAGATACGAAAAATCGGTAAGGGAGATTTATACTTAATTTTAATTCTTTCAAATGAGATAAACTAAATTTTTATTGCCGTATCCCTTTAAGTCTGTAGAGTTCGTGGAAAATGGAAGATCGAAACATTTAGACGTTCTCGATACGGATATTTATTGGCAAATGTCTGGTCAAGAAACGTATTGTCCTTTCGCTTTGCTTGATCAGAAATCATTGGTAATCCCAGCTCCAGGATTATACTAAGTTAGAACCACTGATTAGAACTTATAAACAAGAAATACAAGGTTGTTTTTAGTTCGTTTGTACGGGATGGATATACAGTAACGTGGGCGGCATTTATATGAGTAAGGTATCAAATATCTTTTGAACACGGAAGTGTGTTACAATACATATTAAAGTCAAAGCTGAAATCATGCTGCAAGATACTGTATCAACACTAAGCGATGATTGTAGATTTTTTATCATGAATTAATTAACATTGCAGTTGTAGCAGTTTCACATACGTGTGCTCATAGTAAATATTACTCAAATTTAAGACTGAGCAGAGTTCGGCCAGCATTGCAACAATATGTATTCTGTAAATTATGTATCATTGATGTCTGGTACGACTTTCAATTCGAAACTTTCAATTCGAAAGCTAGAACAGGCATTTATTTAATATACGTTGTCTATTAATAAGATCGAACTTACTAGTTCTGGACTTGGGATTATAAATCATTTCAAGCAAAGCCTAAGGACAACAATGTTTCTTGATGACATATAATTTTGCCCAATAAATATCCATCTCGAAAACAAAAGCAAAGAACTTCTAAATGTTTCTTCCATTCCCCACGAATTCTAGCGATATCAGATGTGAAACTATGAAAGCTTTTCGGTATATTAATCTATTCACCCAAACGAATTCACTATAATCTGAGGGCTTCCAGGCGAGAGATACTTCGCTTGTTATCCTTGATTCTAAGATAAAATAGTTCGTGCCCCGTCGCGATATATTATGCCCAGCGAAACCAGATGGGCCTATCCGATTAAAAAGTTGGTCAAAACATGCCTTTTACATACATTATGAAAGGACATATACTGTGGTTGTCATAAGCTCTGCATCGCGTTCAAAAATTGAAGAGTTTCGAAACGTCAATAGGGATTTATACTACAAAATCACACATTTGTGCACTACTTTTGTCACGTGACGAAAACTTCAACATATTGCGACACGTGACCGAAGTTTCCAAACCCTGTCGTATATACAGGGTGTCTCAAAAAAAGGTAATCCGACTTCAGCACGCTATTGTGCGTAAATGACTTGGTAAACGAGCGTAATTTTTTGATATTAAAAAAGATCGGGCTTTTACCTGTTGAATCACACGTTTTTCATCCAATATGGAGAAAAAATGAGCAAATACGAGTCCGATAAAAATTGTTCTGTGCCTAATTAAAGCAGTGCATAACAAAAGAAAACCAATTAATCACGAATGTGTCATTTTAACAATGAGTTTAGAGCTGGTTTACAAGCTGTTTATAATAATTATGCTTATAACGCCTGTATTTTATGCAATTGGATGAAAAATGTGTCATCCAACAGCTAAAACCCTGATCTTTATGATTATGAAAAGTTGGATTGCCTTTTTTTGAGACACCCTGTTTTTTGCTGTAACTATGAATGGGTTTACCACCAAGAAATATCGTACCACTGTTTGATTTTCTTAAGCAAAGCAAAATGAAATCAATATTTGTTCAAAAAAATAGTATGAGATTTGTAAGTTTATAAAATGGTTTATAGAAAAACTATTGAAACTATTTCTTCAACTAAATTTACGCATTTTCATCACATGAATTAGTATTTACGTTATCCAATTAATTTACACTGAGTTGTCAGGTTAAAACACCATAAGAAAGATATATGGCTTTTTAAGATGAGGATATTTCGAAATTTTCAAAATATTTCATTTGGCAAAACTGAATCATAAATAATTATTACGTTTGCTGTGATATTCAATTTTATGAAACTAATAATTTAGCGTTTCGATCTTTGAAAACATAGCGTTTCGATCTTTGAAAAAATTGTTTTTGTTAAGTATATCTGTTGTCAAGATGTTATAAAGGCACTTTGAATATGAAGACGATTAGTTTTCTATAAGATAAGTGCTTTTCAGCAATTAAATTCCTTAATAACGTTATCAAAACTTTTAACATCAAAACATTACGGTAAAATTATTGCTTTTCATACTCGAATGAAAGTCGCAGCGACTTCACCAAAAACACTAAGTGCGTTTGTAAATGAAGAAAAACTAAGCATGCTCAATTTACCATAATTACTATATCTTTGAGCCATATTCTTTCTTTGTAATTGTAAAATAACTCTGTCTTGAGCTTTGGGTATCTCGCTGAGACTCGTTTATTTCGCTGAAATTCTCACTAAGAGTTGTTTTATAATTATTGATCTCTAAGTATAAACATTTATCTTGAAAAGACCAAGTTCTCTTGTTTTCTCAAGGTTTAACGTTTTTAGATGTTAATTCTTGAGCAAACAAGTTGTTTTTAATGTTGTGTTTAATCACTTGTGTTGAACACAATGTTAAATGTTCTCTTGTGCCATGTTTTGTTTTCTTCTATTGTTATTTAAATAAGTATGCAGTTGTGGTACTCTTTTATTGTTAATATATTTGTAACAGTTACAATCTTTTCAATAAATTGTTCATTAATTATACACTGGTGTCCTCTTAATTAAAAATTCAATTCCCATGGGAATTGAAAATTTGAAAAAAAATATATCCCCCTTGGGGGAGGGCTCTTCGCCTCGCTACCCCAGCCAGCTCCCCAAGTACTACCTCTACTTTAAGTAGAAGTAGCACTCGGAGAGCTGGCCAGGGTAGCGAGGCAAAGAGCCCTCCCCCCAACCCTGGCCAGCTCTCCAAGTGTCACTTTAAGTAGAAGTACCTCCCCACACATTGTAGAGGTACTTACAGCACTTCTAGAAGTGGCACTCGGAGAGCCAGCCAGGAGAGCATGGCAAAGAGAAGACCAACCTTGCAAATGCAAATGAATGCAAATTGCTAAGTTGATCTTCTCTTGAGAGCAGCCGCGCATACCTAGCAAATGTAAAACAACAAATGTTAGTAAGAAATACTTAGCATGCAAATTTGAATCCCATGGCCGAAATGACAAGGTCGCCCCACTGATCCCTACCCACTGCCTCGGCTACCTCATTCTGCCTATCTGCCTCAGTTCTAAGCTGCCTAAAAAAATTACGTTATAAACAAAAAAGCAAAATAAAAAGGATAAATTACGTTACAATAGCTATCCTATAACCCACTTAGGCTGAGTTTTGGATTCAGTTTCGAAACGTAGAACCTTAACTGAAAGGACATGGGCTTTTTGTTTTGTTAACTGATCCGAAGTAGGTATACACGGAAGACTTACCTAAACCAGAGGCTCGGTCAAATAAGCATGAGAATGCGTAGTGTTGTGCGCGAACATATTTTAGAATATAAAAAAACTATTTTTTATCAATTGACAAATTTGAATTGAAAAAGAAATAGGACATACCAGCAATTTAAATCTAAACCGAAAAACAGTTTATCAATGTAGTTTAAACAAGTCGAAATGTATATTAGAAATATTGATATGAAACGCAATTCCCATACTCATTTAACCGGAACGCCTTCATTTGCATGGTATATCGCAGCTGCTCTCAACCCACTTACGTAATTTGCTTTAGTGCACACAAACAATGAATTAATTGTTCCATTGTTTTACCTGAAAGTAACAAGGTACTTATCATATTTAATCAAAGAGGATTCATTATAAAGTCAAATTTTCACTATATGAAACCAACATTAGCATGAAAACAAAGCATGGTGTACTCCCATGGGAATTGAAAAAATGAATAAAAAGAACCCAACGAATTCTATTGATTTTATGCTTGAGATGATTCCTCTTCTCTGCTTGTTTTCAGCATATGTTAATTTCATTGTTAATACAAGACTAACTTAAGCGCCTTTTACAGTGATTTTGGTTAAGCCTCTACTTACTTTGTTTTCAGGTAAGACTACAATCGAAAATGTTTGTGAAACACTGAAAAGTTACTTTAAGGTATTGGAAACTCTTAAAACATATATAATTTTCATCACATAATCTATTTAGTTTTGATACAATTATTGTGCTCTCTACGCTCATACCAGACTTGCACATTTCCATTATCAACATCCAAAACCATACCAAGTTTTATTTGCATAAAATGCGTCGAAAACTGCGTTACGCCATATTTTTCTAATTTTGGCATGAAATTTTTTGTTCGGTTTTTGCTTTTTCAATGAGAAACAAGTGTAATCGCTAAAATCCTCTTTGATCACTTAATAAGTACCTTGTTAACCTGCAGTACATTCATCTTGGTAATGTTGTGGCTTCTGATGGTTGCGGATCGTCATTTTGCTCATGGGTTCATGAGGCCTTCAGCCCTTCTTCTGGTCTTTCCATGTTGCACTTTCTTTGGTTTGATTGTTCAGCTTTCTTCTTACCAAATCAAATCCTTTTGGAAATAAATGAACTATATTTATTAGGTGATAATTAGCTAAAAGACAATTAAAGGTGTGGTGTGACAATACACCCTTTCGATAAATACGTCACGAATACTTACTTGGCGTGGCAGCCTCGCTATCGTGAATCAAGACGAAAGGCTATTCGCTCACGAGAACGAGGCTCCCGGCCCAACGAGTGATCGGTGACGTAATTATCGAAAAGGTGTATTAAAGTGAGGAAGGAGTAAAAGTCAATTAGTCAATAACATATTATATTAAATAAACAAAGCTTACCTTTTTCTAGCTATCATCTTTAGATCTTCATGGCTTATGTTGATTACGGTTAGTCATTCTATTTATCTCACTGGCTTTGGTTGGTCGCCTTGTCTTCACCACATTACGTCCTTGCTAAAATAACGAAGTAAGGAATATAATGAATATCCATAATATCACCACAGATGATAAGGGGATAACAAACTACGTCACCATAAACTAGAATAATTATCTTCAATATGCTTAAAATAACATTTGGTGATAAAAGTGCATTTGGCAGGATTTTGTATCAAATATAGAAGCTCCTTCACGGTCATAATTTCCTTTGCTTTTCTCATCAATGATTTATGCGTATTATAAGTTTGGGTTAACGCACGTTCGATAAAGATTACTACATATTATATTTAACAGCTTATACTAATTTCATTGGAAATAGAAGACTTGCACGTGAATATAACCCATAATTAAGGAAAAATAAACATGGTATAGGAACCTAAGAAAACTTATTTCAAATCCTAACTGACAGTGAAAAAGACAAGAAATCCACCAAGGATTCAATCAATTATCGTTAACTGACAAGAAAGCAATTATTAAATACATTAAACGCGTCAAAAATTGAAAAAGTAAAAACACATTATAAGTTATCAAAACGTCACTAAGTATGACTGTGGGGTGGAGATCCCAAAGGGACCATAACATTGTGGGTGGAGACCCCAAATATTTAATACCCACTCATAGGTTGAATGTTTCGTACCCCACATACAACAATAAGAACATACACTCACTTTATTAAAGTATTAAAGTTTGATAAATTGAAACAAATAAAATTAGATTTATTTTCGTGTTCGTACAAAAAAGAATTTAATAATTTAGTCAATTTTATAAAGTATTAAAGTTTGTAGTTTTAATCATAGTGTCCCTCCTCTTCATAGTAATGTAGAGACGTTATTCTATGGTAAATGAAGTATTACTTCTTTTTTTTCAAAATGGCGGCCAAGCAAAGTTTTAGAACGAAATTTCGCTATTTCACTGCATTGTGGTTCAGGTTTGCACATCTCACAACGAAACTAAGGTAAAGATATAGTTTTCTAACTTTTCTCGGGAGGCTCCGTCCGCTCCGAGCGTAGTTTAAATGTTTATAAATAGGCATCTTATGATCTTAGATTTGTATTTAGTTGCCAAAACGCGCATGCTTGGCAGCCATGTTGTCCCGCATTTCTGGCCATGACAGTTTGTCAGTTTCCACTCCATCCCCATGTCTAATTGTCTATATGTTATTTTGTTTTCAGAGAAGACAATCGACAGGCTGTAGTGGATACCTTGAGGTAAGCGAAAACTATATATTATTTGCTCTATCTCGATATATTTTCTCTATCTATATGGAACACCCTTTGGCATTTTGCAAGCCAAAACACGTTCAATAAAATACAAATTTTGTTTGTATCCGCAAACATTTTGTTTTCCGGATACGTGTTGACGGAATGCGTAACAGCAACAAAATGTTTGCAGATACAAACTTACCCGGCTATTTGTGGATGGGGCCTAAAACTGAGTCAAAAGGTGTGATGTAGCAATCAGAGTTCAAAGTAAGGAAGTAATATAATGCACCTATCTACGGCCTGCCCGGGGGAACACCCGCAGGGCGCCTGGGGGAAAATGGGGGGAATCTGGTATTCTAGTTGCGTATTTTCTCCTCGGGCCCGAGGAATTTACGGACTTCGCAATGTCTATATAAATGTGTGTGTGTGTGTGGGGGGGGGGGGGTTGTCATGACATTTTATATATAGAGTGTGCAAGTTCATATCGTAGGAAAAACAACGTCGTCAAAATGTCTTGTGTGTCTTATATTTTTGAATATTTATCCGTTACTATTATGATTATTATAATAGTTATTAAAATGTGTGTCAAAAAGATTTTTTTTTTTCTTTAGAGCCTGGCCTGGACTTGAAATTGAACCATTGCAAGGAATTTCTTCTCTAATTTAGATTAGACTGCTGCCTGGGAACTGACTTGAAATATTGCCAGGAATTTTTCTCGTCTTCTCTTTTTGTAACACTCGTCTTCCATTCATGCATTACCAGGAGCATATTTTTCCTTACCAGCAAAAAGATAGTATTACAACTTGTCAGCTGGGGGATAATTTTGTTGGACTACCTTTTTCCTTATGCTCAGTTACTTAACAGAATTCACATTCGCAAAAAAAAACTTTGTACGTTTAAAACATTTTTCCTGAAACAACTTTAAAATCTTTTATGCGCCACTTTATTCAATCCCACAGGTGGGGGCACTTTGATATGATCCTTCCCCTGGGGAGGGAGGTGGAATTTGAATCAAGTCCCGGGGTGTACCCCCTTGGCAGGCCATTGATAGGTGCATAACATCATATTGTAATATAGTCTGTAACATACCAGGTATATTAAATCAACAAGACTTACATTTACTATCATCGTTGCATTGTCTTATGTTGGTCATGGGTTGTCATTCTGTTGATGGGTCCATGTCTAGTCTTCACCACATCACATCTTCACTAAAATGAACAAACTATATTAGTAACTATATTAGTAACTATATTAGTAACTATAATAATAACTAAATATAATGAAGATCCACTGCATTGCCACAAAATATGGAGAAGACAAATATATATATACCATGAGCGGCCACTTGAATAAGAATGCTAGAATGGAAACACTTGAACTAGGTGTGGCATATTAGACTTAAAACTCAGTATAAAGAATAAGGTGTGGCAATTAAATAATGAGTAATATGGTTTATAACGTAGATAAGATCAACAAATCTTACATCTTCAATCGACTTTGTTGCAGCTTATGTTGGTGGCAGGTCGTCATTCTGTTGATGGGTCCAGGTCATCTAGCACTTCTTGATCTGGTTGTTCAATCTTGTACTCTATTTGGTTGGATTAAGTGGCTTTCCTCATATCACATCATGTCCATCCAGTAGGTAACAAATGCACCCAACATCCAGTGAATGACCATAAAAAGGGAGAAAAGTTGTGTTAGGATGGGCTTTGAAAATTCAAATAGATGCTGGTGGCTTGATATATTATTCTTCATGTAAAATCCCTTATAACCAACGCATGTTGATTAGTATGTCACATGTCAATTAGTCATGTCATTAAAAATTTCAAATTTAGCTATGTGCTATATCGCATTATGTTGTGTCCTTTGTTCAAATTTTGCATGCTGTGTTTAGTGTGTTGCACCACAAGAGTCCACATTTATACAACATTTCAAATAGGAATTGTATCATTAATTACATCAATATGAATTACATCAACAAAACTTACACCTATTGTCTTTTTTGTATTGTCATTGCTTCTGTTGATCACAGGTTGTCATTCTGTTCTTTTTCATCTCAGATTGTTCCTTTTGCTTTCTTTTTAAATGGGTTGTCCAGTTGCCTTCATATAACATCCTTTTTGAGAGAATGGACAATAGAATTTTAGAAAGACCTCAAATCACTGTATAATATAGGGTTTGGCAAAATACAGAATGGGGAATGAGAGGAGTAAAAGTTGTAGGTTGTCTCATAGGTTGTTTCATGTAAATCATAATAAATAGAATACATGTTTTGGACAGTTGATGGAACTCATTATTTATATTAGTCTAGCTTTATGATCCATATCTTATAGATCTAGTTTAATTAAGGTGCCATCCTGTGATTTTTGAAATATGGAAAATTTATTATTTAAATTAATTTTTTGAACTAAAGTTGTTACTCGTTAGAAAATAACTTGTATAACATATATAGCCTGCGTTGCCGGCCCTTGTTGGAGCGGAAAAGAAGAATGGGGAGTGAGGGCCTGCAAGAAAACCTAGAACATAGTATTTGATTGGTTAACTTACACCAATAATTAATTGACATGTTTACGCACACAGGAATGTATTACTACATTTCTTCATCTTGATTGGCATGCTTATGCACAAGCGAATACATTTCCATCGGTTCAGGGTTTTCCTTATACTCCAGATGCGTTTTTATTGGGCAATTTTAATGAGCCTTTACTAGGGCGTTTAATCCTGAAACCCAGGGGGGTTCTGCAGGCCCTCACTCCCAGTTCTTCTTTTCCCCTCCAACAAGGGCCGGCCACACAGGATATAACATATATTGAGCAATAGATCGAGCTTTCGACTATGTTTTAGTCGTCATCATCAGGAATGATGCAAGGTTACATTTCATAGATATATATAGTGAAGTTAAGAAGATTAAAAGTAATTTGATATATAGTTATATACAAGATTAGTTAAATATTATCAGTTATTTCGATGCTTTTGTTCCATGATTAAGTTCAGGTTTAAGGCGTCGAATGGCCAGTGATTCTTAAGGACCAGTGATCAATAAGGACCAGTGATCAGCTCTATCGATAACCTTTGAGTTGTTAAATATAAATTTTGGTAGTATTAAGGATGTAGTTGGGTTAGTCTCGTCGTCAGGATAAAGTTCTAAAATGGATTTGATATGTTGGAACTGTTCGCATGATTGTATGTTTTACCGATATATCTACTTCTACATCCAGGGTAGGTAAATTCGTATACTACAGAGCTATGGTATTTTGTCGGTGTCTTGTCTTTGTTGGAAAGGAAGGAGTTGCTGTTAGTAGTTTTCCAATTAATGTTAAATTTGCATTTTCGTCTCAGTTATTCTGCGTATAAATGAGCGGGTTAGTCGGGAACCATATTTACCAAGATAGGGTAAAGGTAGCCAAATTTTAGTGACGGCGTTAGTTGGATCAGTATCAGGGTTATCTTGGTGGATATCCTGGTTGTTAGGTGTCGTTGCCTCGAAAAGTAACACAAAAACTAATACAACAATTTAAACCGTCTTTAACAACACCTAACAACCAGGATATCCACCAAGACGAAATGCAAATTCCTGAGACGAAAATGCAAATTTATCATTAATTGGTAAACTACTAACAGCAACTCCTTCCTTTCCAACAAAGACAAGACACCGACATAATACCATAGCTCTGTAGTATACGAATTTACCTGCCCTGGATGTAGAAGTAGATATATCGGTAAAACGGATCGTTGCTTCTACACCAGAATCAAAGAACACTCACTGGACGATAAATCTGAAGTTTTTAACCACATACAATCATGCGAACAGTTCCAACATATCAAATCCATTTTAGAACTTTATCCTATCTTTAACCCAACTACATCCTTAATACCAGAATTTATATTTAACAACTCAAAGGTTATCGATAGAGCTGATCACTGGTCCTTATTGCTTTTTAAAGAATCACTCGCCATTCGACGCCTTAAACCTGAACTTAATCATGGAACAAAAGCATCGAAAGAACTGATAATATTTAACTAATCTTGTATATAACTATATATCAAATTACTTTTAATCTTCTTAACTTCACTATATATATCTATGTAATGTAACCTGGCATCATTCCTGATGATGACTAAAACATAGTCGAAAGCTCGATCTATTAAAATGTTTATTTTTGTTCTATATTTTATCAAAATACTCAGTGGCTCTCGTAATATTGAGCAACATTCTAAGAGATGAAAATTGTTCTCAAAAATGACGTCATTACTGTTGCTATGGTAAAAATGACGTCATTACTGTTGCTATGGTAAAATGACTTTTCAACATGTCCAACATAATTATTAGCTCTTAATGCACTTTACTCAACAAAACGCCTGGTTACCCCGACTTTTTCTTTCACAAAAAATATTTTTCTAGAAAAATGGATTATCTGAAGTTTAAAGAAATTCTGTACAAGTAAATTCTTATAAGATTAATAAACATGACTCTTTGTTATCAATATTTTTCGCTCTACAGGATTTCAAACTCGTTCAGATAATATATTTTACAACAGGAAAACGTTTTATAGGATAGAAAATGGGGTTAACCATGCATTTTTCCTAGTAAAGTGCGTTAAAAGCCAAAATATTGGCCATACTGAAACGTCATTGTTACCATAGCAACAGCAATGACGTCATTTTTGTATACAATATTTCGCTCTTAGAATGTTGCTCTATATAAGTCCGACAATTTTTGTTTTCTAACAAGTAAAAATTCTTCAATTTTTTATCCAAATCATAGATTTTCCATATTTCAATAAATTATAGGTAGCCACCTTAATTGAACGCATGAACAATTTGCATTACACACGTGACCATAAAAATTGAAATATACCTGAGATATACAAAGCCTCATCTTCGTCTGTCCATGATTTTTATCTTTACTCTTACAGTTCAGCTAAATAGAGAAAATATATTAGGAATTTACTGATAAGTTTAAAAATTCATAAAATATATTATTTAGCCAGGAGGGGGCCGCCTGAATATTCCTTGGTGGGGGAGGTGATTTCTTATATCGCCATTTTGGAGATAATGTGCAATATCAAGGATATCTACAATGATCAAGATGTAATATTGCAAGATTTGCAGTAGATGAATGTTCATACTAATGGTCAGGCACAAATTTATATCAAAATATCATGAAATAATGTTGTAGTAAGTAAAAGTAAAATCAGTCAAAATAATGGTCTTGTATACTTAGAATAGTAATGTAATAGCTTACATGATAATACATATCACATACTGTTGACTTCCAACACCACACAAACTATTTTCCTTTCATCTTCTTGATTGGGGAAGAAGGACATCGCCATTTTGTCTTCGGCCACGATGACTTTTACAGTGCTTTAACGTCGCGATTTCTCAGTCATTTCTTCTTCTTTTCACTCCCCAAATTTCAACCAAACGTCCATTTTGGCTTTCTTGCCATTTTTGTAGCGTTTTAATAACATTTATTCTCTTCTTTTGCCAGAGAATGACGACTTTTGGCTGCATATTTCTTCGATATTTTGCGGTACATCATGTCCGAAGGTTTGCTGTAAATGACGTCACGATGCAATTCTTCGCAGGTATATACCCCGTATGTAAAATATCGACATTTCTATACTTCTGTTTAAAAAGCTAAAATGTTCCTTTTCTAGCTCGAGTTTAAGGTTTTTGGGCATAGTTTTCCACTCATATATTTCTTATATTGTTTTTCTTGTAGGCTACTTACTTATTTCGTAAAAAAGACGCTTCTAAGAGGCGTTTACGTAATTTTTTTTATTTGCATGCTAATGAGTTCGGAAAGACATCTTCAATTTATAAGGTTCATTAAGCTTTCCCTCCATAGCCAAATGGTTATGGCGAGTGTATTGTTGAAAGTCACGCCCTTCGGTACTCTCTTGTATCGCGCCCTGGATGGGACATCGCTCTTCGGAGTTGTTCCATCAGGGGCGCGATACATAAGAAATCCGAAATTGAAGGGTGCGAAAACACTCGCCGTAACCATTTGGCTAGATGGAAGGCTTAGAAATCACTTGTCAAAAGGAACTAGTCTTTCCTTCGTATTTCAAGTCAAAATCGAATACAATGGTTGGTCATTCGAACACCACAAGTAGGGGTTGGCCCTTCGACGCAGCCTCCCCTAGCCTCCTCCGCAGGGATCTCTGTGGAGATGCCTTCGGAGGAGGAAGGACAACTTCTAAAGCCTTCCGTTCAAATGTACAAGTTTCCTTGCACGAACTACAGTGCAATGGTTTAGAATTAATCTAAACCATTGCACTGTAGTGTTATATATGGTCGAGGTCGATGCGATGATTACGGTGCAAATGAAGATGAACTTTCCTTCTCTTTTTGCTGATTTCGAGGTCGTTTCTTCCTTAATAGAGCTGTATATGGCACTGAAAAATGTCCTTGACAGGACCATGCATTATTGCGTGGTTTTAGGTTAGATTCCTAGAACATTTTAAGAGTCCATATACACAGCTAGTCAAATATAGCCTGTTGCCTCGTTGCAGATGTTTCATTTCCATTTAGGCATATTTTTGCGTTACAACAGCTTCTTCTTATAGTTTTAACAATAAGCTTCGAGTCTTTACCATCAATCTACCTGAAAAATACAACAAGAACTTCGACATTTCGAGCGAAGGCCCTTCGTCTGGAAGTTAGTTTATAACACTGTTATTCTTTTGTGATCCATCATTACACCAAAATTGGCGAACTACAATGAAAATCAAACAAAACACAGTTACTATGTGTAATACTGCTTTGCAGTTAAAAATGTCCTTGACGTGTCCTTGACGTGTTGTCCTTGACGTGTCCTTGATTATTGCGTGGTTTTAGGTTAGATTCCTAGAGCATTTTAAGATGTCCATTTACACAGCTAGTCAAATATAGCCAAATAACAAAGCTGCTTCCCTTAACTGCAAAGCAATATTACACATAGTAACTGCTTAGAACAATCTACCTACTCAGTTGCGCCATGGCTGCGCGAGCATAAGTTAAAAATAAGCACGTATCGCATACATATTTGTTCTACGAAAAATCTAGCTTGTTGCCTCGCTATAGGTACGTGTTTTGTTTGATTTTCATTGTAGTTCGCCAATTTTGGCGTAATGATGGATCACAAAAGAATAACAGTGTTATAAACTAACTTCCAGACGAAGGGCCTTCGCTCGAAATGTCGAAGTTCTTGTTGTATTTTTCAGGTAGATTGATGGTAAAGACTCGAAGCTTATTGTTAAAACTATAAGAAGAAGCTGTTGTAACGCAAAAATATGCCTAAATACAGTGGAAATGAAACATCTGCAACGAGGCAACAGGCTATATTTGACTAGCTGTGTATATGGACTCTTAAAATGTTCTAGGAATCTAACCTAAAACCACGCAATAATGCATGGTCCTGTCAAGGACATTTTTCAGTGCCATATACAGCTCTATTAAGGAAGAAACGACCTCGAAATCAGCAAAAAGAGAAGGAAAGTTCATCTTCATTTGCACCGTAATCATCGCATCGACCTCGACCATATATAACACTACAGTGCAATGGTTTAGATTAATTCTAAACCATTGCACTGTAGTTCGTGCAAGGAAACTTGTACATTTGAACGGAAGGCTTTAGAAGTTGTCCTTCCTCCTCCGAAGGCATCTCCACAGAGATCCCTGCGGAGGAGGCTAGGGGAGGCTGCGTCGAAGGGCCAACCCCTACTTGTGGTGTTCGAATGACCAACCATTGTGTTCGATTTTGACTTGAAATACGAAGGAAAGACTAGTTCCTTTTGACAAGTGATTTCTAAGCCTTCCATCTAGCCAAATGGTTACGGCGAGTGTTTTCGCACCCTTCAATTTCGGATTTCTTATGTATCGCGCCCCTGATGGAACAACTCCGAAGAGCGATGTCCCATCCAGGGCGCGATACAAGAGAGTACCGAAGGGCGTGACTTTCAACAATACACTCGCCATAACCATTTGGCTATGGAGGGAAAGCTTAATGAACCTTATAAATTGAAGATGTCTTTCCGAACTCATTAGCATGCAAATAAAAAAATTACGTAAACGCCTCTTAGAAGCGTCTTTTTTACGAAATAAGTAAGTAGCCTACAAGAAAAACAATATAAGAAATATATGAGTGGAAAACTATGCCCAAAAACCTTAAACTCGAGCTAGAAAAGAAGTATAGAAATGTCGATATTTTACATACGGGGTATATACCTGCGAAGAATTGCATCGTGACGTCATTTACAGCAAACCTTCGGGCAAGATGGACCGCAAAATATCGAAGAAAAATGCAGCCAAAAGTCGTCATTTTCTGGCAAAAGAAGAGAATAAATGTTATTAAAACGCTACAAAAATGGCAAGAAACCCAAAATGGACGTTTGGTTGAAATTTGGGGAGTGAAAAGAAGAAGAAATGACTGAGAAATCGCGACGTTAAAGCACTGTAAAAGTCATCGTGGCCGAAGACAAAATGGCGATGTCCTTCTTCCCCAATCAAGAAGATGAAAGGAAAATAGTTTGTGTGGTGTTGGAAGTCAACAGTATGTGATATGTATTATCATGTAAGCTATTACATTACTATTCTAAGTATACAAGACCATTATTTTGACTGATTTTACTTTTACTTACTACAACATTATTTCATGATATTTTGATATAAATTTGTGCCTGACCATTAGTATGAACATTCATCTACTGCAAATCTTGCAATATTACATCTTGATCATTGTAGATGTCCTTGATATTGCACATTATCTCCAAAATGGCGATATAAGAAATCACCTCCCCCACCAACGAATATTCAGGCGGCCCCCTCCTGGCTAAATAATATATTTTATGAATTTTTAAACTTATCAGTAAATTCCTAATATATTTTCTCTATTTAGCTGAACTGTAAGAGTGAAGATAAAAATCATGGACAGACGAAGATGAGGCTTAGTATATCTCAGGTATATTTCAATTTTTATGGTCACGTGTGTAATGCAAATTGTTCATGCGTTCAATTAAGGTGGCTACCTATAATTTATTGAAATATGGAAAATCTATGATTTGGATAAAAAATTGAAGAATTTTTACTTGTTAGAAAACAAAAATTGTCTGACTTATATAGAGCAACATTCTAAGAGCGAAATATTGTATACAAAAATGACGTCATTGCTGTTGCTATGGTAACAATGACGTTTCAGTATGGCCAATATTTTGGCTTTTAACGCACTTTACTAGGAAAAATGCATGGTTAACCCCATTTTCTATCCTATAAAACGTTTTCCTGTTGTAAAATATATTATCTGAACGAGTTTGAAATCCTGTAGAGCGAAAAATATTGATAACAAAGAGTCATGTTTATTAATCTTATAAGAATTTACTTGTACAGAATTTCTTTAAACTTCAGATAATCCATTTTTCTAGAAAAATATTTTTTGTGAAAGAAAAAGTCGGGGTAACCAGGCGTTTTGTTGAGTAAAGTGCATTAAGAACTAATATGTTGGACATGTTGAAAAGTCATTTTTACCATGGCAACAGTAATGACGTCATTTTTACCATAGCAACAGTAATGACGTCATTTTTGAGAACAATTTTCATCTCTTAGAATGTTGCTCAATATTACGAGAACCACTGAGTATTTTGATAAAATATAGAACGACGGTAACTCCGAAAATAAACATTTTAATAGATCGAGCTTTCGACTATGTTTTAGTCATCATCAGGAATGATGCAAGGTTACATTACATAGATATATATAGTGAAGTTAAGAAGATTAAAAGTAATTTGATATATAGTTATATACAAGATTAGTTAAATATTATCAGTTCTTTCGATGCTTTTGTTCCATGATTAAGTTCAGGTTTAAGGCGTCGAATGGCGAGTGATTCTTTAAAAAGCAATAAGGACCAGTGATCAGCTCTATCGATAACCTTTGAGTTGTTAAATATAAATTCTGGTAGTATTAAGGATGTAGTTGGGTTAAAGATAGGATAAAGTTCTAAAATGGATTTGATATGTTGGAACTGTTCGCATGATTGTATGTGGTTAAAAACTTCAGATTTATCGTCCAGTGAGTGTTCTTTGATTCTGGTGTAGAAGCAACGATCCGTTTTACCGATATATCTACTTCTACATCCAGGGCAGGTAAATTCGTATACTACAGAGCTCTTGTCTTGTCTTTGTTGGAAAGGAAGGAGTTGCTGTTAGTAGTTTTCCAATTAATGATAAATTTGCATTTTCGTCTCAGGAGAGGGGTTATTCTGCGTATAAATGAGCGGGTTAGTCGGGAACCATATTTACCAAGATAGGGTAAAGGTAGCCAAATTTTAGTGACGGCGTTAGTTGGATCAGTATCAGGGTTATCTTGGTGGATATCCTGGTTGTTAGGTGTCGTTAAAGACGGTTTTTGGTTGCCTCGAAAAGTAACACAAAAACTAATAGAACAATTTAAACCGTCTTTAACAACACCTAACAACCAGGATATCCACCAAGACGAAATGCAAATTCCTGAGACGAAAATGCAAATTTATCATTAATTGGTAAACCTTCATTAATCATTAATTAATCCTTACTTTCCAACAAAGACAAGACACCGACAAAATACCATAGCTCTGTAGTATACGAATTTACCTGCCCTGGATGTAGAAGTAGATATATCGGTAAAACGGATCGTTGCTTCTACACCAGAATCAAAGAACACTCACTGGACGATAAATCTGAAGTTTTTAACCACATACAATCATGCGAACAGTTCCAACATATCAAATCCATTTTAGAACTTTATCCTATCTTTAACCCAACTACATCCTTAATACTACCAGAATTTATATTTAACAACTCAAAGGTTATCGATAGAGCTGATCACTGGTCCTTATTGCTTTTTAAAGAATCACTCGCCATTCGACGCCTTAAACCTGAACTTAATAATGGAACAAAAGCATCGAAAGAACTGATAATATTTAACTAATCTTGTATATAACTATATATCAAATTACTTTTAATCTTCTTATCTTCACTATATATATCTATGTAATGTAACCTTGCATCATTCCTGATGATGACTAAAACATAGTCGAAAGCTCGATCTATTAAAATGTTTATTTTCGGAGTTACCGTCGTTCTATATTGCTCAATATATGTTATAGCCTGTGTGGCCGGCCCTTGTTGGAGGGGAAAAGAAGAACTGGGAGTGAGGGTCTGCAAAAACCCAGCTTTCAGGATTAAACGCCTGACATAAATATATTTGTAAATAAATAGACTAATACAGAAAATACAACCTCATTTCTCAAGGCTTTACTCTACACTAAATAAAATAACAACATGGCGTCCTTAAATACTGAGTTCAGTAAGTGGCCTGGTAACTACTAAGGTAATTGTTATTCATGAAAACGAATTACTTTGTTTTAAATTAGCACATTCTCCCCTACATAATAATAAAACAATATTATAAATAAACTAAGTAATATAAAATTAAATAGCCTAAGTGTCTCTAATGTAGTTCGGATTAAATAATCTAAGTGTCTCTAATGTAGTTCATATATTCAAACTCCTAAATCTAAACAAATGTCATTAAGGTTAGTCTGTCTGGTGCCTTTCTTAATCGCTCAGATCGACGGAGATGTTGGGGTTGATTATCATCTCCAGTACTGTCTGTTGACCCATTCGTTGCTTTCTGTCGTAAACGCAGCGATTGGTGATCAGGACTTGCGGTGCTTTCGGCGTCTTTTATCTGGATTTCCGCCCCATCTTGCTCGAGATCGACTTCTCTATTATGATTTTCAGCAGAACCGACGGGATAGGATTGATCTACGTTGCCAACCGAGGCTTCCACGTTACCAGGTGGAGCTAAATGTTTAATTGATACTGTATCCTCTCTCCCATCGGGAAACCGCACATGAGCATATTGCGGGTTAGCTTCCAGCAGGTCAACTTCATCTATCAAGGGGTCGTACTTAGAATTTCTTACGTATCGTTTCAGTAACACAGGACCAGGTGTCGTTAACCAGGATGGCACCGAGACTCCACTGGTCGATTTTCGTTGATAAGCAAACATACGTTCATGAGGAGTCGCGTTCGTCGCTGTACAAAGCAAGGACCGTATAAGGAGTGAAGGGCATCCAACAATACTTCCTGCCAACAGCTAGTGGGAAGACCTTTCGTCTTGAGTGCTAGGGTGATAGCTTTCCATAACGTTCC
The DNA here is from genome assembly GCA_016169945.1 of Trachythela sp. YZ-2020. Lineage (NCBI taxonomy): Eukaryota > Metazoa > Cnidaria > Anthozoa > Malacalcyonacea > Clavulariidae > Trachythela > Trachythela sp. YZ-2020. The sequence continues at coordinate 566,750 of JADLSH010000162.1, read as the reverse complement.
ATTCAGCCGTTCGACTTGCCCATTTCCTTGTGGGTTGTAACTTGTTGTAATAAAAAATTCTTTAACTCCGAGCTCATGAATCCCGAGCCACGATCCGTATGGATAAAAGTTGGCATCCCAAACATAGAGAAAAGTGTCGAGAGACATCTGATGACAGTTCGAGCACTAACATCTTCACATGGGAATGCGAAGGGAAACCTAGAATACTCATCAATAATAGTTAACAAAAATCGACATCGATTGTTACTGGGCACAGGACCTTTAAAGTCTATGTTCAGTCTTTCGAACGGTTGTGTAGCTTTTATCAATTGCGAGGGCTCTGGAGAGTAGTATTGCGGTTTACATTCTTGACATTCCCTGCAGGTTTGTGTCATGCGCTTTACATCCTCGACTGAAAAGGGTAGATTTCGACTTTTAACGAAATGTGTCATTCGCGTTACGCCCGGATGACATAATGATCTATGTAGTTCATGTAGTTTATCAATCGTAAGAGACATACTGATTACTCTTGAAAGAGCATCCGCTGGTATATTCTCCTCTCCCGCTCGATATATAATGTCAAAGTCATACATCGACAATTCTATTCTCCATCTCATTACTTTGTCGTTTTTGATTTTACTATGGTGTTTGATGTCAAACATGTAAGCAACCGACTTTTGGTCTGTTATAAGCCTAAAATGTTTTCCAGTTAAGTAATGCTTCCACTTACGTACTGCTTCAACTATGGCTGCTGCTTCCTTCTCAACTGCTGAGTGTTTTAGTTCAGGACCGTTTAATGTTTTTGAGAAGAAAGCTACAGGACGCCCTTGTTGATTCAATACTGCAGAAAGAGTGTGGTCAGATGCATCAGTCTCTATTTCAAAGGGGAGACTTTCATCAATAGCCCCGACAACTGCATGCTCTATATCCTCTTTAATCAAATTAAATGCTCTCAGAGCTTCTTCTGGCAAAGGAAACACAGTATTTTGAGACAAGGGTCTAATCTTCTTTGAGAAATCTTTAATCCACTGTGAATAATAAGAGAATAGGCCGACTACTCTTTTTTGTGACTTCAAGTTTACTGGTGGGGGTAACTCTTGCAATGGTTTCAACCTTTCCGGATCTGTTTTAATTTCCCCTTTTGAAACCACACTACCGAGAATACTTATTGTTCTTGTAGAAAACACACATTTACCTTCATTGAATACCAAACTTCTCCTCTTAGCTGCTTCCATAAATTTCTCGAGGTTCTCATCATGGTGGGCCTGATCCCGACCACAAATAGTGATATTATCCAAATAGGCGAATGTATCTTCCAAGTTTTCCTCAGAAATAAAGTTGTCCATCGTTCTTTGAAAAGCAGCGGCCCCGTTAGTCACCCCAAATGGGATTCTACGAAATTGATACAATCGACCATTTGCTTCAAATGCAGTGTACATCTTTTCTTCCTGTTTAATAGGTACCTGGTGATAAGCACTCTTAAGATCTACAGTACTAAAACAGTATATTGGGCAATTCGATTGACTGTATCGTCAATTCTGGGCATTGGATACGCATCGAGTTGAGTAAATCTGTTTATTGTTTCAGAATAGTCTATAACCAATCGTTTCTTATGATTTTCATTTCGCGTCACTACAACTTGTGCCCTCCATGAAGTCACTTGGTTCAATTATTCCTTCTTTAAGTAATTTATCAATTTCAGTGAAATGAACTCTTTATCTTCCAAACAATACCTTCTTGATTTCGAAGCAATTGGTTTACATTCCGCTGCACGAAACTGAAATAATGGTGGGGATCAACATGCAAAGTAGATAGACCACATATATTCACGGTGGAGCTGTCCCTCCAAAACATATCGTTATACTCTCATGCTGCTCTTGCCAATTCTGTCCTAGGATAACGTCCGTGCACAAGTTTGATAAAACATACAACCTAATATCTGTGTAGACTCTTCCCGTTAAAATTATGTCTGCGTGACAATACCCTTCGATCTTAGATGAGTGAGAAGAAGAGGCCATTGTTACTTTTTCTTGAGTAGGATATGCCACTAACCCAAGTGATTTGGCTATGTCTGGGTGAATGAAATTATGTGTACTCCCCGAGTCTATCAACGCCTGTGCCGACTTCCCGTTAATTAAAATTTCTACACAGGCCTTCTTTAATGATTCAGCGGCCGAGTGTTTGGATGAAGCAAGTGTTAGGTAGGATGACTGCGATTCAATAGCAGCTACAGATTTACACACTCTCTGAAAATGTCCTTTCTTTTTGCATTTATGACAATTAGCCTCTCTAGCGGGACATAATGCTCGGGGGTGTAGCTTATTGCCACAGAAAAAACACTTTATACTTTGCGATGTTAACGCTACATACCTTCCGCTAGAGTCCTGACGTTTGTTATCGATATACTCCTCTTGAGCCTTTGGTGGCGTTGAATCTGGCAAATTACCTTGCTGTTGGTTGCTATCCTTTGTAGTAGTAGCTGAAGTAGGAAAATTATTGTATGTTTCTGATGTTCGTTGAGCCGTGTCCAAAGCACGTGCTTGCTCAAAAGCAGTTTGTAAATTTAAAGTTTTATTTTCTAATAAGCGCTGACGAATGTTCCTGGATACCAACCCAGCAATAAACGCATCTCGCACTGCTTCATCGCGATATTGGTTGGCTGTAACGCTGGAAAAATTACAGTCTTTACTTAAGATCTTTAATTCTTGAAGGTACTCGTCCAAAGACTCTCCGGATTGCTGCTTTCGCGTGGCCAGCTTGTGTCGTGCGAATATCACATTAGGCGTCTTCAGATACAAAATTTTCAACAAATTTATAGCTTCGTCGTACGTAGCAGCCTCGCAAAACAATTCATATACATCCGAGGATACATAATTGATTAAGACGTTTAATTTGTCCACGCTCTCGCCCGGGATTGCTGCAACGAAATTCTCAAACGTTGCCAACCAATGCCTCCATGATTTTGAAGCGTTCCGAGCATTCGGACTCGTATCGAATCTCTCTGGTCGTAGAACTTTGTCCATGCTTGTACTTCGATTCTTTCTTCACACAGGTAGTGTAGAGTAAATTGACATAAATATATTTGTAAATAAATAGACTAATACAGAAAATACAACCTCATTTCTCAAGGCTTTACTCTACACTAAATAAAATAACAACATGGCGTCCTTAAATACTGAGTTCAGTAAGTGGCCTGGTAACTACTAAGGTAATTGTTATTCATGAAAACGAATTACTTTGTTTTAAATTAGCACAACGCCCCAGTAAAGGCTCATTAAAATTGCCCAATAAAAACGCATCTGGAGTATAAGGAAAACCCTGAACCGATGGAAATGTATTCGCGTGTGCATAAGCATGCCAATCAAGACGAAGAAATGTAGTAATACATTCCTGTGTGCGTAAACATGTCAATTAATTCTTGGTGTTGACCAATCAAATACTATGTTCTAGGTTTTGTTGCAGGCCCTCACTCCCCATTCTTCTTTTCCGCTCCAATGAGGGCCGGCCACGCAGGCTATATATGTTATACAAGTTATTTTCTAACGAGTAACAACTCTAGTTCAAAAAATTAATTTAAATAATAAATTTTCCATATTTCAAAAATCGCAGGATCACACCTTAAACTAGATCTATAAGATATGGATCATAAAGCTAGACTAATATAAATAATGAGTTCCATCAACTGTCCATACCATGTATTCTATTTATTATTATTTACATGAAACAACCTATGAGACAACGTACAACTTTTACTCCTCTCATTCCCCATTCTGTATTTTGCCAAACCCTATATTATATAGTGATTTGAGGTCTTTCTAAAATTATATTGTCCACTCTCTCAAAAAGGATGCTATATGAAGGCAACTGGACAACCCATTTGAAAAGAAAGCAAAAGGAACAAGCTGAGATGAAAAAGAACAGAATGATGACCCATGACCAACAGAAGCAATGACAATACAAAAAAGACAATAGGTGTAAGTTTTGTTGATGTAATTCATATTGATGTAATTCATGATACAATTCCTATTTGAAATGTTGTATAAATGTGGACTTTTGTGGTGCAACACACTAAACACAGCATGCAAAATTTGAACAAAGGACACAACATAATGCGATATAGCACATTTGAAATTTTTAATGACATGACTAATTGACATGTGACATACTAATCAACAGGCGTTGGTTATAAGGGATTTTACATGAAGAATAATATATCAAGCCACCAGCATCTATTTGTATTTTCAAAGCCCATCTTAACACAACTTTTCTCCCTTTTTATGGTCATTCACTGGATGTTGGGTGCATTTGTTACCTACTGGATGGACATGATGTGATATGAGGAAGGCCACTTAATCCAACCAAACAGAGTACAAGATTGAACAACCAGATCAAGAAGTGCTAGATGACCTGGACCCATCAACAGAATGACGACCTGCCACCAACATAAGCTACAACAAAGTCGATTGAAGATGTAAGCTTTGTTGATCTTATCTAGGTTATAAACCATATCACTCATTATTTAATTACCACACCTTATTCTTTATACTCAGTTTTAAGTCTAATATGCCACACCTTGTCTAAGTGTTTCAATTCTAGCATTCTTATTCAACATGGCCGCTCATGGTTATATTTGTATTCTCCATATTTTGTGGCAATGCAGTGGATCTTCATTATATTTAGTTATTATTATAGTTACTCATATAGTTTGTTCATTTTAGTGAAGATGCGATGTGGTGAAGACTAGACATGGACCCATCAACAGAATGACAACCCATGACCAACATAAGAAAATGCAATGATGATAGTAAATGTAAGTCTTGTTGATTTAAAACCTGGCATGTTACAGACTATATTACAATGTGATGTTATGCACCTATCAACGGCCTGCCAGGGGGTACACCCTGGGACTTGATTCAAATTCCACCTCCCTCCCCAGGGGAAGGATCATATCAAAGTGCCCCCACCCGTGGGATTGAATAAAGTGGCACATAAAAGATTTTAAAGTTGCTTCAGGAAAAACATATACAAAGTTTTCTTTTGTGAATGTGAATTCTGTTAAACTGAGCATAAGGAAAAAGGTAGTCCAACAAAATTATCCCCCAGCTGACAAGTTGTAATACTATCTTTTTGCTGGTAAGGAAAAATATGCTCCTGGTAATGCATGAATGGAAGACGAGTGTTACAAAAAGAGAAGACGAGAAAAATTCCTGGCAATATTTCAAGTCAGTTCCCAGGCCGTAGTCTAAAACAAATCTTATTTGACACACATTTTAATAACTATTATAATAATCATAATAGTAACGGATAAATATTCAAAAATATAAGACACACAAGACATTTTGAAGTTGTTGTTTTTCCTACGATATGAACTTGCACACTCTATATATATATAATGTCATGACAACCCCCCCCCCCCCCCCCACACACACACACACATTTATATAGACATTGCGAAGTCTGTAAATTCCTAGAGGCCAAAATACGCAGCTAGAATACCAGATTCCCCCCATTTCCCCCCCCCCCGGGTGTCCTGCGGGTGTTCCCCCGGGCAGGCCGTTGATAGGTGCATTATATTACTTCCTTACTTTGAACTCTGATTGCTACACCACACCTTTTGACTCAGTTTTAGGCCCCATCCACACATAGCCGAGTAAGTTTGTATCTGGAAACATTTTGTTGCTGTTACGCCTTGCGTCAACAAGTATCCGGAACAAAATGTTTGCGGATACAAACGAAATTTGTATTTTGTTGAACGTGTTTTGGCTCGCAAAATGCCAAAGGGTGTTCCATATAGATAGAGAAATATATCGAGATAGAGCAAATAATATATAGTTTTCGCTTACCTCAAGGTATCCACTACAACCTGTCGATTGTCTTCTCTGAAAACAAAATAACATATAGACAATTAGACATGGGGATGGAGTGGAAACTGACAAACTGTCATGGCCAGAAATGCGGGACAACATGGCTGCCAAGCATGCGCAACTAAATACAAATCTAAGATCATAAGATGCCTATTTATAAACATTTAAACTACGCTCCCAGCCTCGGAGTCTCCCGAGAAAAGTTAGAAAACTATATCTTTACCTTAGTTTCGTTGTGAGATGTGCAAACCTGAACCGACTCGTAGATACTGTTTCTATTCTATAGAAGTATAACCAGATATTCTATTAATGTGTTCCACAATGCAGTGAAATAGCGAAATTTCGTTCTAAAACTTGCTTGATCGCCATTTTGAAAAAAAGATATAATACTTCATTTAGCCATAGAATAACGTCTCTACATTGCTATGAAGAGGAAGTGAGGCATATTCTGCATGATTTATAAACTTGTGTTTTGACTTTTGACACTCGTTTTGAACGCGTTTTGTTCTACGAATGTTCAATATACTTTCTTGTGGAAGTTAATGATAACTTTACTTCAATTTTGTTTAGCGTAGCCAAGCATATTTAAATTTTTTTCGGAATGCGTTTGTGCGCGAGTGTCCCACATTTTCGGCCACAAATCCCAATTGTTTGAATCCTTGGTGGATTCTTGTCTTTTTCACTGTCAGTTAGGATTTGAAATAAGCTTTCTTAGGTTCCTATACCATGTTTATTTTTCCTGAATGATGGGTTATATTCACGTGCAAGTCTTCTATTTCCAATGAAATTAGTATAAGCTGTTAAATATAATATGTAGTAATTCTTATCGAACGTGCGTTAACCCAAACTATAATACGCATAAACTGGCTGATGAGAGTGCAAAGCGAAAATCATGACCGTGAAGGAGTCTTCTACTGTATATATGATAATAAAAAATCCTGCTAAATGAACTTTTATACCAACAAGTTATTTTAAGCATATTAAAGATTTCTATTCTAGCTTCTTATGGTGACGCAATTTGTTATCCCCTTATCATTCGTGGTGTGATTATGGATATTCATTATATTTACTTCGTTATTTTAGCAAGGATGTAATGTAGAAGACAAGGCGACTAAACAAAAGCCATGTGCAATATTTAAATGACATAAATAGGGAATGACTAACCGTGATCAACATAAGCCATGAAGATCTAAAGATAGATAGCTAGAAAAGGTAAGGTGTAACAAATGAGTGGTTGTTTCATGTAAAAGCCTATTGAGATATAAATAAAATCTCGGACGTTTCGAGCTAAAGTCTTTCAAGGTCAGAGAAATTAGTAGACAGATAAACATATTACATCAGCTTAGCAACGCCATAAAAGCCGTCACGTGAACAAAATATTAACCAACAGGCCAAAGTAGTCATAACAATCATAACAAAATAGAATTTATTACGTAAAGATATAGATCATGTGCAGGTTTCACAAATATAGGTCGAAGGTCTGCGTGCACAGGCGTTACACTTATCAAAAGCACTATAAATGTCGCAATAAGGGAAGGGGAAGAGTGGACATAGAGCAGCATATATGAAGTATTTATGAGAAAAAAGAATGAGCTAGGATGAAGGAGAGTCGCTCATTGATACCATCAGGCTGAATGGTGCCAAGTTTCAAAATGAGACGCTTTCTGTTTCCCGACGGTAGTCATTAGCACCAATAATGGGATGAATGGCGCATATCTTCATATCAGAAAAGGAGTGGTTGGCACTATTAGTGTTTAGCAACCGGTTTGTTGCGCACATTGTTCTTAACATCACGCAAGTGTTCAAAGCAAACTTATCGCTCAACGTCTTCCAAGCTCGATGTAGAGCAAGCCACATTTGCTGGTAAGAGACAGAAAACGAGGTTGGAGGAGATGCACGTGAAACCGTGCTTGATGACAAACTGAGATTTAGTGAGCTGAAACACAGGTGGTGGGGCTTTAAAATCGCTACAAGCAGTAGCACTTAGCACGACTATTAGAAATAGTGTTAGCTATGACACATGGCAAAACTTTCTTCTTCCAAACAAACAGTAAGAGCGCTGTGCACTAGGTTTTGATGTTTCACTGTGTCTAAAGAGACTAGTGGGTCTCTGAGAAAATGAAGATGCTGAGGGTCACTTTAAGTGATTAAAATTGGCAAATGATGTCCCTTACTTTTAAAATTGAAGGGATGAGAAAGGTTAAAACTAAAGGTACTTTTTGATTGTGAAATTGAAAACCGAAGGTTCTCTTAAGGTGTCTGAACGGGGTATAAGGGAGGCCTTGTTAAGGGCAGTATCTTAATAAGGGCAGTATCTTAATAAGGGCAGTATCTTAATAAGGGCAGTATCTTAATGTCTAGAAAAAGGTAAGCTTTGTTTATTTAATATAATATGTTATTGACTAATTGACTTTTACTCCTTCCTCACTTTAATACACCTTTTCGATAATTACGTCCACCGATCACTCGTTGGGCCGGGAGCCTCGTTCTCGTGAATCGTGAGCGAATATCCGTTCATCTTGATTCACGATAGCGAGGCTGCCACGCCAAGTAAGTATTCGTGACGTAATTATCGAAAGGCTGTAATGTCCCACCACACCTTTAATTAATGTCTTTTAGCTAATTATCACCTAATAAATATAGTTCATTTATTTCCAAAAGGATTTGATTTGGTAAGAAGAAAGCTGAACAATCAAACCAAAGAAGAAAGACCAGAACAAGGGCTGAAGGCCTCATGAACCCACGAGAAAAATGACGATCCGCAACCATCAGAAGCCACAACATTACCAAGATTAATGTACTGCAGGTTAACAAGGTACTTATTAAGTGATCAAAGAGGATTTTAGCGATTACACTTGTTTCTCATTGAAAAAGCAAAAACCGAACAACGAATTTCATGCCAAAATTAGAAAAACATTGATATATATGATATTACATGGCGTAACGCAGTTTTCGACGCATTTTATGCAAATATAACTTGGTATGGTTTTGGATGTTGATAATGGAAATGTGCAAGTCTGGTATGAGCGTTCAAAGCACAATATTAATTGTGTGAAAACTAAATAGATTATGTCATGAAAATTATATATGTTTTAAGAGTTTCCAATACCTTAAAGCAACTTTTCACAAACAGTGTTTCACAAACATTTTCGATTGTAGTCGTTTCTGAAAACAAAGTAAGTAGAGGCTTAACCAAAATCACTGTAAAATGCAGTTAGACTTGTATTCGCAATGAAATTAACATACGCTGAAAACAAGCAGAGCAGAGGAATGATTTATTGATTTCAAGCATAAAATCAATAGAATTTGTTGGATTCTTTTTATTCATTTTTTCAATTCCCATGGGAATACACTATGCTTTGTTTTCATGCTAATGTTGGTTTCATATAGTGAAAATTTGACTTTATAATGAATCCTCTTTGATTAAATATGATAAGTACCTTGTTACTTTCAGGGAAAACAATGGAACAATTAATTCATTGTTTGTGTGCACTAAAGCAAATTACGGAAGTGGGTTGAGAGCAGCTGCGATATACCATGCAAATGAAGGCGTTCCGGTTAAATGAGTATGGGAATTGCGTTTCATATCAATATTTCTAATATACATTTCGACTTGTTTAAACTACATTGATAAACTGTTTTTCGGTTTAGATTTAAATTGCTGGTATGTCCTATTTCTTTTTCAATTCAAATTTGTCAATTGATAAAAAATAGTTTTTTTATATTCTAAAATATGTTCGCGCACAACACTACGCATTCTCATGCTTATTTGACCGAGCCTCTGGTTTAGGTAAGTCTTCCGTGTATACCTACTTCGGATCAGTTAACAAAACAAAAAGCCCATGTCCTTTCAGTTAAGGTTCTACGTTTCGAAACTGAATCCAAAACTCAGTCTAAGTGGGTTATAGGATAGCTATTGTAACGTAATTTATCCTTTTTATTTTGCTTTTTTGTTTATAACGTAATTTTTTTAGGCAGCTTAGAACTGAGGCAGATAGGCAGAATGAGGTAGCCGAGGCAGTGGGTAGGGATCAGTGGGGCGACCTTGTCATTTCGGCCATGGGATTCAAATTTGCATGCTAAGTATTTCTTACTAACATTTGTTGTTTTACATTTGCTAGGTATGCGCGGCTGCTCTCAAGAGAAGATCAACTTAGCAATTTGCATTCATTTGCATTTGCAAGGTTGGTCTTCTCTTTGCCATGCTCTCCTGGCTGGCTCTCCGAGTGCCACTTCTAGAAGTGCTGTAAGTACCTCTACAATGTGTGGGGAGGTACTTCTACTTAAAGTGACACTTGGAGAGCTGGCCAGGGTTGGGGGGAGGGCTCTTTGCCTCGCTACCTGGCCAGCTCTCCGAGTGCTACTTCACTTAAAGTAGAGGTAGTACTTGGGAGCTGGCTGGGTAGCGAGGCTAAGAGCCTCTCTCAAGGGGGATATATATTTTTTTTCAAATTTTCAATTCCCATGGGAATTGAATTTTTAATTAAGAGGACACCAGTGTATAATTAATGAACAATTTATTGAAAAGATTGTAACTGTTACAAATATATTAACAATAAAAGAGTACCACAACTGCATACTTATTTAAATAACAATAGAAGAAAACAAAACATGGCACAAGAGAACATTTAACATTGTGTTCAACACAAGTGATTAAACACAGCATTAAAAACAACTTGTTTGCTCAAGAATTAACATCTAAAAACGTTAAACCTTGAGAAAACAAGAGAACTTGGTCTTTTCAAGATAAATGTTTATACTTAGAGATCAATAATTATAAAACAACTCTTAGTGAGAATTTCAGCGAAATAAACGAGTCTCAGCGAGATACCCAAAGCTCAAGACAGAGTTATTTTACAATTACAAAGAAAGAATATGGCTCAAAGATATAGTAATTATGGTAAATTGAGCATGCTTAGTTTTTCTTCATTTACAAACGCACTTAGTGTTTTTGGTGAAGTCGCTGCGACTTTCATTCGAGTATGAAAAGCAATAATTTTACCGGACGTGTTTTAAAAGGGAGAGGAGTTGCTAAGTCGTTGGCAAGACGTTAAGGAATTTAATTGCTGAAAAGCAGTTATAAGCAGTTATAAAGTGCCTTTATAACATCTTGACACATCTTGACAGCATTGAATATCACAGTAAACGTAATACTTAAGGATTTATAATTAAGTTTTGCCAAATGAAATTTTTTGAAAATTTCGAAATATCCTCATCTTAAAAAGCCATATATCTTTCTTATTGTATTTTAACCTGACAACTCAGTGTAAATTAATTGGATAATGTAAATACTAATTCATGTGATGAAAATGCGTAAATTTAATGCAACAAATAGTTTCAATAGTTTTTCTATAAACCATTTTATAACTTACAAATCTCATACTATTTTTTTGAACAAATATTGATTTCAATTTGCTTTGCTTAAGAAAATCAAACAGTGGTACGATTTTTCTTGGTGGTAAACCCATTCATAGTTACAGTAATACAGGGTGTCTAAAAAAAAAAGGTAATCCAACTTTAGCATGCCATTGTGCGTTAATTACTCGGTGCATGAACGTAATTGTTTCATAATCATAAAGATCAGGCTTTTAGCTGTTGGATGACACGTTTTTCATCCAATATGGAGGGAAAATGAGCATATGCGAGCCAAGCTCTAAACTCATTGTTAAAATGACACATTCGTGATTAATTGCTTTCCTTTTGTCATGCACTGCTTTAATTAGGCACAGAACAATTTTTATCGGACTCGTATTTGCTCATTTTTTCTCCATATTGGAGGAAAAACGTGTCATTCAACAGCTAAAAGCCTGATCTTTCTTAATATTAAAAAATTACGCTCGTTTACCAAGTCATTTACGCACAATAGCGTGCTGACGTCGGATTACCTTTTTTGGAGGCACCCTGTATATACGACAGGGTTTGGAAACTTCGGTCACGTGTCGCATTATGTTGAAGTTTTCGTCACGTGACAAAAGTAGTGCACAAATGTGTGATTTTGTAGTATAAATCCCTATTGACGTTTCGAAACTTTTCAATTTTTGAACGCGATGCAGAGCTTATGACAACCACAGTATATGTCCTTTCATAGTGTATGTAAAAGGCATGTTTTGACCAACTTTTTAATCGGACAGGCCCATCTGGTTTCGCTGGGCATAATATATCGCGACGGGGCGCGAACTATTTTATCTTAGAATCGAGGAAAATGAGCGAAGTATCTCTCGCCTGGAATCTCTCAGATTATAGTGAATTCGTTTGGGTGAATAGATGAATATACCGAAAAGCTTTCATAGTTTCACATCTGACATCGCTAGAATTCGTGAGGAGTGGAAGAAACATTTAGAAGTTCTTATTTGCCTTTGTTTTCGAGATGGATATTTATTGGGCAAAATTATATGTCATCAAGAAACATTGTTGTCCTTAGGCTTTGCTTGAAATGATTTATAATCCCAAGTCCAGAACTAGTAAGTTCGATCTTATTAATAGACAACGTATATTACATAAATGCCTGTTCTAGCTTTCGAATTGAAAGTTTCGTGTGCGCGACATCAATGATACATAATTTACAGAATACATATTGTTGCAATGCTGGCCGAACTCGGCTCAGTCTTAAATTTGAGTAATATTTACTATGAGTACATATGCACGTATGTGAAACTGCTACAACTGCAATGTTAATTAATTCATGATAAAAAATCTACAATAATCGCTTAATGTTGATACAGTATCTTGCAGCATGATTTCAGCTTTGACTTTAATATGTATTGTAACACATTTCCGTGTTTAAAATATATTTGATACCTTACATGGTCATATAAATGCTGCCCACGTTACTGTATATCCATCCCGTACAAATGGTTATCGTATTTAGTTTATCTCTTTGAAATAACTTTTAAAATTATATATAAATTTCCCTTACCGATTTTTCGTATCTTTCTTAGTTCTGGAGATATTTTAACTGAAAACAATGAGCTGTCCGCCATCTTTGATTTATTTTTGATCTCATTAACGGTGGTTTAGTGACGTCACAAGCAGGGTTAGCCATATAAAACTACTCATAGGTAAACAAATAACAATTAGTAGATGTTTAAAAAGTTGTCAGTCAATTTGTTATTTGAAATAGTGACCGAAGTATAATTTTGGGCTCATAATGACCATTGGCTTTCTAGGTTTTCTGGGTATAATACTTCACTTGCGTGACCCTGCTTGTGACGTAACATGCATATCCAAAAATCCAAGATGGCGGGGAGCTCGCTGATTTCTGATTATTTCTGTCAAAATATCTCAACTCTCAAGAACTAAGAAAGATACGAAAAATCGGTGATTTTCATATAATTTTAAAAGTTCTTTGAAATGAGACAAACTAAATTTTTATTGCCATATCCCTTTAAAACTATGAAAGCTTTTGAGAATATAAATATATTCACCCAAAAAAACTCCGCGCTATAATCTGGGAATTACCAGGCGTATTTTCGAATATTTGGCTTGTTATCCTTGACTCAAAGTTGTAACATGATAGCTCACGCCCCAATATAGTATGACCAACGAAACCAGATGGATCTTTGCGATTAAAAGTTGGTTAAAACATGCCTTTTACATACGTTATGAGAAACAAATACTCTGGTTTTCATAAGTTCTGCATCGCGTTCAAAAATTGAAGATTTTCGAAACGTTAATAGGAATTTCTACTACGAAATCATACATTTGAAGTTTGCCGGGCTTCCAAACCCTCCACATAACAGATATATTTTTTAAAAACAATCCTCTCTTAGATTTCACTTCGAAAACCTTTTTGTTTTTGAAATCAATAGTAAACGAAATTCAAGCACCAAGTTTTAAAATTTTCACACAGTATTTTGATAATTCGGTTGAAGTGCAAACTTTTCGTTTCAAAGAAAACTCGTCAGTATTTTTAGATAACTCAAAACAGGATTTATGTTTCCACAAGGGAAATAGAGACTGGTCATCAAGCACAGGGGGTGGGCAATGAAAATGAATTTTACAAAGGAGGTTTTTGGTGACCCACCCACCAATTTGTCAAGAAATACATATGACCCACCCCTACTTGACAGCTGAGAACACAATGACCCATTCCTAGTATAATTTGACTCAAATGCATCTTAGAGTCTTCTTTCAAGACATGGTCCTGTGACATATTAGGGGACAAGACCTAGGGGTGTCCAGGGGCATGCTCTGGGAAAATTTGTTGATGGTCTGAAATGCTATTGCTGCATATTTATAGTACCATTTGCTGGTAATTTCTGTTGTAAAGATCTTGCAAAATGCAACATTACAAATTTAGTAATACAATATTTGTGTTGCATGAGTTTAGATATCATATTAATACTTTCAAGTGTATGTAATTGTTGTGACCTACCCTCAGTGTAGTTTAAAATTTGCATGACCCTGCCCCCCCCCCATTTTCATAGCCCATCCCCACCTATACTTTATGACCAGTCCCAAAGTATTCTTGTTCTACGAAAACAATTTCCAAATCCTTGGAGTTTTTGAAAATGACAAAATATCATTTTACAATTTCATCACAATGTAGTATTAACATTAAAACAAACCAAACACAAATATCAAAACACATTGTTCTTTGTAGAGCAATTTTAGTCAATTTTGGACACTATTCTTGTCAGGTTAAAAACAAATCTCTTTGAAGTATAAACATATCTTTACTTACTTGTTGAAAAGACCATGTCCTGAAAGCCATGTAAACCTGTTTTCTTATATTATTATTACACCTATTACACCACACTCTTACAAAGTGGAACTATTTGAAAGTAAAGCTGAACTGAAGCCAACAAAATGAATTTCAAAAGTAACTGCCAAATGAAAACATATTAAAACCAGCCAACTATTTACGAAAACAGAAGTTCTAGAACATATTTCTAAGAACAACATCTTGTAAACTAAAAATTCCAAACACAAATAGTAAATTGTTCATTTCTAGCCCTTAAAGTAGACACGATCCTTGACTATGTCAAAACCTTGCAGAGCTATATCAATAATTTTATAAGGGAACCCTAAAATGGGGGCACTCAACAAAACTATGTCACTTTGTTTGGAGATCTTTTCATTTCTATTTTCTAATCCTTGAATTGGCTTACAGTAATTTCTAAAATAACTATTGAAACTTCAATGGCCAAGTAAGAAAATTTTCACCAAACAATCATATATTTTTGAATACTTTTCATCGTCTTTACACAATACATACAGGACTCCAAAGGACATCATCTGGTAAACTCAAGTTGACAGCTAGTTGTGGTCTATTTTTACCATCTCACATGCACTAGCCCAAAAGTGCTGCTTCAGTTCATCTGTATTCAAACAAGTTCCACTTTGTAATTTCAATAAACCTATTCTAACTTCAAATGTTTGTTTTAATCTTGGAAGAGTTACTAGTGAAAATCACAAAGTTTGTTGCAAAGTTTAAATGTGCTATTCAAAATCACACATCTGTTTGGCTTGAGAAATAAACTGGCCAGTCAAATTGTAGATCAATTGAAGTACACAAACCCAATACGTCAGCACTGAACAGAACTGCAACATTCCTCAAAAAACCTATTCTATTTTTGTCCATATTACAACTCATGAATAATCCAACATAGGAATGAGTTTTGCTGGGTAAACAAAACAGAATTTATCAAGGAACGAGGCAGTTCTAAACAGTGCTAACTTGGAGGTTGTATACATCAATTGATCTGCAATTTGACTGTCCGCAATTTAATATTGCAAGCTCCCTACAAAACCCAGATCAAATTTGAAAGAAATGCTGTGATTTTCAAATGAACTTTCCAAACTTCAAACAAATATCAGAAGTCAGTTTAAACAAGAGAAGACTGAGATGGTAGATACAGAAGCCCAGTTAATGTCCTTTTCTTTAAAAAATATTCAATTAAAACATGTTTTTACAAACAATGGACCATTGTTCTCTTCCTGAGGCTTGAATTAAAATTATTGTTTATAAAGGATCTACACATAATAGATACCAAAAGACAAAACATGATTGATTTTGACAATACATTTTGGATGATATTCTTTCTCCTAAATTCTGCAGGCTGAATAATTAATATAACATAATCTGTCTGATTTCAAACATAAATGCTTTGGGCTCTTATAAAACCACCTCAATCTTCTCACTGTGAACAATGTGACCAAGCCAAAAAAATGACAAAAAATTGTTACAGGAATAGGTTATTATGCTAAACAGGAGAAATTTATGTCCAAACTGTGTCACATTAATTTTTAACACAATAGACACAACAGTTTGTCATTCTTTGGCTTGTTCTGAAAATAGAATGGTTTGAAAATTAGAGGTTTGCTGTGATTGGTGGCATAAGAAAGCCTAATATCAAGCATCCATTAATGTCCACGAAAAAGCAATTTTCAAGATTATTTATTGTAAAATAGGCATGGTAATATTTTTGCTGCCATGATTTTTAAAAATGAACAAGCCACTGACCACGAGCAACCATATAATGTTCAAAGCATTCCATGCTTAAACTAAAACATAGAAAAAGTATTTAGAACCTTACATATACTGTCACTGAGATATTCGTTCTTCATGATAAACAAAACTTCAGCCAACATTTGCAGAGAATCTTCAGACTTGCAACTTCAAATAGATCTAAAAATATTTAAGAATATAATTTCTATTATTATTATAAGGATCATGTGAATGATCGACTTAGTTTAATTAAAAAGGTCATTGCTAAATATGCAGGGTACAAATTAGAGAGGAAAAATTACATACCTTGCATATGTCGTGGTTAACAACACTTCAGTCAACACGTTGAGACATTCTTTAAACTTGCAACAAATATCTAAAACAATTTGAGAAAATGTTGCTATTTAACATGCAAATGATTTATATCAACTCATTATCTTGCAATGCACCCAGATACCATAGGCGGATTTTCAGATTTTGCTCTGGGGGGGGGTGCCGAAAATTTAGGGGGGGTGCCAAAAATTTAGGGGGGGAGGTGAGCGACAGGGTGCGTAGCGCCGCCGAGCAAGCTGCAGCAGGGGTTTGGGGGCACAGTTGGCACTGGGGGTAAGGGCTAAGCCCCAGAAAATTTTGAGATTTTTGGTCAAAATCCTTATTTAGTTCAAAATCCTTGTTTTTAGTCTTACTTAGTTCAAAATCTTTATTTCAATCACACTACTGTCATTTATCCCAATGAGCATTTAAATTTTTTTTGGGTAAAAATTTCTAGGGGTGGAGAACTTTTTGGGGGGGTGCAAAATATTTTTGGGGGGGTGCGCACCCCCCCAGAAAATCCGCCTATGATATGCCAGATACGCCCTTCTTTAGTATTTTACTCTGTCTAACGCCAGACAATTTTACTCTTCAGTGGTAGGGTAATATTTAAACTAGATTTGCAAATGATATGCAAAATCAGGGTGTAAATACCGTTTTTCCCAATTACGTCCAAAATAACCCAGGTTGGAAAACTTGCCTCCACTTGCAGCTACGGACAAATTTAAGGTTCACAATTCGCATCTGAAATTAGCGTTGCTCACTGCTCACACAAATTTATTGAGATTTGTAGTCTTTAGATCATCGGAAATGGCCTTTTCAGAGTCAGAAATATACTAAATCTTAAAGGAGACAAGGATATTTACTTAGATCTGTGAATAACTATTGTGAATAACTTGCAGCTCACATCTGATTACGGGTCTGCTTGCAGCTCGCACTTTGTAAAATCAATCCGTTCACAGCTACGTGTACGGAAATTCATGCATGTTTTCCAACCTGGGAAATAACATAACTATTTATATAACAAAAAATAAAAATACAAGGTTGCTCAACTTGGGCAGTTTAAATTCTGCATAAAAATCACTGCCTATGTGAGTTTAGAAATGCTTATTCTTGACTGGCTTTTGGCAACATAACATTTTCCTATGTGGTTAATAAGACTGGAAATCATTTCTCAATATTTTTGTGTTTTGAAATGAACAAGAAGTTCATTTCATTTAACTGATGTTTCAATGACATCTTGCAAAACAGTTAAACGATGTTCTCAGCATCGTCACTGCATATATTTAATTTGAATCCAAATTTTGCCTCCCTAACTAAAGATCCCGGCAAGATCTCAAAAAGCATGCCTATTTTCGACGAATTAAGCGACTTAGATCTTACTTAGAGTCTCTTTCATAGGTTGGTCAACACTATTAACAACAAATTCCACCTAAAATAAGGTTGCAATTTCGGCAATCGACCAATAGTGAACACACAAAGTACAAACTTTATGCCGAAAAATCGCACTAAACACGGGCTTGGTTCCCCAAGATTCCATATCTATTAGCAATCTAAGTACAAAATCTAAGTATTCCTGTACAAAAACAGATATTAAATACAGCATATTACCTCCAAATAAACGTATAGGATTCATGAAAAGGACCTTGCCAACTTCGCCATGTTTCTTGTCGAACCACGCGGAGAAAAATTTCAAAATTCGGAAATGTTCGGAATTCCGTCGCACTCCCGAAGCAATGCGACGGCAAGTCGACTAATGCCGAACATTAACTTTGAGCCCGTGATAGAAGTCCTTCACGTTGCTACTTCATCTTATATATATGAAATGGTTCATCCATCCAGTGAATTAAAAGCAGATCAGTGGGTCACTGAACTCTATAGTAATACTGGATAGAAGTCCTTAATTGCAGTACTTCATCTTATTTAGATGAAATGGTTTAACCATCCAGTCAATTTAATGCATATCAGTGGACCACTGATCGCGTGTAGTTTGACTGGATGGATGAACCATTTCATCTATATAAGATGAGGTACTGAAGTGAAAGGATTTCTATCCAGTATTACTATAGAGTTCAGTGACCCACTGAGCTGTATTAAATTAACTGGATGGATAAACATTTCATTTATATAAGATGAAGTACTGGAGTGAAGCGGGCCACTGATCTGCATTAGTTTGACTGGATGGATGAACCATTTCATTTATATAAGATGAAGTACTGAAGTGAAGTATATAAGATGAAGTACTGGAGTGAAGCGGGCCACTGATCTGCATTAGTTTGACTGGATGGATGAACCATTTCATTTATATAAGATGAAGTACTGGAGTGAAGCGGGCCACTGATCTGCATTAGTTTGACTGGATGGATGAACCATTTCATTTATATAAGATGAAGTACTGAAGTGAAGATTTCATTTATATAAGATGAAGTTCTGAAGTGACCCACTGAGCTGCATTAGTTTAACTGGTTGTATAAATATTTCATTTATATAAGATGAAGTACTGAAGTGAAGCGGGCCACTGATCTGCATTAGTTTGACTGGATGGATGAACCATTTCATTTATATAAGATGAAGTACTGAAGTGAAAATTTCATTTATATAAGATGAAGTACTGGAGTGGGCCACTGATCTGCATTAGTTTGACTGGATGGATGAACCATTTCATTTATATAAGATGAAGTACTGAAGTGAAGCGGGCCACTGATCTGCATTAGTTTGACTGGATGGATGAACCATTTCATTTATATAAGATGAAGTACTGAAGTGAAGCGGGCCACTGATCTGCATTAGTTTGACTGGATGGATGAACCATTTCATTTATATAAGATGAAGTACTGAAGTGAAATGGATGAACCATTTCATATATAAGATGAAGTACTGGAGTGAAGGACTGGATGGATGAACCATTTCATTTATATAAGATGAAGTACTGAAGTGAAGCGGCCACTGATCTGCATTAGTTTGACTGGATGGATGAACCATTTCATTTATATAAGATGAAGTACTGAAGTGAAGCATATATAATATGAAGTACTGTAGTGAAGCGGGCCACTGATCTGCATTAGTTTGACTGGATGGATGAACCATTTCATATATATAAGATGAAGTACTGGAGTGAAGCGGGCCACTGATCTGCATTAGTTTGACTGGATGGATGAACCATTTCATTTATATAAGATGAAGTACTGGAGTGAAGCACTGAATTAGTTTGACTGGATGGATGAACCATTTCATATATATAAGATGAAGTACTGGAGTGAAGCGGGCCACTGATCTGCATTAGTTTGACTGGATGGATGAACCATTTCATTTATATAAGATGAAGTACTGAAGTGAAAGGATTTCTATCCAGTATTACTATAGAGTTCAGTGACCCACTGAGCTGTATTAGATTAACTGGATGGATAAATATTTCATTTGTATAAGATGAAGTACTGAAGTGAAGCGGGCCACTGATCTGCATTAGTTTGACTGGATGGATGAACCATTTCATTTATATAAGATGAAGTACTGGAGTGAAGATGGATGAACCATTTCATTTATATAAGATGAAGTACAGTGACCACTGATCTGCATTAGTTTGACTGGATGGATGAACCATTTCATTTATATAAGATGAAGTACTGAAGTGAAAGGATTTCTATCCAGTATTACTATAGAGTTCAGTGACCCACTGAGCTGTATTAGATTAACTGGATGGATAAACATTTCATTTATATAAGATGAAGTACTGAAGTGAAGGACTAAACTTATCAAAAAACCCCGCGAAAATTATTGGTTTTTCTGAGTTTTTGGGCCTTCTGGATAGAGTTCGAAGATATGACAATGTAATTTATGTAGAAAAATATAAGATACATTAAAAAATTGATTTTCAAGCATGCAGTAACTTATTTTTGACAGTTAAAATAAGGATTATATAAGCTAGCTCAGCCGTCATATTCAAAGTGCTCACTGATGGCCAACAAGAAGGCGCGAAGCCAAAAATAGCACCACTTGAAAATCATCAATTTGTTTATGTTTTAGAAGGGTTAAAGCAAGGACTAAAAGCTCAAGATAAAAAGCAATACCTGGAGTTTAGTGCAAAATCATTTTGGAAACTGCCGAAGTGTTTTCTAGTGTATTTTTTCTGAGACGGAAAGACCATAGTTTGCTTCGGCACGTTCAAACATTTGTCAGTTTTTTTCCAAATAGGAAAGCGATACCCCTCATTTTTGCTGCAGATAGATGTAAAACAGTCAAAACTAATCGGAAAACCACGTTTAAATCCCAACCAGTGAAGTCTTCTGATGAAAAAAGTATTTTTCTTGCAAATTTTCGCTCAAAAACAAACTTTTGACAGAATTTCTCTCACTCCTCGGAACTCTCCTCAGTCCTTTTGAAAGTTCAAATTCCCGCGCATTGGCTTCAACGAATCATAGGCGCTTGATCATAGGAGTTAGCTTTCCAGTTTACTTAAGGTACGTTCACACGTTGCGATTTGTCGGGCCGATTTCAGATGCACGTTAATGATATTTGAAAAATACGTGGCAAAACGTCATCTGGTGACATCATCAACTGAAAATATTCGTCATTAACATTCAGCAAAACCTAAAATCGGCCCGACAAATCGCTGTGTGTGAACGTACCTTTAGAGTTCACCACTGAGCTAGTGACTGACCTCCCAACAAAACAGGGCTTTTTGAAGAAAAACAGATATCTCCAACAAAACAAGATTTAGTGTCCTTGCACAGTACATGTTTACGATTAGCTGAGTTTCATTCAGTAAGCATTGCGAGAGAGCAGATAATGGTCAACTTCAGTCTACAGAAATGTTAACTGTTACGGGAGAAAACAAATTGAGCTAAATCTCCCCATGCTGTATTATTACCACAACTGTAAATACAAAACAACTGGAGCTCTGAAATTGCCAAGCCAATAGTATTTCAATGTTTTAACTAAAACTTTAAAAATGTCTAACTATATAAGCCATAAAAACAATATTTCGTTAAACACAGACAAATAATTTACTCTGTAAACGACCCAATGTATAAAGGGCCCAGGGAGTGGGGGGGCAATTTTGTGTGAGTGAGGGGCCATCAAGAGGGCCTGGGGGGCCAAGTGGCCCCTCAGTATATATGTTGAAATATGCCTTGTTGGAAACGTACTGATTGGAGACGTACACTCTTTGACATTAATAAGCCTTAGTACGTTTCCAATCAAAATGTCAATCGGTGTACGCCTCCAATAAAAGCAAAGTAACATTTTAATACGAAAATTTGTGGAGTTAATGGCCATAGACCGAGGACAAATTGGTTACATTTTGGTTCAATTGGGATGAAAAATGGTCGAGAAATTTCAAATTTTACGAAGGTTTATCTTGCTCTCCCAGGCTGAAGAGAACTGAAGCGTAATTAGACTAATTAGTGCATGTACTAGGAGTTACTATCGCAAGGAAAGTGCTGCCTCAAACAGGGATGTTCCAAGGGGGCTACTCAAGATTTTTTAATATTCGAAATGCAAATGATTATTTTATCTAGTACATAACAAAGAAGAATATTGCAGGTTGGGTAAAGGCAAATACTCATATCGATGAAAGCGCATGAGAACAAACTGCTCGCACTTGAAATGCGGTCCAGTCCTCATTTTCGGATGTGAAATATTTCAGGAAAAATATTGTTGATAATACAATGATTTGGACAACTCAACATACAAAAAATTCAATTCAGAGCTTTTAAGTACATCTTGTCTCCTTGCAGTAAGACATAATCAATCGTTTTCGAGGACCACTTGATCGCTGATTCACTGGGATATTTCGTGCTGTTAAAAGCGCTGATAACGCCATAAACGAGGAGCACTGCTTTCTCCTGGAACGAGCACTAAAACGGTCATGGCCTTGATGAAACTTTGAAGTAATAAATAAAAACATTTCACATGTATTTTTTAAAGGATACAATTTAGTCTTGTGTGAAGAGATTTTCCGTTTATTGTGTTTGCTAATTGAAATTTGGTAATTGAAATTTGGTAATCGGAATTGCTTGGAATTTGCTAATTGGAATTTGCTAATTGGAATTTGCTAATTGGAATTTGCTAATTGGAGTGAACATCCGTTTATTACGTTTGGTAATTACGCGAGACATTGTATAATTTATCTTGAACGCGCGGTGCCAGTGTAGGTAGTGTCTAATTATACACGACATGCTGCGGGTCTTCAGCAGTTTAGGATCAAACTACCTGAACAGTATAGAAAAATACTTTAAAATGGTTAAAAACGTTAATTGTTAAATTGTAAAAATGACGGCTATATAATACGATATAAAAATGTTTTTTTTATGGAATTTTTAAAAGTGTTCAAACAAGCAAGCTAGTGCAGTTCCAAAGTCAAAGGGCATATTTGTATCCAGGACAGTAGAATTCTACACGAATACAATCTTTAACACTGCTATTATATACAATTTTCTTTAAATTTAAAATGGTCCTTCATTATTATTTATTTTTGCCATTTTGAATGCACTTCTTAATTCATTGTAATCTTGAAATCCAGTCTGTTTACCAACTACTTCCAGCCACTTTGCCTGAATCGCTTCTTTTGTTTGATCATCCATCAATTCTCGTCCTTTCGATGCAGATCCTGTGACAATCTTACTGCCCACAGCATCGTCAGGTACCCCACAAGCTTTATTCCGATAACGTGCGATGCGTCCAGCCAAATATTTCTTCTCATGTCCCTTCATAAATTCAAAGGAGCTCATTTTCACAGCCTTGTTAATCCTTTCTTCGTCTTCTTCAATTCCTATGAATGATGCAACCTTCCTGACTACGCTTTCCAAATTGTCTTTCATATCCTCGAAGAACAGAAACAAAACATTCGAATCATGCCTAATAATAATAGTAATAATAATTGTAATAATTATAATAATAATAATGATAATAATAAAATTATTATAATATCTCACGCTGCATTACGAAGTCGTGGAATTGGGTGAAATAATCACATCGTCTTGTGGTACAAATGCAGTTTTTTGATTGGACAATTTGAATTTGAGGTATAATATATATTTATATACATATATATATACCTGTGTTCCCACCAACTGATCAAGTGGACAAAATAGGATGCATATTCCATCTCGCTTTTTGGTACTCCACGAGCGAGCGCAAAATCTTTTACAAATTCATGAAGTGAAACTTCGCCAGGTTGGAACATCCAACCTTTAAAGAAATTAAAGTAACTGCTGAAGACGGCGCACGGTTCACGATAAATAACAATGTATTTAGCCCCCTTGGGACAAGCAGGATACCATGAGTGCGTCTTGTAACATCTATAACAATGAGAACAAATTAAAACATATCCTGAGCCTATGCACTTGCTTAAGTCCTCGCTTAACATTGTGTTTTGTTTTGATTGAGCCAAATTGAGAAGGACAATTTTAATATAGGATAGTTTATATTAAAGGCGAGAGAGTTTAAGTTATTATTTCAAAGTTGCGGTTTTGTTGTACCAACGTTGTGAGCTAGTTTAAAATATATAAAGGATGCAGCTGATCGTTTAATATATATACAGCCAAGAGAAGTTTGGCGTAAGAGCTGCGGCCAGTTTATATTTAGATAAAGTATTTATAGAAGATAAAGTTGACCTTGTGTCATGTGCATGTATATTTGACCAGTTGTGCATAATTAAAGTTATTAAATCGACCGCCTGCCCGCCTTTTGGCAAAAGTTAAGGACGATCATATTTTTTTAAATGGCCTTACTGCATATTCAATATCACTTAAACACTCACCAACTGCTGTGATATTTGTGTCCTCAGCGAACAACCGGGGCTTTGTTTTATTTAGACATGCTGGTAAATCATTAATGTAAAGTAAAAAGAACAGTGGCCCTAATATAGACCCTTGGGGCACACCGCATTTTGCATTACTTTCTTTTGAAATAGAGCCATTGACTTCACATTTTTTGGTACGATCAGTTAAGTATGATTTGAGTGGTAGAAATGCACTACCTGTGATTCCAACTAGCATTAGTTTTTCTAATAAGATTTCATGGTCAACAGTACCAAACACTACAAGTGTAAATCCGGTGCATACGGTGCAGCTCAGACCTACATTCTACTTCAACAACATTATACTCATGGACCTGTTCATATGATCCCGCTTACCAAGACGAGACGCCTATAAAAAAGGCTGTGTGAGGCGAGACCATAGGTAGGCGGGATGAGAAATATTCCATATGAACACGTCAGCTCGCTTACCGGGATGAAATCAAGAAACCAAATTTCCGATTTTGCCGCTTAATTTGGTTGAAAATATCAAGAAAAACAACAAAATCGTTAAAATATTTGTGTTGCGTGCATGAAATGTACATGTTTTGCAGCGCTAATTATAGAAAGATTGTAATTTCATCTCGGCAAGCGGGATGAAAAACTGGCTGCAAGGTAATTTGATTAAAAATCTATTCTATTCTATTCTATTGACCGGTGCTTCCCTTGACCGAATTTACCCGGTTATCTCAAACTTTATAATGACTTCAGTTCATTTTTGTGATTGCAATATTGGGGAATCCATGCATCTTTTGACTTTGCAGCGTAAGCATGTATGTAAAACGGACTATAATATATTAATACAGAATGCACTGTTAAATGTACTGTATTGACAGTGTTTATTGTATATTTCTCAAATAATAGATCAGAATTCAAGATCAGTTAATAATTACTATAATTATCTTTTTGTAATACGACACAGATTCGGGTCGAACTTTTTGTCGTTTCCCATCCCTTGGCTGTTCGAGAAAGCGGGGTTTTATTGTATTTTCTCAGCATTATTATATCTATGTTTCTCAGCAATCCTTAAGGATTTTTGGCTCGATTTTTGGCTCTTTCTCGATATACGAGCAACCGAAATAGGCGCTAGGGATTATTAGGGTTAGTTGCTCATACCGCCCCCCGAAT
This sequence comes from Trachythela sp. YZ-2020, assembly GCA_016169945.1. Taxonomy (NCBI): domain Eukaryota; kingdom Metazoa; phylum Cnidaria; class Anthozoa; order Malacalcyonacea; family Clavulariidae; genus Trachythela; species Trachythela sp. YZ-2020. The sequence goes on along the minus strand of JADLSH010000162.1, from coordinate 541,222 downwards.
ATAAATATAAGCCCCCAGCTCACCCCATTCAATTAGCCCACCGCACTCACTAACCATATAAGCCCTCTCTATGTTTCCCCATATGTTTGCTATACTTACTTATTTATAAGTATTAAATATAAGCCCAAGAAGAGACTGTCAGAGGGTCCAGAGGATTAGAATTAGATACAAAAGAAATACTACAGTAATACAATGCCCTTACCACAGAAGAATTTCCGAAGACGACGACGAGACGACAGACGAGACTGAAGCCTGCTCTGCTGAAGCCGTCTAATTCTTCTAATACCGGTGATGATGTGATGATGACATGAGCATTTAATACTAACAGACTTAACTACTAGCTCATCTGCGCTTATGTTTTTAGCTGTTAATTTGAATTTGCTATTTTCAAATTTTATCAAATTTTTGTATTAAAAATTAAAATTAACATAAATATGTCATGTTGTATATATAAGCCCCCGCCCCCCCGTTTTCCATTCAAAAAATCAATGTTCCATATATGTTATAAGCTCAGGCTTATTACGGGAGGTTTACGGTATATCGAGAAAGCGCCCGATTTTTGGCATTGTTGTCAGCAATGATCTATCGAACACTTACCCAAACTCGTACCCAGCGCTAGCCTGCTGGGGCATAGCAGGCTAGCGCTGGGTACGAGTTTGACACTTACCGTGGTTGATATTCGTGTTCAGTCTCGAGGTCTATTTCAATATCATAAGCCAGCTCAATGAAAGGGACCACATCGCTGATTTCATCAAATGACATATCTCCACCGCTCCGTAGCTGATGTAAAATTTGTTGCATCCATGTTGTGCCACATTTCGGTGGAGTTACCACCAACACATCATCTGCCCGAGGTTTAAAACTTAAACCATGCCTTACTCCTTGCCCCGTTTCCATGCAAGATAATCGCTGTTTCAGAAGGACCACCCCTGAATGGCTCCCATCTGCAGGTTTCTCAAAAGACATTCTTTTGGAGTTGAATAAAGGAAGGTCCTTTCTCGATATATGAAGTTGAACTTACTCTTTATAGTCTACCTTGCAAAACCGAGAACTAATTAGTAATTGTTCTTTGGGCAACGTTTTACATATTCAAATCACACTGCGGTTGTATCCTATGGCGGGATCAATTGAAGTTAACGACCCCCCTACGCCAATGCCAAAGGAATTTTTAGGACTTCCTTTCTATTGTCTATGTATCAGTTCATTGATTTTTTGACCAAGAAACAAATTCAAAGACTTTCAACACGACCAATAATATGCGCTGGAGGTGTTTTGTTTTGCAACTTTGTCTCCGTGTTTTGGTAGCAAACTGCATCTTGTAAATATCTATACTCGACCGGGATCACTATTGTATTCTGACGAATGGTTGGCATACAATCCTCTGGCTTAAGCAATTCGCTCCCATTAAGCCTCTTTTACCGCGCTTTGACAGCCGACGCGAGCGCGGGACCATGTTTCTGTAGCTGCAGGCAGATTTTTGTGTCTAGCATTTACACTTTTGTCCACTTACGCCCGAAAGTTGAACTACATCTAACTCTCTTCTTTGGCTGCGTTAATTAACTAATTATACACGTGATTCGGAACGCTTCTTGCCCGCGCGGGCAAAAACGACCGTAATGGAATGACCGGAGGCCTCGACCTGTCGCAATAACCACTCGCTATTTCGTTGAGTGATCCAGTGACGGGGTACCAGATTTATCGGTCGTACTGGAATAGAAGAAAGGTGAAAAAAAAGAGAATGAGAGAAAGAGAAGGAAGTAAGACGCGATATGTTGCCTGCCGCCCGCGTCCGCTGACATTTATTATGCGGGAAGAAATGATCGGCATGAAAAAGGCGAAATCGATTGATAAAAGATATTTTGGGATTTTGGTCGGCACTTTAATGGCCATTGAAGTATACGACTCCCTTGGGGCGGGGGGGTCGTTAACTTAATTGATCCCAGTAGCCTATTTAATAGGTCAAACCTTGCACAAATCAGAATGATTCATTCAGGCAATTTGCGATCTCAATATCAAGTTCACACTGCACAAGTGGCAACAGGAAACATCACTTGATGGAAAAATATGGAAATCAGCAAGAGAAAGCAAACGCGATGGATAGAAAACCTTTTAAAGCCCTGGGTACGATGTTGAGTTAAGGCAGGAATTAAGGCAGGTTACAAATTTAATTAATTCCTGTATGATACTTGATGAATCCCTTCAATGTACGTGTCACAATTTCACAAGAGTGTTTCAGTTTGGAAGCTAGCCTCAGCTCACAGTCTCATTCGACGATGCTGAGGATGCTATATACATATACTGTTGGGATTTTATAAACTAATAACTTTTCGGTCTTTTCCTTTTGTGTATGTATTGTTCACGCTCTCATTGAATTATAGGTCGTATCTCGGCGACTGAAGTTATACTAGTTAGTCTTGCTCGTGTCGTTCTTATATTTAGTTTTATTATCTTCATAAATTATATAAAAGCTCATGTTACTGTTACTTTATAAACGATTACCTATTTCGTGCGCCAGAAATGGAACTTGGTTTGAAACTAACACGGTGAATCTGATATTTTTCCTTGTGTCTGTACCGGCCTACCGGGAGGTGATGTGAATTATGTTAATTAATATTGGCGGACATCTCACGCTATGATCTATCGCCGCCAATATTCAACTTCTCATATTCATATGTTGATTAATTTTCGAACATTCAACTTCTGAGCGGTAAATAATCGGTATGTTCAATGTCCGATTTAACGTCAATGTCGAAAATATGTTGAATAATAAACAACTTCAATGTCCGAAATAATTTCAATGTCGGAAACATGTTGAATGATGACAATCATGAATATTGGCGGTAATATGCTGCCATAGTATGCCGGCTGTTTGTAAAACACAAAGAATGCTTGAACAAATACAAGGCAGGTTATGAAATATATAATTTAATATTTTAAACTATCAAGACTACTACACTATTAAGATTCATAAATTCCGTTCGTGTGCAAAAAGTCATTAATAAACAATTATTGGATGAAGCTGAGCATATCAAGTTTATTAGTGAATTACACTCTTATAATTTATGTGATTACTCTCGTCAAGTAAAGTCTTCAAATCAAATCAAATCAAATCAAATTTGATATTTCTGGTTAAGGCCATGTTATTCATCATTGTAGTAACCACACATAAGCATAAAGTCTAAAGTTGCTAGGCCTACTTTCATATCCCCAGCCCCCAGCGACTTAACGCTCCATAGAGCGTCTTGTTCAATTAAGGTTGTCGCAATTTAGTGTTTGAAACATTTTACGAAACAGGAAGTTTGCAGGCTGAACGTTTCACAAATAGGCAACGGCATCATTTGGGCAAATGGTCGAAAATTCGAAGGACGTTTAATTCCCAAAGGTGGAAAAATATTAGTGTGATTTCGATCACTCATTTCTCATCGGATCGTATTGGGCCATTATTGATCGTAGTGATACAAAAAGGTGTCATTTGACAGCTAAAAGCCGGATATTTATTTGCGTGAAAAAGGTAAATTTTATTTGTTGTGGTTTGCGCAAAAAAACACCACTATTTTATTGAAATCTATTTATTTAATAATAAATTGTTTGTAATGTACACCTAACCATACAGACCCAACGAACCAAAAGAACACTAAGACAAAACAATATATGATCAAACTCTCCTGCGTGTTGACGAAACTTATAACGACCCGACTGCTTACGATCGCCGAATGCATTACGGCGAAGGACGAGCCTTGATAGAACGATGCGTTGCGCGGATCGGTGATCTTCGAGAGAATGGAATTACTAAACGGGAGGGCGAAATACGGCATGCCAAGACATATATACAGCAATAAGAGGTAGTTTTGAACATTTGTGATGTGATGCCAGGCAAAACCGATCGAAGTTAACACAGAGATGGCGGCAATTTGCATGCCCAACGCGACAACGAAGAGCTTTCGTTCATCGACGTAGTCCGAGGCCAATGAGAATATAACGAAAACAAGCAGAGTGAAAGCTGTGCAATTCAGGAACAGTAATTTAACGTGGATAATTTGAAGATGGAAATGGTTCAATGCGAGAACGGGGACATAGAATGTTGAAGTACTCGACAAAACTTCGTTCCAAAATATCAGATAAAAAAGACATAAAATTTGAGCGTTCCATTCAATCTGCGCTTCACCTTCGAGATCATAGTCGGCAAGGGTTCGGCGACCACTCGTTTTGATCCGGTCATCTTCGGGATCGGCAATCGGCTTACCTTCGCTCAAATTTCGGTCGCCTATCCGGTCATACTCGGCCAAACCTCGGTCGCCTTTCGGATCATCTTCGGCCATCTTTCGATCAACTTTCCGTTCATCTTCGGCCAACGTTCGGTCGCCATTCGGATAATCTTCGGTCAACTGTCGGTCATCGCTATTGGTTATTCGTCCTTCATCTTCGCTTACAACCGACACCATCTTTTTTTGACTTGTTGCAGTTTCAACCCACATGTCTTTGGGTAATAATATTGAAACGATCAAGAAAATAGCCCAAATAATTGCCAACACAATCCCAGGGGAATTTCCTTGGTTGATATGCCATCCCCAAATTGTAACATCGAATGCAACAAAACCTCCAACCGCAGGACCAAATGTACCACCTAAACAATATATGCCTTCAAGGAATACAAATATTGACCCTCGGTCTTCTACTTCGGTTTGTATGGCAACCTGGCCAAGAATAATTGCGACTGAACCGCCTGCGCCAAGTCCACTAAACAATCTGCCAATCAGTGGGAAATATCCTGACACGTTTATACTGTATAGTATATAAGACACGACTTTTAGGGAACAAGTGAAAATAAAAAACAGTCTTGGGTGTCCAAAGCGGTCCACAATACTGCCAAATAAAGGACCACCAATCACAGCAGTGACGTTGAACGCTGATAACACGAAAGCAAGGAATAACTATGAAAGAAAATTGGATTGAAATTTGTGAGATGATATCTTTCATTTTCACATTTACATTTCACCTTTCTACTGCGCGGAAATCTCTACCCTTGTTCATATGATCTCGCTTGCCGGGACGAAATTCTAGCCGGGCTACTTTTCATGTATTGAAAGAAGTTACGGTCATTGATTTTGCGAAATCGTGTTAATTTGCAAGGTATATAATTATACAACCGAATTATGAAGCGAAAGGAATTTTCTAGAACGGCAATTATTTAATTTCAACTTCGAAATCTGATGAACATCTTAGTTTCTCGAAACATCGCTTGGCTCTTTGGCAATATGTTCTGGCTTATATTCAATACATAGAATATATTTAATCTACAAAAATACCATCATTGGCATATAGGATACATACATAAAAATACACATACATAATTACATTACTTCATACTTAAGACTACAAAAGTTATAACATATCGTATACTGTTAGTATGTCAAAGCAGTATTTTGCGACTAAAGACATTATTGTTTTGTCTTGCATAGAAAGAACATATTTAAATATATCTTGATAAGCGAATGAAGAAAAAGAATTATTTATATTATAAAGATTAGCAATAAATTTTGTTCTGAGATCGACGAGCTTTGTATTACTGCATGACATTAGGTAATGCTGTTCATTCCCAATCTCATTTAGATCACAATGTTTACATAATCTATCATTGTATGAAACATTGTTATATCGACCAGTTTCAACAGGTAATTTATGTGCTGAAATTCTTAATTTTGTAACAGCTTGACGGTGTTTAAAATTATTAACTGAAGAGAGATATTCTTCAATTCCAAAATTTGTTTTCAATGTTTTAAAAATTCTTAATTTTCCAATATTTCCACCTTGTTGAATCTGTTCTTTCCAGTAATCAGTGAAACATTTATGTAGTTTACTCTTCAAATAATGGCAAAAATTCCCCTGCATATCTGATGGTATTGCGAAATTTACATGAAAAGTAGCCCGGCTAGAATTTCGTCCCGGCAAGCGAGATCATATGAACAGGCCCTAATATATATAATATATTGTATTTAATACCTCATTGTGCCCCAGAGATTCGATATAGTAGAATGCCGTAGGTGCGATGAAATACGTTTCACATCCAGCCAAGAAATGCCGAGCATAAGAGAATTTCACTATTTTTATATGTTTACCCATCGTCAACGCTCAGGAATCTAAATGTAAAATTATTTCGCATTGCAAAATTCATGAAAACATTGGGACATTGGCCGTATTCATATAACTAGAAGACGTCTTTGCCTTTGACGTCTGGACGAATTAAACGTCTTGTTAACCCAGGGATTATTTTAATGAAATTTTATCACTGCACAAAGAGCAAGGAAAAGGATAGCATTTGAACGTAGAGGCATGTTAAACAGCATGGGAACCAAGCCTCTGGAGCTCAAAAATCTTGATTTTCAGACACGAATTTTGATATATTCCATAGAGAGACCGTGAATATTAGGTACAAAAGCAATGCTTAGTCATTTGTGTTTCGCATATAGCCACAATATATAGAACTGTCATTAAATAGTTTTTGTACTAGCATATTTTGTCTTCTGTGTAAAGCAAAATAAAGAAAGGTGCACTTAAGTTAAGCCAGGGAATAAATTTTCTAATTGAAGCGAGCCAACCATGCGGAAACTAATTGTTCTTAACCTTAAAGAGGGGAGCATTGGAGTGTGCCACGAACCGCATCATAAATATAGTCAAAAACCGCGATACCGTGTCGAAATTAGACGGAATACCGAAGCTGCACTAGAAGTGGTCTCCCGATACCGCACCGTGATGGTAAAATTACCGCATGAAAATTGCCTCAAAACCGCAATACCGTAAATCTCCTTAAAAGTCCTTGAATTCTTCTTGCCGTTTAGTTTTTGGATACTGTATTTTCTGAAATTTGTCGGTATGTGGCACGATTGAAGTTTAACAGCACTTATTACCGACTTCTAATGCCTTCTTTCCAGCCCTAAATAGTTCCTGATACATGGCATGGCATGGCATGGCATGGAAACTCCTAACATGTATATTTAAATTAATGATAGCTCTTTCAGTTCTAATTTCTGCACAGAGCCATGTTATGTAGAAATGTACGCACAGAAAAACAGTGAACATGGCCCGCGTTTCGCTCCGCCGATATTCTGGCATTCTCGTTCATTTCTTTGTTGCCTTCTGGGCATGTTTAGCAAGAACAATATCGGCAAAGTAAAACGAGATTCATGCTCACAATTTCTCGCGAGTATACCCACAGAATACAAAAAGTATACCTACCACTTGTAAGATAGTCCAAGGCAAATAAACACGGCGTTCAATGTTAACTTGACTCAATACTCGGCATATGTCATATGAAACTGGAATAACTCAGTTGTGCTCGATTGCACACACATTATAAATGCAGACACGATTAATAATTACATATCACTCTTTGACTTTGTTGAAAGCTTTCAAAGGTTTACGGTAAACCAGTGAAGCACGTCTTCCAGACAATTTATGCGCTTTATTAAATATTACTAGGGTACCTGAAAGGTAGGGAATGCTGCGGGACTGTTATTATTCTTTAGCTTCTTGAAACAAACATGCAAACAAATATGCAACACAAATTATATTCAGTAGACGGTAATTATTGGCATTGACCCAGTGGCTTGCGCGCTGTCAGTAGATGCATACCCTAGCATAGTTTGCAGGATGAGACAAGCTAAATATATCACGAAACATGAAAGACATCAAATTTTGTAACATCTATTTCAAAATATCAATATTTTCCATGTATTGTTCTTCCACATGGAATTCCCACATGAAACCCATGTTTACTGCGATGAGTAATTTGACACTGCCACGCAAGGAAATTTGCATATTTTTGTAGTGCATAAAAGCGTTAAAAATATATACATGTGCGCAAAATAGTTTTGCATTTGGAAAGCTATGCCATCATTCTGTTTTTACTTTGCTGGATATGTGAGTCACCTACATGTAAAGCAGAACTCATTTCAACTCATTGCCATTCGAATATTTGTCTTAGCGCGCGCAGAACTGAGACCCTGTCTGTTCTGACAATAATATGACAGTGAACGCCACTAGACAAAAATATTAAGCCCATTGTAAAATAGGAATAAAAACATATTTCTATGCCTACAGTAGCCTATTTAATAGGTCAAACCTTGCACAAATCAGAATTATTCAGTCAGGCAATTTAGACGATCAATTGCATATCTGTGACTTTGTGTCAAGTTCACGCGGAGTCACAATCGTCAAGCGGCATACATGAAACATCACTTGATGCAAAATATGGAAATCAGCAAGAGAAAGCAAACGCGAATGGATAGAAAAACCTTTTAAAGACATCTCTATGTAAGACTTCCATGCTTTACAGCACTAACAGCTCAAGCAAAGTCGATAGCACATTAGCAGAATATATAGTTTATATATAAACAGACACTGAATCTAGCAGTGATCGATTGTGTGCTTTCAGCGTTTCATAGATATATAAATTGAGATTGCCAACTTTCCAAAAAGGAGTAAACAAATGTAAACGTAACTTATAAACAAAAGACAAAATATCTTACCTTGAAGACTCCGTCCGTCAAAATCGAGAAGCACATGGAACTGAGCGAGTTTAAAATTTGTGTTCTGCGCATAGCAAGCGCGCACGACCACACAGTCTCTGACTGTCTTCTATAGGTATTTTATCAATTTCGCAGCGGGAAGCGCGCTCAACAAATAGCCCTGAAGACGAGGTTAAGGCTGATTCCCATTCAGTGCAAAATGTCGCGCGATCGACCTTTTGCGATCGTTTTCTTTTGAATTATGAGCCCTCGACCGGATCCGTTCCGGAACCTGAATATTGGTTATGCTCAATTTCGATTTCTTCATCACTGCTAGGAGCGCCGTCATCATCAATAATCTTCTCCATTGTGGCAATTTTGCTTATGCTAGCATCAAGGTCCTCTGCAAAGAAAGACAGTATTGAGTATTAGTCTATCAGATATGCTGTGAATGAATGAAAGTGGAATCTGGTAAAGCACTGAACAACGTAGCCTCTTTGCCTGGACTAGAGTATTGTGCTGTTATTCTCATTGACATTGTTGAGACTATATATAGTGATTAGTGAATCCTCTGATTTTTGATGGAAAACGCAATTAATACCCGCGTAAGTTTACTGATAAATAGCTAAGAAAATCAATTTAACCTTTTTGTTGCTGAACTTCAGTTTCCTTGTCTTCTATTTTCTTTTTCAGATCAATAATCTTGTTGCAGAGCTGGCGATTTTTGCTTGTCAAATTCTTGCAACCTTGACACTCTGCCTCTGGTGTTTGACTGGTAGTGTCTTGCCAGAGGTCTTGCCTCTATAAAATAATTTATATATTTGACAGTTTGTATATCAATTTGTACCTTAATTGGAAAATTGCTCATTGTTTTGCGTGTTTTTACTTACAGGGAAAAGTAGTTCGACAGGGTGAATACCTGCAACATGAGACTCTGATGCCAACACATCAGTACTAGTGGACGTTGTCTGTATTGATGTATAATCCATCTCGATGTCTTCGCCGATTTCGATCGCGTTCACTTTTAGTAGATCCCTTACGGCCTATTAAATGAAAAGGGCATATTTGTGAGCTGATTGCCGAACGCGAGAATAAAAGCGAGGTGAAATAGAACAATATACATTGGTCATTGCACTTACACGACGATGCTCTCTCGTTGAACTTGAGGAGGCGCAGACGGCAGTGTCATGACTTTCGACGCGTTGTTCGCCGCAATCGCTGGGTTAATTTAACAACTTTATTGGATAAGTAACAAAAATCCAAGCGGAAAGAATGCGAACGGGACTCGTAGACCCATGCGAGGCATTCTCCCGTTTCAATTAAATTACACAAAAATAATAATTAATATACCTAGATCAATACCAATTGCTTAACAGAACTACACACCACTAAGCACATAGTTAAAATATTCACGATAAAACTAACCATATAAATACTGCTGTTTAGAGACAATTAGACAACAGAGAATATTAAAAACATTAGAGTGTTACAAAAATATAATGTCTACAATTCTACACCGTCAAAAGTATCCGCGAATGTGAAGTATCGTATAGTTAAGCAATTGGCTATGTTTTCTTATAAAACTAATTATGATGGCACGAACAACTACGATAGAATGATCAAGTACAGGTCATATTAACATCAAAACTAGAAGTCATCAGACGTTTTGTGCAGTATTGGAACAGCAACCTTTCTCAATACCGCACGACTAACGAAAGTCGTTCCAGGGATCGATATAAATGGAGTTTCAAAATCCGCGGCCTTAAAATGCTGTGAACAAAGCCGCGAGCGTGCAGTTGGCGACCATTTTGCCCGTTTTGTCCGCACAAATGCAACCCAACGCCGTGTTTTCTTGTCTAAATCGTTTTCTTCTGGAAACTGATGAAGACCAATACTCTTGGAAGGGTCAGGAAGGTTCGAACAACCGCCAGCTACACATCTATTGGGCATGTTTTCGTTGAAAATGTAGTGAAAATACCAAGCTCAATAGTGGAGAATAGCGGAGAAGATGTAAATATGAGATTAGGTTACTCGCGCTACGTCACTACGCCCAATCCCTCGAGATATAATCGCGCTCGGCCAAAAGAGAAAGCATGCAAAAAATGCGTTGTTTAAGGCTCAGAAAAACACACAAAAATACGCTAATGGAAATATTTTTTAAAATGCCACTATTTAGACACTCATTTCTGTGTACAATGCTATAATTCAACCCTATTTCAGCTACTGTTGTGAAGTTTGGAATGTATTTGGTGAAACTCAATCAACGCGTCTGCAAAAACTTCACAACAGAGCTGCTCGTATTATAGCACATGCGCCAAATGAGGTAGGTCAACAAACTGTACTGAAAATATTAGGATGGGAACCACTCAAAGAACAAAGAGTGAAAGCTAAGGCAAAAATAATGTTTAAAACGCTCAATAACATGGGACCAAACTCACTAAAAGAAGGATTTACTTTCAAAACGGAAATATTAGATCACAGTCTTCGTGACAGACTGACAGCTCAAGTTCAAAACGCTTGCCAAAGCCAAATACGAACAACATGAAGAAAAGTTTCATCAAAGGGTTCTACTGTACATTTATGATATAAAAAAAATGGGTGATAAACACTTTAAATTCGTTATACTATGAAGCAAATATCTTTTCCTACGTAGCTTGAGAAATATAGATTTTCAACATCTCTTCTAATGAGTTTTAGAACGTTTTAAACACCACATAATGAGGCTTATGGCGGCCATATTGGTGTGACCTCATTAGTTATTCAGCGGCAAATTTAGGAAGAAAGAGAGGCCACTGATGATAAATTCATACCTAGACAATATTTGTCCTTTCCCACAAATAAATAGAAACTTATAGAAGCTCTTTAAACATGTCCCCAACACCACAGTAGATTTGTAGTGGTCACACCAATATGGCCGCCATTGGCTTCATTTATGCATAGCAGATGCACTATTATTCAGTCCTTGTTTTGAGATCAGTGGTTATCTCCTGGGTTATTTCGTTCATCGAGCCTGCGTTACCCTGAGACAGAGGCCGTATCTTCGCGAGCATGCCCAACATGTGCAATAAATTGCATACGATCTTGAAGCACCGGACGAAAGCTGGCTATATAATGTTGAATATCTTGTTTTATGGAGTCGCCCACAAACATGTATTTTATATGATAGCTATTTTACGTAATTAAAGAAATTAACTTTTCAAACTCAATAACTCTTTTCAAGCAATTTATGAATTGGGTGAATGTCCATATGGGTAAAATGTCCATATGGGTGATTGTCCATATGGGTAAAATGTCCATATGGGTGAATGTCCATATGGGTAAAATGTCCATATGGGTAAAATGTCCATATGGGTGAATGTCCATATGGGTGAATGTCCATATGGATGAATGTCTATATGGCTGAATGTCTATATGGCTGAATGTCCATATGGGTGAATGTCCATATGGGTAAAATGTCTATATGGGTGAATGTCCATATGGGTGAATGTCCACATGGGTGAATGTCCATATGGGTGAATGTCTATATGGCTGAATGTCCATATGGGTGAATGTCCATATGGGTGAATGTCCATATGGGTGAATGTCCATATGGGTAAAATGTCCATATGGGTGATTTAACTTGAAAATGTTGTTTTGAAAAGACATAAAATACTAGTTATAAAAGGATACAAAAAATCACATATCGTATCAATATGATAAAGATGAAGGCATTTCTTATCAACCACATCTAGAATGGCGTACAGTTCTTTGGCAATCTACAAGAAAATGTAGATTGTAGGTTTGAATTAGGACATACTGCACATATAAATTATTGTTTTGTTTTGAGGAAAATACCACATGCATTTATCGATATTCGTTAGATTCATAGAATTTCTAAACGTGTCCTAGACTTACCTCCAGTAGACATCTTGGCTTCTCTGAATAGAAACGAAATAGAAATGGCCCTAGCAAGCGGCAGACAAACAGAAATTGTGCCTCATTTTGAATTATAGGTTTGAAATTTTCTCTCAGTAACCTAAAACAAACGATATAGAAGGGCATCAGGCGAAGCAATTCTTAATAATTCCTACTTGGCATGCATGCTTGAAATGAAATTTCCGTTAGCGTTCGTACGGCATCAAATAAAGCAGTTATGTGCAATCATTATACTTACGCAAGTACAAATCTCACATCTTGTCAACAAGATGTGTTCGCAACAGACTTGTGGCAAGCTTGTCAACAAGTTGTAACACAACGCGTGTTGGCAAGTTGTTGAATTGCAGGACAATAACAAGTTGTTGGAACAACTTGTAACAAGTCTGTTGAGTCAACAACCTTGTAGCAAGTTGTCAACAAGCCGTTGACAACTTTTGAACAAGCTGGGAACAAGCAGTGCGAACACATCCTGATAACAAGTTGTTGAAACAGCATTGGCACAAAGCTGTTGTATGTTTGTTACAACTTGTGCGTTTTTACGTATGTACCTGGGTATAAGAGAGAGATGTCCCAAACTCGAATGATACCAGACTGCATTTGTGAAAGCCACAACCAGGTCGGGCAGCGTGAGAGCACAGGCGTCCGCGTTGGACTGGAAACTATAGAACGAATAGGAAAACGATGATGGCGTCTGCATGCTTTCTGGCGTGAAAGTGGCCGTAACTGGAGTGACGTCTTTTACTGCAAGATCATTGGTTAAAACTTCAGAGATCAGTTGCGGTAAAACTTTGCCGTAGGATTCCTGGAAGGTATACAGACAAAATTGTTTATATCAAATTCAATTATAGCAAATCCATTATTGATACAGTGTTACTACAGGAGGAAACCTAAACTAAACTAACTTTATTTACACTGGATAGCTCTATCAGTTCTAAACTGTTCTTCCTAGAGGTCCAGTAAGAGTCATCTCTTATTGATCCAGTGTTACTACAGGAGGAAACCTAAACTAAACTAACTTTATTTATACTGGATAGCTCTATCAGTTCTAAAATGTTCTCCCTAGAGGTCCAGTAAGGGTCATCTCTTATTGATCCAGTGTTACTACAGGAGGAAACCTAAACTAAACTAACTTTATTTATACTGGATAGCTCTATCAATTCCTACGCCTGTTCTGTTTAGTGATGAACTTTAAAAGCATAATATGATTTACTTACAGGCAACGAGGAAATTATTAAAGCAACGGCATTTATCCACTTCCTAGTATTGTTCAAGATTTCAAATCCTCGACTAGTTTCGCCACTGACATATAAAAAAGACAATATTAATAACTATAAATGCCATCCAACATGGCCGCCAAAAGACAAATGCTTAAGGAAAGACGCGTTTCATTACATATGTCTATATTCTGTTTACTATGATACTATATATTGCTTTTAAAATCTAAATTGAGTTTTTCGCGTTAGGTTTGAGAAAAATACTTAGTTCTTAACGGCATTTAAAAATAATGCTGACGTCAGCACATACAAAACATGTTAAAATGCCTTTCATTAATAACTCGGGTTCTAGAGATGTTAAAACAACAAACTATACACCAAAATACTCCTCGTTGTTCAAGAATTCTAGCGATATATAGCTTGCGTTAAAACTCTCAGTATTTCGCAAGATATAAGCGAAATGGCGGTACTTCGATGAAATCCTCGATAATGCCACGCAAATTAGCAGAATATTTAGCATGACGTAATATTCCCGCGTGACTGCACGAACCGAATACAGTTTATAGTTAAGTGTACTTACCATTTATATAAAACTGAGAACAAAGCGTTTCCAACGTCTTTATCGTTTACAGGAAGGGACATAAGCTCTATACACGTAGCGTAGAGTGCATGCGTTGATGGACTTGGGAATTCATGGAAACGCCAGTCAAAACTGGGAAAGCCGAATTACCAGAAATAGATATATATTGTTAAGGATAAAAATAAAAAAACACTTTTTCAAAGTCTGCGATATGAATGGCTAAAATTAAAGTGCTACTGACCCCAAAAATTATTTTTGTGTATGTGTAATATTTGTATCATTCTGAGAAGAAATGTAATATATCTTTATAGTAAAAATCCTCATCTTGATCAACTTTTTCACTGTCAAAGTTACCGGATATGATGTCATTGGATATTCTGTTAGCAAAAAAACAAAGGTAAACTAATTTTCAATTCACCTAATGACATCATATCCGGTGACTTTGACAGTGAAAAAGTTGATCAAGATGAGGATTTTTACTATAAAGATATATTACATTTCTTCTCAGAATGATACAAATATTACACATATCTAAAAATAATTTTTGGGGTTGGTATCACTTTAAAAAACAGACCGTATAACAGCCATTACATCGAAGGAATGTTTCTGTTATGAAGGATACTGTCGACAAGCCTTCCTACAATTCCACAGTAGTATTCCAGAGTTGGTTTCCATTCAATGTCCGTATTCAAATACTCCAAAAACACATTTGACAAACACCTTGAGTGGAGGATAAAAGAATAATACAAATTAAGTTTATTTACAAGTTTGAAACAACTTTCTTTTACTTTTTGTCAGGCGTGTGGTTGAATAGTGCACCGGTGAGACCACCACAAATCTATTGTGGTGTTGGGGACATGTTTAAATAGCTTCTATAAGTTTCTAGTTATTGGTGGGGAAGGACAATATTGTCTAGATAAGAATTGATCATCAGCGGTCTAAATTTGCCGGTGAATAACTATAATGAAGTCACACCAATATGGCCGCCATAAGCCTAATTTTTTGGTGTTTAAAACGTTCTAAAACTCATTAGAAGAGATGTTGGAAGCTCTATTTCTCAAGTTACATAGGAAAATATATTTGCTTCTAGTGTAACTAATTTAAACAGCAAACGATTTGACCAGTCAAGAATTTGAAATATTTATAAATTTAACCGCATTAAAAACAATTCTGGCTTCAAAATCGGCTCATTGAATCCAATATAGGATGCTTCTATCGAGCTAGTGCCCGCAAAATTTAGAAGCCATAGCCATAGGCTATCCAGGACAAATTTTGCTACATTACAATGTTAAACATAAATGCTAACATACCAATTAGGAGGGCGAATGTTCACAAAAGAACCTATAGAAATATAGAAACGTTTAATGTCATAAATTTGTAATAAATTCGAAATAGTACTGTTACGAGATTCATACTTTTTCGTTTCACGCTCTATTTATTTAGTTATTGAATTTGTCACAGTAGTTACATGAAAATGATATAGAGACGCTATTACAAAATAGAAAAGGGGTGCGTGATAGGAGAAAGGAACTGCAGGACTTTCGTCCCATTAGCCATTTTCACACTAGAAGACGGACAAGTCGTCTTGACGAACAAATCGTCTGGCAATTTGTTTGTCTAATATGAATTCTAGACAGACAAAAAAAAACATAGCTGTGTGCCATTTTGTTTTCCCAAAATACCGCTATTTCCATTCTCCTCGCGATTGAGATACCGCAATATTTTAATTTGTTCGTGTACTTTGTTCGACGTGTATGAATCCAAGACGTTTTTCGATGACTTGTTCGTCCAGACGATTAAATCGTCTTCGAAACATCGTCTTAACAGACGGACAGAGAGTCGGACAAATGTAGACGATTTGTTCGTCTGAAATTTTGTCCGACTCGTTTTCACATCAGACGATTTGTCCGACTGAGACGATTTGTTCGTCTAGACGACTTGTTCGTCTTCTAGTGTGAAAACGGCTAAAGACCTAACTCCTTACAACGAACATACTCATTACTGACACATATTCACATACACGTACACAACTATTATAGACTCTAACGTGGCGATAAGCCAGGAGGGTTGTAAGTTGGTAACTTTTTAGTGTATAACTTAATTAGCGTAGACTTTAATTCAGTAAACGAGTGATAGATTTTAAGGAAAGAGGGCAGACTGTTCCATAGCGCAGCTGATCTTATGAAAAACGATTTCCTGAAAGAGTCTATAACACACACTATATATGCGGACACTGGTTTTGAAATAAATTATATCACCGCATATATTGTATGCTTGTTTGTAACTCAATTCTTGAGCACACAAGATGCCTTTTATATTCGGAATATGCCTCGTGTTATATTTTATAAATTTGTCGGCTGGAAACTTTGTTTTGTCAACTCTACTTCAAGACGTTTCTTGTAGAGGTTTACAAAATAATTGACCTATTTTGTGGAGATGAAACACGCGTCTATTTTGCAAACTTTTTAATCCGGATATCGACAGATCTACAAATTTGTGGAGCCAATCAACGTTCATAACCGAAGCACAAATCAATCAGATTTCGGTTCAGTTTGGATAACAATTGAACGAAAAATTTACAAAGGTTCGTCTTGCTTTCTTACGCAGAAAACAACTGAACGCGCAATTCCTGGTGTATGTACATAATTTAAGCAGGAATTATGAAGACAGTAGAACGGAGTGTCTAAAACATGAATGACAATATACGTTGTTTGCCAAGCGCGACATCGCACATAACATGAACACATGTCACACGCATGACGAACGTTTTGGCGAGAACATGGTTGACATTGCCTGTATCACGCAGTTTAGGAGAGACAACAAAAAGTTGGAGATAGCGCGGGGATTCGAGATAGCGCGGGGATTCGAGATAGCGCGGGGATTCGAGATAGCGCGGGTTCGAGATAGCGGGGATTCGAGATAGCGGGGATTCGAGATGGCGCGGTGATTCGAGATAGCGGGGATTCGAGATAGCGGGGGTTCGAGATAGCGCGGGGATTCGAGATAGCGCGGGATTCGAGATAGCGCGGGGATTCGAGATAGCGCGGGGATTCGAGATAGCGGGGGTTCGAGATGGCGGGGATTCGAGATAGCCGAATCAATGTAACATTACAAAGAGATAATAATTATTATTAAATGAAATTAAATTAACGTGGCAGACCAGTGACTCATTGATTCGACTGTTATTTGTGAAATATACAATAAGCACTGTCAATACAGCATATTTAACAATTGTGCTGTAAGTATCTTAAACTGAAAGAGAACATTCCTTATTAGGCCTATATTCCGTTTTGCGCGCATGAGGTGTTTTTATTCGGCCAAAACCTGGCGAAAACAACAACTGCATTTACTAACCAATTACGACGCTGACCAATTTCTTTCTTGACGCCTGTCTTTGATTCAAAATATGGTTGTAGTAATACAGTGTGTTGTATAAGTACGTGACGGGACGATCTAGAAAAAAGAACAATTATCATAGAGAAGAACAAAAAGTCATAAATAGGCATCGGGTTTTAGGAAGGTAAATCTATAAACTAAATATTATGCGTGCAATTACTTGCCCCTTACGAAAATTTCACATATAATTTTACATGTGTAATAATATAGATGAAAAAATTACTCAATTCTGATTGGCTAAGAGCAGTGCAATTATTTTTGAAATTGCACACTGTGCAATAGACAATTTGCATTATAGACTAAATTTTGTTCTAGGCAAGGAGAAGGGAATCAATCGCAACAGCTACAAAGAACATAATAAGATTAGTAAATTTGCAAAGTTTGGTTGCGAAATGTTGTAAAATGCGGAAAATATAGCTTTGTAAAGTTTGCAAATTTTGTATACTTTTGTATTACGTGCGGAAATTCCTACCACATTTCGCCCAAATTGCAACCAAACTTTGCAATTTTACTAATTTTAGTATGTATACAAGACTTTTTAAATCAAATAATCCATACGATTTACGAACAATTAATAGTAAAAACACATTATCGCGAACTGAAAGACATAAACGCTCCTTCTTAGCTCGTGCAAGTGCACTCACATAGTTTTTAGTTTGTCTATACATACTTAAGATTCTTATCTGTATATAATGTTCTAAGATATTTTTAATGTAATTTGAATCAACCTGTAAATCCATTGTACTTTTATACTTAAGATGGATAAATAAAGATTATTATTATTATTATTATGTTCTTTCTGGCAAAAAACTTTTTTTGCCTAGATAAAAAATTAGTCTATAATGCAAATTGTCTATTACAGCAGTGCAAATTAACAAAACAAGATCAGAGCCTAGAAACGAGGCAAGAAAACTCAACATGGCGGCGGATATTAGCAATGTAAATTTTCACTTTTTGACGACTTTTTCTACACTTTCAATGGAAAATCGTACGTGATCGAATACAACAATTTAAGTTCAAGGAGCACATAGACTGAAAAAGTTTGCTAACAAGCAACAAAAACAATGCTTAAACGGCGTAGGTGAGTGCACAAGTGTTATCAAAGCATGTAATTTTTGCATGTATATTATTAATAAGTAATAGTATGGTTTCTCGTGAAATTTGGAAAACCAAACACTCGTGAGTTTTCAAAGACGTCAAATTTGAAATTGTCTTTGAAAAACTCACTCGTGCATGTTTTTTCCAAATTGCACTCGAAATCATACTATTACCTATACTAATTTCACATGTGAAAATAGCATGTCAAATTTTCGTAAGGGTAGATTACTTTTTGCTTGATACACCCTGTATTTAATTACAGTACTTACCATGAAATTTATATAATCCGCCAAAGTTCTGCAGAAGACTTTCTAGACCTGCGCTGACAGGAGGCAGCTCAATAAAACGATGTATTACAACGTCTAGAACCTACACAATTTCAGAATACAGTAATTGGAAGGGATAGAGGGTGATATTGGTGCTTAATAACCGGTTAGGCCCGTTTCAGACGCCGCTCCACTCATGCGCCGAACTTAAATGACGAATTAGGTGCGACAGAAGAGCGAAGTATGATTCAATTAGGTACGGCAGAATTTGGAGCGACATAAGTTCGACAGAAGTTCGACAGAGCCTGTCGCATTATGCGACGTTAGAGCGACATTGATTCATACGCCGCTCCACTCATGTGCCGAACCTAAATCAAAATTTACTGTAATTTATTGGGATTAGATTAGCCACTTTGTGATGTTTACTTTGTATTTGGAATTCCCCCGCGAATTACCCTCCTCTCTCGTCAACAACATTATATTTTATACGCCGTTTGAATCGCTGTTTCAATCCACCATTTCCATTGGACAAATTCAAACTAATTAAAATGAAATTCAACATGGCTGACATTAATCGTACGCCAACTTCCCTTAATAACTCGAGTTCTAGACATGCTAAAACAACAAACTATACACCAAAATACTCCTCGTTGTTCATAGATATAAGCGAAAACATCGATGAAATTCACGAGCACTCATGCGCAGAACAGCCATGACGGCATGACCTACAGTCACATCCACCAATAGCCTATACGCATGCTCGTAAATGACCCTACATTTCTTGGACTCCGATGACCCACATTCACCCCCAAGTGTATCCATTTGCCCCTCATCATTACTCCCAAGTTTACCCAGTTGCCCCACTTTACCACCAAGTGTACCCATTTGCTCCTCATCATCAAAATTCTTTCCCTCGTCACCACACTTCATCCAACTGTTGTAAATAAAGAACTGCATTACATCGACTTACCGGAAGAAATCGCAAGCAAACATTCCCAAAATTGATAGGAAGATACGCAACGTTATGTGGACTGGCTTTTGTCGCTTCCCTAAGTCCTTCAAAGTAAAATTTTTCTCCCCATTTCTAAAAAAAATAACACAGATTGTAAAAATCTCTAGAGCTTGTTGACCGGAATCAGATGGATAGGACAATTTTGATGCATTGAAATAAGTTGGTAGAATGCAGCTTACACAAGCACCAAGACTTGCAATGCAAGAGCTTGCACAAGCAAGTAGACTTGTACCAATGCTGTTTCGACAACTTGTTATCAGGATGTGTTCGCACTGCTTGTTCCCAGCTTGTTGACAAGTTGTCAACGGCTTGTTGACAGCTTGCTACAAGGTTGTTGACTCAACAGACTTGTTACAAGTTGTTCCAACAACTTGTTATCGTCCTGCAATTCAACAATTTGTTGACAAGTTGTGAGTGACAACCTTGTAGCAACTTGATAAAATGACAACATTGTTACAACTTGTTGACAAGCTTGCTACAAGTCTGTTGCGAACACATCTTGTTGACAAGATGTGAGATTTTTACGTGTGTCCAGCATCGCCTTAATAAATGTAGTAAAATTATACCTGGTGATAGACTTGATGTTTTTGATGCCAGTCTGAGTGCTTCCAGTAATCTGGTGGAACCTGAAATCGTTTCAAACAAAAAGTGTTATGAAGTAGATATGAAAAATACTTTTCCCTTATATTTGCATTTATATTGTCGAAGGAATTAGATCACTGATCTGAAAACTATTTAACAATTAGATTATGAGCTCAAGATTTCTATGAGGTGATAGTTGATGAGGGCGAAGCCCGAATGAACTATCATCTCGTAGAAATCGAGAGCGAATAATCTAATTGTTTTAGTAGAAACCAGCAAGAAAACAGTATTTCAAAACGTTTTTCATAATTTATTGAAATAAATTCGTTAAAAATCGCGCCGAGGAGATGGCTGTTTCGCCACTCGCTGTCTATCGAGAATTAGATAGCGAGTAGCGTAGCCAATCAAATTACAGCATTTGCAATAGTACACTAGTATGATTCTACTAAAACTGTATAGAGCATCCTATTCAATTCAATGAGCCAATTTTGAAGCCAGAATATTTTTAATGAGATAAGATTTTTAAATCTGTCAAATTCTTGACTAGTCAAATCGTTAGCGTTTTAAATGAGTTATACTATGAAGCAAATATCTTTTCTTATGTAACTTGAGAAATATAGCTTCCAACATCTCTTCTAATGAGTTTTAGAACGTTTTAAACACCACATAATGAGGCTTATGGCGGCCATGTTGGTGTGACCTCATTAGTTATTCACCGGCAAATTTAGGAAGAAAGAGAGGCCACTGATGATAAATTCTTATCTAGACAATATTTGTCCTTACCAACGGTTACTAGAAACTGTTAAAACCTCTTTAAAAATGTCCCCAACACCACTTTAGAGTTGTGGTGGTCACACCAATATGGCCGCCATTGGCTTCATTCATGCAGAGCAGATGCACTATCCAATCCTTGTTGTCAAATCAGTGGGTTCTATGCTGTGTATACATGGGCTAATCGCAAAAAAATCCATACATAATACACTTACTTCTTGGATAAACGTGTGAATTCGGTCTCTAAATGCACGATATTTCAACAATAGAAAACTTAACAAAAGATTACAGACTTGCGCTTCTTTCGACTCGTAGTATCGTAACATCTAGGAATAATAAAAAACTGTTTTCAAAATTTGTTTTCTCCATCACTGCGTTGCGCGTATCAAAATTCTATATTGGTCTTACCAAACATAGGACAAGCCTGTCAATGCTAATGATGTGATATTTCCAGACCATATCATGCAGACACGTTATGCGCTGTTGGTAAAAAAATAAAGAGAAAATCGACCAGTAAGAGATGACTCTTGCTGGACCTCTTGGGAGAACAGTTTAGAACTGATAGAACTATCCAGTATAAATAAAGTTAGTTTAGTTTAGATTTCCTCCTGTAGTGACACTGGATCAATAAGAGATGACCCTTACTGGACCTCTAGGAAGAACAGTTTAGAACTGATAGAGCTATCCAGTATAAATAAAGTTAGTTTAGTTTAGATTTCCTCCTGTAGTAACACTGAATCAATAAGAGGTGACCCTTACTGGACCTCTAGGGAGAACAGTTTACAACTGATAGAGCTATCCAGTATAAATAAAGTTAGTTTAGTTTAGGTTTCCTCCTGTAGTGACACTGGATCAATAAGAGATGACTCTTACTGGACCTCTAGGGAGAACAGTTTAGAACTGATAGAACTATCCAGTATAAATAAAGTTAGTTTAGTTTAGATTTCCTCCTGTAGTGACACTGGATCAATAAGAGATGACCCTTACTGGACCTCTAGGAAGAACAGTTTAGAACTGATAGAGCTATCCAGTATAAATAAAGTTAGTTTAGTTTAGATTTCCTCCTGTAGTAACACTGAATCAATAAGAGGTGACCCTTACTGGACCTCTAGGGAGAACAGTTTACAACTGATAGAGCTATCCAGTATAAATAAAGTTAGTTTAGTTTAGGTTTCCTCCTGTAGTAACACTGGGTCAATAAGAGATGACCCTTACTAGACCTCTAGGGAGAACAGTTTAGAACTGATAGAGCTATCCAGTATAAATAAAATTAGTTTAGGTTTCCTCCTGTAGTAACACTGGATCAATAAGAGATGACCCTTACTGGACCACAATGACCGGCACATCCCCCCCCTCCTCCTCAACAGACTAAAATACGCAGGTATACCCCAAACCTTAGTGTGATCTTCAGAAGAACCATTTGATAGTAAAGAATAATCATGAACCACGAAATCAGCAAATACTCGAATCTGTTTGCTTAATGCCCGCGCTCCGAGCTTAACAAGGACTCTAAAATAAAGCCAAAAAAATTACTCAAAAAGTAGAAATATTGAAGTAGATACAAGCTTGTTGTAACAACAAAACAATTTTACAACTTTCTAAATTAAGGATTATTAATAGAAATTGAAACTTACTGTAGACAAATTTGATTTACACGACCAGTTTCCAAAAGGCACTTCCATATAATACTATAATATCGAACGTAAAAATAGGTAATCAATCTACTAAGTTTAAACGATATTTTCAAAAGCGTAAATGAAAGCTTGGGTCAAACCAGAGTTGATGAGAGTTGATGAGAGTTGATGAGAGTTGATGAGAGTTGATGAGAGTTGATGAGAGTTGATGAGAGTTGATGAAAGTTGATGAGAGTCGATGAGAGTTGATGAGAGTTGGCAAGCGAGAGTTTGCAAGAGAGTTTCATCAACTCTCATGGCCCGGTCAAACGAGAACAAGAGTTGCATGAGAGTTGTCTGGATATTACCACGCGTATACCGGTCAAACGAACAACTCTCATCCAAATTTGAACCAGCTCAAGTTAGGTTGATGAGAGTTGACGAGAGTGCATGATATAGTTATGCACAGCAAATCATTGAACTATATACAAACTGGAACGCTAACTCAATACGGCAACCCTGATAATAGGATGAAGCCAAGCTAGTTTTTCTGAGTTTTGAGTTGAAATACTTAACGCCTAACATTGGGCTGCATATGAAATTGAAGCTATTAAAAAGTTCTATTTGATATAAAAACTTCAAGACTTTAGGTAAAATGGAAATACTTAAAAAATACAAAAACAACCTCAATTTTGTAAAATACGGCAAATTTTCCCTCAAAGTTTTAAGTATTTCCCTTTTACCTAAAGTCTTGAAGTTTTTATATCAAATAGAACTTTTTAATAGCTTCAATTTCATATACAACCCAATGTTCGGCGTTAAGTATTTCAACTCAAAACTCAGAAAAACTGAATTAAGCTGGCGTTCCAGTCTATTATAGTTCAATGCAGCAAATGCACTTATCCAGTCCTTGTTTTCAGATCAGTGCTTTGAACTTACCAAACAAAGATGTCGGGAGAAGCCGCTTCGCCAAAATAATTCAAAACTTCAGCCTGCGATTTCATATCTATGGGATAAAACAAAAACATTCTCTTGCAGTTATCACAATAAAATTTACGAAGAGATTTTACATGAAGAAGCGACATATTTGTCTAGTTTAAGTATACTCACTTTTAAACTTGTTATATTCGTCCTCGACTCTCAGTTTTAAAGCAGATTTACTTTCCATCGCAGCGGAATGTTGTGTAAAGAATTGTTGTATAGAGTATGGAAAATGTTCCAAAGTATGTTTTGACCAGCTGTAGTAAGATATAAATGATATACGCGTCAGGTGTAGTGGTGCAGTTTAGTGTAGAATATCATTATAGAAAAATGAATGAAGTTAAATAAAAATGCAATACTAACTATACTTATTAACCGAAAGTGAGGTCTTTACGGTAAAATATTAAACCGAGGTCTTGCCAGACCGAGGTCTTGCCAGACAATACAATACAATACAATACAATACAATACAATACAATACAATACAATACAATACAATACAATACAATACAATACAATACAATACAGGACAATACAATACAATACAATACAATACAATACAATACAATACAATACAATACAGTACAATACAGTACAATTAAGGGGCTTCGGTGGCGCAATCGTCAGAGCACGCGCCTTTCACCTCTGATATCGTGGGTTCGAGTCCTGTTGGGGACGACTTATGATAGCTATGTGAAAAGAGTTAGTCAACGCTCTGCCGAAAGTCGTGGGTTTTCTCCGGGTACTCCGGTTTCCTCCCACAGGGAATGTTGACAGGGTGCGTTGGGTTTAACCCCTAACTGGCCCTTCCACCGTAGCTGTGCTCCGTGATGGCGAGCAAAAGGTGGCTGCCATATGCGCGCCCAGAAAGCCTTCGACTTGGTCACGTTGAGCTGTGTCCTTCGCAATTCAGCTTAGCTCTCAGCTGCAAGTAAGGATAATAAGCACACCCCCTTATTTACTTACCTACTTACTACTACAACACAACACAACACAACACAACACAACACAACACAGCACAGCACATCACAGCACAGCACAGCACAACACAGCACAGCACAGCACAGCACAGCACAACACAACACAACACAGCACAGCACAGCACAGCACAGCACAGCACAACACAACACAACACAACACAACACAACACACAACACAACACAACACAACACAACACAACACAACACAACACAAGACAAGACAAGACAATACAATACAATACAATACCAGTTCATTACAGCACAATAGAACAGAAAAATAGGTTCACCAAACATTCACAAAACTACCTACTTCATTGGCGTCTTGTCCATGATCGTCTTAAATATAGCTTCATACCACTGAGACGAATGCTGCTCTGTCCCTAGAAATAAGATATGACAAAGTAACCTAATAATATCAGTACTAATCTAGTGGTTGGAACTATTCGCTTGTGCAGTCACCCGAGAATATTACGTCATGTTAAATATTCGGCTTTCTTGGGTGACATTATCGTGGATTTCATCGAAGTGCGTTTTCGCTTATATCTTGTGAAATACCGAGAGTTATAAGGCAAGCTATATCTCGCTAGAATCCTTGAACAACGAGGAGTATTGTGGTGTATAGTTTGTCGTTTTAGCAAGTCTAGAACTCGAGTTATTAGGGAAAATTGGCGTACGTTTAATGTCAGCCCAGTGGAATCTGCCGTCCGAAGTACAAAGAGGCGAACAATCACGAGTCGTGACATAAGTTAACAACGGTGACACATTTCTAGTTTAAGAGCGCCATGCATTTTAAATTTAGATTGAAACTATCTAAAATGCACGACCTGTACTCTTTTCATCTGTGACTTAGAATCACAAGTTTCATTTACACCACTTTATAAAGCTTCACAAGTATATGTACAGAAATATGTTGAAGGCTTTTTGTAGATGAAAATTTCGAGCGAAAATTATATACATATTTTTAGACCTAACAAAGAGCAGTTGCGAAAAATGCGTCCTTTTACTTATAGAAGCTCTTTAAACGTGTCCCCAAGACCACAGTAGATTTGCGGTGGTCACACCAATATGGCCGCCGTTGGCTTCATTTGTGCATAGCAGATGCACCATCCAGTCCTTGTTTTAAGATCAGTGGTTTTAAGGACAGAGTCCGATGGACACGGCAACCAAACGTACCTGAAATGTACATTGCCCTTGCAATGTTCAATACAAATATACGGTTTAATTCTTCGGATTCCGAGGAAACGAGCTGAAATAATCATAGATTAAGAATTAGTAATGCTTTATTTAAGCATTATAATATAACATTTACAATACGCGTGCGTAGATTGGTCGAGAAGCGTGTTTCTATAACTGTATAGAAACACTGAAAATTTCCCGCTTCGAGCCTTTGATTTTAGAAACGTAAACATGAATCATTTTAATACGCGCTATAATCGAAAATATGTTTAAAAATACTGTCTTGACAACCAAAAAACGTATTTTCAGTTTAAATAATGTAGAGCTAGATTATTTTTCAGTGAAATTGATAAGCAAATCAAGGCGGCGAATGCAAGACAAACTATATATTGTAAATTTCAGCTGCTCCCATCGGCATATTTTCCTAATCGATTAATCGCTGTCAACAATCGATTAATATCGATTAATCGTATTGAATAAATTAAATCATGATACGTCAAAAACGTGACGTAATCAGAGAGAAAACGTATAACGTAACGTCAAAAATTTTGCACGCTCAACCGCCTAAACGCTCGCCTGCAAATGGTAGTATACAGGGTGTCTCAAAAAACTGCAACCCTATAATTTTCATTACAGCCACTGCTAATTAGCATTTCAATGCCTGTGCAACTTATTATGCTCCTGGGATTTGAAGATACGTTCTAATTGTCCACGTTATACTGTAGCTATATATTGTGTTTACGCACCCTTGGGATCAATTAGTGATTTCAAAGGGTTGCAGTTTTTTGAGACACCCTGTAGACTATGTGAAATTGACAATGCGGCATTAGTGATATCAGATATCTCATCGGTTCACAAGAACATTCTATTTCATCAGTTTAGGTAAATATCATGCTGTGCATGTTTGTTGTCAATGGTCCGATTGTTGTTAAGAATAATCGATTTCCAAAAAATAATCGATATAACGATTAATCGATTTATCGGGAGCAGCTCTAATTAATTTCAATTTCTTGTCCAATTTTTATCCAAATTCAACCAAACTTTATTAAATTTGCCTCGGTCGATGGCCACTAACTAGCTCATCGACTACTAGGGACATCTATTTTGGAGGGAAACAATGAAAAAATATAGCAAAACATACCACGTTTGCTTCGTGCTTCGTGAAGAACGATTCAACCACATGGTTTTGAAGACCTTGGGTTAGACGGAATGCTGTGCTCTCCAAGCTAAATAATGTCAACGGTTTTACAATTAAACTATTTACAACACTGAGTCATGGTCCTAACTGGGTCACAAGGGAGAATAGTTTTGAACAGACAGAGTTGAACAGACAAACCATTGAAGGCAGGGCATATTTTAAGGATTTCTAAGTGGGGGGCCATTTGTGAAAAAGGGCCCTTAATCTGAGTGCTGAAGGCGCGGGAGCTTTAAAATTTTGAAATCTGTAGCTCTGAAATTGCCAATTCTGAATACTATAAGATTGAATATTTTACTTGTAATCCAATAGTATTTCAAATGTATAACTATATAAGCCATAAAAACAATATTTCGTTAAACACAGACAAATCATTTACTCTGTAAATGACGTGTGAGTGGAGTATATATGTTAAAATATGCCTTGATTGAAGGGTTTTGTAGATGGAAAATTATTGAATGTAAATTATATACATTTATTAGACCCAACCAGGAACTGCTGCGAAAAATGCAACTATAGGTCCCTGGCAGGAATCGAACCTGCGGTCCTGCGATTCCGGTGCAGCGCTCTTCCCAACTGAGCTACAGAGTCCAGTTGTCGAGCTCTAACCACAAGTTCATGTATATATACTAGGGTACTGCCATGTTAAGTTGTGGGTAAATATCAAGATTTTGTTGGCATCGCACTCGATTGAATAATAATTGAAGAGTTTTATGGTTAGGTCTAATAAATGTATATAATTTACACTCAATAATTTTCCATCTACAAAACCCTTCAATTATTATTCAATCGAGTGAGATGCCAACAAAATCTTGAGAGTTATAACCAGTACAAATTGATTATTTCAATTTAGGTTTCCTTATCCGTGTGTTAATACTGGACCAATCAGTTCAGTTCAGTTCAGTTCAGTTCAGTTCAGTTCAGTTCAGTTCAGTTCAGTTCAGTTCAGTTCAGTTCAGTTCAGTTGAGTTGAGTTGAGTTGAGTTGTTGAGTTGTTGAGTTGTTGAGTTGTTGAGTTGTTGAGTTGTTGAGTTGTTGAGTTGTTGAGTTGTTGAGTTGTTGAGTTGTTGAGTTGTTGAGTTGAGTTCAGACAATCAGTTGAGTTGAGTTATTTTAGTTGAGTTCAGTTCATGTCATTTTAGTTGAGTTGAGTTTAATTGAATTGAACTGAATTGAGTTGAATTGAGTTGAACTGAATTGAACTGAATTGAATTGAATTGAGTTGAACTGAATTGAATTGACCACCAGGCTTCTTACCATAAATGCAGTTGAAGGTTCTGATTGGTGTGTGGTATGGCAGCAATAGAATGTATATGAGAAATTAAATGTATACGATAGTTTTGAGGAATGACTGGCAATCTATAACTGAACATCTCCAGTAAGTTGTGCAGGATTCCCCAAGCTTTGTTCTTAAATACGTGAGGAAGAACAGCGCCTAGAATAATAATTATAAAGTTTCTAAAAGGCTAAAAGCCATGCATGCATTACAAGTAATAGTGTACATTAAAAGTTAGGATTTGCCGGGGGGGGCTTTTCAAATTTGCATACCATGACTTACAGTGATTGTAGTGTGGTTGTCATGTGTGGTTGTGCGATGCATCACACAAATTAGCATACCATGACTTACAGTGATTGTAGTGTGGTTGTCACGTGCGGTTGTGCGATGCATCGCACAAATTAGCATACCATGACTTAGAGTGATTGTAGTGTTGTGCGATGCATCGCACAAATTAGCATACCATGACTTTGACTTACAGTGATTGTAGTGTGGTTGTCGATTGTAGTGTGGTTGTCATGTGCGGTTGTGCGATGCATCGCACAAATTAGCATACCATGACTTAGAGTGATTGTAGTGTGGTTGTCATGTGCGGTTGTGTGATGCATCGCAGGACGATAACATGTTGTTGGAACAACTTGTAACAAGTATGTTGAGTCAACAACCTTGTAGCAAGTTGTCAACAAGTTGTAACAATGTTGTCATTTTATCAAATTGCTACAAAATTGTCACTTACAACTTATTAACAATTTGTTGAATTGCAGGACGATAACAAGTCGTTAGAACAACTTGTAACAAATCTGTTGAGTCAACAATCTTGTAGCAAGTTGTCAACAAGTCGTTGACAACTTGTCAACAAGCTGAGAACTACCCACCATCAGCAGCTCGCTGCGAGTACTCGCACGAATGTCATTCCGTTGCCATCACACGCCGTTTTATGATTGGTTTATTATTGCGAGCTCTCGCAGCGAGTAAAAAATAGTTCGAAATTATGAACTATTTCCCGCGAGCTGCACAACACTCGCAGACGTCTGCGAGTACTCGCAGCGAGCTGCGAGGAGCTCGTGCTAGGACTGGAAATCCGCCTTAACGTGGCCTTAATTCTATTCATCTGTTTCTTAATTCTAATGCACATTTCGCGTGTTTGGTTCATTACCGACAACATTTCTGATGCCAGAGATGTCGTTCTCAGCCAACAAACGACTGTAGGTCTCCAACAACACGTGAGATAGCGTAGTGTTTGGATTCTTGGCTTTAATGAGATTTCCAATATAGATAATTAATCTATGAAGAAAATATACATACAATAACTAGATTATATTTTAGTATAGGTACGGGTGTGCTATTCATCCTTTCTTGCAGCTGAGAGCTGAGCTGAATTACGAAGACCCCTTTTAACCGGATACCTCGGTGGGGTCCCAATTGTGTCCGCTTAATAGGGGTTCGATCACTGATCTGAATTCAATGAGCCAATTTTGAAGCCAGAATATTCTTAATAAGATCCGATTTATAAATCTGTCAATTCTTGACTAGTCAAATCGTTAGCTGTTTAAATTAGTTATACTATGATACGACTTGTAACTTGAGAAATATAGCTTCCAACATCTCTTCTAATGAGTTTTAGAACGTTTTAAACACCACATAATGAAGCTTATGGCGGCCATATTGGTGTGACCTCCTTAGTTATTCACCGGTAAATTTAGGAAGAAAGAGAGGCCACTGACGATCAATACTTATCTAGACAATACGTGTCTTTCTCACTGATAACTAGAAACTTATAGAAGCTCTTAAAACATGTCCCCAAAACCAGTACCACAGTAGATTTGTGGTGGTCACACCAATATGGCCGCCATTGGCTTCATTTATGCATAGCAGATGCACTATCCAGTCCTTGTTTTCAGATCAGGGGTTCGACTGTACTTGCAAATTACGTAATAAAAATGTAAAAAGCTTATAATTACCCTCTTTTCGCGGGGTATGTCACCAAATCCAGAAGTTCCAATGGTATTGACGTGGAATGACCAGCAGTCAGTTGATTATTCGTCTGGGTAGCGTTGTTCTTGCCAAACCACAAGTCAGTGACGAAACCAAACGTATTAATTACTGGATCTGGACAGAACAAGAAATGCTATATTTGGCTCGTGTAGTCACGCGAGAATATTACGTCATGCTAAATGGGCCGCTAAATCGGGTGGATTATCGTGGATTTCATCGAAGTGCCGTTTTCGCTTATATCTTGCGAAATACTGAGAGTTATAAGACAAGCTATATCTCGCTAGAATCCTTGAACAACGAGGAGTATTTTGGTGTATAGTTTGTTGTTTTAGCATGTCTAGAACTCGAGTTGTTAAGAAAAGTTCGCCTACGTTTAATGTCAGCCATATTGCCAGCCCTCCTAGATGAGATCTCGCTATTAATTACCCGAGATCTCCGGCGTCTAGTGGGGCTGGAAATGTCCCATATAAACGCGACAGGGTGGGTTAGCCCTCCTAGTAGGGCTGAGTAAAAACCTGCCGTATCTGTGTAAAACTCCGGTTTTCGAAGTCATTTTCGATTTGAATATTTAGTTTTAGAACAATATTCAATTGTCTGCTGGTTCCTATTCAAAAATAGGAAGTTCGAATATGGACTTCGTAAGACAATATATGAGTTGTAAGGAAGCTATTTAATGCTGTAAACACGAGGTGAAAAGCCAGCCCTACTGATAGGGCTAGCTTTTCATGCAGGGCTCATTTAAACAGAGGCTAAAAACCTCCTAGGCTATTAAATTTCCGTGATAATACCACTGGATAAACAAGATACTTACTGGCGTTCATAAGAAGAGCGGTGTGACTGTCTGTGCGGTCCAGTGAACCAGGATGTTGGCAATGTTTGAAAACATTTCTACATTAAACAGAATTGATACGTTGTCAAGGCATTCAAAGCCAGCAAGTGATATATATCATTCATATACGACGAGAGTGAGTAGAATAACTGTTTTATTAAATCACAAGCTCTGGATATGAACAGAACATTTTGGCGTACCTTTCCAAGTAAAACTTGAATTTCCTCTTCATTTAATTGCCCAAATCTGCCAGCCATTTTTCTACTTTTATCTACTAGCAGGATATGAGCTAATATCCTGCTAGTAGAGAACCAATCAGATTGCAGAATACCTCATATCCAGAGCTTGTGTATATAATAATTCCGCTTGTTCATATGGAATATTTCATCCCGCTGGCCGAGATGAAATTACAATGTTGTTCTATAATTTAACACTTTTGTTGTCTGCATGTCTTGATATTTTTGCAATAAAAAGCATTCGTTAGCAACATATTTGATGCTTGTTTGTAAAACAAACATAAAACCTAAGCATAATTAACCTACACACACCAATGTGACCGTAGTATTCAGATCATTGGCTATTTGCAGTTAGTGTAGCAATATAAAATATAAATGAATCTCGGATCCATTACTTACTCAAGATGCGTAATTAGGTTCGATATAGCTCGTGGTTTTGGAAAGCTTACATTTTGTCCTTGGACCTGGAAATATACAACATTTAACAATTATTCGAGACGAAGTCGAGGTTTTTATTCACCGATATTCACCGAGCCTGAGGCGAATAATTGTTTTAAAAAATGCAAAAATATTTTAATTGAATTTTTACGATAAAAGCGGCTTAAAAACGCTTTAGGTGATTATCGCGTATTAATCCGAGGTAGCGCAACCAATCAGCGTTGAGAATTTTCAATAATCACCTATGTAATTTTACTAAAGTTTAATACAATCTCGTACCCAGAGTATCCCGTTCCTAACCTGCGAACGGGCATACTCTGGGTACGAGATTGAGTTCAATACTCAATAGAGGTTTTGCACCATCACGTGACTAAATTCCAAAATCTTTAACGTGCAACCTATCAAACTGACTGTTTAACACGGTTTGTATGTCATTATAATAAATTTCAAGTCGATACAATTATCCCCTCACGAGTTTAAGAAGGTTTGAATAATTCTTATTGCTGTCGTCAGCATTGTTTTCAAATGCCGTTAAAAGCCAAATGTTTTTCCAAACCTAATGCGAAAAAATAAGGTATTGTAAACAGAATATGGACATGTGCATTAAAACACGTGGACGCCATAATCATAGATAGTTCCCACTGATCTGAAAACATGGACTGGATAGTGCATCTGCTATGCATAAATGAAGCCAATGGCGGCCATATTGGTGTGACCACTACAAATCTACTGCGGTGTTGGGAACATGTTTAAAGGCCTTTTATATAAGTTTCTAGTTATTGGTGGGAAAGGACAAATATTGTCTAGATAAGAATTTATCACCAGTGGCCTCTCTTTCATCCTAAATTTCCCGGTGAATAACTAATGAGCCCACACCAATATGGCCGCCATAAGCCTCATTATGTGGTGTTTAAAACGTTCTAAAACTCATTAGAAGAGATGTTGGAAGCTATATTTCTCAAGTTACATAGGAAAATATATTTGCTTCATAGCATAACTAATTTAAACAGCTAACGATTTGACTAGTCAAGAATTTGACAGTCGCGATCTCATAAAAATATTCTGGCTTCAAAATTGACTCATTGAATTCAATAGGATGCTCTATCCGGTTGTAGTTTCAGATCAGTGATAGTTCAGACACAAACCACGACAGCTTATACAGACCTTGCTTGAGATAACATTCCAAAGACAAGCGACAGCCATGGAGAACATGAAGGAAGGATTGTTGACATCTGGCACAGGAATTGGCTGAAAAAAACAAGAGAAGACATTGGTAACGTGAATAAGATTGCTCACCGCAATGTGTCTGTGACTTTGCAATTATAAATTTGTCTCTAGACTTACCCGTAATACTAAACGTTGTTTGTGTGTCGGTATCTGTGTCAGAGAGATGTCTGTATTAGAGAGGTGTCGGTGTTAGAAAGATGTCTGTATTAGAGAGGTGTCTGTATTAGAGAGATGTCCGTATTAGAGAGGTGTCCGTATTAAAGAGGTGTTCGTATTAGAGAAGTGTCTGTATTAGAGACAGGTTAGTATTAGAAAAGCGTCCGTATTAAGAGGTGTTCGTATTAGAGAGGTGTCCGTATTAGAGAAGTGTTCGTATTAGAGAGGTCAGAGGTGTCCGTATTAGAAAGGTGTCGTGTTAGAGAGGTGTCCGTATTAGAGAGATGTCCGTATTAGAGAGATGTCCGTATTAGAGAGGTGTCCGTATTAGAGAGATGCCCGTATTAGAGACATGACCGTATTAGAGAGATGTCCGTATTAGAGAGATGTCCGTATTAGAGAGATGTCCGTATTAGAGAGGTGTCCGTAGTAGAGAGGTGTCCATATTAGAGAGATGTCCGTATTAGAGAGATGTCCGTATTAGAGAGGTGTCCGTATTAGAGAGGTGTCCGTATTAGAGAGGTGTCCGTATTAGAGAGGTGTCCGTATTAGAGAGGTGTCCGTATTAGAGAGATGTCCGTATTAGAGAGGTGTCCGTATTAGAGAGATGACCGTATTAGAGAGGTGTCCGTATTAGAGAGGTGTCCGTATTAGAGAGGGTGTCCGTATTAGAGAGATGTCCGTATTAGAGAGATGTCCGTATTAAAGAGGTGTTCGTATTAGAGAGACTCGATTAAATTATTCAGGCTTTATACGCACAATAAAAATATCAAAATAAAGGAAAGTCTTACCTGCGTTTCTGGATAAAGAAATTCGATTATTTTTATCAGAGGAATAAAATCTTTGAACTACAAAATAAAACATCCACAACACGTATTAATTTGTATTTGGCCATTCTTGATCGCAGTGATACAAAAAAGGTATAATTTGACAGCTAAAAAATTGATCTTTATTGGTATAAAACAAGTAAATATATACACTAAGTAATAAACACGTAATGGCATGCTCAAGTTGGATTACCATTGTTTTTTATAACCCTGTATAATCAGTTACCTCCCACGGCGTATTTGCTGCACTCCAAAGTTGCAGAATGAACCACATCAAGTAATCACGTCCTTTGTACAATTGTGCTTCTTGAATCTAAAAAGACGCACACTTTATGATGATATTGAAGTTTGATAAGCAGAGCTACCCACGTAGAAACGTGGAAAAGTTGTAACAAACCTGCAGCAGACTTGTACCAATGCTGTTTCAACAACTTGTTATCAGGATGTGTTCGCACTGCTTGTTCCCAGCTTGTTGACAAAGTTGTCAACGGCTTGTTGACAACTTTCTACAAGGTTGTTGACTCAACAGACTGGTTACAAGCTGTTTCAACAACTTGTTATCGCCCGGCAATTCAACAACTTGTTAACAAGTTGTGAGCGACTGAGTGACAACCTTGTAGCAACTTGATAAAATGACAACATTGTTACAACTTGTTGACAAGCTTGCCACAAGTCTGTTGCGAACACATCTTGTTGACAAGATGTGAGATTTTTACGTGTGTAAATGTACAACATGAGATAACACTAAGATTATGATAATGTCAACTATGGTGAGCTTGAACTTAGGTTTCAGTCAAAACAGTTGTAATTAGAGGTCTTGTAGGAGCCATCCTTTATCGGTTCAATGTTACTCCCAGCTGTGTTGCTGTTTAATGCCGTAATTGCTGCGGAGCGAGCGAGCCTGGAGCGAGCGAGCGTAGCAGCAACCTAATATATGCAGAGAGGGGGTTTTGAAGTAAATTTTATTTAGCGCATGGAATTGTGGTCGTGCGCGCTTGCTATGCGCAGAACACAAATTTTAAACTCGCTCAGTTCCATGTCACAGAGTCCATGTGCTTTTCGATTTGACGGACGGAGTCTTCGATTTTGACTGACGGAGTCTTCAAGGTAAGATATTTTGTCTTTTGTTTATAAGTTACGTTTACATTTGTTTACTCCTTTTTGGAAAGTTGGCAATCTCAATTTATATATCTATGAAACGCTGAAAGCACACAATCGATCGCTGCTAGATTCAGTGTCTGTTTATATATAAACTATATATACTGCTAATGTGCTATCGACTTTGCTTGAGCTGTTAGTGCTGTAAAGCATGGAAGTCTTACATAGTCTATCCATTCGCGTTTGCTTTCTCTTGCTGATTTCCATATTTTGCATCAAGTGATGTTTCATGTATGCCGCTTGACGATTGTGACTCCGCGTGAACTTGACACAAAGTCACAGATATGCAATTGATCGTCTAAATTGCCTGACTGAATAATTCTGATTTGTGCAAGGTTTGACCTTTTAAATAGGCTACTGTAGGCATAGAAATATGTTTTTATTCCTATTTTACAATGGGCTTAATATTTTTGTCTAGTCGCGTTCACATATTATTGTCAGAACAGACAGGGTCTCAGTTCTGCGCGCACTAAGACAAATATTCGAATGGCAATGAGTTGAAATGAGTTGTGCTTTACATGTAGGTGACTCGCATGTAGGTGACTCGCATTTCGTTTATAGCTTTCCAAATGCAAAATTATTTTGCGCACATGTATATATTTTTAACGCTTTTATACGCTACAAAAATATGCAAATTTCCTTGCGTGGCAGTGTCAAATTACTCGTCGCAGTAAACATGGGTTTCATGTGGGAATTCATGTGGAAGAACAATACATGGAAAATATTGATAGTTTGAAAATTTGATGTCTTTCATGTGTCGTGATATATTTAGCTTGTCTCATCCTGCAAACTATGCTAGGGTATGCATCTACTGACAGCGCGCAAGCCACTGGGTCAATGCTAATTAATAATTACCGTCTAGCCGTCTACTGAATATAATTTGTGTTGCATATTTGTTTGCATGTTTGTTTCAAGAAGCTAAAGAATAATAACAGTCCCGCAGCATTCCCTACCTTGCAGGTACCCTAGTTATATCATTTATATGATAAAAAGCAGCTCAATCTTGTGGGTATATCGAGTTCCCGAACACAATTCTACCGTACCTTATCGCTTAAGGCTGAGATTATTGCGGTAAAGTTCAATAAAGTAAAAAGAGCATATGATATGCCAAGACTAGACAATCGTTGCCATAGCAATGCAACGTTTTCAAGACTAGTTTCCAGTTCGCATTTCTCAAGTGCTTCCATGACAAGGTCCACAATAACTTCATCTAAAACAGGGCATCTTTCACGAACCTAAAAATCACATACAGCTATTCCGATTAAGCTTGTCACAGACAATAGTCAAAAGTACAATATGAGCGCTGAAAGAATGATGGGAGTAATCATAGTTTTAAATACGTTCAACACATCAGTAGCCTCGTGGGAATACAATATATAGTACAGTCGAACCTGTATTAAGCGGCACCGTATTAAGCGGTCACCCTTTGTTAAGCGTTCATGTGGCAAAGTCCCGAAAATTTCATAATATAAATACTATTTAAGTGACCTTTATTGAACGGTCACCTCTATTAAGCGAACGCGGTCACCTTTTCCACGGTCACAAACTTAATTTTTCATTGTTTTGAAACTGTATTAAACGGTCAGTGGGAAGTACAGCAAACATAATACAATATATAATTAAATCTTTATTCGGCAACATGTCAAAGTCTTTAAGTTTTGTTTATCTCATTACTCGAACTTCCGTAATCACTGACAGTGTCAACAGTATTTTCAGTTCGTGTGGACGTATTGGTATGTGTATTGAAACGTATTACTGTTTAGTTCAAATTTAGTTACATTAAATGTTATATTTAAGCCGTGTGTAGATATTCTACAAGACCTGTATTAAGCGGTCAACCTGTATTAAGCGGTCACTTGCGAAATCTCCGAAGGTGACCGCTTAATACAGGTTCGACTGTATCTCAGATTCTCAGCAGCCATTTGTAGGACTATTGACATAATTGCTATAAAAACTAATTAATTACCTTAAATATTTATTAGAATTACACATGATAAAACTGTTGTTAAGCCTGTTTGTCTTCCATACTGGCAGTTCAAAATGCCTGATTTGTCGCAAGGAATGGTACTATGCAAGGCATGGTATTATGTTTGGGGCCCGCACCTTAGAGAGGTTTATCATATGATCTTACAATAAGCTCCGGGGTCTTGAAGCTCAAACTACCTGAAAAATTCACCAAGAACTTCGACGTTTCGAGCGAAGGCCGTTCGTCTGGAAGTTCTTGTTCGAAACGCCGTCAAGTTCTTGTTGAAATTATCAGGTAGTTTGATCTTAAAGACCCGAAGCGTATCGTGTATAAGCCACACTGGTACCACGCGTTCGAGAGATATTCTCATGATCTTACCGATTTATTTAAACTCAGGATGGTACTGACGGATTCTCTGGAGTGTGGTTGCTTTACAATTGCACGAAGGAGCTCGTATTGTCTTCCCGAAATGTCCTGAAAGAAAGTGAAAATTCGACAGTCGTAACTTTTGCATTGCACAGTAAATGGTCTGATTTATACAAACGAGAGATCGCCACTCATGACGGACCACCATACGTCTTAATAGAGGATCCTTTGCCTAATGCCTTTGACTGGATAGTACCACGCGTATCAGTCAAACGAGGAGAAGCTCTCATCACAATTTGAACGAGCTCAAAGTTGATGAAAGTGCATGAGAGTTGATGAGAGTTGACCGGGTCAAACGCAAGCGGAGTTGCAAATCTCAATGCATGACTGTCATCAAGTCTGATACAACTCTTGTTCTCGTTTGACCGGGGCCGTTAGAGTTAATGATGAAACTCTCGTGCAAACTCTCGCTTGCCAACTCTCATCAACTCTCATTCTCGTTTGCCCAGGGCTTAAGTGTTAACACAAGACTAGGCTCCTTCGCGCGAGACTAGATGAATTCAAAACCGCAGTGAAATTTGA
This sequence comes from Trachythela sp. YZ-2020, assembly GCA_016169945.1. Classification (NCBI taxonomy): domain Eukaryota; kingdom Metazoa; phylum Cnidaria; class Anthozoa; order Malacalcyonacea; family Clavulariidae; genus Trachythela; species Trachythela sp. YZ-2020. Next base: position 502,883 of record JADLSH010000162.1, on the reverse strand, counting down.
ACGATTAGTCGCTTTTCGAGTTGACAGGCAATAGATGAGTGCGGGTAGCCTGCGTGGCAGACGCTCTACTCTAGAGTGCGGGCAAATTCTAGTTCAGCTAACTGTATGAAAGACATCACAACTCGTAATTATTCGGTTTTCGCCAGTTTGGGTGGAAAATTCCACTGGGCAAATTCAAACTAATTAAAATAAAATCCAACATGGCTGACATTAATACGTACGCCAACTTTCCTTAATAACTCGAGTTCTAGACATGCTAAAACAACAAACTATACACCAAAATACTCCTCGTTGTTCAAGGATTCTAGCGATATATAGCTTGTCTTATAACACTCGGTATTTCGCAAGATATAGGCGAAAACGGCACTTCGATGAAATCCACGATAATGCCACAATGACGTATTCAGTATTCTCGTGAGACTACACCACTGAGCTATATAATATTAAAGTGGAAGTGCTCGACAGAAAAAAGTGCTCGACAAAAAAAAGTGAAGTGCTCGACAGAAAAAAGGAAAAAAGGAAGAAAAAAGGAAGTGCTCGACAGAAAAAAGTGTCAGCAAAAACCAGTGAACTCCATAAATTTCTAATATCTGGAACGATAACATTCAATCATTCAGGCGGAAAAAAGTGAAGCCTAAATCCCAGTCCTTTTACGCGGTCCGTACGTCAGTTTCAGTCCCTCAAAAGTCAATTTCACGCGGTCCGTACGTCAGTTTCAGTCCCCCACAACTTATTTACTGCGCGGTCCGTACGTAAACTCTATTTTTGTGTTATTTTTTGGAAAAAAAACAACAGTTTTTTTGCAAATCGAAGTAGTTTCTACTTTGTAACTGGCTAAAAAAGATTACAGAAGGAAAACTAGGAGGAAAACATATCTTTGTCACTGAGTGACTGAAGTAAGTTAGTTTTCTCAGTGTTTTTGTTCAAACAGCGAAAATATTTTGTTTTTTGTCAGTCGTACAAGGCGTATAAGCTAGTTTGTGCAAAAAGTTTATGAAATCCATAAAAATATGGGATAAGATAAGCTATCGTGCAGGTTTTAACAGCTTTCCAAGTTTTTTTTCTATTTTCGTGAACTTATTTTGAACTTGGCCGTTGTGAAATCAATCACGTTTGATGGCGTAGGCACTGTTGTTTCGGCTTCACTTTTCACCGCTTGTTATCGTTCCAGGTAACCAAATTGAGTTCACTGGCAAAAACATGGCGGATTTTGACGTCAATTGACGTCAGCAAAAGCCCAAATCCGCCATGTTTTTGGGGACACTTTTCTGCCTGGCAGACATTAGCGGCACGTCCTCGGTGAACCACACGCGCCGAAGATAACACCATTGTTCTATATACAACAATAAATACTCACTTTATCATAAGGAAGTTGTACTTTAAAATTGAAAGTCAGTTGCTTCTGATCCAGTCTCCAAATGCCAGAATTTACAGCGTGGAGTGAACTGCACGGAGAACCGATAATTGGATGAAGATGACAACGACCTGTGGACAAAGTGAAAGGTTTAACATATTCTTTCTGTGAAATTAACGAATGTTGGTCACATCGAGGGACAAATCATTCCTAAAAAGTGTACAAGACTTTTGGACTTTCGAATTTCATCGGGAATTTTATCGCTGGTGTTGGACTTTTTGGGAGTTTGTCAGACTTTTTTCGGACTTTTTGTACGAAATAGAACCATATTTTTTATTGTTTTCAGTGCTCTGGTAAAGCTATGCAGTAAAACGCAATTATATTCGCGTTGTCGTCAATACTTTCGTGAAAAAAATATAAGAAATACTTCAAAATCCGTCACGCTCTTTCATTTTTAACTAAATTTATCAATCTATATCTCTGATTTACAAACCTGAGACTGTGACTAAATGTGCAAGCGGTCTAAATCCGTCAACAAAGTCGGTCAGAACTTTTGATATTGCCTGTAAACATTGAGAACATGAATGTATACGTTAATGAAAACTACAAAAAAACATGCAGAGGCCGGTTGTACGAAGGCCGTTTACCTTAAACGGCGGATAAGCCAAAATTAAGAAACACTTTCACACATTTGGTGAATGACTGAACTTACATCTTATGCCCTTAATATGTAGTTGCAAATATAATTGTTCTATTCAAGTTGAAATATTTTAGCTTGGTTGTTCGATGAATGTATAGACTTGATCTATATTTTCGAGTTATCCACCGTTTAAGCCAAACGGGCTTCGTACAACCGGCCCCAGTACGTTAATGTACCTTCGTGGAAAATGGTATATTGCACAGATCTGAAAACAAGGACTGGATAGTGCATCTGCTATTTCAAAAATTGCAGAAAGCCACCTTAAATTATCCAATCGACTTACCCAATGTGGCGATATTTTCCCTTCAGGATAAATTTTCAAAATCTGAAATAACAATATATGCTTGAAAACCTCGATAGGTCAACATTTTACCCTAAATACGCCACACGAACCTTATTTATACTGGATAGCTCAATCAGTTCTGAACTGTTCTTCCTAGAGGTCCAGTAAGGATCATCTCTTATTGATCCAGTGTTACTACAGGAGGAAACCTAAACTAAACTAACTATATTTATACTGGATAGCTTTATCAGTTCCAAACTGTTCCTAGAGGTCCAGTAAGGATCATCTCTCATTGATCCAGTGTTACTACAGGAGGAAACCTAAACTAAACTAACTTTATTTATACTGGATAGCTTTATCAGTTCTAAACTGTTCTTCGTAGAGGTCCAGTAAGGGTCATCTCTTATTGATCCAGTGTTACTACAGAAGGAAACCTAAACTAAACTAACTTTATTTATACTGTATAGCTCTATCAGTTCTAAACTGTTTTCTCTAGAGGTCGCTCTCAAGCGATATATGGCTTGCAATACAAACTATCCCTGGTTAAAGTAAATTTTTCCTAGGTTTATTTTTCGCAGTGTAAATCAGGCTTTCGTTGAATACCACTAGACACTAGCTCAGGTCAAAGGTGCGTAAAATATTCAGCATAATATCTTGCTAGTTTTCGTAATGAAACATGAAACCATGGTCATGGCTATTTGTCTCCAATCAGATGACAACATTTGCATAATAAAGAGAAAGCAGATTTCACAATATCAGCTTCCCGGAATAAAGTGCTTTTACTACGAAGACAAGCTTGACTAGTTATTTCGTAAGCTGTGTTGCCGTCTCTTACTAAACCGAAAATCTTTCCAAGCCTGATTTAGAGCGTGATAAAATGAGCAGCGAAGATTTATTGACGAAATTCGATGAGTTGGTGAAGCGATTCAAGCAGGAATTTAATGAAATTATCGAAGCCGAGCGAGCTAAAATGAAAGCGGAAGTCCAAGCGTATAACGCAGAAAAGCAAAGGATGCAAGCCGTCGTAGTCAGCGACGATGATATAATACATCTAAACGTTGGAGGACAAAAATTTACAACCAAAAGATCAACTCTCTGTCAAGTGGAAGACTCCTTACTCGCCTCCATGTTTAGTGGACGTTGGGAAGACAGTCTCGAGCGAGATCAAGATGGCGCCGTATTCTTTGATTTTAATCCACAATATTTTGCTTATATTTTGGATTATCTAAGAGGGAAGAAAATTGCAACGCCAGAGAACCCCTCACCATTACCGAAAGTTCCTGAAGATCAAGTTAAACGTTTTAATAACTTGGTCCAGTATCTTGGCTTGAGTGATGAAATCGTCCCCACTGAGATTGTGCCTGACGAGAAATTCAATTTGCACAGCCAAGGAGTCACTCTTGAGGAAGACGGGAAAGTCGCAGTTCATGATGCAACTCAATGGAAGCATCAATATGTTCTTGGTGAAAATATTTACCAACAAGGGATTGTGAATCTCAAGTTGAAGTTGGAGTCGTTTCAAAATAATCATTGGATGTTTGTTGGCATAGTGAAAGGGGATGTTGTACCACCGGATAACAATTCATATGGATGGCCTGGTTCATATGGATGGTCACCCGGTTCCAGTGGTGTTCAAGTTTGGAAAAATGGGTCACGTACGGATGACAATACTTTACAAAATCTGGCTAAACAAGGTGACACGGTTGAGTTAGTCTGTGATTCTGATGCAGCCAAGCTGTCACTACATTTGCCCACTGGTCATCAATTTCACATCGATATACCCAAGTCCAAAACCTGGAGACTGAATGTAAATTTGCTTTGTGCAAATGACAAAATACGTATTATCAATGAATAATCAAATTAAGACTTTGGGCACTTTCCATATTAACACAGTCAGATCGGTCAGATTGATCAAATTGTTCAATGGAATACAAAACTTTGGGATTTGAGACTGGTCTGATCGGATCAATTTAGTCTAGATCATTCCATCAAATATGAAAGAGAAACTCTGGTCTGACCGTGTCAATGGAAAGCGTGCTTTGTGCCTGTTTTGTAAACATAACCAGTCCTTACAATATGATAATGAACTTTAACCAAAATGTAAATTTGTTTGTCGCAAATGAAAAAACACGCATTATCGAAGTTATAGAATATAGTGCCATGACGTTTGTTTGTTTTATTAGGTTTGCTTGAGCATGTAGTAATTAGGAATCAAGTAATAACAAATATATGAATAAAATATTTTCATTTATATACCAGTAAAATATCGTGATAGTTTTCATAAGTAGTAAAGTTTTTCAAATCGATGTTAAATAAAATGTTTGTATAAAAAACACATCGTAGTTTCTAAACACAAGCTTGCAATCGTCTTATAAAATATTGCAGTACATTTATCCCTGTGAGAGCCAGCGTGATACTGTGAGCATGGGCTTAGCCAGAGGCCCGTCCACCCGTCTTTTGGGCGGGTATTTTTGAATGTGGACGAGCAAAAATATACTAAAACACTTAAAAACAAAACTCCAGTATTTCATCTTTAGTAGTTAGTACAACCGCACAAGATTAAATCTTGCCCTAATTACATATCAACATTTAACAACCAAGGAAAACATTTTTTTTCGGGGAGGGGGGTTACCTAGTGCACACTTTTTGATGGGTAGATTGCTAATCCTGGCTAAGACCCTGACTGTGAGATATTTCAGTGACAGACAGTGGCAATAAGAGTTTAGGTAATCGTCGGGTAAAATGCGTTAATTCGCATGTATTCGTGTTTCACTTTATCTCATTGAAAGCGCACGCAATCTTATTGCTTTGCGCAAAGTCGTATATACTGTTCTTTAAAATTGTTGTATATTTTAAAAGCGCAATATATTCTGAGCAAATCGTTGCAGCGTGGATATTTAAAAGTACTCGATATTTATGATATCGTATCTTAGGTATAGCTAAGAAAGAAATCGCGCTTCAAAGTTCAAACAATTACCGATCTTTAGACTTAGAAATCTATATTTATTGACTGAGTCAGTATTACTATCAATCGTCTCTCGAATTTACTTAACTTGCTTACTTCAAGTTTACCTTTTGGTTGCCTCACATCCTGAAGTAGATTGCTCATACTTTCTTCCCGATTTATATTACGAAAACTAACCTGGGTTCGACCCGCGAGTTAGTCTGAGCTAGTGCTAGGTTCTGCAATAGAGTTCAAACTAACCCCGATCAAACCAGGTAAGACATTTTTAAACTTCAAAAAACTAACATGGGTTAAAGTTAACCTGTTTTTAACCCAGGTTACTTTTCGTAGTATAAATCAGGCTTTCATTGAATACCACTAGACACTAGCTCAGGTCAAAGGTCCGTAAAATATTCAGCATAATATCTTGCTAGTTTTCATAATGAAACATGAAACCATGGTCATGGCTATTTGTTTCCAATCAGATGACAACATTTGAATAATAAAGAGAAAGCAGATTTCACAATATCAGCTTCCCGGAATAAAGTGCTTTTGCTACGAAGACAAGCTTGGCTAGTTATTTCTTAAGCTGTGTTGCCGTCTCTTACTAAACCGAAAATCTTTCCAAGCCTGATTTAGAGCGTGATAAAATGAGCAGCGAAGATTTATTGACGAAATTCGATGAGTTGGTGAAGCGATTCAAGCAGGAATTTAATGAAATTATCGAAGCCGAGCGAGCTAAAATGAAAGCGGAAGTCCAAGCGTATAACGCAGAAAAGCAAAGGATGCAAGCCGTCGTGGTCAGCGACGATGATATAATACATCTAAACGTTGGAGGACAAAAATTTACAACCGAAAGATCTACTCTCTGTCAAGTGGAAGACTCCTTACTCGCCTCCATGTTTAGTGGACGTTGGGAAGACAGTCTCAAGCGTGATCAAGATGGCGCAGTATTCTTTGATTTTAATCCACAATGTTTTGTTTTTATTTTGGATTATTTAAGAGCAAAGAAAATTGCGACTCCAGAGAATCCCCCACCATTACCGAAAGTCCCTGAAGATCATGTGGAAAATTTTGATAGTTTGGTGAAGTATCTTGGCTTGAGTGATGAAATCGTCCCCACTGAGATTGTGCCTGGCGAGAAATTCAATTTGCACAGCCAAGGAGTCACTCTTGAGGAAGACGGGAAAGTCGCAGTTCATGATGCAACTCGGGGGCATCAATATGTTCTTGGTGAAAATATTTACCAAGAAGGGATTGTGAATCTCAAGTTGAAGTTGGAGTCGTTTCAAAATAATTATTGGATGTTTGTTGGCATAGTGAAAGGGGATGTTGTACCACCGGATAACAATTCATATGGATGGCCTGGTTCATATGGATGGGCACTCGGGTCCAGTGGTGTTCAAGTTTGGAAAGATGGGTCAGTTACGAATGACAATACTTTACAAAATCTGACTAAACAAGGTGACACGGTTGAATTAGTCTGTGATTGTGATGCAGCCAAGCTGTCACTACATTTGCCCACTGGTCATCAATTTCACATCGATATACCCAAGTCCAAAACCTGGAGACTGAATGTAAATTTGCATGGTGCAAATGACAAAATACGTATTATCAATGAATAATCAAATTAAAGATTTTGGGCGCTTTCGATATTAACACAGTCAGATTGATCAAATTGTTCAATGGAATACAAAACTTTGGTATTTGAGACTAGTTTGATCGGGTCAATTTGGCCCAGGTCATTCCATCAAATAAGAAAGAGAAATTCTGTTCTGACTGGTCTGACCATGTCAATGGAAAGGTGCTTTAATTGTGCCTGTTTTGTAAATATAACCAGTCCTTACAATATGATAATGAACTTTAACCAAAATGTAAATTTGTTTGTCGCAAATGACAAAACACGCATTATCGAAGTTATAGAATATAGTGCCATGACGTTTGTTTGTTTGTTTGTTTGTTTGTTTGTTTGTTTGTTTGTTTGTTTGTTTGTTTGTTTGTTTGTTTGTTTGTTTGTTTTATTAGGTTTGCTTGAGCATGTAGTAATTAAGAATCAAGTAATAACAAATATATGAATAAAATATTTTCATTTATATACCAGTAAAATATCGTGATAGTTTTCATAAGTAGTAAAGTTTTTCAAATTGATGTTAAATAAAATGTTTGTATATTAAAAACACACCGTAGTTTATAAACACAAGCTTGCAATCGTCTTATAAAATATTGCAGTACATTTATCCCTGTGAGAGCCAGCGTGATACTGTGAGCATGGGCTTAGCCAGAGGCCCGTCCACCCATCTTTTGGGCGAGTATTTTTGAATGTGGACGAGCAAAAATATACTAAAATACTTAAAAACAAAACTCCAGTATTTCATCTTTAGCAGTCAGTACAACCGCACAAGCTTAAATTTTCCCCAACATATCAACATTCAACAACCAAGGAAAGCATTTTTTTCGGCGAGGGGGGTTACCTAGTGCACACTTTTTGACGGGTAGATTGCTAACCCTGGCTAAGACTCTGACTGTGAGATATTTCAGTGACAGACAGTGGCAATAAAAGTTTAGGTAATCGTCGAGTGTCGAGTAGTCGAGGGTAAAATGCGTTAATTCGCATGTATTCGTGTTTCACTTTATCTCATTGAAAGCGCGCGCAAACTTATTGTTTTGCGCAAAGCCGTGCACTGTTCTTTAAAATTGTTGTATATTTTAAAAGCGCAATATATTCTGAGCAAATCGTTGTAGCGTGGATATTTAAAAGTACTCGATATTTATGATATCGTATCTTAGGCTTAGCAAAGAAAGAAATCGCGCTTCAAACAATTACCGATCTTTAGACTTAGAAATCTATATTTATTGATCGAGTCAGTATTACTATCAATCGTCTTTCTAATTTACTAACTTGCTTACTTCAAGTTTACCTTTTGATTGCCTCACATCCTGAAGTATATTGCTCATACTTTTTGCACGATTTATATTACGAAAACTAACCTGGGTTCGACCCCGCGAGTTAGTCTGAACTAGTACTAAGTTCTGCAATAGAGTTCAAACTAACCCCGGTCGAACCAAGGTAAGACATTTTTACACTTCAAAAAACTAACCTGGGTTTAAAGTTAACCTTGGTTGAACCCAGGTTACTTTTCGTAGTGTAAATCAGGCTTTCGTTGAATACCACTAGACACTAGCTCAGGTCAAAGGTCCGTAAAATATTCAGCATAATATCTTGACAGTTTTCATAATGAAACATGAAACCATGGTCATGGCTATTTGTCTCCAATCAGATGACAACATTTGCATAATAAAGAGAAAGCAGATTTCACAATATCAGCTTCCTGGAATAAAGTGCTTTTGCTACGAAGACAAGCTTGACTAGTTATTTCGTAAGCTGTGTTGCCGTCTCTTACTAAACCGAAAATCTTTCCAAGCCTGATTTAGAGCGTGATAAAATGAGCAGCGAAGATTTATTGACGAAATTCGATGAGTTGGTGAAGCGATTCAAGCAGGAATTTAATGAAATTATCGAAGCCGAGCGAGCTAAAATGAAAGCGGAAGTACAAGCGTATAACGCAGAAAAGGAAAGGATGCAAGCCGTCGTAGTCAGCGACGATGATATAATACATCTAAACGTTGGCGGACAAAAATTTACAACCAAAAGATCTACTCTCTGTCAAGTGGAAGACTCCTTACTCGCCTCCATGTTTAGTGGACGTTGGGAAGACAGTCTCGAGCGAGATCAAGATGGCGCAGTATTCTTTGATTTTAATCCACAATGTTTTGTTTTTATTTTGGATTATTTAAGAGCGAAGAAAATTGCGACTCCAGAGAATCCCCCACCATTACCGAAAGTTCCCGAAGATCATGTGGAAAATTTTGATAGTTTGGTGAAGTATCTTGGCTTGAGTGATGAAATCGTCCCCACTGAGATTGTCCCTAGCGAGAAATTCAATTTGCACAGCCAAGGAGTCACTCTTGAGGAAGACGGGAAAGTCGCAGTTCATGATGCAACTTCGCGGCATCAATATGTTCTTGGTGAAAATATTTACCAAGAAGGGATTGTGAATCTCAAGTTGAAGTTGGAGTCGTTTCAAGATAATGATTGGATGTTTGTTGGCATAGTGAAAGGGGATGTTGTACCACCGGATAACAATTCATATGAATGGCCTGGTTCATATGGATGGGTACTCGGGTCCAGTGGTGGTCAAGGATCTCGGAAAGATGGGTCACGTACGACTGACAAAACTTTAAAAAATCTGACTAAACAAGGTGACAGGGTTGCGTTAGTCTGTGATTGTGATGCAGCCAAGCTGTCACTACATTTGCCCACTGGACATCAATTTCACATCGATATACCCAGGTCCAAAACCTGGAGACTGAATGTAAATTTGTATGCAACAAATGACAAAATACATATTATCAATGAATAATCAAATTAAAAGTTTGGACACTTTCCATATTAACACTGTCAGATCGGTCAGATTGATCAAATTGTTCAATGGAATATAAAACTTTGGGATTTGAGACTGGTCTGATCGGATCAATTTGGCCCAGATCATTCCATCAAATATGAACAAAAATTTCTGTTCTGACTGCTCTGACCACGTCAATTGAAAGGTGCTTTAATTGTGCCTGTTTTGTAAATATAACCAGTCCTTACAATATGATGATGAACTTTAGCCAAAATGTAAATTTGTTTGTCGCAAATGAAAAAACACGCATTGTTGAAGTTACAGAATATAGTGTCACGACATTTGTTTGTTTGTTTGTTCGTTTTATTAGGTTTGCTTGAGCATGTAGTAATTAAGAATCAAGTAATAACAAATATATGGATAAAATATTTTCATTTATATACCAGTAAAATATCGTGATAGTTTTCATAAGTAGTAAAGTTTTTCAAATTCATGTTAAATAAAATGTTTGTATTAAAAACACACCGTAGTTTCTAAACACAAGCTTGCAATCGTCTTATAAAATATTGCAGTACATTTATCCCTGTGAGAGCCAGCGTGATACTGTGAGCATGGGCTTAGCCAGAGGCCCGTCCACCCGTCTTTTGGGCGGGTATTTTTGAATGTGGACGAGCAAAAAGATACTAAAATATTTAAAAACAAAACTCCAGTATTTCATCTTTAGCAGTCAGTACAACCGCACAAGCTTAAATTTTCCCCTAACATATCAACATTCAACAACCAAGGAAAACAATTTTTTTCGGGGAGGGGATTACCTAGTGTACACTTTTTGACGGGTAGATTGTTAATCCTGGCTAAGACCCTGACTGTGAGATATTTCAGTGACAGACAGTGGCAATAAAAGTTTAGGTAATCGTCGAGTGTCGAGTAGTCGAGGGTAAAATGCGTTAATTCTCATGTATTCGTGTTTCACTTTATCTCATTGAAAGCGCACGCAATCTTATTGCTTTGCGCAAAGTCGTATATACTGTTCTTTAAAATTGTTGTATATTTTAAAAGCGCAATATATTCCGAGTCAATCGTCGCAGGGTGGATATTTAAAAGTACTCGATATTTATGATATCGTATCTTAGGCTTAGCTACGCAAGAAATCGCGCTTCAAACAATTACCGATTCTTTGACTTACAAATCTATATTTATTGATCGAATCAGTATTACTACCAATCGTCTCTCGAATTTACTAACTTGCTTACTTCAAGTTTACCTTTTGGTTGCCTCGCATCCTGAAGTATTTTGCTCATACTTTTTGCCCGATTTACATTACGAAAACTAACCTGGGTTCCACCCCGCGAGTTAGTCTGAGCTAGTACTAGGTTCTGCTATAGAGTTCAAACTAACCCCGATCAAACCCGGCTAAGACATTTTTGAACTTCAAAAAACTAACCTGGGTTAAAGTTAACCATGGTTGAACCCAGGTTACTTTTCGTAGTGTAAATCAGGCTTTCATTGAATACCACTAGACACTAGCTCAGGTCAAAGGTGCGTAAAATATTCAGCATAATATCTTGCTAGTTTTCATGATAAACATGAAACCATGGTCATGGCTATTTGTCTCCAATCAGATGACAACATTTGCATAATGAAGAGAAAGCAGATTTCACAATATCAGCTTCCCGGAATAGAGTGCTTTTGCTACGAAGACAAGCCTGACTAGTTATTTCGTAAGCTGTGTTGCCGTCTCTTACTGAACCGAAAATCTTTCCAAGCCTGATTTAGAGCGTGATAAAATGAGCAGCGAAGATTTATTGACGAAATTCGATGAGTTGGTGAAGCGATTCAAGCAGGAATTTGATGAAATTATCGAAGCCGAGCGAGCTAAAATGAAGGCGGAAGTCCAAGCGTATAACGCAGAAAAGCAAAGGATGCAAGCCGTCGTAGTCAGCGACGATGATATAATACATCTAAACGTTGGAGGACAAAAATTTACAACCAAAAGATCTACTCTCTGTCAAGTGGAAGACTCCTTACTCGCCTCCATGTTTAGTGGACGTTGGGAAGACAGTCTCGAGCGAGATCAAGATGGCGCCGTATTCTTTGATTTTAATCCACAATATTTTGTTTTTATTTTGGATTATTTAAGAGCAAAGAAAATTGCGACTCCAGAGAATCCCCCACCATTACCGAAAGTCCCCGAAGATCATGTGGAAAATTTTGATAGTTTGGTGAAGTATCTTGGCTTGAGCGATGAAATCGTCCCCACTGAGATTGTGCCTGGCGAGAAATTCAATTTGCACAGCCAAGGAGTCACTCTTGAGGAAGACGGGAAAGTCGCAGTTCATGATGCAACTGTGGGGCATAAATATGTTCTTGGTGAAAATATTTACCAACAAGGGATTGTGAATCTCAAGTTGAAGTTGGAGTCGTTTCAAAATAATTATTGGATGTTTGTTGGCATAGTGAAAGGGGATGTTGTACCACCGGATAACAGTTCATATGAATGGCCTGGTTCATATGGATGGGTACTCGGGTCCAGTGGTAGTCAAGGAGCCTGGAAAGATGGGTCACTTACGTATGACAATACTTTACAAAATCTGACTAAACAAGGTGACACGGTTGAATTAGTCTGTGATTGCGATGCAGCCAAGCTGTCACTACATTTGCCTACTGGTCATCAATTTCACATGGATATACCCCAGTCGCAAACCTGGAGACTGAATGTCAATTTGGCTTATGCAAATGACAAAATACGCATTATCAATGAATAATCAAAATAAAGATTTTGGGCACTTTCAATATTAACACAGTCAGATCGGTCAGATTGATCAAATTGTTCAATGAATACAAAACTTTCGGATTTGAGACTGGTCTGATCGGATCAATTTGTCCCAGATCATTCCATCAAATAAGAAATGGAAATTCTGTTTTGACTGGTCTGACCATGTCAATGGAAAGCGTGCTTTGTGCCTGTTTTGTAAATATAACCAGTCCTTACAATATGATAATGAACTTTAACCAAAAACACGCATTAGTATAGGTTATCATGCGATGGCGAGTACAATTAGGGATTAATAGTACGAGTGATGTTTGGAAATTTTGCCATCACGAGTACTATTAATCCCTAATTGTACGAGCAACATCGCATGATTACTTGTTTATTATTAGCATGACAAAATTTCCGCCATTTTGTTTGTTTTGGGAAAATCATTAATTGTACTGCAGTACAATTAATGAAATAATTGTACTCTTCTCAACCAATCAGCATCCAGTAATTTTGTCATGCTAATAATAATAGAAGTTATAGAATATAGTGCCATGACGTTTGTTTGTTTGTTTGTTTGTTTGTTTGTTTGTTTGTTTGTTTGTGTGTTTGTTTGTTTGTTTGTTTGTTTGTTTGTTTGTTTGTTTGTTTGTGTGTGTGTGTGTGTGTGTGTGTGTGTTTGTTTGTTTGTTTGTTTGTTTGTTTGTTTGTTTGTTTGTTTTATTAGGTTTGCTTGAGCATGTAGTAATTAAGAATCAAGTAATAACAAATATATGAATAAAATATTTTCATTTATATACCAGTAAAATATCGTGATAGTTTTCATAAGTAGTAAAGTTTTTCAAATTGATGTTAAATAAAATGTTTGTATATTAAAAACACACCGTAGTTTATAAACACAAGCTTGCGATCGTCTTATAAAATATTGCAGTACATTTATCCCTGTGAGAGCCAGCGTGATACTGTGAGCATGGGCTTAGCCAGAGGCCCGTCCACTCGTCTCTTGGGCGAGTATTTTTGAATGTGGACGAGCAAAAATATACTAAAATACTTAAAAACAAAACTCCAGTATTTCATCTTTACCAGTCAGTACAACCGCACAAGCTTAAATTTTCCCCTCAAACATATCAACATTCAACAACCAAGGAAAACATTTCTTCGGGGAGGGGGTTACCTAGTGCACACTTTTTGACGGGTAGATTGCTAATCCTGGCTAAGACTCTGACTGTGAGATATTTCAGTGATAGACAGTTGCAATAAGAGTTTAGGTAATCGTCGAGTGTCGAGTAGTCGAGGATAAAATGCGTTAATTCTCATGTATTCGTGTTTCACTTTATCTCATTGAAAGCGCACACAAACTTATTGCTTTGCGCAAAGCCGTGTACTGTTCTTTAAAATTGTTGTATATTTTAAAAGCGCGATATATTCTGAGCCAATCGTTGCAGCGTGGATATTTAAAAGTACTCAATATTTATGATATCGTATCTTAGGCTTAGCTAAGAAAGAAATCGCGCTTCAAACAATTACCGACCTTTAGACTTAGAAATCTATATTTATTGACCGAATCAGTATTACTATCAATCGTCTTTCTAATTTACTAACTTGCTTACTTCAAGTTTACCTTTTGGTTGCCTCACATCCTGAAGTATATTGCTCATACTTTTTACCCGATTTACATCACGAAAACTAACCTGGGTTCGACCCCGCGAGTTAGTCTGAGCTAGTGCTAGGTTCTGCAATAGAGTTCAAACTAACCCCGATCAAACCAAGGTAAGACATTTTTACACTTCAAAAACTAACCTGGGGTTAAAGTTAACCTTGGTTGAACACAGGTTACTTTTCGTAGTATAGTATAAATCAGGCTTTCATTGAATACCACTAGACACTAGCTCAGGTCAAAGGTCCGTAAAATATTCAGCATAATATCTTGACAGTTTTCATAATGAAACATGAAACCATGGTCATGGCTATTTGTCTCCAATCAGATGACAACATTTGCATAATAAAGAGAAAGCAGATTTCACAATATCAGCTTCCCGGAATAAAGTGCTTTTGCTACGAAGACAAGCTTGACTAGTTATTTCGTAAGCTGTGTTGCCGTCTCTTCCTGAACCGAAAATCTTTCCAAGTCTGATTTAGAGCGTGACAAAATGAGCAGCGAAGATTTATTGACGAAATTCGATGAGTTGGTGAAGCGATTTAAGCAGGAATTTAATGAAATGATCGAAGCCGAGCGAGCTAAAATGAAAGCGGAAGTGGAAGCGTATAACGCAGAAAAGCAAAGGATGCAAGCCGTCGTGGTCAGCGACGATGATATAATACATCTAAACGTTGGAGGACAAAAATTTACAACCAAAAGATCTACTCTCTGTCAAGTGGAAGACTCCTTACTCGCCTCCATGTTTAGTGGACGTTGGGAAGACAGTCTCGAGCGAGACCAAGATGGCGCAGTATTCTTTGATTTTAATCCACAATATTTTGTTTTTATTTTGGATTATTTAAGAGCAAAGAAAATTGCGACTCCAGAGAATCCTCCACCAGTACCGAAAGTTCCCGAAGATCATGTGGAAAATTTTGATAGTTTGGTGAAGTATCTTGGCTTGAGTGATGAAATCGTCGCCACTGAGATTGTGCCCGACGAGAAATTCAATCTCCACAGCCAAGGAGTCACTCTTGAGGAAGACGGGGAAGTCGCAGTTCATGATGCAACTCGGGGGCATAAATATGTTCTTGGTGAAAATATTTACCAACAAGGGATTGTGAATCTCAAGTTGAAGTTGGAGTCGTTTCAAGATAATTATTGGATGTTTGTTGGCATAGTGAAAGGGGATGTTGTGCCACCGGATAACAATTCATATGGATGGCCTGGTTCATATGGATGGTCACTCGGATCCAATGGTGGTCAAGGAGTGTATAAAGATGGGTCTTGTACGAAGAACAATACTTTACAAAATCTGACTAAACAAGGTGACACGGTTGAATTAGTCTTCGATTGCGATGCAGCCAAGCTGTCACTACATTTGCCCACTGGTCATCAATTTCACATGGATATACCCAAGTCCAAAACCTGGAGACTGAATGTAAATTTGCTTCGTGCAAATGACAAAATACGTATTATCAATGAATAATCAAATTAAAGATTTTGGGCACTTTCCATATTAACACAGTCAGATCGGTCAGATTGATCAAATTGTTCAATGGAATACAAAACTTTGGGATTTGAGACTGGTCTGATCGGATCAATTTAGCCCAGATCATTCCATCAAATATGAACAAAAATTTCTGTTTTGACTGGTCTGACCATGTCAATGGAAAGCGTGCTTTGTGCCTTTCTTGTGAACTTAACCAGTCCTTATATAATATGATCATGAACTTTAGTCAATTTGACGACTTCATGTAAATTTGTTTGTCGCAAATGACAAAACACGCATTATCGAAGTTATAGAATATAGTGCCATGACGTTTGTTTGTTCTAGTTCTGAATTAGTGCTAGGTTCTGCAATACAGTTTAAACTATAAACCCCGATCAAACCCGGCTAAGACATTTTTGAACTTCAAAAAACTAACCTGGGTTTAAAGTTAACCTTGGTTGAACCCAGGTTACTTTTCGTAGTGTAAATCAGGCTTTCATTGAATACCACTAGACACTAGCTCAGGTCAAAGGTGCGTAAAATATTCAGCATAATATCTTGACAGTTTTCATAATGAAACATGAAACCATGGTCATGGCTATTTGTCTCCAATCAGATGACAACATTTGCATAATAAAGAGAAAGCAGATTTCACAATATCAGCTTCCCGGAATAGAGTGCTTTGCTACGAAGACAAGCTTGACTAGTTATTTCGTAAGCTGTGTTGCCGTCTCTTACTAAACCGAAAATCTTTCCAAGTCTGATTTAGAGCGTGATAAAATGAGCAGCGAAGATTTATTGACGAAATTCGATGAGGTAGTGAAGCGATTCAAGCAGGAATTTAATGAAATTATCGAAGCCGAGCGAGCTAAAATGAAAGCGGAAGTCCAAGCGTATAACGCAGAAAAGCAAAGGATGCAAGCCGTCGTGATCAGCGACGATGATATAATACATCTAAACGTTGGAGGACAAAAATTTACAACCAAAAGATCTACTCTCTGTCAAGTGGAAGACTCCTTACTCGCCTCCATGTTTAGTGGACGTTGGGAAGACGGTCTCGAGCGTGACCAAGATGGCGCAGTATTCTTTGATTTTAATCCACAATATTTTGTTTTTATTTTGGATTATTTAAGAGCAAAGAAAATTGCGACTCCAGAGAATCCCTCACCATTACCGAAAGTCCCTGAAGATCATGCGGAAAATTTTGATAGTTTGGTTAAGTATCTTGGCTTGAGTGATGAAATCGTCCCCACTGAGATTGTCCCTAGCGAGAAATTTAATTTGCACAGCCAAGGAGTCACTCTTGAGGAAGACGGGAAAGTCAGATTGATCGGTCAGATTGATCAAATTGTTCAATGAATACAAAACTTTCGGATTTGAGACTGGTCTGATCGGATCAATTTGTCCCAGATCATTCCATCAAATAAGAAATGGAAATTCTGTTTTGACTGGTCTGACCATGTCAATGGAAAGCGTGCTTTGTGCCTGTTTTGTAAATATAACCAGTCCTTACAATATGATAATGAACTTTAACCAAAAACACGCATTAGTATAGGTTATCATGCGATGGCGAGTACAATTAGGGATTAATAGTACGAGTGATGTCACGAGTACTATTAATCCCTAATTGTACGAGCAACATCGCATGATTACTTGTTTATTATTAGCATGACAAAATTTCCGCCATTTTGTTTGTTTTGGGAAAATCATTAATTGTACTGCAGTACAATTAATGAAATAATTGTACTCTTCTCAACCAATCAGCATCCAGTAATTTTGTCATGCTAATAATAATAGAAGTTATAGAATATAGTGCCATGACGTTTGTTTGTTTGTTTGTTTGTTTGTTTGTTTGTTTGTGTGTTTGTTTGTTTGTTTGTTTGTTTGTTTGTTTGTTTGTTTGTTTGTTTGTGTGTGTGTGTGTGTGTGTGTTTGTTTGTTTGTTTGTTTGTTTGTTTGTTTGTTTGTTTTATTAGGTTTGCTTGAGCATGTAGTAATTAAGAATCAAGTAATAACAAATATATGAATAAAATATTTTCATTTATATACCAGTAAAATATCGTGATAGTTTTCATAAGTAGTAAAGTTTTTCAAATTGATGTTAAATAAAATGTTTGTATATTAAAAACACACCGTAGTTTATAAACACAAGCTTGCGATCGTCTTATAAAATATTGCAGTACATTTATCCCTGTGAGAGCCAGCGTGATACTGTGAGCATGGGCTTAGCCAGAGGCCCGTCCACTCGTCTCTTGGGCGAGTATTTTTGAATGTGGACGAGCAAAAATATACTAAAATACTTAAAAACAAAACTCCAGTATTTCATCTTTACCAGTCAGTACAACCGCACAAGCTTAAATTTTCCCCTCAAACATATCAACATTCAACAACCAAGGAAAACATTTCTTCGGGGAGGGGGTTACCTAGTGCACACTTTTTGACGGGTAGATTGCTAATCCTGGCTAAGACTCTGACTGTGAGATATTTCAGTGATAGACAGTTGCAATAAGAGTTTAGGTAATCGTCGAGTGTCGAGTAGTCGAGGATAAAATGCGTTAATTCTCATGTATTCGTGTTTCACTTTATCTCATTGAAAGCGCACACAAACTTATTGCTTTGCGCAAAGCCGTGTACTGTTCTTTAAAATTGTTGTATATTTTAAAAGCGCGATATATTCTGAGCCAATCGTTGCAGCGTGGATATTTAAAAGTACTCAATATTTATGATATCGTATCTTAGGCTTAGCTAAGAAAGAAATCGCGCTTCAAACAATTACCGACCTTTAGACTTAGAAATCTATATTTATTGACCGAATCAGTATTACTATCAATCGTCTTTCTAATTTACTAACTTGCTTACTTCAAGTTTACCTTTTGGTTGCCTCACATCCTGAAGTATATTGCTCATACTTTTTACCCGATTTACATCACCAAAACTAACCTGGGTTCGACCCCGCGAGTTAGTCTGAGCTAGTGCTAGGTTCTGCAATAGAGTTCAAACTAACCCCGACCGAACCAAGGTAAGACATTTTTACACTTCAAAAAACTAACCTGGGTTAAAGTTAACCTTGGTTGAACCCAGGTTACTTTTCGTAGTGTAAATCAGGCTTTCGTTGAATACCACTAGACACTAGCTCAGGTCAAAGGTCCGTAAAATATTCAGCATAATATCTTGACAGTTTTCATAATGAAACATGAAACCATGGTCATGGCTATTTGTCTCCAATCAGATGACAACATTTGCATAATAAAGAGAAAGCAGATTTCACAATATCAGCTTCCCGGAATAAAGTGCTTTTGCTACGAAGACAAGCTTGACTAGTTATTTCGTAAGCTGTGTTGCCGTCTCTTACTAAACCGAAAATCTTTCCAAGTCTGATTTAGAGCGTGATAAAATGAGCAGCGAAGATTTATTGACGAAATTCGATGAGTTGGTGAAGCGATTCAAGCAGGAATTTAATGAAATTATCGAAGCCGAGCGAGCTAAAATGAAGGCGGAAGTGGAAGCGTATAACGCAGAAAAGGAAAGGATGCAAGCCGTCGTGGTCAGCGACGATGATATAATACATCTAAACGTTGGAGGACAAAAATTTACAACCAAAAGATCTACTCTCTGTCAAGTGGAAGACTCCTTACTCGCCTCCATGTTTAGTGGACGTTGGGAAGACGGTCTCGAGCGTGATCCAAGATGGCGCAGTATTCTTTGATTTTAATCCACAATATTTTGTTTTTATTTTGGATTATTTAAGAGCAAAGAAAATTGCAACGCCAGAGAATCCTCACCATTACCGAAAGTTCCTGAAGATCATATGGAAAATTTTGATAGTTTGGTTAAGTATCTTGGCTTGAGTGATGAAATCGTCCCCACTGAGATTGTGCCTGACGAGAAATTCAATTTGCACAGCCAAGGAGTCACTCTGGAGGAAGACGGGAAAGTCGCAGTTCATGATGCAACTCAGGGGCTTCAATATGTTCTTGGTGAAAATATTTACCAAGAAGGGATTGTGAATCTCAAGTTGAAGTTGGAGTCGTTTAAAGATAATGATTGGATGTTTGTTGGCATAGTGAAAGGGGATGTTGTACCACCGGATAACAATTCATATAAATGGCCTGGTTCATATGGATGGGCACTCGGGTCCAATGGTAATCAAGGAGTGTATAAAGATGGGTCATATACGATTGACAATACTTTACAAAATCTGACTAAACAAGGTGACACGGTTGAGTTAGTCTGTGATTGCGATGCAGCCAAGCTGTCACTACATTTGCCCACTGGTCATCAATTTCACATGGATATACCCAAGTCCAAAACCTGGAGACTGAATGTAAATTTGCATGGTGCAAATGACAAAATACGTATTATCAATGAATAGTCAAATTAAAAAGTTTGGACACTTTCCATATTAACACAGTCAGATCGGTCAGATTGATCAAATTGTTCAATGGAATACAAAACTTTGGGATTTGAGACTGGTCTGATCGGATCAATTTAGCCCAGATCATTTCATCAAATAAGAAATGGTTATTCTGTTCTGACTGGTCTGACCATGTCAATGGAAAGCGTGCTTTGTGCCTATTTTGTGAACTTAACCAGTCCTTATATAATATGATCATGAACGTTAGTCAATTTGACGACTTCATGTAAATTTGTATGTTGGAAATGACAAAACACGCATTATCGAAGTTATAGAATATAGTGCCATGACGTTTGTTTGTTCTAGTTCTGAATTAGTGCTAGGTTCTGCAATACAGTTTAAACTAACCCCGATCAAACCAATAAGACATTTTTAAACTTCAAAAAACTAACCTGGGTTAAAGTTAACCATGGTTGAACCCAGGTTACTTTTCGTAGTATAAATCAGGCTTGCATTGAATACCACTAGACACTAGCTCAGGTCAAAGGTGCGTAAAATATTCAGCATAATATCTTGACAGTTTTCATAATGAAACATGAAACCATGGTCATGGCTATTTGTCTCCAATCAGATGACAACATTTGCATAATAAAGAGAAAGCAGATTTCACAATATCAGCTTCCCGGAATAGAGTGCTTTTGCTACGAAGACAAGCTTGACTAGTTATTTCGTAAGCTGTGTTGCCGTCTCTTACTAAACCGAAAATCTTTCCAAGTCTGATTTAGAGCGTGATAAAATGAGCAGCGAAGATTTATTGACGAAATTCGATGAGTTGGTGAAGCGATTCAAGCAGGAATTTAATGAAATTATCGAAGCCGAGCGAGCTAAAATGAAAGCGGAAGTCCAAGCGTATAACGCAGAAAAGCAAAGGATGCAAGCCGTCGTAGTCAGCGACGATGATATAATACATCTAAACGTTGGAGGACAAAAATTTACAACCAAAAGATCTACTCTCTGTCAAGTGGAAGACTCCTTACTCGCCTCCATGTTTAGTGGACGTTGGGAAGACGGTCTCGAGCGTGACCAAGATGGCGCAGTATTCTTTGATTTTAATCCACAATATTTTGTTTTTATTTTGGATTATTTAAGAGCAAAGAAAATTGCGACTCCAGAGAATCCCCCACCATTACCGAAAGTCCCTGAAGATCATGTGGAAAATTTTGATAGTTTGGTTAAGTATCTTGGCTTGAGTGATGAAATCGTCCCCACTGAGATTGTCCCTAGC
Source organism: Trachythela sp. YZ-2020 (assembly GCA_016169945.1). Taxonomy (NCBI): domain Eukaryota; kingdom Metazoa; phylum Cnidaria; class Anthozoa; order Malacalcyonacea; family Clavulariidae; genus Trachythela; species Trachythela sp. YZ-2020. The sequence goes on along the minus strand of JADLSH010000162.1, from coordinate 481,671 downwards.
GAGAAATTTAATTTGCACAGCCAAGGAGTCACTCTTGAGGAAGACGGGAAAGTCGCAGTTCATGATGCAACTCAGGGGCATCAATATGTTCTTGGTGAAAATATTTACCAAGAAGGGATTGTGAATCTCAAGTTGAAGTTGGAGTCGTTTCAAAATAATGCTTGGATGTTTGTTGGCATAGTGAAAGGGGATGTTGTACCACCGGATAACAATTCATATAAATGGCCTGGTTCATATGGATGGGCACTCGGGTCCAATGGTAATCAAGGAGTGTATAAAGATGGGTCACTTACGAAGAACAATACTTTACAAAATCTGACTAAACAAGGTGACACGGTTAAGTTAGTCTGTGATTGTGATGCAGCCAAGTTGTCGCTACAATTGCCCACTGGTCAGCAATTTCACTTCGATATACCCAGGTCCAAAACCTGGAGACTGAATGTAAATTTGTGGAGTGTAAATGACAAAATACGTATTATCAATACATAGTCAAATTAAAGATTTGGGCACTTTCAATATTAACACAGTCAGATCGGTCAGATTGATCAAATTGTTCAATGAATACAAAACTTTGGGATTTGAGACTGGTCTGATCGGATCAATTTGTCCCAGATCATTCCATCAAATAAGAAATGGAAATTCTGTTTTGACTGGTCTGACCATGTCAATGGAAAGCGTGCTTTGTGCCTGTTTTGTAAACATAACCAGTCCTTACAATATGATAAAGAACTTTAACCAAAAATGACAAAATTTCCGCCATTTTGTTTGTTTTGGGAAAATCATTAATTGTACTGCAGTACAATTAATGAAATAATTGTACTCTTCTCAACCAATCAGCATCCAGTAATTTTGTCATGCTAATAATAATAGAAGTTATAGAATATAGTGCCATGACGTTTGTTTGTTTGTTTGTTTGTTTGTTTGTTTGTTTGTTTGTTTGTTTGTTTGTTTGTGTGTGTGTGTGTGTTTGTTTGTTTGTTTGTTTGTTTGTTTGTTTGTTTGTTTGTTTGTTTGTTTGTTTGTTTTATTAGGTTTGCTTGAGCATGTAGTAATTAAGAATCAAGTAATAACAAATATATGAATAAAATATTTTCATTTATATACCAGTAAAATATCGTGATAGTTTTCATAAGTAGTAAAGTATTTCAAATTGATGTTAAATAAAATGTTTGTATATTAAAAACACACCGTAGTTTATAAACACAAGCTTGCAATCGTCTTATAAAATATTGCAGTACATTTATCCCTGTGGGAGCCAGCGTGATACTGTGAGCATGGGCTTAGCCAGAGGCCCGTCCACCCATCTTTTGGGCGAGTATTTTTGAATGTGGACGAGCAAAAATATACTAAAATACTTAAAAACAAAACTCCAGTATTTCATCTTTAGCAGTCAGTACAACCGCACAAGCTTAAATTTCCCCCCAACATATCAACATTCAACAACCAAGGAAAGCATTTTTTGGGGCGAGGGGGGTTACCTAGTGTACACTTTTTGACGGGTAGATTGCTACTCCTGGCTAAGACGCTGACTGTGAGATATTTCAGTGACAGACAGTGGCAATAAAAGTTTAGGTAATCGTCGAGTGTCGAGTAGTCGAGGGTAAAATGCGTTAATTCGCATGTATTCGTGTTTCACTTTATCTCATTGAAAGCGCACACAAACTTATTGCTTTGCGCAAAGCCGTGTACTGTTCTTTAAAATTGTTGTATATTTTAAAAGCGCAATATATTCTGAGCCAATCGTTGCAGCGTGGATATTTAAAAGTACTCGATATTTATGATATCGTATCTTAGGCTTAGCTACGCAAGAAATCGCGCTTCAAACAATTACCGATCTTTAGACTTAGAAATCTATATTTATTGACCGAATCAGTATTACTATCAATCGTCTCTCTAATTTACTAACTTGCTTACTTCAAGTTTACCTTTTGGTTGCCTCACATCCTGAAGTATATTGCTCATACTTTTTACCCGATTTACATTACGAAAACTAACCTGGGTTCGACCCCGCGAGTTAGTCTGAGCTAGTGCTAGGTTCTGCAATAGAGTTCAAACTAACCCCGATCAAACCAGGTAAGACATTTTTAAACTTCAAAAAACTAACCTGGGTTAAAGTTAACCTTGGTTGAACCCAGGTTACTTTTCGTAGTGTAAATCAGGCTTTCATTGAATACCACTAGACACTAGCTCAGGTCAAAGGTCCGTAAAATATTCAGCATAATATCTTGCTAGTTTTCATAATGAAACATGAAACCATGGTCATGGCTATTTGTCTCCAATCAGATGACAACATTTGCATAATAAAGAGAAAGCAGATTTCACAATATCAGCTTCCTGGAATAAAGTGCTTTTACTACGAAGACAAGCTTGACTAGTTATTTCGTAAGCTGTGTTGCCGTCTCTTACTGAACCGAAAATCTTTCCAAGCCTGATTTAGAGCGTGATAAAATGAGCAGCGAAGATTTATTGACGAAATTCGATGAGTTGGTGAAGCGATTCAAGCAGGAATTTGATGAAATTATCGAAGCCGAGCGAGCTAAAATGAAAGCGGAAGTCCAAGCGTATAACGCAGAAAAGCAAAGGATGCAAGCCGTCGTAGTCAGCGACGATGATATAATACATCTAAACGTTGGAGGACAAAAATTTACAACCAAAAGATCAACTCTCTGTCAAGTGGAAGACTCCTTACTCGCCTCCATGTTTAGTGGACGTTGGGAAGACAGTCTCGAGCGTGATCAAGATGGCGCCGTATTCTTTGATTTTAATCCACAATATTTTGTTTTTATTTTGGATTATTTAAGAGCAAAGAAAATTGCGACTCCAGAGAATCCCCCACCATTACCGAAAGTCCCTGAAGATCATGTGGAAAATTTTGATAGTTTGGTCCAGTATCTTGGCTTGAGCGATGAAATCGTCCCCACTGAGATTGTGCCTGGTGAGAAATTCAATTTGCACAGCCAAGGAGTCACTCTTGAGGAAGACGGGAAAGTCGCAGTTCGTGATGCAACTCTGGGGCATAAATATGTTCTTGGTGAAAATATTTACAAAGAAGGGATTGTGAATCTCAAGTTGAAGTTGGAGTCGTTTCAAAATAATAATTGGATATTTGTTGGCATATTGAAAGGGGATGTTGTACCACCGAATAACAGTTCATATCAATGGCCTGGTTCATATGGATGGTCACTCGGGCCTGATGGTCAAGTTTGGAAAGATGGGTCACGTACGTGTGACAATACTTTACAAAATCTGACTAAACAAGGTGACACGGTTGAATTAGTCTGTGATTGTGATGCAGCCAAGCTGTCACTACATTTGCCCACTGGTCAGCAATTTCACATCGATATACCCAAGTCCAAAACCTGGAGACTGAATGTTAATTTGCTTTATGCAAATGCCAAAATACGTATTATCAATGAATAATCAATTTAAAAAGTTTGGGCACTTTCAATATTAACACAGTCAGATCGGTCAGATTGATCAAATTGTTCAATGGAATACAAAACTTTGGTATTTGAGACTGGTCTGATCGGGTCAATTTGTCCCAGATCATTCCATCAAATATGAACAAAAATTTCTGTTCTGACTTGTCTGACGATGTCAATGGAAAGCGTGCTTTGTGCCTCTTTTGTAAATATAACCAGTCCTTACAATATGATAATGAACTTTAACCAAAATGTAAATTTGTTTACCGCAAATGACAAAACACGCATTATCGAAGTTTTAGAATAGTGCCATGACGTTTGTTTCATTGTTTGTTTGTTTGTTTGTTTGTTTGTTTGTTCGTTTGTTCGTTTGTTTGTTTGTTTGTTTGTTTGTTTGTTTGTTTGTTTGTTTGTTTGTTTGTTTGTTTGTTTGTTTGTTTGTTTGTTTGTTTGTTTGTTTGTTTTATTAGGTTCTCTGGTACATGTAGTAATTAAGAATCAAGTAATAACAAATATATGAATAAAATATTTTCATTTATATACCAGTAAAATATCGTGATAGTTTTCATAAGTAGTAAAGTTTTTCAAATTGATGCTAAATAAAATGTTTGTATTAAAAACACACCGTAGTTTATAAACATAAGCTTGCGATCGTCTTATAAAATATTGCAGTACATTTATCCCTGTGAGAGCCAGCGTGATACTGTGAGCATGGGCTTAGCCAGAGGCCCGTCCACCCGTCTTTTGGGCGAGTATTTTTGAATGTGGACGAGCAAAAAGATACTAAAATACTTAAAAACAAAACTCCAGTATTTCATCTTTAGCAGTCAGTACAACGGCACAAGCTTAAATTTCCCCTAACACATCAACATTCAACAACCAAGGAAAACATTTTGTTTCGGGGAGGGGGGTTACCTAGTGCACACTTTTTGACGGGTAGATTGCTACTCCTGGCTAAGACCCTGACTGTGAGATATTTCAGTGACAGACAGTGGCAATAAAAGTTTAGGTAATCGTCGAGTGTCGAGTAGTCGAGGGTAAAATGCGTTAATTCGCATGTATTCGTGTTTCACTTTATCTCATTGAAAGCGCACACAAACTTGTTGCTTTGCGCAAAGCCGTGCACTGTTCTTTAAAATTGTTGTATATTTTAAAAGCGCAATATATTCTGAGCCAATCGTTGCAGCGTGGATATTTAAAAGTACTCAATATTTATGATATCGTATCTTAGGCTTAGCTAAGAAAGAAATCGCCCTTCAAGCAATTAATACCGATCTTTATTTAGACTTAGAAATCTATATTTATTGATCGAGTCATTATTACTACCAATCGTCTCTCTAATTTACTAATTGCTTACTTCAAGTTTACCTTTTGGTTGCCTCACATCCTGAAGTAGATTGCTCATACTTTTTACCCGATTTACATCACCAAAACTAACCTGGGTTCGACCCCGCGAGTTAGTCTGAGCTAGTGCTAGGTTCTGCAATAGAGTTCAAACTAACCCCGGTCGAACCAAGGTAAGACATTTTTACATTTCAAAAACAAACCTGGGTAAAAGTTAACCTTGGTTGAACCCAGGTTACTTTTCGTAGTGTAAATCAGGCTTTCGTTGAATACCACTAGACACTAGCTCAGGTCAAAGGTCCGTAAAATATTCAGCATAATATCTTGCTAGTTTTCATAATGAAACATGAAACCATGGTCATGGCTATTTGTCTCCAATCAGATGACAACATTTGCATAATAAAGAGAAAGCAGATTTCACAATATCAGCTTCCCGGAATAGAGTGCTTTTACTACGAAGACAAGCTTGACTAGTTATTTCGTAAGCTGTGTTGCCGTCTCTTACTAAACCGAAAATCTTTCCAAGCCTGATTTAGAGCGTGATAAAATGAGCAGCGAAGATTTATTGACGAAATTCGATGAGTTGGTGAAGCGATTCAAGCAGGAATTTAATGAAATTATCGAAGCCGAGCGAGCTAAAATGAAAGCGGAAGTCCAAGCGTATAACGCAGAAAAGCAAAGGATGCAAGCCGTCGTGGTCAGCGACGATGATATAATACATCTAAACGTTGGAGGACAAAAATTTACAACCAAAAGATCTACTCTTAGAAGACGCAGTACTCTTTAGTGCCGAGCGTTTAGGAGTTGGGAAGAGGGTCTCTTTGGTTTTAAGATGGCCAATATTTTTTGATTTTAATCCACAATATTTTGTTTTATTTTGGATTATTTGATAAAGAATCCCCACCCAGAGAATCCCCACCATCCCCGAAGATCATGTGAAAAATTTGAAAATTTTGTTAGTTTGTCAAGTATTTTGGGCTTGCTGATGGAAATGACCCGACTGAAGATTGTGCGACTGAGAAAAACTTTTCAACAGCCAAAGAATCCTCTTTGAGGAAGACGGGAGAAGGCAAGTGATGCATCATTAATGGGGGCGCATCATATGTTCTTTGAAAAATTTACTTAACAAAGGATTGTGAATCTCTCGTGAAAGTTGGAGCCGTAAAATACAATTATTGGATGTTTGTTGGCAGTGTGAGGAGGTTGTACCATCGGATAACATTTCATATGATGCCTGGCTGGCCTGGATATGGACTCACTGGTCCAATGGGTGTTCAAGGAGCTTGAAAGATGGGTCGTCTACGACGAACAAATATTTTTAAAAATCTGACTAAACAAGGTGACAGGGTTAAATTAGTCTGTGATTGCGATGCAGCCAAGCTGTCGCTACATTTGCCCACTGGTCATCAATTTCACATGGATATACCCAAGTCCAAAACCTGGAGACTGAATGTAGATTTGGCTGATGCAAATGACAAAATACGTATTATCAATGAATAATCAAATTAAACAGTTTGGGCACTTTCCATATTAACACAGTCAGACCAGTCAGATTGATCAAATTATTCAATGGAATACAAAACTTTGGGATTTGAGACTGGTCTGATCGGATCAATTTAGCCCAGATCATTCCATCAAATATGAACAAAAATTTCTGTTCTGACTGGTCTGACCATGTCAATGGAAAGCGTGCTTTGTGCCTGTTTTGTAAATATAACCAGTCCTTACAACATGATAATGAACTTTAACCAAAATGTAAATTTGTTTGTCGCAAATGAAAAAACACGCATTATCGAAGTTATAGAATATAGTGCCATGACGTTTGTTTGTTCGTTAGGTTTGCTTGAGCATGTAGTAATTAGGAATCAAGTAATAACAAATATATGAATGAAATATTTTCATTTATATACCAGTAAAATATCGTGATAGTTTTCATAAGTAGTAAAGTTTTTCAAATTGATGTTAAATAAAATGTTTGTATTAAAAACACACCGTAGTTTATAAACACAAGCTTGCGATCGTCTTATAAAATATTGCAGTACATTTATCCCTGTGGGAGCCAGCGTGATACTGTGAGCATGGGCTTAGCCAGAGGTCCGTCCACCCATCTTTTGGGCGAGTATTTTTGAATGTGGACGAGCAAAAATATACTAAAATACTTAAAAACAAAACTCCAGTATTTCATCTTTAGCAGTCAGTACAACCGCACAAGCTTAAATTTTCCCAAACATATCAACATTCAACAACCAAGGAAAACATTTTTTCGGGGAGGGGGGTTACCTAGTGCACACTTTTTGACGGGTAGATTGCTAATCCTGGCTAAGACGCTGACTGTGAGATATTTCAGTGACAGACAGTGGCAATAAGAGTTTAGGTAATCGTCGAGTGTCGAGTAGTCGAGGGTAAAATGCGTTAATTCTCGTGTATTCGTGTTTCACTTTATCTCATTGAAAGCGCACGCAATCTTATTGCTTTGCGCAAAGCCGTGTACTGTTCTTTAAAATTGTTGTATATTTTAAAAGCGCAATATATTCTGAGCAAATCGTTGCAGCGTGGATATTTAAAAGTACTCAATATTTATGATATCGTATCTTAGGCTTAGCTAAGAAAGAAATCGCGCTTCAAGCAATTAATACCGATCTTTAGACTTAGAAATCTATATTTATTGATCGAGTCATTATTACTATCAATCGTCTCTCGAATTTACTAACTTGCTTACTTCAAGTTTACCTTTTGGTTGCCTCACATCCTGAAGTATATTGCTCATACTTTTTGCCCGATTTACATTACGAAAACTAACCTGGGTTCGACCCCGCGAGTTAGTCTGAACTAGTACTAAGTTCTGCAATAGAGTTCAAATTAACCCCGATCAAACCCGGCCAAGACATTTTTAAACTTCAAAAAACTAACCTGGGTTTAAAGTTAACCTTGGTTGAACTCAGGTTACTTTTCGTAGTGTAAATCAGGCTTTCGTTGAATACCACTAGACACTAGCTCAGGTCAAAGGTCCGTAAAATATTCAGCATAATATCTTGCTAGTTTTCATAATGAAACATGAAACCATGGTCATGGCTATTTGTCTCCAATCAGATGACAACATTTGCATAATAAAGAGAAAGCAGATTTCACAATATCAGCTTCCTGGAATAGAGTGCTTTTGCTACGAAGACAAGCTTGACTAGTTATTTCGTAAGCTGTGTTGCCGTCTCTTACTAAACCGAAAATCTTTCCAAGCCTGATTTAGAGCGTGATAAAATGAGCAGCGAAGATTTATTGACGAAATTCGATGAGTTGGTGAAGCGATTCAAGCAGGAATTTAATGAAATTATCGAAGCCGAGCGAGCTAAAATGAAGGCGGAAGTCGACGCGTATAACGCAGAAAAGCAAAGGATGCAAGCCGTCGTGGTCAGCGACGATGATATAATACATCTAAACGTTGGAGGACAAAAATTTACAACCAAAAGATCAACTCTCTGTCAAGTGGAAGACTCCTTACTCGCCTCCATGTTTAGTGGACGTTGGGAAGACGGTCTCGAGCGTGATCAAGATGGCGCCGTATTCTTTGATTTTAATCCACAATATTTTGTTTTTATTTTGGATTATTTAAGAGCAAAGAAAATTGCGACTCCAGAGAATCCCTCACCATTACCGAAAGTCCCTGAAGATCAAATGAAAAGTTTTTATAACCTGGTCCAGTATCTTGGCTTGAGCGATGAAATCGTCCGCACTGAGATTATGCCTGACGAGAAATTCAATTTGCACAGCCAAGGAGTCACTCTTGAGGAAGACGGGAAAGTCGCAGTTCATGATGCAACTCGGAGCTATAAATATGTTCTTGGTGAAAATATTTATCAAGAAGGCATTGTGAATCTCAAGTTGAAGTTGGAGTCGTTTAAAGATAATGATTGGATGTTAGTTGGCATAGTGAAAGGGGATGTTGTACCACCGGATAACAATTCATATAAATGGCCTGGTTCATATGGATGGGTACTCGGTTCCAGTAGTGGTGGTCAAGGAGCTTGGAAAGATGGGTCATTTACGAAGAACAATACTTTACGAAATCTGACTAAACAAGGTGACACGGTTGAATTAGTCTTCGATTGCGATGCAGCCAAGCTGTCACTACATTTGCCCACTGGTCGTCAATTTCACATGGATATACCCAAGTCCAAAACCTGGAGACTGAATGTAAATTTGGCTTGTGCAAATGACAAAATACGTATTATCAATAAATAATCAAATTAAAGACTTTGGGCACTTTCCATATTAACACAGTCAGATCGGTCAGAATGATCAAATTGTTCAATGGAATACAAAACTTTGGGATTTGAGACTGGCCTGGTTGGTCAATTTAGCCCAGATCATTCCATCAAATATGAACAAAAATTTCTGTTCTGACTGGTCTGACCATGTCAATGGAAAGCGTGCTTTGTGCCTGTTTTGTAAATATAACCAGTCCTTATATAATATGATAATGAACGTTAGTCAAAATTTAAATTTGTTTGTCGCAAATGACAAAATATGCATTATCGAAGTTATAGAATATAGTGCCATGACGTTTGTTTGTTTGTTTGTTGTTTGTTTGTTGTTTGTTTTTGTTTTTTTTTGTTTTTTTGTTTTTTGTTGTTGTTGTTGTTGTTTGTTTGTTTGTTTGTTTGTTTGTTTGTTTGTTTGTTTGTTTGTTTGTTTGTTTTATTAGGTTTGTTTGAGCAGGTAGTAATTAGGAATCAAGTAATAACAAATATATGGATAAAATATTTTCATTTATATACCAGTAAAATATCGTGATAGTTTTCATAAGTAGTAAAGTATTTCAAATTGATGTTAAATAAAATGTTTGTATTAAAAACACACCGTAGTTTATAAACACAAGCTTGCAATCGTCTTATAAAATATTGCAGTACATTTATCCCTGTGAGAGCCAGCGTGATACTGTGAGCATGGGCTTAGCCAGAGCCCGTCCACCCGTCTTTTGGGCGGGTATTTTTGAATGTGGACGAGCAAAAATATACTAAAATACTTAAAAACAAAACTCCAGTATTTCATCTTTAGCAGTTAGTACAACCGCACAAGCTTAAATTTTCCCCTAACATATCAACATTCAACAACCAAGGAAAGCATTTTTTTTTCCAGGGGGGGTTACCTAGTGCACACTTTTTGACGGGTAGATTGCTAATCCTGGCTAAGACTCTGACTGTGAGATATTTCAGTGACAGACAGTGGCAATAAGAGTTTAGGTAATCGTCGAGTGTCGAGTAGTCGAGGGTAAAATGCGTTAATTCGCATGTATTCGTGTTTCACTTTATCTCATTGAAAGCGCACGCAATCTTATTGCTTTGCGCAAAGTCGTGTACTGTTCTTTAAAATTGTTGTATATTTTAAAAGCGCAATATATTCTGAGCCAATCGTTGCAGCGTGGATATTTAAAAGTACTCGATATTTATGATATCGTATCTTAGGCTTAGCTACGCAAGAAATCGCGCTTCAAACAATTACCGATTCTTTGACTTACAAATCTATATTTATTGACCGAGTCATTATTACTATCAATCGTCTCTCGAATTTACTAACTTGCTTACTTCAAGTTTACCTTTTGGTTGCCTCGCATCCTGAAGTAGATTGCTCATACTTTTTACCCGATTTACACTACGAAAACTAACCTGGGTTCGACCCCGCGAGTTAGTCTGAGCTGGTACTAGGTTCTGCAATAGAGTTCAAACTAACCCCGATCAAACCAAGGTAAGACATTTTTACACTTCAAAAACTAACCTGGGTTAAAGTTAACCTTGGTTGAACCCAGGTTACTTTTCGTAGTGTAAATCAGGCTTTCGTTGAATACCACCAGACACTAGCTCAGGTCAAAGGTCCGTAAAATATTCAGCATAATATCTTGCTAGTTTTCATAATGAAACATGAAACCATGGTCATGGCTATTTGTCTCCAATCAGATGACAACATTTGCATAATAAAGAGAAAGCAGATTTCACAATATCAGCTTCCCGGAATAGAGTGCTTTCACTACGAAGACAAGCTTGACTAGTTATTTCGTAAGCTGTGTTGCCGTCTCTTACTAAACCGAAAATCTTTCCAAGTCTGATTTAGAGCGTGATAAAATGAGCAGCGAAGATTTATTGACGAAATTCGATGAGTTGGTGAAGCGATTCAAGCAGGAATTTAATGAAATTATCGAAGCCGAGCGAGCTAAAATGAAGGCGGAAGTGGAAGTGGAAGCGTATAACGCAGAAAAGCAAAGGATGCAAGCCGTCGTGGTCAGCGACGATGATATAATACATCTAAACGTTGGAGGACAAAAATTTACAACCAAAAGATCTACTCTCTGTCAAGTGGAAGACTCCTTACTCGCCTCCATGTTTAGTGGACGTTGGGAAGACAGTCTCGAGCGAGATCAAGATGGCGCCGTATTCTTTGATTTTAATCCACAATATTTTGTTTTTATTTTGGATTATTTAAGAGCAAAGAAAATTGCGACTCCAGAGAATCCCCCACCATTACCGAAAGTCCCCGAAGATCATGTGGAAAATTTTGATAGTTTGGTCCAGTATCTTGGCTTGAGTGATGAAATCGTCCCCACTGAGATTGTGCCTGACGAGAAATTTAATTTGCACAGCGGAGGAGTCACTCTTGAGGAAGACGGAAAAGTCGCAGTTCATGATGCAACTGAGGGGCATCAATATGTTCTTGGTGAAAATATTTACCAAGAAGGGATTGTGAATCTCAAGTTGAAGTTGGAGTCGTTTCAAAATAATAATTGGATGTTTGTTGGCATAGTGAAAGGGGATGTTGTACCACCGGATAACAATTCATATAAATGGCCTGGTTCATATGGATGGGCACTCGGGTCCAATGGTAATCAAGGAGCTTGGAAAGATGGGTCACTTACGAAGAACAATATTTTACAAAATCTGACTAAACAAGGTGACACGGTTGAGTTAGTCTGTGATTGTGATGCAGCCAAGCTGTCACTACATTTGCCCACTGGTCATCAATTTCACATCGATATACCCAAGTCCAAAACCTGGAGACTGAATGTAAATTTGCATGGTGCAAATGACAAAATACGTATTATCAATGAATAATCAAATTAAAGATTTTGGGCACTTTCCATATTAACACAGTCAGATCGGTCAGATTGATCAAATTGTTCAATGGAATACAAAACTTTGGGATTTGAGACTGGTCTGATCGGATCAATTTGGCCCAGATCATTCCATCAAATATGAACAAAAATTTCTGTTCTGACTGGTCTGACCATGTCAATGGAAAGCGTGCTTTGTGCCTGTTTTGTAAATATAACCAGTCCTTACAATATGATAATGAACTTTAACCAAAATGTAAATTTGTTTGTCGCAAATGACAAAACACGCATTATCGAAGTTATAGAATATAGTGCCATGACGTTTGTTTGTTTGTTCGTTAGGTTTGTTTGAGCATGTAGTAATTAGGAATCAAGTAATAACAAATATATGGATAAAATATTTTCATTTATATACCAGTAAAATATCGTGATAGTTTTCATAAGTAGTAAAGTTTTTCAAATTGATGTTAAATAAAATGTTTGTATTAAAAACACACCGTAGTTTATAAACACAAGCTTGCGATCGTCTTATAAAATATTGCAGTACATTTATCCCTGTGGGAGCCAGCGTGATACTGTGAGCATGGGCTTAGCCAGAGGTCCGTCCACCCATCTTTTGGGCGGGTATTTTTGAATGTGGACGAGCAGAAATATACTAAAATACTTAAAAACAAAACTCCAGTATTTCATCTTTAGCAGTTAGTACAACCGCACAAGCTTAAATTTTCCCCCAACATATCAACATTCAACAACCAAGGAAAACATTTTTTTTCGGGGAGGGGGGTTACCTAGTGCACACTTTTTGACGGGTAGATTGCTAATCCTGGCTAAGACTCTGACTGTGAGATATTTCAGTGACAGACAGTGGCAATAAAAGTTTAGGTAATCGTCGAGTGTCGAGTAGTCGAGGGTAAAATGCGTTAATTCTCATGTATTCGTGTTTCACTTTATCTCATTGAAAGCGCACACAAACTTATTGCTTTGCGCAAAGCCGTGTACTGTTCTTTAAAATTGTTGTATATTTTAAAAGCGCAATATATTCTGAGCCAATCGTTGCAGCGTGGATATTTAAAAGTACTCGATATTTATGATATCGTATCTTAGGCTTAGCTAAGAAAGAAATCGCGCTTCAAGCAATTACCGATCTTTAGACTTAGAAATCTATATTTATTGACCGAATCAGTATTACTATCAATCGTCTCTCGAATTTACTAACTTGCTTACTTCAAGTTTACCTTTTGGTTGCCTCACATCCTGAAGTATTTTGCTCATACTTTTTGCCCGATTTAAATTACGAAAACTAACCTGGGTTCGACCCCGCGAGTTAGTCTGAGCTAGTGCTAGGTTCTGCAATAGAGTTCAAACTAACCCCGATCAAACCAAGGTAAGACATTTTTAAACTTCAAAAAACTAACCTGGGTTAAAGTTAACCTTGGTTGAACCCAGGTTACTTTTCGTAGTGTAAATCAGGCTTTCGTTGAATACCACTAGACACTAGCTCAGGTCAAAGGTCCGTAAAATATTCAGCATAATATCTTGCTAGTTTTCATAATGAAACATGAAACCATGGTCATGGCTATTTGTCTCCAATCAGATGACAACATTTGCATAATAAAGAGAAAGCAGATTTCACAATATCAGCTTCCCGGAATAGAGTGCTTTTACTACGAAGACAAGCTTGACTAGTTATTTCGTAAGCTGTGTTGCCGTCTCTTACTAAACCGAAAATCTTTCCAAGCCTGATTTAGAGCGTGATAAAATGAGCAGCGAAGATTTATTGACGAAATTCGATGAGTTGGTGAAGCGATTCAAGCAGGAATTTAATGAAATTATCGAAGCCGAGCGAGCTAAAATGAAAGCGGAAGTACAAGCGTATAACGCAGAAAAGCAAAGAATGCAAGCCGTCGTGGTCAGCGACGATGATATAATACATCTAAACGTTGGAGGACAAAAATTTACAACCAAAAGATCAACTCTCTGTCAAGTGGAAGACTCCTTACTCGCCTCCATGTTTAGTGGACGTTGGGAAGACGGTCTCGAGCGAGATCAAGATGGCGCCGTATTCTTTGATTTTAATCCACAATATTTTGTTTATATTTTGGATTATTTAAGAGCAAAGAAAATTGCGACTCCAGAGAATCCCCCACCATTACCGAAAGTTCCCGAAGATCATGTGGAAAATTTTGATAGTTTGGTGAAGTATCTTGGCTTGAGCGATGAAATCGTCCCCACTGAGATTGTGCCTGACGAGAAATTCAATTTGCACAACCAAGGAGTCACTCTGGAGGAAGACGGGAAAGTCGCAGTTCATGATGCAACTCAGAGGCATAAATATGTTCTTGGCGAAAATATTTATCAACAAGGGATTGTGAATCTCAAGTTGAAGTTGGAGTCGTTTCAAAATAATTATTGGATGTTTGTTGGCATAGTGAAAGGGGATGTTGTACCATCGGATAACAATTCATATGGATGGCCTGGTTCATATGGATGGTCACTCGGGTCCAATGGTGTCAAGGAGCTTGGAAAGATGGGTCACGTACAAATGACAATACTTTACAAAATCTGACTAAACAAGGTGACACGGTTGAATTAGTCTGTGATTGCGATGCAGCCAAGCTGTCACTACATTTGCCCACTGGTCATCAATTTCACATCGATATACCCCAGTCCAAAACCTGGAGACTGAATGTAAATTTGCATGGTGCAAATGACAAAATACGTATTATCAATGAATAATCAAATTAAAGATTTTGGGCACTTTCCATATTAACACAGTCAGATCGGTCAGATTGATCATTTGAATTGTTCAATGGAATACAAAACTTTGGGTTTTGAGACTGGTCTGATCGGGTCAATTTAGCCCAGATCATTCCATCAAATAAGAAAGAGGAATTCTGTTCTGACTGGTCTGACCATGTCAATGGAAAGCGTGCTTTGTGCCTGTTTTCTAAATTTAACCAGTCCTTACAATATGATGATGAACTTTAACCAAAATGAAAATTTGTTTGTCGCAATGACAAAACACGCATTGTCGAAGTTATAGAATATAGTGCCATGACGTTTGTTTTATTAAGTTTGCTTGATATCGTATCTTATGATATCGTATCTTAGGCTTAGCTAAGAAAGAAATCGCGCTTCAAAGTTCAAACAATTACCGATCTTTAGACTTAGAAATCTATATTTATTGACTGAGTCAGTATTACTATCAATCGTCTTTCTAATTTACTAACTTGCTTACTTCAAGTTTACCTTTTGGTTGCTTCACATCCTGAAGTAGATTGCTCATACTTTTTGCCCGATTTACACTACGAAAACAAACCCGGTTTAGTCTGGATTATAAGTTCTGGCTTAAACTAACAAAACGAACGTTAATAATTAAATAGAACATTGACAGTCGAGTGCAAAGCAATTGTCTGCCTGTTCAACTTATTCTCATTTCGGATTTAAATTTAAGATAGCGTAACCCATCGGCTATTTATCAAGTCTTGGAAAGTTTAAAGAAGGTTCAAATCGTGATTTAGCAAAGAAATTCGGTGGTTAAAACATTTTGCGAAACAGGAAGTTTACAGACTAAACTGGCAACGCTCAACGTTTCACAAAAAGGGCGACCATGATTCGGAAAATGGTGGAAACGGCCGGAAAAGTCGAAGGACGTTTAATTGCCAAAGGTGCAAAAATGTGATCACGACCACTCGTTTTCCATCGGATCGTATTTGGCCGTTATTGATCGCATTGATACAAAAAAGGTGTCAGTTGACAGCTAAAAGCCTGATCATTATTTGTGTGAAAAAGGTAAATCTATAAACTAAATATTGTGCGCGCGACAGCATGCCAAAGTTCGATTACATTTTTTTATAAACCCTGCATAATAGATTAATGCTTACCTCGTTAATACAAAAGTACGCAGGCAGAAGACAAGCATTTCTATCCAGTATAAGACGAATAACCTGCAACAAAAAGACGCCTATATTAAGGTACGTTCACACACAGCGATTTGTCGGGCCGATTTTAGGTTTTGCTGAATGTTAATGACGAATATTTTGAGTTGATGATGTCGCCAGATATGACGTTTGCCACGTATTTTTCAAATATCATTAACGTGCATCTGAAATCGGCCCGACAAATCGCTGTGTGTGAACGTACCTTTAATGATAAGGAAAAGAAGACAACATGAAAACATGGGGATAATACCACTGATCTGAAAACAAGGACTGGATAGTGCATCTGCTATGCATAAATGAAGCCAATGGCGACCATATTGGTGTGACCACCACAAATCTACTGTGGTGTTGGGGACATGTTTGAAGAGCTTCTATAAGTTTCTAGTTATTGGTGGGAAAGGACAAATATTGTATAGATAATAATTCATCATCAGTGGCCTCTTTCTTCCTAAATTTACCGGTGAATAGCTAATGAGGTCACGCCAATATGGCCGCCATAAGCCTCATTATGTGGTGTTTAAAACGATCTAGGAAAAGATACATAAGTTACATAGGAAAATATACTTGCTTCATAGTATAACTAATTTAAACAGCTACCGATCTGACTACTCAAGAATTTGACAGATTTAAAAATCTGAAATCTGATTAAAAATATTTTGTCTTCAAAATTGGCTCATTGAATTCAATAGGACGCTCTATCCAGTCCTTGTTTTGAGATCAGTGTTTAACACAATAGATACTAAATCCAGTATCATTTTCAGATCAGTGGGTTAATAGCAAGCTTGCGTTATACCTTTAATATAGCTTCGATCTGAGGTGACACTGGCTGAGATATAACATTTGGGATATCTTTTGACTTCTCTAAAACCAATGTAAATATATCGCGACACCCCTTTGACGAAAATGGAAAAATACATTCAGTATGTTATTAGGGGACCGTTAATAGGGGAGGGGGGGGGGGGAGTTCAGCTTGCTTTTGAAACCTGACTTCGAATGTTTGTTTCTGCCACTGAAAAATCGCCACTGAAAAATCACGATATTCTGCTCAACCTCGTCCAACAATTGTATTAGTAAAATTACATAGGTGATTATCGAAAATTCTCAACGCTGATTGGTTGCGCTACCTCGGATTAATACGCCGTATAATCACCTAAAGCGTTTTTAAGCCGCTTTTATCGTAAATATGCAATTAAAATATTTTTGAAATGTGCATTTTTTATTTTACCGATATTCACCGTGCCTTCGGCAAATAATTGTTAAATAATGTCAGTCAACTTTACCTTGTAATCGATAGAAAGCAACAACGTATAAACAAATTCGAAACTTTGACTCCAGGATGACTCGTTTCGAAAATTCAATTTTCCAGACTTCATTATAGCTTCACAGATCATTCTGTGAGATAAGAAAAATAGGTTTGACGTATAGTTAAGGCATAGTTAGGGCAGACAAGTTCGAGTCATATGAGGAGAGCGTATGCTGTTTCAACAACTTGTTATCAGGATGTGTTCGCATTGCTTGTTCCCAGCTTGTTGACAAGTTGTCATCGGCTTGTTGACAACTTGCTACAAGGTTGTTGACTCAACAGACTTGTTACAAGTTGTTCCAACAACTTGTTATCGTCATGCCATTCAACAACTTGTTAACAAGTTGCGAGTGACAACCTTGTAGCAACTTGATAAAATAACAGCATTGTTACAACTTGTTGACAAGCTTGCTACAAGTCTGTTGCGAACACATCTTGTTGACAAGATCACTTTTCAAATTCTATTCAGCTTGTGCAGTCTCGCAAGGATATTAGGTCATGCTATATAACCAGCAATTTGGGTGGCATATCATGGATCTGTGAATATCGGCATATATCGGCTATTCCGATATTTAAAATGCTTGCTTTTCCAGTTGTTTTTTCTTATTATATTTATACACTTCCATCGTTAATCAAGAAAAACGAGTGACATTACTACAGACGCATTTGGTTCTAACAATAGAATTATCGTGCAGGTTTAGTTCGTAATCAATTCCATTTAGCAGATAGCCCCTGATAGATATAATGTTTAAACATTCGATGCACACGAGCAAGCAAAACTTGTCATGGAAAATCTGTCCAGAAAAACTTGTTAAGCACACATATGGGGAAGTTAACTTGTTACGAAATCTTGCTCGTTTGTAGGGAGCTTAATACGTTTGCCCTAACTTTTTGACCGATATCGGTACCTACCGATATATCGGCCGATAAGCCCACATATCGTATCGGAATTTATCGTATCGGTAAATTGGATTTACAAATACATTTTAGCCTATAAAAGATCTAATTCTCATTGTACTCTTTGCGCTTAGATTGCACATCTGACAGTGGTGTAACTTAACTTTTTTGACCACTTGCGATCAGGTTGCCATCGTAGGACATGAAAAATGGTTGCCCTGAATAAAATGCACTTGCCATTAGGTCTGGCTTTGGTTCACATAATAACAAAATTTGAAGCAAATGATTGCAGTACGCATATGTTGATGGATAACTACGATTTGCATAGTACACCAATTTACACCAATCATCATTCTCTTATTTTCCTTAAGAACTGAAGTTGAATTTAAGTCGACGCACAAAGTCCGTCGTACAATGGTCGGACAATGTCCGTCGAGTCATGTTCATTTCTTTCATATTTTACTCATTTAATACTGTATTGGGGGATAATAGCCTAGAGATGGCCAGCTTCTTCTGGCAAAGCTGAAATAGAAAGCAACTTGCCCGATCAGGCAACCAAGAAGAGACTTCTACCTGCCCGTAATGATTTTCACTTGGCCCGGGCAAGCGTTAAGTTACACCGCTGTTTGACTATTGTTTATGAAAACATTAATTGAAATAGTTGTAATACGATTAATCGATTGTTGATAACGATGAATCGATTACGAAAATGAACAGATGGGTCCTAGCTCTCTGTCATTCCATGTTCTATAACAGAAATGCTTTCAACGTCCGTACCTTGCTTTGACAATATTATCATCAATCATTCTTTGTATTAAACCAAACATCACTTCAATTTTCTCAGGATTTGACTGCTCTTGAATTCGTTCAATAAACCTTCCAAGCAGCATGATTTTTGTGTCTGCACTCTAAACAAATTTCGCAAGACTTTCTTAATTATATCTTTATTATTTTGTTTCATTAATTTTTAACTATTCTATTTGATTCCTTATTTAAAGTCCGCACACAAGTTGTTACAAATCTGTTCACAAGCTGTCAACAAGTTGTCTTCGCACTGCTTGTTCCCAGTTGTTGTAACAAGTTTGGAACAAGCTGTTAACAACTTGTAACAAGCTTGATGGCATTCTCAGACTTGTTACAAGGTTGTTCTAGCAGGTCTGTCACAGCCATGATACAACAAGAATGTTACAAGGTTGACAACTCAAGGTTGTAACAATATTGTTATATCAAGCATGTAACGGACTTGTTGGAACAACCTTGTAACAAGTCTGATAATGCCATCAAGCTTGTTACAATTTGTTAACAAGTTGTTCCATACTTGTTGACAACTTGGGACAAGCAGTGCGAAGACAACTTGTTGACGGCTTGTTGGCAGACTTGTTACAAGATGTGAGATTTTTGCGTGTGTAATGGGGGATGTGTAATCTTCTGCAGCAAGCAATCTCACATTTTGTCAACAAGATGTGTTCGCAACAGACTTGTAGCAAGCTTGTCAACAAGTTGTAACAATGTTGTCATTTTATCAAGTTGCTCCAAGGTTGTCACTCACAACTTGTTAACAAGTTGTTGAATTGCAGGACAATAACAAGTTGTTGGAACAACTTGTAACAAGTCTGTTGAGTTAACAACCTTGTAGAAAGTTGTCAACAAACCGATGACAACTTGTCAACAAGCTGGGAACAAGCAGTGCGAACACATCCTGATAACAAGTTGTTTGCATTTATTGTTTAACCCATTAGGGTACGTTCACGCGATTTGTCGGGCCGATTTCAGATGCACGTTAATGATATTTGAAAAATACGTGGCAAACGTCATCTGGTGACATCATTAACTGAAAATATTCGTCATTAACATTCAGCAAAACCTAAAATCGGCCCGACAAATCGCTGTGCGTGAACGTACCTTTAGCTGGCAATGCGCCCAGATTAGCCTTAGTTTAGCATTTTACTCTGTCTGACGCCAGCATGATCAACAATATGGCAAATGAATATTAATGAGTTTTTGAAAGTCTAACAGAGAACGAGGTTTCATATTTACCACTTCTTTTTTCTCAGTTTCCAGGAAACTGTTGATAGATTTCCAGAAATCTTTGAAAGATCCAAGAAATTTCTCATCTTTTTCCTTTTCTTTGACTTGATCGCGGGCAATAAAACTGAAAAATGAATTACAATTCTTGAGATGGTTTGGTCATTGAATCGAGTGGAATGTGTTGGGCGATTAATTTGTTACCGGTAACTAGACTATCTGCCCAATCATGTCTCTTGTGGTGGGGGGGGGGGTGCAGGGGGTGTGCACCTTTCCTAGCCTTGGCCAAGGGGGGTGCATGAGGGGTGCCAATTCCCATATCAAATCCAAATTTTGGATGTGACAGGTCATTTATTAATATAATATTGGGCAATTCATCGAACTTTTTGACCATCCAGGCCATCTTATTTTTGAAAACTTTTCTGACAAGATAACCCCTATGACCCAGTGGGG
Organism: Trachythela sp. YZ-2020; assembly: GCA_016169945.1. Lineage (NCBI taxonomy): Eukaryota > Metazoa > Cnidaria > Anthozoa > Malacalcyonacea > Clavulariidae > Trachythela > Trachythela sp. YZ-2020. The sequence continues at coordinate 461,190 of JADLSH010000162.1, read as the reverse complement.
GACCTCGGTGGTGATTCACCCTTCCTCGGTCGCACGTCACGCTCTGCTTCATGACCAAAGTCCACTTAGCACCCCTCTATAAAATCAAGCTGGATCCATCCCTGCTCTAATTGTCAAACTTGCTTATCTAGAACTCCCAGCTATCTCGAACTTAAACCCATTTCTCGTGGATTTGTCCATTCTATTTCAACCACTTTTACTCAGTTATCTAGAACTTGGTTAACTTGAACTCCCGCAAACTCGGTTATCTCAAACTAATTTTGCTTCCCTTGACCAAATTTACCAGTTTGTTGTTTTTATTAGAGAATACATCTATATGTTTGATTTTGCAGTCTAAGCATACACGTAAAACAGACTATAATATATAATGCACTCTTTCAATAGAAGATGCTTGCAGCACAATTGTTAAATAAACTGTATTAATTCACAGTGTTTAATTGTATATTTCACAAATAGCAGTCATATCAATGGGTCATTGGATCTGTCAAGTTGATCAAATTTCATTTAATAATTATTATAATTATCTTTTTGCAATTTGAGAATGATTCGGTTATCTCGAACCCCCGCCATCTCGAACTTTATGCTGTTTCCCTTGGCTGTTTGAGATAACGGGATTCTGTATAAACAGTTCTGTGTTCTTGTCTTAGCATTTTAAATTGATTGATTTATATCCTGCATGATCTTTCTTGTAAATTTTCAGCATTTTCAGTGCCATTCGGCCATTGAGACTTGTTGTTTTAACGAATTTCCCGAGTATTTTAGTAGACATTACGTATTTAAAAAGGAAGTAAATCATACTCATAACGGAAGCGCATGTTGTTGTATTTAACTTTACACATATTTTACTACTGAAATTATACTAAAACCATTATTTACCTCAATCTGGTCGGACAATTTCACGAATGGGTCAGACAATGTCTGTGACCGACCGATATTTTAAGGCCTGCTCGGTGATCACCTCTACTTCGGTAAATAATTGTTAATAATTATCTTTTTGTAATTTGACACTGATTTGGTTATCTCTAACCCCTGCTATCTCAAACGTTATGTTGTTTCCCTTGGCAGTTTGAGATAGCAGGGTTCTGTATAAACATATATTTGTTACCTTGAAAAGACTAACTGGAACTCGTTGATTTTCTACAAAAAATGAGGGGAAAAAGAATATTTTGTAAAGGAGTTTCAAAAATATGTTTCCACCAAAATGTCAATATAACAACAGGGAGGGATGTGTGCCATATTGATCGCACTCAACTTCCAAGCTTTGTGTTGGAAATCATCATAGACGATCGAGAGGAATGGAAACGCCATTGTTTTGCGATTTGCTACCTGTGATATGGCCTGCACTGGTCCCAATTTTATTGACCCCTGACCACAACCAAATCTGAATGTTCAAACCTTTTTATCACAAGTGTCGATGCCAATCAACCAGACTGCAGAGTAGGGCAGTTTTCGACGAGATCTCGGGTGTGCAAGACATAAATTTAGGTGTGCAAGTGTGCAAACCAGCCTAAACTTTAGCCAAGTGTGCACTTAAGTTGGTGTTAATGTTTAAAACTGCCAATAATACGCAACAAATACAAGCTGTGTGGGCGTAAATATAGTTGATCAAGTGTGCAGTCATTGGACAAAAAAAATTCTCGAGTGTGCACTTGCCATATTCTCATATTCTGCAGTCTGGCCAATCGATGGAATCCATATTAAACAATCGATCTCACCAAAAAACTTGTGATCAACAATTGACATTGATTGATCGATTGGTTTTCCGATCATTGATTACCATCGATTGCACACAGCTGGTAGTAACCAATGTGATTCCACACACCGAACAGCCACTTCGATTTCATTTTTATATACAGAAGCATTCTATGATTCTCGGAAAATCTGGAGAAAATTTCGAACATTATAAACATTTACTCACCAAATATTCGTTAACAATAACGTTCAGACGATTAACATGACTCTCCATCAACTCTGCTTTTATACAACAAACAATTGTTTACAGTAAATATTTTCTTCCCATCATTTTGTTTTGTTCCTACAAATACGTTATACTTCATTTAGAAAAGAATTTAAGAAAAAACTGATCTCAATATTTCACATTTATACTGGAGCTATTGGGATGCCCAATCATTAACTATATCAGGTTGGAGCCGGGGGGATGCCACCCAGGAATAGGATTCCCCCCCCCGTCTCTCCCCAGTCGCATTAATTCTGCCCCCAGACGAGTGTACGCGATTTTGAATGTATATAATGATTATTAAAATATTTAGTTTTGTCGATGCGGCGTTTATATTTGAGGGCAGCGCTCTTAATTCGGAATTGCGCATTTCCAAAGTTCTGGCGAGTTAAACGACGGGGCATTAAAATATACTCACTTTGAACTTAAAAAATCATCTGAGACTGATTATACTTGAATTTCTCTTTAAATGCTAGTTTACTGAGGAATTACATCATAAACAATCATACACTCAAAGTCGTTTATTTTGATAAGACATGTTAATCAATATAATCAATAGAAATAATCAACAAATTAAATCTATTTATTATTAGTACAATTATTTTTGCAGCACAGCACAGAATGGCTGATGTCACAATTTAAGTCTCGCGGTTATTATGTTTCGGTCTGCATTTTCCGAAACCACTTATACTTTATAGCCTACCAATAATTGCGTTTGTACAAAATGTACGACGTTATAAAAATATGGAATAAAACGCATCTTTGTATAAAATAAAGTTGAACTTGACTACGTGACACATCCACACTCGCAAGGGAAGCGATAAGATTACGATATTTACTTTACTCAAAATTTCAGCTAAACTATTATCTGGGGCAACGAGCTGGGGACAATGTGCTGTTCTCAATTTGAGCATACGTTAATGTACGTACATAAAAATCTCACATCTTGTCAAGAAGATCAGATCGGTGCATGTTCGCAACAGACTTGTAGTAAGCTTGTCAACAAGTTGTGACAATGTTGGGTAAATATCGAGATTTTTTTCTCGGCATCTCGTGCGATAGAACTTACAGTAGGTGCTTGTGAATGGAATATTCGAACGAAAATTTATATACATTTTTAGACAACAATGTATCAATGTTGTCATTTTATCAAGTTGCTACAAGGTCGTCACTCACAACTTGTTAACGAGTTGCTGAATTGCAGGACGATATCAAGTTGTTGGAACAACTTGTAACAAGTCTGTCGAGTCAACAACCTTGTAGCAAGTTCGTCAACAAGCCGAAACGGCATTGGTACAAGTCTGCTGCAGGTTTGTTACAACTTGTGCGTTTTTACGCGTGTAGTACACTCGCATGCGAACATTGAATTTCACGTGACAATTTTGGCGTGCAATGTTCCTGGCAAAATTCTTATAAAACCTAAAAACTAGTTGTCAAACCAATGTGAGACATTAAATTATACATCTTAGTATCCACGTTTTTGGTAGCGCGGCGCTACAAAAGACCTACAAAGCCCTATAATAATGTGCTCCTGCCAGGAAGACACGTTGCCATTGTACCAACTCTTCTATTTGAACGCTAGGCATTGAATATACAATAGGCCAACTCGAAGCTAATTGAAACAGGATGATTCTATCAGCAATGCAATAATTCGCCTTTAGATGGCATCATAATTTTGTCAGGTTACTTGTCGCTCTGGTGCTGGGGACATAGACAAGATTTCGGCTGCAATCCAGACGATGTTGCTGCCAATGCACCAACTGACAATGTCGACTGCAGTAGCTTGTGTTCCAACAGCACGGATAGGACGCCTCTTCTTCGCAATTACAGCACCATTGCTTTCGTTTCGCGCCACGAGCCGTGTCACGCAGAACACGTTCGTGTTCACGCTTCAATTCCGAAATCACGTTGTCACGTTCACGATTCATGGCTGCACGCAGCTCGTTCAACTCCATTTCATGACATCGCACTAAACTCGATTTAGTCTCTTCGAGTTCGCGTTGACGTCTCTGCTCAAAAACGGCGCGCACTTCGTTCACGCCAGCAACATGGCGTCTTTGTAAACCGTTCGTTGTCTCTTCAATTTCTCGTCGTTTTTGTTCAAAAACGTTACGAATTTCGTCCAACTCTTGTTGATGGTGTCTCTGTAACGTCTGTCTTGCGTCTTCGATTTCCTGTCGTTTCTGTTCCGTTGTGATGCGTTTTAAATTCTCCGCAAATTGCTTACGTTGAATGTTTTCTTTCTCGCGTAATTCCGCCATGTCATGGTCGTGTTTAACTTGCAATTCAGTCTTTATCTTGTCAATTTCACTCCGTTTTTCCATCTCCCACTGCGACTTGAACTCGGAAAGTTTCGCCTCAAGCAAAGACTCTTTCCCTGAATCCGCTTTGATCACAGCATCGTGGGCACCGATGCCATTTTGTTGCAATGTCTCTTCAAAAGTAGCAATGAGTTTCTTCACTTTCTTCTTAGCATCATGGCTCATAAAACCATCATTGTCTTTGGCAATGCAAGACGGGGGGATATCTTTATTTTGTTGCTGTAAGTTCAACTTTTCTTTTGTCTCTCTCAAGTCCTGTTCTAAATCGTCGATGCGTTTCCGCAGTTTATCGATGACGGTTTTATTCGCGTCTTCTTCCGTTTGACATGAAACGGAGGCAAAGCAACTTCTAATTTCGTCTGACGTCGAAGGCGACGACACGTCCATGTCAATATTAGCAGCGTCCTTAAACGAGACGAAATATACGATAAAATTTCTAAAATATTTGAATATTTCAAATGTCATTTCCAGTGTTCGGCTCGTGAGGTCACGCGAGAATATTACGTCATTCTAAATATTCCCTATTTTAGGTGGCATTATCGTGGATTTCATCGATGTGCCGTTTTCGGCGATATTTTGCGAAATACTGAGAGCTATAAGGCACGTTATATCTCGCTAGAATCCTTGAACAACGAGGAGTATTTTGGTGTATAGTTTGTTGTTTTAGCATGTCTAGAACTCGAGTTATTAGGAAGGTTTTCTACCCAAACTCGCGAAAGCTAAACATTTATGAATTGTCACCACTGATGTGAAAACTAGAACCTGGATGGAGCATCCTATTGAATTCAATGAGCCAATTTTGAAGCCAGAATATTTTTAATGAGATCAGATTTATAAATCTGTCAAATTCTTGACTAGTCAAATCGTTAACTGTTTAAATTAGTTATACTATGAAGAAAATATATTTTCCTATGTTACTTGAGAAATATAGCTTCCAACATCTCTTCTAATGAGTTTTAGAACGTTTTAAACACCACATAATGAGGCTTATGGCGGCCATATTGGTTATTCAGCCGCAAATTTAAGAGGAAAGAGAGGCCACTGATGATAAATTCTTATCTAGACAATACGTGTCCTTTCCCACCGATAAATTTCCCACCTTTAAAACCTCTGTAAACATGTCCCGGTAGATTTGCGGTGATCACACCGCCATTGGCTTCATTTATGCATAACGGATGCACTATCCAGTCCTTGTTTTCAGATCAGTGCATTTATCAGATCAGACGTCACGTGCACGAGCTGAATAAACATTCTCACCTCAACTTCTGATTCAATTTTTGGCTTGACGTCACCGCCAGCGTTTCCTAACTCCATCTGATATTTATACAATTCTTGTTGGCCATCCAGCCAGCTTCGTGGTCGTTTCTTGACATCTGGTTTGCTCGTTATTGGGCTGATATTACGGTAATATACCCAGGCTCTAAAGTGAGAGCGAACAGTCAGTGAAGGCTATGCAAAGAGAGGGATACATTTACTGGGAGGGGTTCTGCCGCTAACCTTGGTCAAAGAGGGCGTAAGGTTCTTGTGCCTTTCTGATGGTGTATGTATTCAGTGATTATAATGTAATTAGAGTTAACTAATTCAACTCAGAAATGGTATTGAGAAGTTAGTTTTACTCTTGGACAGCTGTCTAACAGTAAAACTCAGTTCTCAATACCATGCAAAATGCAGTTCGACCTTGTTAACTCTCAGTTGACGAATTGTCGCCATAACTTGCAGTAGGCAGTTACACACGTAGAAATCTCATATCTTGTCGACAAGATGTGTTCGCAACAGACTTGTAGCAAGCTTGTCGACAAGTTGTAACAATGTTGTCATTTTATCAAGTTGCTACAAGATTGTCACTCACAACTTGTCAACAAGTTGTTGTATTGCAAGACTATAACTGTTGGAACAACTTGAATTGCAGGACGATAACAAGTTGTTGGAACAACTTGTAACAAGTCTGCTGAGTCAACAACCTTGTAGCTTGTCAACAAGTTGTGAGAATGCTGTCATTTTATCAAGTTGTTAAAAGGTTGTCACTGACAACTTGTCAACAAGTTGTTGTATTGCGAGACTATAACTGTTGGAACAACTTGTAACAAGTCTGTTGAGTCAACAACCTTGTAGCAAGATGTCAACAAGCCGTTGGCAACTTGTCAACAAGCTGGGAACAAGCAGTGCGAACACATCCTGATAACAAGTTGTTGAAACAGCATTGGTACAAGTCCGCTGCAGGTTTGTTCAGTGTGTATCAAATCAAACTTGATTGATGTCGATATCACCACAGATAATAAGAATATTTAATCAGAAGAATAAATGAGAAAAGGCCCTAGGTCTAGGTTGCCTAGCGCATTCTATTTCTAATTGCAAGTAAGTACCTTTGATGACGTGCTTCAAAGAATCTGACCAAAGCTTTAGTTTTATCTTCGTTCCATTTCAACACCTTGGAAAAGAAAAGTTAAGTTAAGTAACATTAATCAAAAGTAACATAAAAATTGTGTTTGTCGGGAAAATGCTGCCCTTGGTACCCCTAAAACATGGGACCCACGACGTCCCGGCTTATACGAGTCTATCCAGAACAGAGACAGCTTAACTCAGGCGTACACACGTAAAAACGCACAAGTTGTAACAACGTATTTGATATAAACAAGTTTGTAGTCGGATCCTCTATTTATAAGTGTCTGAACAACTCTGCATCCTTACCTCCTACCTTGAGGAACTATTTTTTACTAAATTGTGAGGTGCACAGGTTCAATTCATGTCAGAAAAGCCAGAACAACCAGAAAAATGACTCTTAAATTTAGCGGGACTAAGTTATGGAACTCACTCGCTGACGAGATTACTAAATCGAAATCTCTGAAATTGTTCCAAAAAAACAACTAAAATCACTATTATTTACCGAACTAAATGAAAGCTAAGTACGTTTTAGAGTTATCTCATTGCTTACAATCTGCATATCTAGTTTGTATTACAAATATTCTTCAACATCATATTGCTATACTTGCATCACAGATGAAATATATACAGATGTGTAACTTCAGGTAAAAAGTTGTTCCACGGCCGCCATGTTCCTAGCAAGCGCGCGACAAAGCCGACAATTCGTCTTTTCTCACTTCTTAATTGCTTTCAACCAGCTCAAACATTTAACAATGATGCTTTTAACTGTTTTATCCAAAAATTTCGATCTAAAAAGGCCACGAAAGAAAAAAAACGTTCGTGTTTTTCACGCCGCCATGTTCCTAGCAAGCGCCATTTGGGGAAATTTGAGGACACGAAAGCCCTATGAAGTTACACTTCTGGTATATCCTTAATCTGTGCTTGCATTGACTTATGATGCTGGTGATTGGTGTTTTCACAAACTCATTAGAGTTTCTTAACCAATCTACCATGTATAGCATAAATCCATAAATGATTTATTTTGTGATGTATTATTAATACAAAACATTAATACGTAACTTGTAACATAATATATATTCCTATGTGTGTTTTCTTTTCTTTTTTTTGGGTATATGAGAATAAAGTTTCATTCATTTCACCTGCAGCAGACTTTAGTTCTCCTGCTTGCAGACAAACAAAGACACAAACACACAAAAACAGGAACTCACTTTGGCTGGCCAAGGTGGTTGACTCTTCATCTGGGCCCAAACAAGTTCATGTGGAGGAGTCTGTTTAAAAAAAAAGCAATTAACTTATTACATTGTTTAGTAACCTAGCATATTATCACCAAGATTGTTCCATACAGAATGAATTCTACCAAACAAATATATATATATACGATAGAAAACGACAATAAACGTCCATAATTAAGTCAACCTTCGTGTTGAATTTCTCTTTATAATATATTTCCATAGACACTTCCCGAATATGCTGGCTATACACTGATCTGAAAACAAGAACTGGATGGAGCATCCTTTTGAATTCAACGAGCCATTTTGAAGCAAAAATATTTTTAATGAGATCAGATTTTTAATGCTGTCTAATTCTGGACAAGTCAAATCGTTAGCTGTTTAAAATAATTAGTTATACTATGAAGCAAATATCTTTTCCTATGTAACTTGAGAAATATAGCTTCCAACATTTCTTCTAATGAGTTTTAGAACGTTTTAAACACCACATAATGAGGCTTATGGCGGCCATATTGGTGTGACCTCATTAGTTATTCACGGGCAAATTTAGGAAGAAAGAGAGGCCACTGATGATAAATTCTTATCTAGACAATATTTGTCCTTTCCCACCAATAACTAGAAACTTATAGAAGCTCTTTAAATATGTCCCCAACACCACAGTAGATTTGTGGTGGTCACACCAATATGGCCGCCATTGGCTTCATTTATGCATAGCAGATGCACTATCCAGTCCTTGTTTTCAGATCAGTGGCTGGCTGGCAATGTTTCGTGTGCACCACTCAAGCAAATTCTTGAAGTGTCTATTCAAATCCAATGAACGGCATTTGTACAATGTGAGACATTTCTAGTGTTACACTGTGAAAGTAGTATTAGAATAACGGAAATCTGCCCACGCGAAAACTGGATGGAAATATACATGGAAACACACAACAAATTCGGGCGAGATATGCCAAATTAAACCAAAAAAGAACAAAATCTTCAATACTCCAACAGAGATGGATCGCTCAATGTTCTGTTCTTATTAGCGTTCCAAAACACACACAATATATGTTATATACTTACACACGGTTTGCAAAACCAATCCTTGGGTTTGGAATTTGAGAGGTAATAACAATCCGGACATAAGAGAAGCTCTTCAATCTGAAATTATAACAAACTTATACTGAAAGGCAGCGACTCATTCTACACAAGCTGGGTGTTAAACAGTCTTAAAGTCTCAAATCAATCTACCACACACGTACAAATCTCACATCTTGTCAACAATACGTGTTCGCAACAGACTTGTAGCAAGCTTGTCAAAAAGTTACAACGATGTTGTCATTTCATCAAGTTGCTACAAGGTTGTCACTCACAACTTGTTAACAAGTTGTTGAATGGCAGGACGATAACAAGTTGTTGGAACAACTTGTAACAAGTCTGTTCAATCAACAACCTTGTAGCAAGTTGTCAACAAGTTATAACAATGTTAATTGTCAGTTTATTAAGTTGCTACAAGATTGTCACTCACGACTTGTTAAAGGTGATGTAAAGTCCCGATGTAAACAAACCGGCAACGTCCGTTTGTTTACATTTTAAACACGCTATATTTAAAAAATTATGATGTGTTCTGGTTCGCTATGCTTTAAATAAATACAGATTCGAGTTTCTGATTTAGAAGATGTCGAATTTTAGTCGAAACAACGCGAAATTTGGGCATTGTTTACATCGCGGGACCCCCCATAGCACATGCGCAGAACGGACTTTACATGGTCTTGAACAATACACTATACAAAATAAATTGGGGGGTTAATTAGTACCACTTCAATAGAGCGTCTTGTTTGAGAAAATGAACGACTCCCTACATAAGATAACCCTTGTTGTGCTAACCTCTTGTTTGGCATCTTCGACCAACTCTTCAGCCATCACCGTAAATTCATCATCATCTGAAAGAGACAGGTTGACATGAGGCCGCTCCAAGCTCCTGTGTACACGAGCTCTACGCTTTTCACTAATTCGTGTTTACAGCATTAAATGGCTTCCCTACAACTCATTTTTTTTCTAACGAGCCCAAAATCATATTTTGCCAAGCGAATTTTCGAATAAAAACCAGCTGACAATTGAATATTGTTCTAAAACTAAAATACTAAATATTCAAATCGAAAATGACTTCGAAAAGCGGTGTTTCACACAGTCACAGATACGACAAGTTCCTTACTCAGTCCTCCCTAGGAGAGCTAGCCCTCCCTGTTGCATTCATAGGGGAAATTTCCAGCCCCACTAGGCGAGAACTCGGGTAAACATTAGCGAGATGTCGCCTACGAGGACTGGCGCTCTCATATAAAGGAAAACAATTTTTAATACGGATTTGAAAAAACACGCGGGATCTCGCCTAGGAGGGCCAGCCCTTCGTGTAGGGCTCATATAAACAGGGGCTAACTAATAAAGACTGAAATACTAGCGTTAATATCTTGCTTTCCTCGACTAAACAGACCAGGAAGTTGTAACAAATCTGCAAAAGACTTGTACCAATGCCGTTTCAACAACTTGTTATCAGGATGTGTTCGCACTGCTTGTTCCCAGCTTGTCGACAAGTTGTCAACGGCTTGTTGACAACTTGCTACAACAAGGTTGTTGACTCAACAGACTTGTTACAAGTTGTTCCAACAACTTGTTATCGCCCTGCAATTCAACAACTTGTTAACAAGTTGCGAGTGACAACCTTGTAGCAACTTGATAAAATGACAACATTGTTACAACTTGTTGACAAGCTTGCTACAAGTCTGTTGCGAACACGTCTTGTTGACAAGATGTGAGATTTTTACATGTGAAATGAATACTTGACTTAATTCTCTAGCGGATATACGCAGTTTATAAGAGCCCTCTCTAAAACCCCGGCCACTTCGTTCAAATAAACACATAAAAAAACCCCGACAAACCTCCAAAATATATAATGGCATTGTGTAGAAGGTATTTCAGTTCTTCAAGAAACTGTCCTGGCGAAACATATTTCTCTTCGGTAATGTCCTAGAAGAAGTGAATGAGAAACTTCGTATTAATAAAACACATGCGGCATTTATGTGTATGTTCTTTGATGTTGGCTCTCGCTAGCCGGAACCATGCCCGATATTTTTCGGCAGCTTTGGCTTTACAGGAATTTTTTTGGCACCACATTTTGCGCACGAATTTTTTTCCCATTCACATGATTTAGCTCTAATTGTAAAGGTGTCATTTGGGACATGAGCAAATAATTCATGCGTGGCAGGAATAACAGGACCTTTTTTAAGAATTCGTCAGTGTGGGGGCCATTAACGAAAAGGGACCTAACAAGGAGGCGGTAAGGTGGAGGTGTGTGTGAGGATGTGGGAGGGGGTCTGGGGGTCCCCCAGAAAATTTTGGTATTCTTGAGCCTCTGTGGATTGATTTCCTGCATTTTCAGTGACAGTTTTTTATATATCCAATCTAGTCAGTCTTGCGCAATTTTTTTTTGTTTCCCCCCACACTTTTCTAATGGTCCGCCCCTTAAAGAGCTTCTATAAATTTCTAGTTATTGATGGGAAAGGAGAAATATTGTCTAGATAAGAATTTATCATCAGTGGCCTCTCTTTCTGCCGGTGACTAACTAATGCAAGGTCACACCAATATGGCCGCCATAAGCCTCATTATGTGGTCAAACGAATACCCGGCTCCGCTGTCACGCTTAGCGGACCACATAACAGCTCTGATAAACATTTACGGGGTAAATTTACGTCGGACAAAGTTAAAGTTTGGTCGAACATCAATACAGTTGGGTCGGACAAACGGTAAACCTCAATTTTCCTTCGGTCGGACAGAATGTCCGGTGCGTTTCTTTCTTGGTCGGACAATTTCACGAATGGGTCGGACAATGTCCGTGACCGACCGATATTTTAAGGCCTGCTCTTGGATTCTGTTGAAGTGCTACCAGTACTGCATTGATGTTGTTTTCCGATCTACCCGTCCGTCGTCCTCCAGAATGCCCAGCATTCCGGTTTAGGCTCGTCCCGTGTGTCGAGTATACTTCGCGAAATTTCTTAAAACAGTTCTGGCCGGCGGTCAGGAAACGTTTCTTGAAATCGCTCGACAACCTCCTGTGGACATCTTGCCCGCGGTGGTACTTCAATACCATGACTACACGTTGCTCAACTGTGAACTGTACACCGACCATGTTGGTATAAACATAAATACCTGGGAATTTAGCCATGATATAACGAATTTTAGACACGAAGAATTTATTCGAACGCATTTCATTCCAATGCGGTCCTTTGGGATTTCGCTATTTTTAGAAGACATCTTCAAATGTTAATAATTCAGTTGTGTGTAACAGAATGTTGCTGAAATTTTCACAAAAGCTGGGCAACATTCTAAAATATTTGTGTAATATATCATTGCGGCTTCATCTCAATCAAAAATGGTTCTATTTTCGTCCGGGTGACATTTGTTTTGGGGACACACTGTATATAGGAACACAAGCAGCACAAAGTCTTACAGAGCGAGTCCAAGGGATGGGCTTGATGACATTTAACACATACAGTCTTGTAGGTTTGAGGCAATTCGGGGTCATAAACAATTTGAAGTTAATCTTGCGTAGTATTCAAATATAGGCACCGTTTGAAAGAAGACAATAAAGTTAATTTCCTTATAGATGTTGGTAGAGTGTTCCGCATGTTCTCACATAAATTTATTTTATATATTCTGGCATCAAAATTCAATAGGCTCATTGAATTCAATAGGATGTTCTATCCAGTCCTGTAGTTTTCAGATCAGCGATGTCAATATACTACGATGTATTTATTACACAGTGTACTTACCGTCTCTATACAACTCAAATCTGTCGGGTGGTTTATGTACAAATCGTAGTCAGGGCAGTGCTCTGTGGACACATGTTTGGTCAACTCACTGAACTAAAAATCGGAAATGAATTGCATTAAACTACATTGAAAGAACCTAAATTCAGGGTAGACTTGCTCCAAGTCTGTCTCTTTTGGAGACTTATTAAGGGCGCGCAAAAATGCGTGCGAGAGGCGAGAAAATTGGGAGAGGAGAGCTTCCCTTGCAGTGCGCCAAATTCACCGGCCTGCTCATATGATCCCGCTTACCGAGACGTCTCGCCTACCTAGGATCTCGCCTCCTAGTAATTTTACTATAAAAATTTACATCGCGTTCATGTGAGAAAGGGCGAGATCACGCCTGTGTGAGTGGAGACGATAGGTAGGCGGAATGAAAAATATTCCACATGAACACGCCAGCCCGCCTACCGGGATGAAATCAAGAAACCAAATTTAGGATTTTGCCGCTGAATTTGCCGATTTTTACGTAGGTTTTATGTTTTAAAAACAAGCATCAAATATGTTGCTAAACCGATACAACGCGTCATTTGGCTACGCAATCAACACTACATGTACTGGATTTTTATCACACTAATATCGCTTTCTACAACGAAAATCAAATAGATTAGGTGAAATGAAATAGATTGTGAGTCATTAACTTCATTTCACAAAACAATGCAAATCAGAGTACACATGCCCAAAAGGATTCTATTTTGATTTAAAGTTGAAGGTTGTTTGTTGATGAAATTACGAGTTATAAATATGTACAACTTTGAAACCTTACCGGGAACGGCTGCGAAAAATGCAACTCTAACTGAGGCCGGCCTCCACTTGCACGTAAGTACGCACAATTGCACGCACGTATGTGTTTATACTTTCGTGAAATTTGATTGGTTAAAAACTTGACGGCCGCATAGAAAGTAGAATACAGTTCTACTGTCATACGTACAAAAAGTTAGCCGCGACGGTCAAGATTAGCGATCATTTTCGAGTCACAGAGCACTTGCACGTACGGCCAGCGCGGCCGATTTTGCGCATGCTCTGTGACTCGAAAATGATCGCTAATCTTGACCGTCGCGGCTAACTTTTTGTACGTATGACAGTAGAACTGTATTCTACTTTCTGTGCGGCCGTCAAGTTTTTAACCAATCAAATTTCACGAAAGTATAAACACATACGTGCGTGCAATTGTGCGTACGTACGTGCAAGTGGAGCCCGGCCTTAAGGTACTCGGGCGGGAATCGAACCTGCGTCCCTGCGATTCCGACGCAGTGCTCTGACCACTGAGCTACAGAGTTCAGTTGCCAAGCGTTAACCACAAGTTACAGGGGCGCAGATTCGACTCCTGCCGGAGGACTGTAGCAGTTGCATTTTTCGCAGCCGTCCCCGGTAAGGTTTCAAAGTTGTGTATATTTATCACTCGTAATCCCATCAACAAACAACCTTCAACTTTAGGTCCCTTTGAGTGAAAATCCAAAAAAATTACTTCTATTTTGATAACCAAGTAACACAAATATTTCGTATCAAATGTCGAAATGAGAATATTTCTGTAATACGTCAGCATAAACGTACTTAAATACACTACCTTTTCCTTCAATCTTTTCATTGTAAATTCCAACATTTTGGCAATTCTCTCTTTTGGCAAAGAACTCATTGAATTTTGTTCCTCTGCGGCCTATAAGGTGGCGAGTAATGCGGTAAGTGGATAATAAATATCAATATTTTTTCTCGGCACCTCAGTAGTATGGAGCGGGGCTTAATGGACCCAGTTTTATGCGTAAAATTTAACGAGTTATCCCTGCATAATTCATGAGTTAATTATGTTAATGATCTGAATTAATTAATTCATTTCCGAGGATAATCCGAACAAATCCGAGTATGAGTTATGCATATTAATGAGCATTTATAATTAGATTCATTCCGACGACGTTAAAACAACGAGAGGTTTCCGACAGTTCGCCATTTTGTTCCAAGATGGCAGAACAGCTAATTCTGGATGTTTTTAAGGAAAATAATGTAGAATTAACGCAGGATACTTTACGGTTTTATATAAAACTGCTTTTAGAAAAGCATGAACATACATATAACTCCATGATATGTAGTATTGTAAGAGATAATGTGTTTGAAAATTTATGTCAAACATATGAAGAGACTAAGCCTTTAAATTCTGGTAGAATTATGGCTTACTTGGCTTTAGTTTACAAAGTGAGCGATTTTTGTGACACTGAAACAGTGCGAGAAGCCGTTCGAATATGTGTAGACGATTTAAAACAATTTGATTTAGCGAGCTATGAAATTAAACTGTCTTGGTTTCCACGCTTAATTTCATGGTTAGTGTTACAGCTTAACCGCGTGTAATTTGAATATGACTAATTGGAATTGAATAGCGAAAGTCATTAAGAAGTCATTAACTGTTGTACAGTGGTGAACACAGTGTACTTAAACGACATTGCCCAAACCATTAATTTTCCTCATTGACTTTAAATTGCTTAAGCAGGACAGAAAGACTGAACACATTGTACTTTAACGACAGTGCCCAAGCTTGATTTTGCTGAGCTTGTACAAAAAGGTTTTTAACGACTGGACTAGCCTGATCTTGTAGTTCTCACACGGCAAAGTAGGGAGCACACATAGATAGCACAAATTGAAAACTTTCGCTTTGGAGCAACGACGTAAAAATCGTCGAAGTTGTACTTTAAAAAAATGTTGCAAGATGATATTTACATTGTTGACGAAAGTCGATTATGTCGGAACCCTCAAATTGTTGGAAGCAATTTACGCTGATACAGTTGCAAATGAAATTACGCAGTTGTGCCAGGAAAACGAATGTAATATAGACGAAGGATGGCAGACGTACGGTATAGAAGCTATAGAACGTGTTAATAGCAAGCATTTGGTTTGGGACTCGTTTGTCGAGGCTGCAAGAATACTGAAAATCAATTGCCACGAAAACGTCCTTGAGCGTTTAAGAGAATTAAAAAAGGTACCAGAACACATGTTCGTTTACGACTTGGAAGAATCGTATCACTGTAGAAAGAGCCACCAATTACAATGCATCCTAAATTATTTATCTTTTTGGAGGGAGAAGTGAACAAGTCAAGGATATCGAATGCTCCAATCCGTACGTGGTCAGGCAATATTTCTAGTAAAAAGTAGTTGACGTGTTATTATAATGATAAAGAGGTTAAGGCGATAAACTTTTAATTCCACCTTTGGGATAACTTTACTTTACATTAAAAGTTATACGTAAAGCACACTGTAACTAAACATTCAGTTATATTAACCGTGTGCATGCGCAATTGAAAATAGAGAAAATATACGTCTTGTCGGTACAATTTTATTAAAATATTATTACACTCCGCATAGAGTATATTATATCTGTTTATATAATGTAGTTGAGGAAGTCTAGTCTGAATCAGTATTTTCGCCCTCTTCAATATAAGCATTGTCTTTTAAAAGACGTTTCAGAAGAAACTTTCTTTATCAACGGCTGCTTCCAAAGCCTCATCATGATCAAAGTCGTCACTGTTTATAAACACATCTCTCGTGTTCATTACTTTTTATGTACATGATTCCTCCTAAGCTGTCTCATCCACAATAGACGTTCCAGATAAACACTTTCGAGCTCTTTTGTAGTTTAGGTAATATCAACGCGTACGCTTGCTTGTTGGAAGTTTCGTCATCAAGACCGTTTTCGATAAGATTCTGTTTTATTTCTTCGTACTCGCTGGCAAATCTTTGTTTTGCTTCCTCTATTAATGGTTTCCAAGGATCACTTTCATCTTCCAATTCAGATCCTGATTCATTTCCATCTACCTCAGAATCTTGTACATTATCACTATTTGACGCTTCGTCATCTGACTCCATGGGTACGGAATTGTGATCTGTATCCGACTCTTCCTCTCGGAATGGGCAGTATTCGTTTTCGTGTCTGCGCAAATTAAAGCGACGATTAAAAGATTTACCACAAAACTTGCAGCTCATCACTCTAGCACTGTTAGTAGCAAATGAGGGATTTTAAGAAAATTATTACCTCATGAGCACTTGCTCTGTTGTATAGCTCATGAATGAGCGTTGGCGTAGACAAGCTCACGACGACCACTCATAATTACTCATACCCCGTGAGCACTCTGAAATGCTCATTTTCGTTGAGCAGAGATAAAAGATGGCCCGAGCAAGACGAAAACATGACAGATGTCCCGTAACTCATTCAGACTGGCTACCAGACCTGTAAGAATTTTCATGCCCTATCTACTTTGTCAACAACTCTCCAAACGACTGCTGGCTGCTGGAAGCCGAGTTGAAAAGTACGAAGATATAGTATTTTCAACACTTTTGTGGACAAGCTCACGACGACCACTCATGATTACTCATGCCTCACGAGCACTCTGAAATGCTCATTTTCGTTGAGCACACATAATAGATGGCCCGAGCAAGACGAAAACATGACAGATGTCCCGTAACTCATTCAGACTGGCTACCAGACCTGTAAGAATTTTCATGCCCTATCTACTTTGCCAACAACTCTCCAAACGACTGCTGGCTGCTGGAAGCCGAGTTGAAAAGTACGAAGATATAGTATTTTCAACACTTTTGTGGACAAGCTCACGACGACCACTCATGATTACTCATGCCTCATGCATGAGTATAGTTGGTCTGTATAGCTCATGAATGAGCATTGACGTAGACAAGCTCACGACAACCACTCATAATTACTCATACCCCATGAGCTGACTTTGAGTGACTTGGTCCTTATGTCTGTTCAACACCCCACTTAGCCGCATACTAGATTAGACAGAAAGGATATTCATGTCTGCACGGATAGTATTGGCTCAAAAACCAAGCGGTCTTTTTAGAAGACACCAAATAGATTAACCTGAAACTAGGCCGGTTCTCAACTCTTGGCGTAAAATGATTTTCGCTTTGCGGTATTGCTTTGTATTGCCAATCAACCCTGTTGACTTTACATTAACTGCTTTTTGGCTCGCTCGGAAGGGGTCGATTGAGCACGGCTGAACTACGCTCACGATATGTTATTGAACTTATTCATACAGAACTCATAAAAATACTGGGCTTACAATGTTCATTTACATTGAGCATATATGAGTAGTGGCCCAAGCTGAACGAAAATAATGTATAGAAGAATAATATAGAAGTTATTGGTGAGAGATGTATGCAACATTACAAGTATTAAATAGAACATTACTTATATCCGCAAGTTAATTTCGCTATAGTCGCATCTTGAGAGATTGTATTTTCGTATAATTAAGTCAATTAATGGATCATGTTTTCGTCTTGCTCGGGCCATCTTTTATCTCTGCTCAACGAAAATGAGCATTTCAGAGTGCTCATGGGGTATGAGTAATTATGAGTGGTCGTCGTGAGCTTGTCTACGCCAACGCTCATTCATGAGCTATACAACAGAGCAAGTGCTCATGAGGTAATAATTTTCTTAAAATCCCTCATTTGCTACTAACAGTGCTAGAGTGATGAGCTGCAAGTTTTGTGGTAAATCTTTTAATCGTCGCTTTAATTTGCGCAGACACGAAAACGAATACTGCCCATTCCGAGAGGAAGAGTCGGATACAGATCACAATTCCGTACCCATGGAGTCAGATGACGAAGCGTCAAATAGTGATAATGTACAAGATTCTGAGGTAGATGGAAATGAATCAGGATCTGAATTGGAAGATGAAAGTGATCCTTGGAAACCATTAATAGAGGAAGCAAAACAAAGATTTGCCAGCGAGTACGAAGAAATAAAACAGAATCTTATCGAAAACGGTCTTGATGACGAAACTTCCAACAAGCAAGCGTACGCGTTGATATTACCTAAACTACAAAAAGAGCTCGAAAGTGTTTATCTGGAACGTCTATTGTGGATGAGACAGCTTAGGAGGAATCATGTACATAAAAAAGTAATGAACACGAGAGATGTGTTTATAAACAGTGACGACTTTGATCATGATGAGGCTTTGGAAGCAGCCGTTGATAAAAGAAAGTTTCTTCTGAAACGTCTTTTAAAAGACAATGCTTATATTGAAGAGGGCGAAAATACTGATTCAGACTAGACTTCCTCAACTACATTATATAAACAGATATAATATACTCTATGCGGAGTGTAATAATATTTTAATAAAATTGTACCGACAAGACGTATATTTTCTCTATTTTCAATTGCGCATGCACACGGTTAATATAACTGAATGTTTAGTTACAGTGTGCTTTACGTATAACTTTTAATGTAAAGTAAAGTTATCCCAAAGGTGGAATTAAAAGTTTATCGCCTTAACCTCTTTATCATTATAATAACACGTCAACTACTTTTTACTAGAAATATTGCCTGACCACGTACGGATTGGAGCATTCGATATCCTTGACTTGTTCACTTCTCCCTCCAAAAAGATAAATAATTTAGGATGCATTGTAATTGGTGGCTCTTTCTACAGTGATACGATTCTTCCAAGTCGTAAACGAACATGTGTTCTGGTACCTTTTTTAATTCTCTTAAACGCTCAAGGACGTTTTCGTGGCAATTGATTTTCAGTATTCTTGCAGCCTCGACAAACGAGTCCCAAACCAAATGCTTGCTATTAACACGTTCTATAGCTTCTATACCGTACGTCTGCCATCCTTCGTCTATATTACATTCGTTTTCCTGGCACAACTGCGTAATTTCATTTGCAACTGTATCAGCGTAAATTGCTTCCAACAATTTGAGGGGGTTCCGACATAATCGACTTTCGTCAACAATGTAAATATCATCTTGCAACATTTTTTTTTTTAAAGTACAACTTCGACGATTTTTACGTCGTTGCTCCAAAGCGAAAGTTTTCAATTTGTGCTATCTATGTGTGCTCCCTACTTTGCCGTGTAGAGAACTACAAGATCAGGCTAGTCCAGTCGTTAAAAACCTTTTTGTACAAGCTCAGCAAAATCAAGCTTGGGCACTGTCGTTAAAGTACAATGTGTTCAGTCTTTCTGTCCTGCTTAAGCAATTTAAAGTCAATGAGGAAAATTAATGGTTTGGGCAATGTCGTTAAAGTACAATGTGTTCACCCATGTACAACAGTTAATGACTTCTTAATGACTTTCGCTATTCAATTCCAATTAGTCATATTCAAATTACACGCGGTTAAGCTGTAACACTAACCATGAAATTAAGCGTGGAAACCAAGACAGTTTAATTTCATAGCTCGCTAAATCAAATTGTTTTAAATCGTCTACACATATTCGAACGGCTTCTCGCACTGTTTCAGTGTCACAAAAATCGCTCACTTTGTAAACTAAAGCCAAGTAAGCCATAATTCTACCAGAATTTAAAGGCTTAGTCTCTTCATATGTTTGACATAAATTTTCAAACACATTATCTCTTACAATACTACATATCATGGAGTTATATGTATGTTCATGCTTTTCTAAAAGCAGTTTTATATAAAACCGTAAAGTATCCTGCGTTAATTCTACATTATTTTCCTTAAAAACATCCAGAATTAGCTGTTCTGCCATCTTGGAACAAAATGGCGAACTGTCGGAAACCTCTCGTTGTTTTAACGTCGTCGGAATGAATCTAATTATAAATGCTCATTAATATGCATAACTCATACTCGGATTTGTTCGGATTATCCTCGGAAATGAATTAATTAATTCAGATCATTAACATAATTAACTCATGAATTATGCAGGGATAACTCGTTAAATTTTACGCATAAAACTGGGTCCATTAAGCCCCGCTCCATACTACTCACCTCGTTCGACATGGCTAATAGTAAAAGGTGTTTGTAGATGGAATATTCAAACGAACATTTATATACATTTTTAGACCTAGCCAGGAGCAGTTGCGAAAAAATGCAACTTTAGGCCCTCTGGCAGGAATCGAACCTGCGGCCATTTGATTTCGAGGGAGTAGTGACAGAAGTATCGAGTGCTGAATTTGCGAGACCTTTAGGGGGATAGGGGGGCGTGCTCCCCCAGGGAATTTTGAAATCTACAGTCTCTGAAAAGCTATTTTATGCACTTGGGGGGAAGGTTTAAAAGCAATGTCACAAGAATTCTTTCCAAATATTTAGTCAAACGAAAAGCTGCTGACCACCAAACCTACCGATCCGCAACGAATCAATATTTACTGCGAAGATTGAAGAAGAGAACAAAGTGCCTAATTTGATACCCAAAACATTTATACTTTTCAAAAACTCTGAATAGTAGTGGCAAAAAGTCAGACAATGCTAGATTTAAGTAAACAAAAGCCTAATAGACATAGCAGAGATCTTGTATAGTACATACAGTCATAATGTTTTCTGCAGTTCAACTTCTTTGTGGTTGTGAAAAACTATAATATGTTGAAGTAGTATGTGTATTCCACTAGAAATAACTGGATATGTGTGCTACGTGTGCGGTCCCTGTCTGAAGGTTGCAGATCTTGTCTGAGATCCCAGCAATTCGTCTTTTAATTTTAACATCTTGTAATGTTAACAAACAAAACATATCAATTACTGTAATCTCTCTAATAAGCTCCCCATTTTAGATGAAGAAACTTATTGATCCCCCTCTCTAATAACCCCCCTCTGTTAAGTGTTTTGATAAGATTTTTTGATTGTCTTCAATACACATTGTACACAAATGTAGCCTCAGTGCTTGAACAAAATTATCTTCTCACACACTGCTGGGAGCTGCTGCAGCCAACGCCGCAAAAGCTTGACTTTTAATAAAATATTACTAGCTATTACAGCTTTACACTAAATTACCCTAACATATGGTAACTCCCCTAACTATAATCTACAACGTTCGATATTCTGTTCATTGATACTGCCTGGTAGCTGATACTTTCCACACTTAGTATTAAATTAATAGGGTTGGGTGGGCGGGTGTCTAGTCAAGCTATGGCGAATGCAACAACAAAATGTGCCTTGAACATGCACCACCCGATCAAAAATCGGGCCCCCAGAAGTGCGTGAGAAAATATCAATAATACATATCATTTTATGGAAAAATAAATAAGCCCCCCCCTCTCCAATAACCCCTCCCCCCTCTTCAAAGGTGCCAGAAAAAATAAGCCCCCCCCCCAGGGGGATATTAGAGAGATTAAGGTATTTCCTCACCTTGCAGGATGGACATTTCCAGGATTCATCTTGCGAGATGTAATGAGCTTTGGCACATTTTCTGTGAAACACTCGCGGACAGAATTCACATAAAATAACCTCGCCAGCTTCTTGACAGTCAAAGCAGTACCAATCATGACCGCTATCTTCATCTGGTTGTCCCTAAGTGGATATCAAACACAAATGACTATTTATTATTGGATCTTGGCTGGCCTCGGTTAGCAGGACAGCCCCTAAACGAGGCGTGAATATGTTAAATTTCATAGGAGCATTTACTTTGCGTTTATTGGAAACCCAAGCTGGTCTGGTTGGCATTGAGGAGAGAACCAACCAACCTCAACTTACTTGAGTTTATCAAGCACAAGGAAGTTAATCAACCTAAGTAAATCCTTGCCTTCGACCTGCTGTATGGCTTAAAGGGAAATGGCAACAAAAAAATTTGTTTGTCCAATTTAAAAGAACGTTGAGAATAATTACTAAGACATCCTGTCATTCGCAATCTTGTTTTATAGTTCGTTCTAATTAAATGAAGTCACAACAGGGGTAGACGTTATATTTAATTTAACTGGTAAAAATAACCTAAATACCAGTGGAAAGCTTCTATATAGCTGGCGGTTCAATAAAAATAGACAAGTAGAAAAATAATAGAAGTAAGCATTGTAATGACACGAGAATTGTTCAATATATAAACACAATAGTTTACCCTGTTGTGACGTCACACAATTATCTGAAGATGGATATGCATATCCAAGATGGCGGAATGCACAATTATTTTTGATAATATGAAGTGGAATATTATTTATTCCAAGAACAATACAGAAAAAATCTGTATAGGTTTTGCAATATTTTGAACGTCTCTTCCAAATGGGACAAACTTAATTTTTAGTACTATTTCCCTTTAACTCAGAGGTAAGGGGCAGTGAGATTAAACCGCATTTCCGAAGGTCTTACATGAGACCATTGAATGTCCAATGATTTATCTGAGACTGTTATCCTTTAGACATACAAATGATGGTGCAGCCTAATAATTTTTGGTCTCATGCAAGGGAGATACCCATTGCAAAATTTTAGAAAAAGTGATTTTGGCTTGCCCACCTCAATTAAGTCAAAAATGAACCACAACATGCAATGTTATAATGGGGACCAGTGGAAGCCATGTTATATCTCGTGAGTTGCGTGATGAATTGAATTTACCCCTTGTGATTAACACACATTCACTGAAATAGCGTACACCATATCATCCATCAGTTAATAAACCCTTTGATATCAACAATTTTTTTGTTCAATTTCAATACATTTGACAAATCAACATTTCACACGACTTTATTACATGCATAAGCCATAGACGAAATAACAAGACTTGTAAAAGTATGTTTTTAATTGTGGTCAGAGTTAGTCTAATTTCTGGTTGCCCGTCGGGACAAAAGTCAAGATATTTCGGCTCCCAGACAGATATTTTAGCTGCCCTGGGACGTTGGGCAGGCAATTTTGTGAGCCCTACTACAGTAGCACTTGTACAAATGCTGTTTCAACAATTTGTTATCAGGATGTGTTCGCACTGCTTGTTTAACGGTTTGTTGACAACTTGCTACAAGGTTGTTGACTCAACAGACTTGTTACAAGTTGTTCCAACAACTTGTTATGGTCCTGCAATTCAACAACTTGTTAACAAGTTGCGAGTGACAACCTTGTAGCAACTTTATAATGAATAACAACATTGTTACAACTTGTGGACAAGCTTGCTACAAGCCTGTTGCGAACACATCTTGTAGACAAGATGTGAGATTTTTATGTGTGTAAATCTGAAGAATAACTTATCCACCTACATTGATTATGATAGCCTGGGGTCGGTTGTATCAACGCCGGATAGCACTATCCACCGGATAGCGAATCTTCCAACCTTCCTAAAATTGTCCGTTGATTTGTATAATCTAGATTAAACCTTCGCATTTATAAGTTAAAGTTTCTTTTTACTACTTGTGGGGTCCACATTCGTAGTTTTATAGCTTTTGGAGCATTTTTATAACAGTCGAAAAATTTGCTATCCGGTGGATAGTGCTATCCGGCCTTGATACAACCGCCCCCTGATTGATAATCCAGATAAACGGCAGGCTAACAAATATTAGTTCATATTGTGGTACATTTTAAAAGTTTAACAGAGACTCCTGACAATTGATGGGACCTTCATCAATACAGGGCCCTACTCGTAAGCTCATGTCTTATCAATATATACCCTTTCCTCAACCCAAACACTAGCCTAAAAAGTGAAAAATGTTGTTGGTGTCCGCTATAATCGCACTTTAGCCCCTATAATTGTGAAGGCTGGTGAGACCCACTCACGGGACCTGGGCAGGTTGGTGAATGCAGGCCACCGTAGCCGTGTACCCATTCGCTTTGGTTTGCCATGTCCCCACTGACGACTTCCCCAAGGATGTTGACACTGTGCAGTGTTCTGGTGAATTTCTTGTGAAAAATTCTTATATATAGTTCGAGGGAGTGTGTTATCGTAGGACAAAAACTTTAAAATATGCTGTCTTTAACCAATTAGCTTGCAATGCGCCCAGATGCGCCCAACTTTAGTATTTTACTCTGTCTAACGCCAGACAATTTTACTCGTCAGTGGTAAGGTACTGCCAGTTAATGAGTTAAAATGCCTTCAATCCTCACCTGTTTTGGATTCTATTATACCAAATATTCCAGAAATGTATACTATATTCAACGAACAGGCGCACATAAAAGCTTGAGAAGTGACGAGATCATCCTTGCCCAACTTTACCGGGGCCCTTTGAACAGCCCGGCCCTTGGTATTTTGCCCCCCCTACCCTCTTGCCAGGGTTGATAAATTGCGAGTGGTCACGCACCCCCAAGTGGCATTGTCTACCTTTGTTTATTAATATTTCAAATATTTTCCATGTCTGATCGACTTTATACAAACAAATTACATAAATTGTTTAACTTTATCGTGGAATACAACAAACAAATACCCATTAGGGATGTTATACTATCTACATAGGCGAATGGAGTCGAAAA
The DNA here is from genome assembly GCA_016169945.1 of Trachythela sp. YZ-2020. Taxonomy (NCBI): domain Eukaryota; kingdom Metazoa; phylum Cnidaria; class Anthozoa; order Malacalcyonacea; family Clavulariidae; genus Trachythela; species Trachythela sp. YZ-2020. The sequence goes on along the minus strand of JADLSH010000162.1, from coordinate 436,350 downwards.
ATACCGAACTAGCTAATATATTAAATATGCTTCAAAAAGCTCTATATAATATCTATATCATGCGATTCCGACGTCTAAATATGGCAGTAAACTCTGTAATTTACCGAACAACAGAACACTTCAGTTTAAAGACAAAAAGCACAAGCCAATCCAGAGAAACATGTTTACAATATAAGTCGTTGCACTTACAAGTCGAAGTACAATATATAGTAGAAATTACCTCCGTTTGCGAATTGCCATTGGCGTCCAATTCTTGAGAAGTGTTAATAATCCGATAGGACATTTGCTCGTTGCCTTTTTTGCAGCCTTTGTGTGAAATTGCGACGGTTTCTTTAAATAGGCCGTCCTCTACGGCAAGTCGTAATTGTTTTGTGATATCCGTTGGCTTCCATTCAAATTCGCGCAACACGAAACGCAAGATCCTCTCCTCGTTCGGACACTGCTTTTGGTAACAAATGCCTTTAATGGCTTCGTATATCGCACGTGAAAATTGCGAATCTGAATTTCTTCGCACACAGACACGAACCATGGTCAGAAATAACTGCTTTTGAGAGGCCGGACGCTTACAAGGGAAATGCAAAAACCACAAGAAACAAACACTTCTATAAGCCCGTCAAAAATCAAATAAAGCAGCGAGCCTTTCGTGTGTCGAAGGTCACTGTCTTTCGTTTTTCCCGGATACGCTTGGCTTCCGTTTTAACACGAATTTGTAAATTGCTACACGCTCGCTACACGAATCTTGGATCACAAAAGCCGAACTTTAAGTTGTTTTGCCTGTTTATAAACTTCCACGGAGGCTGTTATTGCTAAACGTTCATCAATAAAGTATTATAATACGTTGATAAACCGTTGATAGGCCATTGAACGTTGGCCAAATAGCTGAACGATAATATGCCTGGTAACATTGTATGAAGGGTGTTATTTCCGCTTCGAGCTTCGATATAAACAGTTTATAAACAAAGTTTATTTGTATGAGAAATTTGCATTAAAATACCTGTCTGTACTCCCTGTCAGGGAAGAGCTGAAGCAACTATATTGCCACTTCAAATGACAGCCTAAGATGGGAGGAATGCATTGCCGTGAATTATAAAACAAATTCGACGTTTCTACTATATTCAAACACTTTTCAAGTTGTTCAGAGACAAACACGATAGCCTATAAGTCGAATACCGAATCAGCAATCACCCCCCATGTTTCACAAACATTCGGTTTTTTACGAAAAGGCACATGAATTGGGCATTTTAGAATCTCTCTCTCCAATAAACCAATCAACTGTATGATAAGTATGAAAGTTGACAATAAATATATTTGTTTTTCAGGTTGCATTATAGAATTTGCTAACAATTAGAGTTCTTGTGAGGGGTTCTAATTCTACCAGAATCCAGATCAAAGCGCCGTTGTTTCATTTTACTCACGGCCAAAAGCCTAAAATATTGTCACTTTGTATTCATGCTATTTCAACCAGAAACCCTGATAGACTTTTAGAAGTGCCTTGGCTAAGTTTAAGTCCTGAACAAACAAAATGACACGTGCCAGGCATAATTGCTGCACTCGTTTATGGCATACAAAGCAGTTGTCATCTAGTTTTGACAACTGGTTTCGATTTGCAACAGACGTGCATTCTTATAATACAACGTATGCACAAAATCAAAACGTTCATAAACCAGGCCCGTAGCTGGGGGGGGGGCACGGCCCCCCCTGGCGAATATTTGTGCCCCCCTTGTGCCCCCCCCTGGCGCAATTGTGGAACCCCCCAAAAAAATAAAAAAGTAAGTTTCGGTGTGTTAAATGTGATTTTTCGGCCAAAAATACTGGTTTATAAGGTAAATATGCAGATTTTGTACTTAAAAAGAGATGGTTAAGGTAATAGTTTCCGGAAAAAATTTTTTAACCCCCCCCGTCGACAAAAAAAATAGAAGAATTATGAACGAAAAGCAAAAGTGTGCCCCCCTAAGAATTCAGGGCCAGCTACGGGCCTGTCATAAACCACTTGTAAAAACAGACATCGGTAAAAAAACTTCGTTTGCTGTATGTATTGTAGTACTTGGCAATCTTCTATTATCGTTGAAATCCCTACATGTTTTCTTCTTCTCGAAAAAAGTTAAAGAATATATACTATTTGAACAATATGAAATATCAACTTGTAATAAGTTGGTGGCTGACACGATAACCTTATGGTTAACTTAGCCACCAACCAATTTTTTATTTTATGAATAATATTTATTAATTGCTCATCATATATATATTATACTTTTGTAAATATCTAAAACTAAGGAGTGTGAAAAATAAAGGTTTTTGTCGTCGTCGTTGTTGGGACAAAACTTCACAAAAGCTGATCTCAATGCATGTTATTAGAAATGCTTTATACGAATGTGACGAAAGTGTGAACATTTTTAATTAACATGCATTGAAATCAGCTTTTGTCGCAAGTTGTTGCCCGTCTTATTATGCCTTTACTTTTTTGATCAATTCTTCTCAGTGATATTATTCGTATACGAAGAGCGTACAATGGCAATGAGTTCCTTTACCAAACACCCGGGTTTTCTCCGACAGTTTACAACTGTTTAGAACTGATAGATCTAGCCAGTATAAATATAGATTATATAGTTAGTTTAGTTTAGGTTTCTTCCTGTAGTAACACTGGATCAATAAGAGATGGACCTCTAGAGAGAACAGTTTAGAACAGATGAGCTACCAGTATAAATAATTTAAAGTTAGTTTAGTTTAGGTTTCCTCCTGTAGTAACACTGGATCAATAAGAGATGACCCTTACTGGACCTCTAGGGAGAACAGTTTAGAACTGATAGAGCTATCCAGTATAAATATAGTTAGTTTAGTTTAGGTTTCCTCCTGTAGTAACACTGGATCAATAAGAGATGATCCTTACTGGACCTCTAGGGAGAACAGTTTAGAACTGATAGAGCTATCCAGTATAAATAAAGTTAGTTTAGTTAAGGTTTCCTCCTGTAGTAACACTGGATCAATAAGAGATGAGTCTTACTGGAACTCTAGGGAGAAAAGTTTAGAACTGATAGAGCTATCCAGCATAAATAAAGTTAGTTTAGTTAAGTTTCCTCCTGTAGTAACACTGGATCAACAAGAGATGACCCTTACTAGACCTCTAGGAAGAACAGTTCAGAACTGATAGAGCTATCCAGTATAAATATAATATATTTAGTTTAGTTTCCTCTTGCAGTAACACTGAACGTGAGATTTGACCGAGAGATCTCCCAATTTACCGCCTATCAAGCGCTCCACACTACGTAAAAACAACTTCAAACTGCATTTCTAAAATCCTTCTTTAAATTTCTTTTGTTGTCAAATTGTTGCCATTTCAATTGCCAAAACGCATGACGTAAAACTATTGTGTCAATGAATATATTACGCGATCGGTTAAAAACATCTCAAAATATTTAATAGAATAAAAACCTCTATATTCCAATATAAGGTAGGTCAATATTTATATATAAGTACATTCATATTTCCTAAATACGACTATAATATTGGTACATTACGTCACACATACCAAAATGTTCATAAATGACACGATTTCTTGGAGGTAGGGGGTACCCCGATCGAACAGGCGCCATTAGCCCCTGTTTTTATGAGCTCTACATAAAGGGCTGGCGGAAAAAGGAGAAGGGCAGGGGGGCTTTGGGCTACGGAGTCTACACCGCCAGAACTAGAAGTGGGGAGGACTAAGCCCCTCTCCCCCGAATAACGATAAAAGTGGGATAACTTAACACGAAGGAGTGAGATTTTTCGCTGTCTGAAATGCAAAACGAACAAAATGACCTGGTTTCTGCAATGGTGCATTTGCTATACATAAATGAACCAATGGCGACCATATTGGTGTGACCACTACAAATCTACTTTGGTGTTGGGGACATGTTTAAAGAGGTTCTAACAGTTTCTAGTTAATGGTGTGAAAAGACAAATACATTGTCTAGATAAGAATTTATCATCAGTGGCCTCTCTTTCTTCCTAAATTTGCCGATGAATAACTAACGAGGTCACACCAATATGGCCGCCATAAGCCTCATTATGTGGCGTTTAAAACGTTCTAAAATTCATATAAGAGAAGTTGGAAGCTATATTTCCCAAATTTCATAGGAACGTATGAGATATTTGCTTCATAGTATAACTAATTTAAACAGCTAACGAATTGACTAGTCAAGAATTTGACAGACTTAAAGATCTGATCTCATTAACAATATTCTGGCTTCAAAATTGACTCATTGAATTCAAAAGAATGCTCTATCCAGTTCTAGTTTTCAGATCAGTGAGTACAGACAACAAATTTCAAACCCCCCACCCTAGAGTTTGTCTTTCACCACCCTAGAGTTTGGCTCCCCCCACCACCCTAGAGTTTGTCCACCCCCTACCAAACCCGACCCTAGAGTTTGGCTCCCCCACCACCCCAGAGTTAGTCTCCCCCACCCTACAGTTTGGCTCCCCCACCACCCCAGAGTTTGCCCCCTACCAAACCCGACCCTAGAGTTTGGCTCCCCACCACCCTAGAGTTTGTCCCCCCCCCTACCAAACCAATCTTTCGCCGCCACTGGAGTGATTCAATTTGATTGCACACGCTGTTAACATGCATGCACTTTTGAAGCCTGCCACGATCTGCTTCCAATTACAATTTAGATTTGACTATTCCATGCGTATTCTCATAGAAGACATATTATACCTGACTTGTATTTAAATTCGCGCGGTATATTAGAATAAGCCAGTTCGCAATAAAATTACAGTTGAATCATAACATGTAGCTGAGACTGGAAGAATTAAAATACGCATATCAAAGTATTCAACCGTTCAATCATCATTTGAATATGCAAAATTGCTCGAAGAACAATGACTTTCCTCACGGTTAACTCGCTTTAAGTTAGACAATTTATTCCCTTAAGTGCACCTTTCTATATTTTGCTTACACAGAAGACAGTTCTATTATGGCTATATGTGAAACATAAATGAATGATTGAACAGTTGAATACTTCGATATGCATATTTTAAATCTTCCAGTCTTCGCTACATGTTATGATTCAGCTGCAATTTTATCCCAACGCAGAACGCGTCATTTGGAAGCGCGGTCGAAACTACGAATTGGCTTATTCGCGCAGACCATGGCATATAGGTACACGCAATAAAAGCTGCGCGAAAAATAATCTGCACGCGAAAAGTTTTGCCACCGTAACACAAAATACTGAAAGTTTGACAGGGAGATTAGAAATGATTCAATGTTAGAATTTAGAAACTAGATTCGTTGTTACAGTTACACGCGTAAAATCTCACATCTTGTCAACAAGATGTGTTCGCAACAGACTTGTAGCAAGCTTGTGAACAAGTTGTAACAATGCTGTCGTTTTATCAAGTTTCTACAAGGTTGTCACTCACAACTTGTTAACAAGTTGTTGAATTGCAGGACGATAACAAGTTGTTGTAACAAGTCTGTGGAGTCAACAACCTTGTAGCAAGTTGTCAACGTAACAAGCTGTAACAATGTTGTAATTTTATCAAGTTGCTACAAGGTTGTCACTCACAATTTGTTAACAAGTTGTTGAATTGCAGGACGATAACAAGTTGTTGTAACAAGTCTGTTGAGTCAACAACCTTGTAGCAAGCTTAGCTTGTCCATAAGTTGTAACAATTTTGTCATTCTATCTAGTTGCTACAAGATTGTCACTCACAACTTGTTAAAAAGTTGTTGAATTGCAGGGGCCGGTTGTATAAAAAAGTAGTTAAAGTTAACTATAGTTAGTGCGAAAGTAAACCAATCAGAATCGCGAATTTTAGAGTTAACTACTATTTAACTACAGAGTAGTAGTTAAAATGTAGTTAAGACTTTTATACAACCGGCCCCAGGAAAATAACAAACTTGTTGGAACAACTTGTAACAAGTCTGTTGAGTCAATAACCTTGTAGCAACTTGTCAACAAGCTGGGAACAAGTAGTGCGAACACATCCTGATAACAAGTTGTTGAAACAGCATTGGTACAAGTCTGCTGCAGGTTTGTTACAACTTGTGCGTTTTTTACGCCTTGTGTACATAAAGAAACTGTCCTCATTGCTTATTTTTCTCTTGAAATTTTTCCGTTTAGGTGACTTACAAGTATCCGAATGTCATTTTAACACGGCAAATACATCACTTCTACGTTTTGTTCCTTTTCAAAGTGCCTGTGCGAAAAACTCCGCGAAAATATCGTATTTAGGGTGAATGTTAATACAAAGCAAATTTAAATACAAGGTATTGACTGGAAAGCAGTCTTTAATAGATGTGACTATACCTATATAGTGTAAATTGGTCTATATTGGCTGTCTCCAAGCAATGCCATACAATATAACATCCTAAAGTTCTTTGGAGCACAATATATCGCATTGGTGTACTTTGTCCAAAATTACCAGGAGCCGGTTGTATAAAACTCTCAACCACATTACACTTTTAGTTACTCGTTTTGTAGTTAAATGACAATTATATATCCAGATATCTTACACGCTCAGTTTTACACCGCCCGCAATTTTACTTTACACCTTTTACTACCCCTATATATAGTTCCTCTGTACACCCTACATCACTCGTATTTCCCCCTGATAGCCCATATTACCCCTAAATACCTCTAAACGAACACGGGGGCTTTGCTTTCGTCACTCTCGGTCTCGTCCCAGGAACTATAGTTCGACACGGAAGAACGGGCTTGATCTTGCGTGAAAAAGCGCCTAAACGTGAACTCGTAGAACGCATGAGATGGATGCTTGGACTTGATACCATCCTCCGAAATTTCAGTCATGCTTTCACCTTCGCTGTCCTGCGGCCGTTCTGGCCCGACAGGGTCAAAGTTTGACGTGTCTTCGGGATGGCGAATTTGCGGAACATAATACGCATTCGTTCTACGAATCATCAGCCAATCGATTCCGTTAAAGAAAGGATGGTTCTTTATGTCGTCCACACCGCCATTGCCCAAGCGTTGGTTCGCACTCGTACATAGCTGAAGGATGAGATCTTCTGCCTCGGACGTTAGCTCTGCTTGCCTGGGAATATTTAGAGTGGTTTCCCAGTTGATAACCTGTTGGTAATAATTAATATAGATTAAAGTAAGGTAAGGTAAGGTAAGGCACGGCACGGCACGGCACGGCAAAGTAAAGCAAAGATAAGTAAAGTAAAGTAAAGTAAAGTAAAGTAAAGTAAAGTAAAGTAAAGTAACGCAACGCAACGCAACACGACGCAACGCAACACGACGCAACGCAACACGCAACGCAATACAACGCAACACGCAACGCAACGCGCAACGCAACGCAACACGCAACGCAACGCAACGCAACGCAACGCAACGCAACGTAACGCAACGCAAAGCAACGCAACGCAAGGTAAAATTAAAGCAAAGCAAAGTAAAGCAACGCAAAGCAAAGCAGAGTGATGAAAACGTCTTCTGGGGGTTAAAACACTTAACGACTTGATGTACATCAAAACTCGTGTAATTAAAATTAACACTTAATGCCTGCTCTTCTCCACTAAATCACTAATTGACCATAGTCAAGTTGACTTCGTACTCAGGTCAGTCTATGCCTATGTCTCTAAAAGTAAGCTGACGTGGTTACGTTCACGTGTGTCTTCGCTACCTGAGAAAGATTAAAAGGATGGTGGAATTAAGTCTAGCGTAATGTTGTTAATAACAACTTTGTGTCCTACCTTCATTTGTGTTTCGGCAGCATTAGGAGAATAAAATGGCGGCCTCCCTACCAACATTTCGTACAATATCACACCGACTGACCACCAATCGCAGAGGTGCGTATACGGTATCCTCATGAGAACCTCGGGAGCGATGTAATTGGGTGTCCCGACCAACGAATGCGCCTGACACCGCATGTGCTGACGTATGTGTCGCCTGGCCAACGGTTTCCGCCCATCTACAGCATGCCCGCAACGACATTTGTGCTCCTTTGCCCAAGTGTCGTCGAAGTCCAAGCTCGGGTCGCGGCTGTGGTTTCGAGGGAGCGTTCCGCTCTGGTAGTACTTCGAATCGTGCGTCCAGCGAAAACCAGTACAGAGTCCAAAATCTGTCAGCTTTATATGTCCGTCATTGTCGATTAGCACGTTATCGGGCTTAATATCTCGATGGATGAACCCCATACGGTGAACCGATTCGATAGCTAACACAAGTTCTGCGATGTAAAACCTCGCCATCTCTTCATGAAAAAGGCCTTGTTTAATCAACAAGCTCATCAGGTCACCGCCCGGTACATATTCCATTACGAAATACAAGTAGTCTTTATCTTGAAAGGAATAGAACAATTTTACAACCCATTCGTTGTCCGCCTCGGCAAGGATATCCCGCTCGGCTTTGACGTGCGCTACTTGATTGCGCTTCAATACTTCGGCCTTCTTAAGTATCTTCATGGCATACAAAGATCCCGATTGGACATGCCTGGTCAGGCAGACCTCGCCAAAAGCACCCACGCCGATAACCTGAAGTTTATTGAACATAGACGGGTCTATTTTGCTGCGCTTCAATCGAATATAATTCGATTCCTTTTGGCTTAAAATCTTCCGCATCTCGGATTGCGCGTCTTCGGATAGTTGGACCTTTTGCATTTCTTGTTCGAGTTGTACCTTTCGTTGTTCCCGCTCTTTCGCATCTTTTAAGACGTTCTCCACCCTTTGTTCCATGTAGAATTTATACGTTTGCGGCGAGACATGGCGTCGTTGGCTTCGATTCTCGCCGTTAGCAGAGGATTCGGAATTCCCCACGTCAATTTCCGGTCGTTTCCGAACATGAACGACAAGGGTGCCTGTTTTATTGGTGTACACAGTGGGGCCATCGTCGTCTGTGCCATCGAATGATGTCATGGAGGCGAGCTCAAATCCGGGAAAATCTGCGTCCTCGATTGTCGACGAGGAGTGACTCTCTGAGCCATCCGAACTCACCGACATGTTGTCGATAGATGGCGTGTTCTGATGTGACCATCGGTCAAGTTGGCTTGACCGGCTGACTGGCGGAGAATCGTTGTAGAAGTTCATATCGCTTTCACTGCCGACGTGGGCTTTCAATGAACTCTGGCTGCTTTCGGGCGGGAGCACGGGCCTGCTTTGCTGGTAAGAGGGTGGGTACGGCTCAACTCTATGACCGAAATTCCTTGAAGCATTTATCAAGCCTTGTTGCGAAACCGCTGAACTCTCATGATAATCCATCTCGTGCTCAGGTCTTGGATACCCAGATTGCATGCTGGGAAAACCGCTGGAATGAGCTTCGGTTGTCATGGTTACGGGACTCGTGTGTACTAACACGCGGAATGTTGCGGACTGGCCGGGACTTTTCGATACCGCGGGGGTAAAATTCGTAGGGGCGACATTTGCCTGGGGGCCATTCGCCGTGTTGAGGTTAACCTGAACTTGAAATTGTGGAGTTGCCATTTGCGGGGCTTGGTGTGGGGGGTAGCCGCCCGTGGGATAGTTGCTATGGCTACCGCTCGCTGACGTGGGGTTTTGAGTAACCGAATAGGGAGTTGATTTCCAAGAAGCACCCCCTTCTGGTATCATCGATCGGGTATTAGGTGCCGGAGATTTGCCCCTACTCGGCATATCCGGCCATTTCGTGACTTTCCACTCAGCCTGGGAAATTGTTTTGCTCCCGGAAGGCAACGCGGTCGTCTGCATGTATGTCGATGTCTCGACCTCGCTTGTTAGGTGTCTTGCAGTAGGTTGACGTTCCGGGTTGGGTCTGTTGCCTTTTGGTTGGGTAGGAAATCTGTAGGGCGGGGGAGATTTGGTGGGAAATGGCATCTGGGCGATCGGGTTGGGTGGTTCGCGACTTCGAGTGGCGTTGGGGTTTATTCTCTTGAAACCGTTGTTGTGTGCCATCGCTCGAACAAAGTCGAAATTGGATGGGGAAAGTAGACTGTGGTGTAACGCATCCTGGAGAATTATATATAGAACCAGTTAGCTATGTTATTAGCAAAGTTATGTCACATATATCTATGTAGGGGAGGGGGGGGTGTCACAGGGGTTAGTGCATGTTGGTTTTGCCACGGGCAACAATATAACAGCTTAAATTGGCTGTCAAGCCGTTCTGCTCACGCGCGTGTTCTGTTTGCATATTTGTTTCAAACAATTAAATTAAACTTTCGATCTGTGGGCCCACACATTAGTAACACATTAGCTCATTACGCATTCACAAGCCATCACGAAAGGTAAAATTGAACTGCTAACGAGAAAATTTAGCCCCGAACGACAAATTTCAAATGGATGATATTAGGAAGCACCTCTTACAAGAGTATGGACAAAATTTGTCTAGATTTTGAGCGAAGTAAAATACAATATGCTTTAAGAGCAAATATCAAAAAGTTTACTTTAGCGTACTATTTCAAGACATTATCATGCATTAAAAGATAAGATAAGAAACTTAAACTTTATCAAGTACTTGTCTAAAATATACATAAATTATTTTTAGTAAAATTATAACTAATTGTTAAATAGTAATAAAGTAGGTGTTTGCAGATTCTGAGATTATTTCAACATGTTTCAAATCAAAATATGTAAAACAAACCACGCCTGTTGTCACAGAATTAAAATACAATATTTTTGCGTCATTGACATGCTCGAGGTTGTCCATTACGATTGCTGTCAGAAATCCTCCTTAACGCGAGAAACAATTTATAATTCTGCAAGTATATTTGAAGAAATTAAAAATTGATCGTTTAACTAGCAATGCACCCAGATGCGCCATATATTAGTATTTTACTCTGTCTAACACCAGACGATTTTACTCGTCAGTGGTATGTAGGACGGCAACGCGACGATGACTGCTATTACCAGTAATACAATGAGTCGATGAAAAGAAACGAATAATTAAAGTCCCACGAGAGGTTTAGACGTGGTCCTCGCTCTCTTTACAACGGCAAATCACAGATTTTCACGCCTTGTTATACAACGCCTGCAATTCAAGCCGAAACAAGTGCTACTTCAAATTGGTTCAGTGGAACTCTTCTCAACAATAAAGCCCATATCGTCAACTTTTTAAACTGTATTAAATTCATACGATTGATAATACATGATAAGTTTTCTTTACTATCATTTATTTGAAGGAGTTTGTTTTGGCCGTCGTCGTCGCGTTGCCGTCCTACATGAGTTCTAATGGGTTAAGAACCGCGGCGCCCTTTAAATTTTTTATGTTTTGTTTATTTGAGGGCGGTGCTTATTTGAGGGCGGTGCTTATTTGAGGGGCAGCGCGTAATCGGGCGCGGAGCTTCAACAATAAAATTAAAATATGGCACGCAAATCGCCACCAGATCGCTTTGTGGGTGATTAGGTCAATCTAATTAGTAAATACCTTTCTTTAATGAAATGAAAAGTCTAGCAGCACATTAAGAAAACATGCATTGAAACCTGATATAACTGATTAATTAAAGCAGACAAAAATTATTTCGTTGTGGACCAATAAGGGATTACTCTTACTGGACCTCAAAGAGAGCAGTTTATTACAGAACTGAGACAGCTTTATCCAGTATAATAAAGTTAGTTTAGTTTAGGTTTCCTCCTGTAGTAACACTGGATCAATAAGAGATGATCCTTACTGGACCTCTAGGAAGAACAGTTTAGAACTGATAGAGCTATCCAGTATAAATAGAGTTAGATTAGTTTAGGTTTCCTCCTGTAGTAACACTGGATCAATAAGAGATGACTCTTACTGGATCTCTAGGAAGAACAGTTTAGAACTGATAGAGCTATCCAGTATAAATAAAGTTAGTTTAGTTTAGGTTTCCTCCTGTAGTAACACTGGAAAAATATCCAGTATATTATGAAGCTATTTTAGTTTTTTGCTGCAAAATGTAGTGTAAGATACTGAGGGTGATTCCAAAATAGACTGTCTTAGATAAAATAGATACCAGTTGTAGATAGCAAGTGCAATCATGAATAAATATTAGAGCAATTATAACACTCAGACAATTAGGTTATCAATACACCACACCACTGAGGCTTTAATTACCTCACCCTGGCACAGTGCCTGGTACAGAGAAATTAAAATTATGTTCAGCACATGTGAATTGCGAGAAAATAGGTAGACCTTTTATCCATGCACTGTTAGCCATGCATGCCATGGCCTGAGATTCTAAATCTACTTTAAAAACGGAATGGTGTTTGTAGATGATTTGTTGATGACCTAACCAGGAGCAGTTGCAAAGAATGCAACTATAGGCCCGCTGGCAGGAATCGAACCTTCTGTCCTGTGATTCCAGTGCACTGCGCTCTGCCAACTAAACTACAGAGTCCAGTTGTCAAGAGCTAACCACAAGTTCATGTATATATACTAGGCTGATGCCAGTGTTTGGTATAAAGGTAAATATTCCAAAGTTTCGGCTCGATAGAACTGAATGTTGATGGTGTTTCTCTATCAATTTTAACCCATTAGCTGGCAATGCGCCCAGATGCATCCTACTTTAATATTGTACTCTGTCTAACACCAGACGATTTTACTCATCAGTGGTAGGGTACTATCAGTTAATGGGTTAACAAAACTATTTTCCAGTGTCTCTTGTTAATCCATTAGCTTGCAATGTGCCCAGATGCACCCTACTTTAATATTTTACTCTGTTTAACATGAGACGATTATACTTGTCAGTGGAAGGGTACTGCCAGTTAATGGGTTAACAAAACTAGAGTATCTCCAGTCTATCTTGTTAACGACACTGGTGTTTTCTCAATATTTTAAAATAGTACATGATAGACAGTAAAATGCTAACGTAGGGCGCATCTGGGTGCATTGCCAGCTAATGGGTTAACTCACTAGCATGCAATGTGCTCAGATGCACCCTACTTTAGTGTTTTACTCTGTCTAACGCCAGATGATTTTACTTGTCAGTGGTAGGGTACTGCCAGCTAATGGGTTAACTCACTAGCATGCAATGTGCTCAGATGCACCCTACTTTAGTGTTTTACTCTGTCTAACACCAGACGATTTTACTTGTCAGTGGTAGGGTACTGCCAGTTAATGGGTTAAAGACTGAGAACTAATGTAGTGTGACATGTGCACCATGACCTTGTTGCCTGGGCAAGCTTTTGTTGTTGTATTTAAATGCTGTTCACATGTTAGTACAAAAATCCTTTATCAAATAAATATATTATGATATATTTGGGCAAGTTTACATAAGCTTTGGGTACACCGTATTTCTCTTGCAATACTGAGAAGCAATGGCAGTAAAATCGATGATCTGCAATTCAGTTTTTTGAGAAATGGTAAAAATGCTGTTATATGTTCCAGGTAATATACAATATTCTGATAGATCTTTGACCAAATATTTGCAAAGAATTCTTGCGGCAATGCTTTTCAATCTTCCTCCAAAGTGCATGTGGCATAGACCCCCTAAAGGTCTCATGTCTTCAGCAATCAACTTTTAACCCCCCCCCCCGTCAATCCAAAACATGGTTATCGCCCCTGGCAAAGGCTCCGAAATTTTAGTTGCAAACCTACTTTTCATATCAAATGTTTAAAAGAAACATGATATGCACCAAATACCTGAACTCCGCTAATTAAATACTACCCAATTATCTGCTGACATAGGAATTTCATTTGTATCAAAACCGAATTGCCCAGGCAAAATAAACACTTAAGGCATAACTCACTATGTTTTGTGAATTTACCATAAGTGTAAAGCATACAAACAATTGAATGGTGGATGATTTGTGTGTAAAAGCCTTTTCGATATAAACCAGAGCAATTTTGTCATTAAACATTAAACTGGCAAATTGCCAGAACATTCCATTCTGGATGCTTTGACTTTTAATTGAAGCCATGTGTTAAAATGCTTCTAAAGACAAAATATACTGTAGAGGATTGAGCAAAATACAATTGAATGTGGAGAATACAACTAAATGCGGAAGACGATTAAATGTGGAGTTCAGTGTAGCTGTGGACCTGACTGTTTGTGTCTGAGCTACCCGAGAAAGATTATATAAATCATTTTGAGTGAAGGCATGGCAATTTCTCAGAGATAAGGGTGATTTCACTCGAACATTGATTAGAGATTTTAGTATTTTTCAGACCCAAATAACAGAAGCTTTATACACATACATGAATCATAATTATCATTATACAGCTAGGCTTCCATTGCCCCTTCTACTTGACAGCTTTGTAACCTTATAAGGGGAATGTAATTGGGTTAAGAAAATCTACTTTGACAATCGATATCTCGGACTTTTATCGAATGCCAGACACTTGATAGCAGGGCACACATGTTTGACAATGCAGACATATGTCTGCTAGCTAATGCTATTCTTTATGCCAATGTACAAATATTTTGTCGGAGAGCTGGAATCGAATCTGAAACGCCTAGGAGAGAATTCAATCCAATAAATCCTCGATTGTGGCTATCAGAATTTCGAAAGATCTACCCATTTATTCTGCTACCGTATACAATACACACAGGTACGAAAGTGCCCTTATAAACCCTACAAAACAATGGCCATATCTTTACTTGTTTTAACGTTTTACAACGATTTAACGCGCGTCTGTTCGCTACATTTCATCAACGAGTATAATGTTAGCAAGCAGCTTTTATCAGGCGTGAAAACTGTGTTTAATATTCTCCCACGGGTATTTATAAAATGCCAATTTAGAATCAGAAGTTTTACTGGCTTTGTCGAACTAAAAGTTGTCGATTTCATCAAGCCATTTAATACATTTGAATCTACACAATATCAGTATAAAAAGCTGTAAATCTTAGCCGGGATTTTAGCCAAAACTCCTGGGGAACTAATGTACAATAAAAGGGCTATAAACTAGTTAACTTTTGCGCTAGCAACCAACATCACTGCGTAAAGCAAAGATGTTAATTTGGGATGTCTTTCGTGAATGTTTTATCAAAGTTTATATAGAACATTTTCGAATTCTTCAATGTAGCAATTTAGCGATGCGACAATTTCGAACTGACACAATTGTTTTATATCAAAATGATATAAGAAATTGCCCTTGAGAATTTCACACGGCAAGTGGAAATTGTGTGCACAACGAGATCGCTGAACATATCTTTTCTTCGTGGCTGGGTATACTAAATTCGTGGCAAACCACTGCTAAAAACAATCTCAAACACCTCTATAAAACCTCAAAAACTAATTTAATCGAACTCTTACCTTTTAAATGCGTTTAATAAGCGAAGCCATTAAACTTTTCGAAACCCAAAACCGCGAAGGCTATTCTTTGGGTATTTTCAATACAATGGGTTTATAAACAAGAAAAATTTGCATTGCGTTTGAATAGCAATTTAGCGTAGAAATCTATCGAATATTTTTGCATACCAAACTATTTTCTTAAGCGCGTAGTTTGTGTACGAACAATAAATACTCGAAACTCTGCATTAAAATAAAGAAAACATCAATAAAATCCGACATACCTCATACTTCGGCATATTCCCAACGAATTGCTGTCCATTGAAATCGTTCGCGCTTTGCGAAGAACATTCTGAACTTGAACTTGAATACCCAGACTCGTCGTAATTTCGATTCCCTTGTATATTATGTTCGTGGTTTCTGGTTGGCTCGATAAAATTATTTCTTGGAGTAAAAAATCTACCTTGATGACTATTAACGCGTTGATTTTGTGCGGTTGTATTAATATTTATATCACGATATACAACTTGCGTTGCTCCATTTTGTTTGGCTTCGTTCGGGTTTTCGGGTTCACGCCTAAGATGTTTTAAGTTATCGCGAATCTCTTTCAACATTATATTGTGGTTAAAAACCACCGGAGTGTCAACTCGCGTTGGTCTTACCGAACGATCTTCCATTCTGGACCAAAAATATAGATTCTTCACTTCAAATTTTCTCGCTATTAATTCGTCAGGAGTTTCTTGAATACACACACGATATAATCCCCTGTAAACCTTGGTATTAAGCCTTTCTGTGATTTCAATAGGGCAAAAGCTTTCCTCTAGTAGACATTATAGTTAGCCATTTCAACCAAGAAAAGTATTATGCCTTTATCCATTTATACAATCTTGGCCCTTGACTCACTAAAGTTGCAAACTTTACACGAAAGCGCCACTAAAATTGCACCAAATAGACAACGAAGCGTCAGCTATTCATCGAGATGAAAAGGAGAGTGTTTTACAGAAAGATTTCACTCCAAAAGTCAAAAATTCGAAGGAATTTAATGGCAAAGCGACAAGTCGACGAAAATAGATGATTAGAAACAAATTACTTGAATTCCAAACTCGAAGATTATTGATGCTTCCACTTTGCATTCCATACTTCAATACTTCCTCAGAATAACTGATCTCACTGATCTAAAAACTAAAACTGGATAGAGCATCCTATTGAATTTAGTGCCGCCAATTTTGAAGCCAGAATATTTTTAAATCAGGGCCTTTTTGAACTAATGTACTGGAGGGGCAAAAGCCCCCCCAGCCCCCATGTTGGCCCCCCAGTAAGCTATTTTTGCCCCCCCAGTGAAGGTCCCTTTTGTCCAAAGTATAAGCCAAAAAGGGGAAAAAACTGATTTAGAGGAAAGTTAATGTATTCTCACAACAAAACCTGGCTCCGTTTAGATGGGATATATCAAAAATTGTCTCTGAAAATGCAGGAAATCAAGCCACAGAGACTCAAGAATACAAATATTTTCTGGGGGAGAACCCCCAGACCCCCCTTCCCCTTCCCACACCTGTAATACACCACCTACTTGTTACGTCACCTTTCTATGATGGCCCCCCCACTGATGATTTCTTAAAAAAGGCCCTGTTTTAAATAGATCAGATTTTAAAATCTGTCAAATTCTTGACTAGTCAAATCGTTAGCGGTTTAAATTAGTTATACTATGAAGCAAATATCTTTTCCTATGTAACTCGGGAAATATAGCTTCCAAATTCTCTTCTAATGAGTCTTAGAACGTTTTAAACACCATATTATGAGGTTTATGGCGGCCATATTGGTAGGCCCTTCCCGATTGTGCTAGTAAAACTGGCACATTATGCACATAGCAATGCTTGTTTTTTCCGAAAATTATGCTCAAATTTATGCTCATTTTTCCAAATTATGCTCATTTGGTTGAAAAAAATGCTTGGCTTTATTTATTTATCTCATCTTATATTTGCCACCAGTGGACTCTAACGATCGCTTTCGGGCAATTTGTGCAGGAGTTGGCCTATTCCCTGCCTCGTTAGTGCTTCCTTGTGTGGCCTGTAAGTTATTTTGTGACGCCACCTTGTTTTTTCAATTAGCCAGTGCTTCAACTTTAAGATTTGTATTTCCGTATGACCGTATCGGATTATCAGATAATAAAATTAGTAAAACGTACTTTATTTTTACTTTATGGGGAAATAAAAGATGAAATATAGTTTTCCTAAACTCACTAAAACTGCATGAACACCAAAAATATGAAAAGTTTTGCTTTTTAACACCCACAATTCAGATGAATTAGCGAAAAATTACTAAATTATGCTAGCATTTCTTTTCTTGAAAAAATACAAAAAATATGCTCGTTAAGCCAAATTATGCTGAAATTATGCTAGCACAATCGGGAAGGGCCTACATATTGGTGTGAACCATTAGTTATTCACCGGCAGAAAGAGAGGCCACTGATGATAAATTCTTATCAAGACAATATTTGTCCTATCCCACCAACCACTAGAAACTTATAGAAGCTCTTTAAATGGCGCCATTGGCTTCATTTATGTAGAGCAGATGCACTATCCAGTCTTTGTTGTCAGATCAGTGACTGATCTCCATAATGCATATAGCTAGAGTGTTTCACATGACGTCACAAAATTCAAAAATTAGAGCGACAAAGTTCCTCCCTCAGAAGATTTTTATATTTTTGAGACTCCAGGACTACATTGCTGAAGTTTTCTGAAGCGATTTTGCAAACAAATTGCGTCCAAATTGACTGTATTTTAATTTGCACAAAATTTTAGTTAGGTGGAGGCTTATCACTCTACAAAATATAACGACTTTATCCCCCAAATTTTACCTGAAACTGTCAAAATGCTTCCTCAAATTTTACCTGATTATTAGGCTAGACTTGCCGTATTTGTTTCAACTCCGCTTTTCGAAGTCATTTTCGATTTAAATATTTAGCTCTAGAATAATATTCAGTTGTCTGCCGGTTTTCATTCGAAAATTTGCTCGGCAAAATATGACTTTGGACTTTGTAAGAAAATAAATGAGTTGTAGGAAGACCATTTTATGCTGTATTAAACACGAAAACCAGCCGTACCGGTAGGGATAGCCGAGAGGCATTTCCAGTGAACTCTAAGTAAACTGGAACGCTAACTCCTATGATCAAGTCCTATGATTCGTTGAAGCCAAGCTAGTTTTTCTGAGGTTTGAGTTGAAATACTTAACGCCGAACATTGGGCTGTATATGAAATTGAAGCTATTAAAAAGTTCTATTTGATATAAGTTCAAGACTTTAGGCAAAATGGAAATACTTAAAAAATACAAAAACAACCGCAATTTTGTAAAATACGGCAAATTTTCCCTCAAAGTTTTAAGTATTTCCTTTTTACCTAAAGTCTTGAGGTTTTTATATCAAATATAACTTTTTAATAGCTTCAATTTCATATACAGCCCAATGTTCGGCGTTAAGTATTTCAACTCAAACCTCAGAAAAACTGGCTTCATATGGCTTCAATTTCCCCCCTTGAGTTAGCGTTCCAGTTTATTTATAGTTCAATGGGCATTTCACTTAAAAAATCCCGTACACTTTGTGAAAAAATCCTCAAAAAGTCCGAAAAACCTTCAAAAGTCCAGAAAATCCTACAAAAATCAGCAACAATAACGAAGTACTTGATGTAATTTCATCGTAAAGTGTCTTGCATGAGCATGACTGGCGTCAAAACGAGGCGTGAAAAAAATCCGGAAAAGTCCGAAAAAAATCCGGGAAAGTCCAGGAAATCCGGAAAAGTCCAAAAGATCTGGAAAAGTCCAAAAAATCCATGAAAATTTCGTTCAAAAAATCCGCAAAAAAGTTCGCAAAAGTCCACAAAAAAATCCGGGGATTTTAAAAGTCCAAAAAATCCCGTACACTTTTTTGGAGTGAAATTCCAGCCTTTATAGGCCCTTTATACAGGACTCATGTCAACAAGGGCTACAACCAGCCCTACTTTTCATGTAATTATAAACAGGGGCTAAATTTCCGCATATTGTATACAACGTTAATATAGAACCATAGTTAGATAGAACATAAACACACATAGTCATCGCTCAATCACAACCCTCCATATATATATGCGATATATTATCACCGAGAGAATATCATGAATCGATGCATACTTTACATCGCAGCAGGGAAACATTCCTGCCGTCTCGTTTGTCTGTCAACGAATATATCGTATTCAATTAGCGTAAGTGGTCGGGATACTCCAAGTCCGAAAATCGAAATTAACGATGCTTTTTTCGCCCTTGTTTTTTTTACAGACACACCGTATTGGCAGCTTCGTACCCAGGCGCTTTTAAAGAAAATAAAAAAATCGCATTCAGCTAATTTATAGAGATCAGTGGCTAAGCTAAGCGAGCGCGCGGGGGTGCTTGGGGATGACGAATGCTACTTTGCTTCATCGCGACCTACCCAAGCACCCCCGCGTTTCGCGACCTTCCCAAGCACCCCCGCGCGCTCGCTCAGCTTAGCCACTGATCTCTATAATTAGCTAAATGCGTAAATTTTCTTTTCCTTAAAAGCGCCTGGGTACGAAGCTGCCGTATGGGTAGCTTTCGAGAGGTACAGACGGCCGACCACTTGCAGTGATCACGAAGCATATTTTTTTGCATTGGGGGGCTAAAAGTCTCAGGGACCTTTAAGGGGGATTGGGGCATGCCCCCCCCCCAGAAAAGTTTGAGATCTACAATCTCTGAAATACCATTTTGTGAACTTTGGGGGGAAGATTTAAGAGCAATATATCACAAGACTTCTTTGCAAATACTTGGTCGACTATCAAATCTACCGATAGTACCTACGAATCATGAAATGATCACGAAATGGCTCTTCTTTGAAACCCGTCTATCATTCTATCGAGACTACGTTCGGAGAAATATCTATTCGCGTTTTGTAGCTTACCTAACCTTCTAATCCAGATATCGTACAAGTAGCATGTGATCGTTAACAAAAGCCCTTTAAAGCCGAGGGGTGTATCACTCCAAAAATCTCGTACACCTTGAAACAAAATCTTCCCCCTCGTGGCGAAAGCAAGGGCGAAAATCCATCTCAAAAAGTGGGTGGGGGGGGGGATGGTGCTAATATAGTTATGTGGGCAGGTAACACAGGGCATTTTCGCATCATTTATAGACACTTCCCGACAGGAGCGTAACTTGATGGCCGGCCTCCACTTGCACGTACGGCTAGCGCGGCCGATTTTGCGCATGCTCTGTGACTCGAAAATGATCGCTAATCTTGACCGTCGCGGCTAACTTTTTGTACGTATGACAGTAGAACTGTATTCTACTTTCTGTGCGGCCGTCAAGTTTTTAACCAATCACATTTCACGCTAGCCGTACGTGCAATTGTGCGTACGTACGTGCAAGTAGAGGCCGGTCTTAAGTCTAAGCATTAGGGCGGTGTGAGTTCGTTTTACCAGACGAAAGGGCGTGGTAAAGAGGTCGACCAAAAACAAAATTGTCTATTGACTTTATGTCAGATTGACTTTATTAAAGCTTCGAATTATTTGAAAGAAAGCTATGACTACAAAAAACTTGAGAAATGGGAAAAGCTGGAAAAACCAGCTGTGTTATCAACCTTACTTGTATTTAGAGTTAAGTCGCGTAGAAATCGAAAGTGAGCGCGAAAATAATCCGCGCGAAAAGGTTCGGCGCTATAACATGTGCGAAAAATAATACGCGTGTAAATAATTGCGACAGCACCACAAAATACTGGTAGTTGCACAAGCAAATTAGAATTTATTCCGTATCACATTTGGTATATACAGGGTGTCCCATTTGTAGAATCACCACCATGTTAGCTTTAATGGAAGTTTCAGGTTGGTATATATTGGATGGAATAACTATCATATCATGCCAACACATTGATATGGAAATTAGGTTAAAAGGAAGATTTTTAAAGATAATACCTACCCGTCATCTCTAAAACTGATTGTTTGTGGTCCCTACTATCAAGATTTTGTTTCATGGAAAAAGTCAAAAGCCTTGGTAAGGCGCGGGGGGGGGAATGCGCAGAATTGGCTGTTTTCTATTTATTTTGTCTCGAAAACAGCAAATCCAGTGCATTTTCGTTTCCCTGCTCCGACTTCCGCATCATTCTTCATTTAATTTTTACAGTTAATGAATTCTCGATGTTAGCGACGGCAAATCATGTGTTTTAGAGAAGACAGGTAGCCATTTCCTATAAACATCCTTTCTAAAAGTTTCGAAATATGCCGTTCAATCTAATTTCCATAATTTGAACAAGTCACAATATCGGTGTCGCCACCTTCAGCGATTCCAGAAGGCAAATGGTTATGGCATGATACGTTCGTTATTCAATCCAGTGCAAAACTTAAAATCTGTAGTAATACCACAAAATATGATGGGGGGGGGGGGGGGGGGGTGGGGGGAGATGGGGGCAATTCTTGGGACACCTGCATGGATGTCTTCCTTGTTACTGCTTTTTCGGTTCAGGTGGCTTGGAAATTTTAACATTTTACCATAAAAAAGCCATCATTTAAGCGAGTTAAAACTGCCGGCGCGAAAATATCGCATTTACAGGACACGTGAAATTAAATTGCGCGAATTTAAGATTGAACGAAAATTGGTATAGTACCACGCGAATTTAAATACAAGCAAGGTGGTCGAATTGCACTAAGCATCATTCCCATTTCTTCTATTTTAAATTATTCGCTTCGAAATATAAAAGAAATTGTTTTAAAACCAAACGTTTGGGTCCAGTGTAGTTTGTGTTTTATACACAGGGTGTATAACAAAGGTATTAATCCAACATTGGCATGCTATCGCGCGCATAATATTTAGTTTATACATTTACCTTACCTTCACACGAATAAATATCAGGCTTTTAGCTATCAGATGACATCTTTTTTTGTATCACTGCGATCAATAATGGTCCAATACGATCCGATGAAAAAAGAGTGTTCGAAATCACATTTTTCCACCTTTGGGAATTAAACGTCCTTCGAATTTTCAACCATTTGCCCAAATGATGGTTGCCTATTTGTGAAACGTTCAGCAATGCAAATATTCTGTTTCGTAAAATGTTCTAACCACCAAATTTCGTTAATAAATCCCGATTTGAACGTTCTTTAAATTTACCAAGACCTGATAACCCCATGGGTTACGCCATCTTATTAAAATTCTTAAATTTGAATCTGAGATGAGAATAATTCAATAGGCAGACGATAGTTTCTTACTCAACTCCCAATGGCAATGGTGGAAAAATGCGTTTTCGACCGGCAATTTTTAACCGTATCGTATTCAGTTGGCCATTTTGATGGCAATGAAACAAAAAAGGTATCATTTGGCAGCTAAAATATTGATCTTTTTGGTATGAAAAAAGTAAATCTATAAACTAAATAATAAAATTGGATTACTTTTTCTTATACACCCTGTAGAATAAGCTCTTCTGATTTGTGTCTGAGACCTACCTGTATGAAAAAGAATGAAATTGCTTGAATATGCTTCGAGCGAGTTTTTGAACTAGTTCAGACACAAACCAGGACCGACAGCATTTTTCTTTGGACATGTCTTGTCATGAAAGAACTGCAGGTTTATTCGACTCGTGCTTAACAACGCGAGAATATTTACGTCACGCTAAATACTCCACTATTTTGGGTCGCAATATTCGTGGATTTCATCAAAGGGCCGTTTTGGCTTATATCTTACGAAATACCACGAGTTATAAGGCAAGTTATATCTCGCTAGAATCTTTGAACAACGAGGAGTATTTTGGTGTATAGTTTGTTGTTCTAGCATGACTAGAACTCGAGTTATTAAGCCGGAAAATGGCGTACGTATCAATGTCAGCCATGTTGGATTTCATTTCAATTAGTTGGAATTTGCCCAGTGGAATGAATTTGCTCAGTGAAGTTGTCACGTCGCTTGCACGAGCCGAATAGTCCTTTGCCTTAAGAATTCTTGCAATGTTTTTTTGGCGCAGTGCTTAGAGATTGGCCTTGTTGCCATCATAAAACAATCATAAAATGTCATAAGAATATCAAATAACGACAGCTATCACATTATACCACTGATCTGAAAACAAGAACTGGATAGTGCATCTGCTATGCATAAATGAAGCCAATGGTGGCCATATTGGTGTGACCACCACAAATCTACTGTGGTGTTGGGGACATGTTTAAAGAGCTTCTATAAGTTTCTTGTTATTGGTGGAAAAGGACAAATATTGTCTAGATAAGAATTTATCATCAGTGGCCTCTCTTTCTTCCTAAATTTGCCGGTGAATAACTAATGGGTCACACCAATATGGCTGCCATAAGCCTCATTACGTGGTGTTTAAAACGTTCTAAAACTCATTAGAAGAGATGTTGGAAGCTATATTTCTCAAGTTACATAGAAAAGATGTTTGCTTCATAGTACAACTAATTTAAACAGCCAACGATTTGACTAATCAAGAATTTGACAGATTTAAAAATCTGATCTCATTAAAAATATTCTAGCTTAAAAATTGGCTCATTGAATTCAATAGGATGCTCTATCCAGTTCTAGTTTTAAGATCAGCGCATTATATGCCTACAAAGGGGGGGAGGGGAGACCACTGGACCTCCCTCTCCCAAACACCCCTAACCCTTTGCCAACAGGGGAACGGGCAATGAGGTTTTCAATATCCTCCTAGTATGTTTTACATTCTAGTAATAAACCTCAACTAGAGCGCCCTTTATCGTTTCGGCGCACCTGGCAACTTTTGACTACAGTTACTACTGATACCACTTTTTCTCTTTTAATTTTTGTGCCAAAGCGTGAGTATTTCTTGAGTACTGCTGAGCTTGGTCTCTCATTTGTCGTGTCGTGTCCTCCAGGGATTCCAATTTCTCAGCGCGTTCATTGAGGATCTGGAAAATACAGTAGACTCAAATCAAAGTCAAATCAAAGTCAAAAGCAAGTGCTTGTCTACACACGAAAAAACGCACAATTAGTTGTAACAAACCTGCAGCAGACTTGTACCAATGCTTATTATCAGGATGTGTTCGCACTGCTTGTTCCCAGCTTGTTGACAAGTTGTCAACGGCTTGTTGACAACTTGCTACAAGGTTGTTGACTCGACAGACTTGTTACAAGTTGTTCCAACAACTTGTTATCGTCCTGCAATTCAACAACTTGTTAACAAGTTGTGAGTGACAACCTTGTAGCAACTTGATAAAATGACAACATTGTTACAACTTGTTCACAAGCTTGCTACAAGTCTGTTGCGAACACGTCTTGTTGACAAAACGTGAGATTTTTACGTGTGTATATGAGAGGCCGTTTACTAGAGCAAAACCAAGATTGAGATCTCAGGTCAAAATCCATCTAAGCCACTGTTTATATGAGCCCTACATGAAGGACTGGTCCGCATAGCCGAGATCCCGCGCGTGCTAATTCAAATCCCTATTAAAAATTGATTTCGTTTATTTGAAAGGAGGGCCAGCCGTCGTGTGCGAGATCTCGCTATAGGAGCTTAAGATCTACAACGCCAACGTCGACGACGCGACCCTTCTAACAATGAAGTTTTTCGCTTGTAATAAAGCAATGGAAAAACTTGTAGTCCCAAGAGAATTCTCGACGTCGTCTCTGCCTTGTTCACGACGCCAACTAGGACATTTGTACGTGCTCGGGACGACGGCAAGTCAGAAGGATGAATAGCTGCATTTCGCGTTTGTTTTTACAGCCTGCATTGTAGTCGATAACTGCAGTTGAAACGTTTTAAAAGTCATGAATAAAGAGCTGTGAGCTAAAACAAGAAGGTTGTTCAATCACGGTCTCTTTATATTCACATATTTTATATTTATATGGCGTCGTCGACTGAGGTTCTTATTCGAAAATTTGCTGGTTTTTATAAGAATATAAATGAGTTGTAGAAAAGCCATTTAATGTTGTAAAAACGAAGAGAAACCCAGCCCAGATCAGTGCTAAGGAACTCGTGTCACAGTATAGAGACGACCAGTAGGACCACTCATTTGAAATTTTGTGTGGCCGCTCATTACACATTGGCAGCCAGTCAATTGCTTTTTCTGGCCAATAAGCAAGCTGGACTAACTTTCCTGGCCAGTAAACTGCATATTTTTGCATAAAAGGCCGGCTACATGTTGCATCGCCGAGTGGCCCTACTGGTCGTCTTTATACTGTGTTCGTGTATTCAACCGATATCCCTACCTGCATATTTTTAGCCATTAAATTAGCGACACTGCCAGATTGCGCTTGTATGTCCTCAGTCCCTTTTCCTGGAACGCGAGTTGCTAGAGAATGGGACGCTTTGCCACTTTCGCTGCCAACTGAGAAATAATAGCAAATAATATTGCAATGATTTACTGTTGCTGCGATGGAAGTGTTCCTAAAATACTGCATCAAGCCACAGGATAGAGATCGTACAGAGGTGTAACGAGTGTACCCACTTATGCTTCAGGCGCTTGCCGAGCATGCGCAGTTAAAGTGCACGATTCAGACGGCGGCTCGCTTTTAACTGCAGTTTACCTTTTAGAAGTGCGTAAAAATGCGAAAGACCTTAAGATTGTGAAACTTTAAAGAGCCGAAAATGTTGGGAACTTGGGGAATGTTGGGAACTTGGAATGGGGGGAACTTGCCGAGCATGCGCAGTTGATCATTTTTTGCCCGGTCGCCTGAAATCAGGTGGGTACACAAAAACGTAAGTCTCCCAAGTGTTTACGACGGTCCGTTCCACCTCTGTATGATCTCTACTCTGTGATCAAGGTATGTCCACACACAGCGATTTGTCGGGCCGATTTTAGGTTTTGCTGAATGTTAATGACGAATATTTTCAGTTGATGATGTCACCAGATGACGTTTGCCACGTATTTTTCAAATATCATTAACGTGCATCTGAGCAACGTGTGAACGTAGCTTTACCTAGAATTTATCAATTCATTCGTTGAAAAATTGATCAACTTCCTGTGTGTGTGAATCGACCAATGGCGTCTCATTTCAGTGACTGATTGACCAATTGGGAACAAGTATGCTAGTAAACAGGAAGTTGAGCAATTTTTGAGCAAATGTATTGATCAACGTATGTAATGAATTGATGTAATATTTTAGGAACACTTCAATTGCAACGACAGTAATCGAAAAGCTAAAAAACGGCCATTTCCATATTAACAACAACCTGAATTTTGATACAATTAATCCTAACTCTAATTCTAATCCTAATCCCCTTTTCAACAATAACCCTAATCTTAATTTCAACCCTAATCCTAACCCTAATCCAAAACTTTAATCCTAAACTTAATTCTAATCTCAATCCTAACCCTAACTTCAACCCTAACCCCCAACCTTAATCCTAAACTTACTCCTAATCCTATTCTCAAATCTAATACTAACTTTCACCCTAACCCTTAATCCTAACCCTTAATCCTAACCCTTAATCCTAACCCTTAATCCTAACCCCTAATCCTAACCCTTAATCCTAAGCCTTAATCCTAACCCTTAATCCTAACCCTTAATCCTAAACCAAATCCTTCTGCCTTATGCACGATGCCTCTTATTTTTATTATAAATATGCTGTACTTACATAATCGCTCTCTGTCCAAATCTGACGGTCCTAGATTAAGAAGCGTAGCAAAGAAGCCTCGGTTTGGTCGCTCTGGGATTGGGACTACTGTAAATAAAGTTCCTGAAAAATCTGGAAAATTTAACCTAAAATAAAGAATACAAAAGCTAATGAAACTGAATTGATTAGTATGCATCGTGGCAGCTTTAGTATAAAAATATATACTGGATAAGTAGAAGGTGTTTTGTAGATGGAATATTCGAACGAAAATTTATATATATTTTTAGACCTAGCCAGGAGCAGTTGCGAAAAATGCAACTTTAGGTCCTCTGGCAGGAATCGAATCTGTGACCCTGCGATTCCGGTGCAACACTCTAACCAACTGAACTACAGAGTCCAGTTGCTGAGCATTAACCGCAAATTCGTGTATACATGATGGGAGTGATGCCAGTAGAAGGTATGGGTAAATATCAAGATTTTTCTCGACATCTCGTTCGATAGAACTTATAGTAGAAGGTATTTTGTAGATGGAATATTCGAACAAAAATTTATATACATTTTTTTAGACCTAGCCACTTTGTAGCCAGGAGCAGTTGCGAAAAATGCTTAGGCCCTCTGGCAGGAATTAAACCTGCGACCCTGCGATTCCGGTCGTTGCTGAATATTATATATTACGTCATGCTAAATATTCCATCAAAGTGCCGTTTTCGCTTATATCTCGCTAGAATCTTTGAACAACGAGGAGTATTTTGGTGTATAGTTTGTTGTTCTAGCACGTCTAGAACTCGAGTTATTAAGCCGGAAAATTTGGCGTACGTATTAATGTCAGCCATGTTGGATTTCATTTCAATTAGTCTGAATATTGCAGGAATCAAACTCCAGCCACAAAAATCAAAATCCCTTACCCTGTTTTTGTAAATATTGACAAGAGTTGAAGCTCTGTAGGCGAGTGAAGGTACAGCGCTTGACCATCGCATCCAAATTTGAACGTTCGTAAAAATCTACAAGATAAAATGAACATGTTACGCATAGTAATTTTCGCTGCAACTTGCAACGCAATTTCCGACACAAAGCGATGTTAGGTAAAAACTATATTCGCAGAGAAATTGTGAGCATGAATCTCGTTTTACTTTGCCGATATATTTCTTGCTAAACATGCCGGGAAGGCAACAAAGAAATGAATGAGATTATGCGAATGATAATATCGGTGAAGTGAAACGCGGGCCACGTTCACTGATTTTCTGTGCGTACATTTCTACATAACATGGCTCTGTGCAGAGAACATGGCTTAAACACAGCATTTATATAATGTCCACGAGCAGTACACACAATTACAAAATTCATTACTTCTTCATGGAGAAAATTAAAAATGCTTTCAGATGTACACAAAACGTAAGTGGCCAACTGCTATTTAATCGATAATATTTCCCTAATTTCCACCAGAAACAGTTCGCCGTAACGGTTAAAATAGCCGTCATACTGCCATAAAACAAAGGGCCTAAGTTGAATTTTTCGCAACTGCTCCTGGCTAGGTCTAAAAAATGTATATAAATTTCCGTTCGAGTATTCCATCTACTAACATCTTCTACTATTAATCCTATCGAACGAGATGCCGAGAAAAATCTTGATATTTACCCAAACACCATATACTGGCATCACTCCCATCTCGTATACCGAACTTGCGGTTAATGCTCAGCAACTGGACTCTGTAGCTCAGTTGCATGGTTAGAGCGCTGCACCGGAATCGCAGGGCAGCAGGTTCAATTCCTACCAGAGGGCCTAAGTTGCATTTTTCGCAACTGCTCCTGGCTAGGTCTAAAAATGTATATAAATTTCCGTTCGAGTATTCCATCTACTAACATCTTCTACTGAAAAATTCAACAAGAACTTCGGCCATTCGCTCGAAACGTCGAAATTCCTGTTGTATTTTGCAGGTATGTTGATCTTAAAGACCCACAGCTTATCGTGTATAGACGATAGCTATACACTGGCACCACGTGTTCAAGATATTCTTACAGACACAGCCTACTAAACATGGCGATGTACTACAATGATAGTATTTTCAACTTACTTTCCCCGTAGTGGTGGGAACTCCCATTGAGCAGTCAACAACGGAATCAAACTTGGTAAACTAAATGCCAGAAGATGACCACTTTCACACAGACACACCAAGCAACTGTTGCCTACAAAAACACATTTACCAGAGTTTATAACAATCACCATTCCAAACATTAAATGATGGGGTGGCATTATTGTAGATTTTATCGAAGTGTCGTTTTCGAGGGTGTTTATGGGGGGGGGGGGTGCCTTGTCACAGTTAACAGTTAAAAACAGTTAAAACAGTTAAAAAACCCTCTTAGGGGTGGGGATATTAATACAAACAGGGGAAAAATGCCTGTTGACTGGTCACTTTTAAACCTCGCCGGTCATTCTGACCGGCCACATTTTCATGCCTTCCGCTAGAATTTTAAATCCTTATGATAGAGATTTCCCCGAAAGCACTACAGTAGCACTGATAACGTTGCCTATTCACCTAAATACACGGTGATTGCTAACGTCTTGAGCGTTTAGAACGTCACCGTGAAACAATAAAAGCGATGTCTCTGAACAAATTCTTATGATTTGTTTCACTGTTAGTATATGCGTATTAGTGACCGGTCGAAAACAGATTTTGACCGAGCTAAAATCCAGCTGACCGGTCATTTTGACCGGAGACCTATCGGCCGTTATTTTGAGTCCTGAGTAATCCCCATAAACAGCCTCGTTCTCGCTTATATCTTGCGAAAGATATCTATTTTAGATATATCTTATTCTTATATATCTCTATCTTTTTCTGGAGCGAGAACTTCAGTCACGGTTGGTTTTTGGGAATAAGAGAATGTATTGAAGATGTGAATAATATATTCTGATGTTTGACGTGCATGGCCACGTGATGTGTTTTTGATTTAACGTATTTTTAACGGGAGCTAGCATTTTGGTGTGAAGGACCGAAGGCAGATGCAAATCGTCTTCATGTCATTTCTATTATACAATGGTTCTATTTCTAAGGTTGTGACTGACTCAGGACATCATGTAAAGTCCAGTGATTGTCGATCTTTCAAATAATCGAAGGGTTAAACAACTGTCTTTAAGACGGCGACATAGGTCACAGCTGGGAACCTCTTGGGACTTAGTTTAGTAAATAGGACCTGTTAAACATTTTTCAAAAATTCTAGCGTGGCATATTAGTAGCTCTCTCGCGTTTAGGATGTGTTTGGCTGTTTGATGAGAAAAGCGAAAAGAACATGGCGGAAATTGACGTCCAAAGACGCGAGCGTAACATTTACGGACGAACTGATGCTAGAAGGCAAATACCACGTTAATCCGCGCATTGAACAATTATTATGGGGGCAATTTGCGAATTGTGCTAAGCCTTTTCACTTCCAAACACTCCCCAGGGTTCTCAGTCAAGTGCACCAAACATTGCAAAAGTTACCAGAAAATACGCTATATAACTTACCTTCAATAGAAATTACATCAGATTTAAGAACGGATTTGTTCTCTGAAAGATCTTTCTTGGAAAACCGCGCATGTGATGGTAGGCAGTGAACCTTTAATACAAGATAAAATTGTTATATAGCCTATAATATGACCTTTTTAAAACATGCAAGTCAACTGCCTTGTCACTTAACTGATTCAACGGAGATTTGCGCAAGTAGGGACGCTCCAAATTGATTGTTTTAATTCCCAAGGCGATTAACAAAATTGTAAATTTAATATGAAATAACTTTAAAACGAAAGGCAAATGCATTCAAATTGGTTCAATAAGTCATTTCATTCCGCCTTTTGACTACATTTCTAAACGTACTCCAACTTCAAACATTTATATCTCGCTTAATATTGAAGGAAAGTTAAAATGTTGCTTACCAAAATTTTAGTTAACCTGTCCTGAATATAGTAAAACTTATTTGAATGTAATAGCTGCTTTAGTTTTTACGTTACATTAAATCAAACAGCGAACATTTTTTCCGACATCCGGTATAATTCGTGTAGAGCTAGAGCACTGATCTGAAAACAAGGACTGGATAGTGCATCTGCTATGCATAAATGAAGCCAATGGCGGCCATATTGGTGTGACCACCACAAATCTACTGTGGTGTTGGGGACATGTTTAAAGAGCTTGTATAAGTTTCTAGTTATTGGTGGGAAAGGACAAATATTGTCTAGATAAGAATTTATCAGCAGTGGCCTCTCTTTCTTCCTAAATTTCCAGGTGAATAACTAATGAGGTCACACCAATATGGCCGCCATAAGCCTCATTATGTGGTGTTTAAAACGTTCTAAAACTCATTAGAAGAGATGTTGGAAGCTATATTTCTTAAGTTACATACTGTAGGAAAAGATATTTGCTTCATACTGTAGTATAACTACCATTAAACAGCTAACTATTTGACTAGTCAAGAATTTGACAGATTTATAAATCTGATCTCATTAAAAAAATTCTGGCTTCAAAATTGGCTCATTGAATTCAATAGGATGCTCTATCCAGTCCTTGCTTTCAGATCAGTGGGCTAGATAAAGAACCCGTCCAAAATTTGCATGTTGGATCTGCGCGCAGGCGTGACTATGGAATAATAATTGAATGGTAATATTCACCTCAGCTTCTTTGTCCGTACATACAACGAGAAAATGACGTTCTTCGCTTTTGTCGTTGGACGATACAGCTGTACATGAGCCGTCTGGTATGCCTATATATGATTTAAAGCACATTGGCACAGATTAAATATAAGCAGATGTGGAACTCGCGCGAGATTTTCGCGTGATCTTGTCCCCACTTTTTAATGCTCGATTGCGCATGCGCGAGTGTCATGTGCACGTTCATTATAGAAGCTTTAATTGCACCATCACGTGACTAAATTCTAAAATCTTTAACGTGCAACCTATAAAGCTGGTTGTTTAACATGTTTTGTATGTCATTATAACAAGTATTCAAAACAAATTTCAAGTCGATACAATTATTCCCTCGCGAGTTAAGAAGGTTTGAATAATTCATATTGCTGACGTCAGCATTGTTTTCAAACGCCGTTAAAAGCTACGCAATCCAGTCAACTTTGAGATCAGTGTACCTGCACTGGTCCAGAAATAAGATGGCGATGAAAACAGATATCCCTCTTTGTCCAACACAGAAATGCTGTCCACCTCACCTTTGTGAGCAAACACGAGACCTTGGAAATAAAGTCATGAGATTTAGACATTTCATTTTTGCGTTACAAATTTACTCAAATCATGATATTATTAAAGCGCTACTAACCCCCAAAATTATTTTTATATATGTGTAATATTTGTATCATTCTGAGAGGAAATGCGATATATCTTTATAGTAAAAATCCTCATCTTGATCAACTTTTTCACTGTCAAAGTTTCCGGATATGACGTCATTAGATGAATGTTTGCATCGAAAACAAAGGAAAACTAATTTACAATTCACCTTATGACATCATATCCGGTAACTTTGACAGTGAAAAAGTTGATCAAGATGAGGATTTTTACTACTAACATGGGTTTAAGTTCGAGATAGTGGCGAGTTTACTAAATAACGGGGTTCTACCGAATACACACGTTCAAAATATTGCACTTCTTACCTGTATTAAAGGTCAACACTGGCTGTGTCTGTCTCTGTTCGCCAGCTGGTGGAAAACTCGCAGCAAATAAAACAACATTTCCGAGACTTGTTCCAACCCAAAGACAAGGACCAACAAGATGTTCTTTAACAAACGTATTGAAAAACAAGTACTTAATACTACTGATCTGAAAACAAGGACTGGATAGTGCATCTGCTATGCATAAATGAAGCCAATGGCGGCCATATTGGTGCGACCACTACAGATCTACTGTGATGTTGGGGAAATGTTTAAAGAGCTTCTATAAGTTTCTAGTTATTGGTGGGAAAGGACAAATATTGTCTAGATAAGAATTTATCATCAGTGGCCTCTCTTTCTTCCTAAATTTCCAGGTGAATAACTAATGAAGTCACACCAATATGGCCGCCATAAGCCTCATTATGTGGTGTTTTAAACGTTCTAAAATTCATTAGAAGAGATGTCGTAAGCTAGTCATTACCTCCTTTCTTGGTGAACGTGTACGCACAAGTCAGACATAAAATATTCTCTGTTGGACCATCTGTACTCGATTGGCTTTGAATGCCATCCGTGTTTGTGACGTCGTTCTCGCCCACCGCGTCTAGAGGCTTGGATATAGTCCGTATCGCCCGGCGACGTGTTGTGGACGATTTGAAATCTCGTTGTTTCTTGCCCCCTGGTGACTCTACCTCGGGCGGGGCACAGCTCGGGGTGCGTGGGGTTACTGGGGTACTAGGTGTTGAAGGGATCTTCGACACTGAGATAAAATGAAATATTTATCAAGTTTAACCCATTAACTGGCAGTACCCTACACCTGACGAGTAAAATCGTCTGGCGTTAAACAAAGTAAAATACTAACGTAGGGCGTATCTGGGCGCATTGAAAGCTAATGGGTGAACAAGAGACAATGGCAGATAGTTTTGTTAACCAAATAGATATTTGATTGGGCCGATTTATGCTAATTGTTTTCCATTTCAAAAATGCTTATTCAACTTCAAACATCTGCATCTCGGTGAATATTGCATCAAATGAAATAATGAAACTTAGCATAGAATGAAACTTATTTGTCAAATGAGTGAAAAACCTGTTGTAGTTTTTGCGCTACACTAAATCAAACACCGTCAGTTCTTGTTCCATTTATTTATTCATTGTTTTACAGTGACGTGATGTAACGACTACAACGGTCAATTCATTCGAGCCAGACGATTTGTTCTTGTGAATGGGAAAGGGTCTAGGGTTAATGGCTATAACCAAACTACAATATTATATAAACACATACCAATGAGATCAGAAGGATAGAACGTCGAAATTAATTTGTTTTGCGTCGTATCAATTAAAACAAGAAAATTTACACTTCCAAACGCCATCCTGAAATGGAAAAGAATACGATTAGGTTAGGATGTGAAAAATAATGAAATTCGTTTCCTGAAGGGATTTTAAACCATGCATTGTTCCTTGCAAACTTTACTACAAGTTACGGTAAATTTGCGATGCAGAATCTATGAATTGGTGCTAGTGTCTGCAAATCTACAACAAAAAGCTTGTATGTTCGCGTCAATGTTGATAATGATGATGACAAACTCTATTTAACCACGCTGATATTGTCAGCTAAAACTGTTTAATTCCCAAAGGTGGAAAAATGTGATTTCGAACACTCTTTTTTTATCGGATGGTATTGATTGATTAGTGATACAAAAAGTTGTCATTTGATAGCTAAGAGCTTGATCTTTTTCTGCGTGAAAAAGAAAAATATATAAACTATATATTGTGCGCGCGATAACATGCCAAAGCTGGATTACCATTTTTTTATACATCCTGTATTATACAAATACTTACATTCCAAAAGCAGAGCTCATTGTAAGATAGCACAAAGGTACAGCATTGCCTGTCATTTCGCAACTGCAGCATAACTGCCCTTGGAAGCCAGGTGGTCTTTTACTCAATCCCAATTTAGGTCGCCATGACTGAACCGTACGGGATGTCGGAGACAGTAGGGGGACTTTGTCATCACTGGCTTTACTATCCTCGTCATTCTCTGTGGTATCTGCAATATCCTCTGCTGTCCCTCCCGGCTTGTCGTCATGTTCTAAAATGTCGTCGTTAGATTCTGGGGAATTCTTGACCTCCTGTTCGGGAGACTTTTCTGTTGTGATTTCAACTGGGAGCATCTGCAGAAATTAGACCAAATAAAATTTCATAGTAGAAAAATAGCAATCTTATATATTTTCTTTAAAAATAACCCATAATGCCGACCCTATCTATATAATAGAATTACAGATACTAAAGTTTATCCCAGAGTACAAAATAATGCACATTATTTAACCTACTGTATGCAATCACTCGTTTGTAATAGTATTCGTAAGTCCTTCATCCGTTACGGTATCAATGAGCGCTTCTCTTACATTTAACTCTCACTTGTCCATGCATGCCATC
This sequence comes from Trachythela sp. YZ-2020, assembly GCA_016169945.1. Classification (NCBI taxonomy): domain Eukaryota; kingdom Metazoa; phylum Cnidaria; class Anthozoa; order Malacalcyonacea; family Clavulariidae; genus Trachythela; species Trachythela sp. YZ-2020. The sequence continues at coordinate 401,666 of JADLSH010000162.1, read as the reverse complement.
AGCAGACATTGACAGATATTCTTTGTCTCATCTCATACATAGTTCGTATTTTCTCCTATTTATGTCTTTTTTACCTTTTATTCTATGTCAACTCATTAACTGGCAGTACCCTACCACTGACGAGTAAAATCGTCTGGTGTTAGACAGAGTAAAATACTAAAGTAGGGCGCATCTGGGCGCATTGCCAGCTAATGGGTTAATATATTTTGTAATGTGATTGGCATATATTTGTTTATAGTTTGTTTTGACTAAATCCATCTGATTGGTTTATTTTTATCACTTGATCGCTATTGTAAACACTACAAAAGCACGTGTTTTTCCCCGACCCACGCTGCTAACTTCATGACGAAGGGCCTTTGCTCGAAACTTCGACGTTCTAGTTGAGTCTTTCAGGTACACACGTAAAAATCTCACATCTTTTCAACAAGATGTGTTCGCAACAGACTTGTAGCAAGCTTGTCAACAAGTTGTAGCAATGCCGTCATTGTATCAAGTTGCTACAAGGTTGTCACTCACAGCTTGTTAAAGCTGTTGAATTGCAGGACGATAGCAAGTTGTTGAAACAGCTTGTAACAAGTCTGTTGAGTCAACAACCTTAGATTGACCCTAAAGACAGGAAGCTCATTTTGCAAACATATACAGTGTCGTTATACCAACGAATATAGAAGAATTTTAAAACGTGTTACATACCACGAGTTCCATCGTTCGTTCATTGTTATCAAACGTGAAATACAGTACATGGTTAGCAGCGTTCACTAAAGCCAGGGTGCGGCTGTGAGCACAAAGTTGTACCATGTGGATAGCGAGGAAATCAAAGTCTTCGTCAAAAAAATCCTCTGACGTGCTCTCCTTACTGCCACTGCTGTCTGTTCTTGAAGCTTTCTTCTTCTTGTGAAAGTATTTGTGGGTTGATAACTTGGCAGAGAGGGTAAACATGCCTAGAGAGGTATTAGATATATTTTATCCATAATGATTAACAATGATTAATGGTCGAACCTCCATAATACGGACACCTCAGGGGACAGAGGAAAATGTTCGTATTAGAGAGATGTCCATATTGGAGAGGCGTTCGCATTAGAGACATGTTTGTATTAGAGAGGTGTCCGCATTAGAGAGGTGTCCGCATTAGAGAGATGTTCGCATTAGAGAGATGCACATATTGGAGAGGTGTTCGCATTAGAGAGATGTCCATATTAGAGAGGCGTTCGCATTAGAGAGATGTCCGTATTAGAGAGGTGTCTGCATTAGAGAGATGTCCATATTAGAGAAGTGTCCGATTAGAGAGGTGTTAACATTGGAGAGATACCCGTATAAGAGAGGTGTCCGTATTAGAGAGGTGTCCATATTAAAGAGGTCTCCGTATTAGAAAGATGTCCGTATTAGAGAAGTGTCAGTATTAGAGAGGTGTCTGTATTATAGAGGTGTCTGTAGTAGAGAGATTTCCGTATTAGAGAGATGTTCGTAAAAGAGAAGTGTGAGTATTAGAGAAGTGTCAGTAGAAAAGAGGTGTTCGTATTAGAAAGGTGTCCGTGTTAGAGAGATGTCTGTATTAGAGAGGTGTCCGTATTAGAGAGATGTCCGTATTAGAGAGATGTCCGTATTAGAGAGATGTCCGTATTAGAGAGATGTCCGTGTTAGAGAGATGTCTGTATTAGAGAGATGTCCGTATTAGAGAGATGTCCGTATTAGAGAGGTGTCCGTATTAGAGAGATGTCCGTATTAAAGAGATGTCCGTATTAGAGAGGTGTCAAAGTAGAGAAAAACAAAAAAGCCCGCGAAAATTTTTCACTGAGTCCACGGTGCCATATTATGAAAGCTCAGCGTAATACGAGTACTTGATGTTGTGGTGCCAAAGTGTCTCTCCAGATATAAATAATGAACAACACCTAGTTATGATTTTACACAACGGAACATCTATTTCTTCGATTGAATTTTTCTTACCTGATGAAGCGTCCCAAAATTTGACTGTACCATCTGCATGTCTAAAAATAGAATTTCACGGAATTAAACGTTAATTATAACAAAAAATACTCCCAATAGTAACTAGAAATGAGCCGGTCATCGATTTTCTATCGGTAGAAGCCGACAATGGGTGGCTTTTAGGCTGTTCCCATTAAGGCAATAAAGTAAAACAAATGTACACACCCTGTGATTATAAGATCAACTGAATTACTATCAACACTGTCTCCTAATGTTCCGCCATTGATCGGCCAATTCTAAAAGTAGATTGATAAATCAATAATTAAAGAATTAAATAAGCCAAAAACATGCGTAACAACACGTTTCAACACTCCAGTCTAGTGTCTACTCTGGTTGAACTAAATGAATGTAATTCCTGAACAAATTACATTCTGCTGTTAAACTGTACAATCATGTCACATCCTAAGTATCCAAAAAGTAAAGCCAAAAGAATTTAAGGACTTTCAACTTTCAAGAACCTCTTAATAAATTCAACTACTTTCGAGGCCTTGAATTTTTGTTTTCAAATTCAAGGGCTTTCAAGTTTTGTACTAATCTTACATATTCATCGCATTAAATTGCATTTTATTATATATAAATGAAACAGGACAAACCTCAGAAATTGGCTTTCTATATTTCGATCCGGTAGCGTGAAGATCTTCGAGTAATGATGGGCGGCACTGCCCGAGATAGTCAGTAAATGTCACAGGAGATTCATGGAGAGAGAACTCGTACGGAATATCAAATGTCGACATGCTTAAAGAAAAGTTGAAGGTGTTTGTAGATGGAATACTCGAACGAATAATTTATATACCTTTTTTAGACCTAGCCAGGAGCAGTTGCGAAAAATGCAACTTAGGCCCTCTGGCAGGAATTGAATCTGCGGCCAAGAGGACTAGGTCTAAAAAAGGTATATAAATTTTATGAAACCTTTTTTGTATCACTGCGATCAATAACGGCCCAATACGATCCGATAAAAAAGGAGTGAATGAAATCATATTTTTCCACCTTTGGGAATTATAAACGTCTTTCGAATTTTTGACCATTTGCCCAAATGAAGGTTGCTTATTTTTAAAACGTTCAGGATTGACAGTTCAGTCTACAAACTTAATGTTTCGTAAAATCGCCGAAAATATCGAAGCTTTTACCAGATAGGCAATGCACATGGATAGTTTCTCTACTTTTTGAGAGAATGAAAGAAATTACACAGCTCAATATCTTTTAAAATGTTTTTTAAATACTCCTTGGTACTTTCTTTCGTGTGACAACAACAGTGTTAAAGTTCAAACAAGAAAATTCGAGAATTCCAAACGCGACCTCGAACGCGACTATGAAATAACATAGTAAAATTGCATAATTAAAACGCATCTAAAAATTATGTTCTACTAAAATTTCTCTTCTGCCGTTATTACTTGCGCTAAAGATACAAACAACCACTTGTTCGAAAGAAAAATGAACGAGCTTTAAAACAAGACTTAAATCATCTTTTTAAGGATTAATATTTCGAAAATTATTAAGCATAAAAACTTCACAGTATATTGTTTAAAAGCCGTCAACATATACTTACTGACTAACGGCGGAGTTACTTAAATCGTAAACAATCAGCTCTGTTTGCAGAAGGACAATAATACCAAGAGCATCGTCTTCATCTGAAAAAAATTGAAAGCATCAGGGTGCCAATTCCTATATCAAATCCAAATTTTGGATTTGACAGGACATTTTTGAAACAAAATATCGGGCCCTATGATGGTCATTATTGACCATCCAGTGATCTATGCAATATTACTTTTCAAACATTTCTTAACAAAATGACCCCCTTGACCCTGCGGGGTCCTCAATGAAAATTTACCCTGACTCGGACGCCGGCCACGACTCGCTTCATGACCAGCGGTCGCGTAGTACCCCCCCTCCCTCCCTCCCCCAATCAGATCAAGCTTAATCCATCCCTGCAATATACTTGCTCCAAGCAGGGCGTCTATAAGAATGGGCGGTGAAACGCCAGGTGACGAGCTGAAACATGTACTTTAGGCATGTGGCTAGCGCGGCCAGCAATACTTTTTCGAACTAAACAAGAAATCTTGGATAAAACTACTTAAAACTTCGTAACTATTTACTCGATGACTGTCAAACTTCTTCTGTGAGTTATCGTGGATGTTTGCTATTGAAATGATGTCACAAAATAAATCTGTAACCATTAAACGACGACTTTTTTCGAAATTTGAAACGACCTACATGTCCAACTTGAATGCTCCAGTTCTTGCAAGAAAGTAAACATCTTGAATTTTCTCGGCTAGAAATGGACCATTTGAATGGACCAATGGACCAAAAAGTGCTCGCATCAAATTCAACAGGTCATTGCAAAAAAAGCTCAAAAAACTACGTTATGAATTTTGGCAAAAGCAAAGCTTACGCCTGTATTCTAAAAGCTCACTCACACTCACACTCACACTCAAAGAGTGGAGGTTCAATCTGAGTTTAACTTGAGTGTCAGTGCTGTTTTTGAAAAGCTGGAGGGTTAGTGCCGTACCATACTATGTCAGCACTCACCCTCCAAATATTCAAAAATAGCACTGACACTTAAGGGAAGCTTAGATTGAACCTCCACTCTTTGAGTGTGAGCGAGCTTTTAGAATACAAGCGTAAGAGTATCATTTACCATAGTCTGAAATATAATACCAAATGGTCCATTTCTAGCCGAGAAAATTCAAGATGTTTACTTTCTTGCAAGAACTGGAGCATTCAAGTTGGACATGTAGGTCTTTTCAAATTTCGAAAAGAGTCGTCGTTTAATGGTTACAGATTTATTTTGTGACATCATTTCAATAGCAAACATCCACGATAACTCACAGAAGAAGTTTGACAGCCATCGAGTAAATAGTTACGAAGTTTTAAGTAGTTTTATCCATGTCTTCGAAAGTAAAAAGATTTCTTGTTTAGTTCGAAAAATTATTGCTGGCCGCGCTAGCCCGATGTCTAAAGTGCATCACACATGTTTCAGCTCGTCAGCTGGCGTTTCACCGCCCATTCTTATAGACGCCCTGCTCCAAGTCACTTTTTTATTGCCTGTATCGATCCACTATAGCCGTGTAAATAACGCGGCGGAGCGAGAAAGAGAGACAGTGTAAAATACTAAAGTAGGTCGCATCTGGGCGCATTGCAAGCTAATGGGTTAACAAGAGACACTGGCAGATAGTTTTGTTAACCCATTAACTGGCAGTACCCTACCACTGACGAGTAAAATCGTCATTGGCGTTAAACAGAGTAAAATACTAAAGTAGGGCGCATCTGGACGCATTGCAAGCTAATGGGTTAACAAGAGACACTGGCAGATAGTTTTGTTAACCCATTAACTGGCAGTACCCTACCACTGACGAGTAAAATCGTCTGGCGTTAAACAAAGTAAAATACTAAAGTAGGGCGCATCTGGGAGCATTGCATCAAGATGCTCAAAATTTGGATGATATTAAAGAAAGAGTCTATTCTTACCGCTTTCCCAAGGTGTGGCTGACATCGGAACAAAATCCACGACGGGTTTTGTGTGCAAAAGCTTCTTCGTTTTGCCCTCCATGATTGTTAAACCTTTACATTTACTGCCGTAGTGAAGACCGCCAGAAAATAGAAAACAGGACTCTCTAAAACAGAGAATAGATACTTTTTGAGGGCGTTGGTTTCACAAAAGTTCAGTGCAAGAGACTCTCGACTCTGTCACCACGGTTTGATGTGAAAAGTGGTTCCAGTTTATTGGTATAATATTATCGAATTCACTACAAGCCCACACTGTTTTGCGCGAGATTCTAAGATTAATTAGATTATAATCCGGCCACGCTTCATTGCCGCGTTGTAAAACTTAGAATGTGCGCTTTAAGCGTTTTAGATTATACGTGAAACGGGTGCACGACTGCACGGTGAACTATAATAGGCCCTCTGGCAGGAATCGAACGCGCAAGATGTACAAAATTTAGAATATTTACCCTTTTACCAAATATTGACATCACCCTGGTATATATATACATAAACTTGTGGTTAGCTCTTAACAACTGGACTCTGTAGCTCAGTTGACGGAACCACCGGAATCGCAGGGCCGCAGATTCGATTCCTGTCAGAGGGCCTAAAGTTGCATTTTTCGCAACTGCTCCTGGTTAGGTCTAAAAGCATGTATATAATTTTCGTCCATCTACAGTACAAACACCATCAACAAATGCCCTTCAAGATAAAACTTTCCTATATGCATTACCTGACCAAACAAACTCTATTGATTGGTGAGCATACTGTCGTTTGCAAGCCATCACCTTTCGTTTTACCTACAACATTCATAAATCACAATAATTCATAAGTTTGCTATTACATTAAAGTTTAAGGGCCTGTTCATATGATTCCGCTTAACGAGACGTCTTTCCTACCTATGATCTCTCCTCGTAGTAATTTTACTATACAAATTTGCATAGCGTTCATTTTAGAAAGCGGGCTGGCCCGCTTGGCGAGATCCAGTACTACTCTAAATGATTGACCACAACAGATACAAAATTCACAAAAACACAATAATGACATATACCGTACCGTGTGCATGAGGTGTAAACGTCTCCAACGGTTTTTGTGGATTTTTAATATTCCAAACAGTCAGACTGCCGTCTTGATGACTTGAGACAAATTGTTTGCCATCGCTGTACCAAGCAGCACTGCGGAATGATTTCTAAAATACATACAACAACTCAATTTTAAATCGCAATTGACTTCGAAAAGCGACGTTTGACACAGATACGGCAAGTTTTTTACTCAGCTCTACTAGGAGGGCTAGCCCTCCCTGTTGCGTTTATATGGGAAATTTCCAGCCCTACTAGGCGAGATCACCGGTAATCATTAGCGCGATATCGCCAAGGATGGCTGGCCCCCTATCATATAAATCAACAAAAACAATTTTTAATAGGGATTGAATTAGCACGCGTGATCTCGCCTAGGCGGGACAGTCCTTCAATATGTAAAGCTCATATAAACAGGGGCTTCCTTTGGCTTTTAGCCGAACATTTCTGCCTGACGGTGCTTCAATTAACCGCCCCATTTTTGAGAATAGTTACGGCGCTTATTCAAAGGTGGTGCTGTTTGATATTCTGCTCTCATAAAAGCTTTGTTACGCGGGAAAACGTTTAGCGACAACTTGCAATGCAAATGAGGTTATACGTAATTTGATTGGTTCTGTAACGACTTGGATTGCGAGTTGTCGCCACTGATCTGAAAACTAGAACTGGATAGTGCATCTGCTATGCACGAATGAAGTCAATGGCGGCCATATTGGTGTGACCACCACAAATCTACTGTGGTGTTGGGGACATGTTTAAAAAGGTTCGAACAGTTTCTAGTTATTGGTGGGAAAGAACAAATATTGTCTAGATAAGAATTTATCATAAGTCTCATTATGTGGTGTTTAAAACGTTCTAAAACTCATTAGAAGAGATGTTGGAAGCTCTATTTCTCAAGTTACATAGGAAAAGATATTTGCTTCATAGTATAACTCATTTAAACAGCTAAAAATTTGACTAGTCAAGAATTTGACAGATTTATAAATCTGATCTCATTAAAAATATTCTGGCTTCAAAGTTGGCTCATTAAATTCAACAGGATGCTCTATCCAGTTCTCGTATTCAGATCAGTGGTTGTTGCTAAAAGTTGTCCCATGTAAGAGATGTTTAATTGGCGGACGGGGGGACTTCAACGAGTAAATACGCCATGCGACCTGCGGGACAAAAACACTCATAGTCTATTACCTGTGGAGATTGAAAGCGTTGATCCACAATTTTGTTCTTCAAGTCCCACAATACAATCAAACCTGACTCATAACCAAGCAGTAACTATAAATATTACAAATTATATATATACAGTCAACCTGTATTAGGCGACCACCCTTGGGGAATGGGTTGCTGGGGAATGGGTTGCTGGCAGCTTAATGCAGGGTGGTCGTTTAATACAGGCTCACTAAGAATATACTCTGGGCGTGGTCAAGTTATCATTCTATTTAATTATACTATTTAAATAAAGCGTAGTCGCAAAAGATAGCTACAAAGTTGTTAAAGACGTAAATTGCAAATTAAACATATTGAGTAAGTAAAGAACAGATCAATGTAACAAAAAACAAATTGCAGAATCCTTTTCGATAAAAGCCTCCTGTATAACAATGATATAGCCTGTAGTAAACCAGGTTTCAGGCTACCTATTCACTAGAATCACTATGCTTTATTCCCAGATGTATTCATATTGATCTCCAATTGAAAATCTGAAATTTTTCTTGTCAAAACAACCAAGTGACGCATTGAAAGCACCATGTAAATTCAGTCTGGTCGTTTAATACAGGTTAATCCGTTCAATGGGACCACAAACAAGTCGTCGCGGGTCATTTATTAGAGGTGGCCGTTTAATAGAGGTAGTGTTTACAGAATATTACTGAGTCCGCAGTAATTGGCTTATGCTGTTGCGGTTACCCTGTCTAGTCTAGGGTGGCTAGTTAATACAGGATGGCCGCTTAATACAGGTTCAACTGTATTACAAATTATATAAACAGTATAGAAATATTACAAATTATAACTACATAAGATGTCTAATAAAAGAAAACAATCACAAACCTTATTTGCATCTTGTGGATTTTCATTGATGTCATAAAGCGGCCCAGGGTGTTCTTTCTGCGACCTACGATGCAAATTAATAGCTACGTATACAGAAACCTAGAACTTTCCTAACGGATCGCTGCTGATACAAAATGCCATTTAAAAAGTAAGTAAGTAAGTAAGTAAGTAAGTAAGTAAGTAAGTAAGTAAGTAAGTAAGTAAGTAAGTAAGTAAGCAAGCAAGTAAATGGAGGTGTGCTAATCTGTGGATCCTTACTTGGAGCTGAGCTGAATTACAAAGGACGCAGCTCAACTTAATCGAGAGGAAAGCTTGTAAAAGGCGCCACCATATGACTCATGCCTGATCAGGGAGCACAGCTATGATGGAAGGGTTAGTTTGGGGCTTATCCAAACCCACACTGTCAACATTCCCTGTGGGAGGAAACCGGAGTACCTGGAGAAAACCCACGACTTTCGGTAGAGCGTTGACTGACTCTTTTCACAGTGTCATGAGTCCGCAGCAAGAATCGAACCTATGATCTGACAACTGCACCACAGAAGCCCCATGTAAACGGTTTATGTATTCGAATACTCGAATCTGGCAACTTTAACAAATCCGGAATCTTTTGTTCTAGAAAAACGGCGTCTGTATCAACTTTACCTTTCTATTGCTTTATTCCAATGGATGGTGTAGCCAGATAGTTGAAATGATTCAACATTTACAAAATGAACATTGCCAGCCTTTGTTCCCAAGTATATCCACTTACTTTGAAATGAAACATTCACACTGGATATGCTAAAGAAAGACAGTATGCCTTGGTTGGTACAGCAAAACTATGCCATATGTCACTTGGAAATATTTCTAATCCCAACAGCCAGGATTCTGGACTATCAACGACTGGATTATACCCTATTAATTTATCACAACCGACAAAATGATTGATGGAATTTTTTTACCTGTCTCGTTTGTAGTTAAAATGTAGCGAATGAACTATGGCTGGTTTTCTATGACGTAGATTCCATAAATGTAGAGAGTCATCAGAACAGACACTAATCAAAGCACCCTTAGTGGAACAAAGAAAAATAGTCTTATGAATCGACATATTTTCAATCATGGATTATTCTCATTGTGTCTCCTGCTACACACGTACAAATCTCACGTCTTGTCAACAAGATGTGTTCGCAACAGACTTGTGGCAAGCTTGTTGACAAGTTGTAACAATGTTGTAATTTTATCAAGTTGCTACAAGCTTGTCACTGTTGTTGAATTACAAAATGATAACAACCTTGTAGCAAGCTGTCAACAAGCCGTTGACAACTTGTCAAACAGCTGGGAACAAGCGGTGCGAACACATCCTGATAACAAGTTGTTGAAACAGCATTGGTACAAGTCTGCTGTAGGTTTGTTACAACGTAGAGTACTCTTCTTTTGAATCTCCCCCCTCCCAAAGTGGACGCCAAAGGACCCTCGGTTAATTTAAATGATGCTGGATCTATCGTCAACATTTTAGACTACCCCCACCCCTAGTGTACGGTTTGTACGCTTGTAAAAATGTTGATAATTATACAGGATGACCTCTAAATGCATCACTGACCTCGTTAATTAAAAACAACAGCTTCTGTACAGCGACTTTCTTATCATGTGAGACAGTACATTGAACTCCTGGCTGACCATAACTGCAACTCTTGTTAAGGTTTCATGTACACAATATCTGATACCAGGACTATCGATTTAACATGCTGAGCAGTGTCCAAGTGGCAGGGGCGTAACTATGGCCTAAGCTTCGGTGGTGCAGTCGTCAGAGCAAGCGCATTTCACCTCTGAGATTGTGGTACTAGCTTTCAAAATTGGATACCAGTTTCAAAAGCCCGGTATACATTTTAGATACTGCTAAAAACAAACTAACAATTCACTGAATGTCCAGCAGAAATTACTTCCTATAAATATAGAACATTATCTCTAAAATTATAAAATATTTTAACTAAATTAAAACACTTAATATACAATTTATTAATTTTATTATCAAATGAAATATAATACTCGACAACATACTGTACAATACTGTTTAGCTGCTTTTAGATTTTGGGCTTTTAGCAAAACTATAAATTGCAACTAATGCATTTTTTTGAGACGAAACTAAGACAAATTAAATAATTGCGTTTTAAATATAAAATGAAATATTCGATTACAGTTTAAAAGTATTTATAAACACAAGAGAATAATTTAACAGGAGCAAAATTACTACAAATTTGCCACATTTTATAAAGCGATGTTTGTCGAGTTGATACCATTAGAAAAAGTAAGTAATTTAAAGGAACATGAAGCCTAAATATGGTTGGATTATTTACGTTTTTTTAAACAGCTGCAATATAAAAGACAACAAACTTTACGCAGCCAAGCTAAACGAAGCAAATCGAAGCCTAAAATGGCTAAGATTAAGAGATTATTAAGACAAAAAGATACAAATTTACACAACCTTTAGCTGTACCGATAGCTAGCAACTTCTGTAGAGGGTCGTATGCAAGACAGGTAGGTTTATAGGGAAACCCATGCCGAACAGTCTGCAAGAGAAACGACAATGTTAGCATTAATGTTTACGATAGGTCGTATTAAATACGATCATTGACATTCTATTTGTTACCTTCAACAACGAAAACTGGTCGGCTCTAAGTCTTTCTTCTATCGGTTCTTCATTTTTATTGCTATTTCCAGTGTTAAATATTAAATTTGTTACTTTAGTTTTTAATTTGCTCATAAATACATCGGTTTTGGACAAAACAAACTTCCAAACGACTCAGCACTTGCATTGTTGATGAATATATTTGTATAAAAATATCATCATGTTTTTTCCGATTCGTATATTTGAGGGCCCCGCTTGCCTGCCGCAAAAAAACATCGTCTATTGGGTCACCACTGAGCTGTATGTATAACTGGAGGGAAGGCAGAAAATCTTTTTGGGATCACTTTAAGGCTTGGCTACTAAGCACTGAGCTATATAAGTCCTAAGGACTACTAACTTTATATATTTTAGTAGAGCGTATTGAGCACTGGTATTGAGCCGTAAACCATAGCTGATACAGTTAGCTAAAAATTGGATTTATTCAGGGACCACGGAGCAGGGGGGGGGGCCTGGAGGGTTTTGGCTCCCATACATATTGTATTGTCATACATATTGTGATTTCTAGTAAATACACATAGTTAAACATAATATAATTTTTCACAACCATAAAGAAGTTAGACTGAAGAAAACATTATCTCGGCTATGTCTAGTGCTTATTGTTTACTTACATCTAGCAGGGAATCATCGGGCTTTTTCCGCTACTTTTCAGTTAGTTTTAGGTGTCAAATTAGGCACTTCAATTTCTTCTTCAGTCTTGGCAGTAAATACTGATTCGTTGGGTAGGTACGATCGGTATAAGTTTGGTAGTCAGCAGCTTTGGAAAGAATTCTTGCCACATTGCTCTGAAATCTTCCCCTAAAGTGCATGAAATGCCATTTGGGAGACTGTAGATTTCAAAATGTTCTGGTGAGCATGCCCCCATACTCCCCTAAAGGTTTTGCGCCTTCAACACTCCATACTAATGTCACTGCGCACTCGGAGATCTTTAGCCCTCCCAATCCACAAAATGCTCAGCGGTCCCTGTTTATTTCATCCGGCAGGCTATTCCATAGGGGCGTAATCCTATTGAAAAATTGATTTCAAAAAGATGTTCTGCAGAGGTTTGGTCATTTACAATCGATTACGTTCTTCGTCATCATCGTTCGACATCACATATCAAAGCGTATTATCAACCATATTAATCATATTAAGCAAAATTAACCATATCTGCCGTCTACACAGTTAGATCAGTTTATATGATCTTCTGACGTGCAAACAATGTTTACAGGGAATACGTTTACATTATACATTGATAAATTCTTTATTAAGGCTCCTCTCAATTCAGCTCCCTTTTTAATAATCGCCCTCCGTTTCGACAGGAAGAAACCCCCCGCTCTCTAAATGAAGCCTCCTCTCGAATAGGCACATTCACCTTCAAATATGTCAAAATAGATAACAGAGGAGGGCTTGATAGAGGATATACGCTTTAAAACGCGTACCTTGCGACACTGTTAAGGAGTGTTTTTATGAGCTCTACATGAAAGGGCTGATCCTTCTAGGCAAGGTCCCGCATGTTGTTTAAACTCCTACTAAAAATTGCTTTCGCTTATATTAGAAGATGGCCAGCTCTAGATCAATATTCAGTTGTATTGCGTGCACAAAGTCCGTTCGCATGTCGTATTGAGTGAAATTAACATATAAAATATCAAGATTTTTCTCGGCATCTCGTTCGATAGGATTAATAGTAGAAGGTGTTAGTAGATGGAACTAGTCCAGAGGGACTAAGTTGCATTTTTCGCAACTGCTCCTGGCTAGGTCTAAAAATGTATATAAATTTCCGTTCGAGTATTCCATATAAAATATCAGCATATTATATATTTTGTAATCCTTGATGGCCAGAACCATACTCATAGGTCAGAACATAATCAAGAAAGATAACATGGTTAGGAAACTTGTCAAACTACAAAGCAGCTACCAATTGAATGAGATTTATGTTGAACGGTACCTGACCGTGCACATATCTTCTGTCTTGCATTCATTAATATTTCAGAAATACGGTTTGGAGATTAAGCCCAAACATTTCTATTGGGCGATTCATAAAAATACAATTATATTCATTAACCGTGATCGTGCACAAATGCAAACAAAAAGACACAACAAAAGTGAAAGCCGAGTTTCCTAACCATTTCATCTCTATTAACTATGGTCAGAAGGAAACTCGGTTTTGACGCCATTTTAAATATTCAAGCAAGCAAAGATAGCGGGTCAAACTATGAACAAACAAGGCAGACAGAAACCCTATAGCGATTTACCCAGCCATGGTGGATGTTCAAAAATTGGCCATTTTTGTCAAATGAAATAAGTCGACTTCATTATGGTAAGGAAAATACAATATGAACCTCCCTTGTGACTTTATTCGAGCGGGAGTGCGTGCAAGATCTTCACAACAACAGTCCTATATCCGTGGACTCCAATAAGTACTCTATTTACACTTGTCTTGCCCGTCATCCTTTGAGGTATGGATGGTATGGCGGCCACTGCTAGAGGTAGATGCAAAATTGTGCAATACAGAGTGACAAGGGCGGGATGGGAACGCTAGAATTGACGTGGAAGACTGGAGTACAGGCAACACAAGTGCAATTATATTGGGAACGACTAAAAGGAGAGTTAAAATTGGAGAGTTAAGATTTCGGAGAGTTAAGTTCGAGCCACGCCCACTTTTGTGAACGACCACGCCCACTTTCTTAACTCTCCCGATGGTATATTTGAACTAACGTCAGAGAGTTGATTTGACTTAAAAAAATAAGAAGGAAGAGAGAGTTAATTTTGTCGTAACTCTCAAAATGCCAAAAAATGCTAAGCGAGAGAGTTAAGTTAGTTTTTCGAATAAAATGGTGTCCCAAACCGGATATCTTGTCAGGATGATCACAAACGATTCATAATTGTCATAACTTATCTAACGACGAGGCATACCTTCTGGCTTATATTTTCGTAATTAAAATATTGCCTATTTTTGAATGTCCGTTAGGCAATATGTCCTAAATTATTTGCGTTGTCGCACTGGAAGGGCTTCTATAGTATAGTCGGTTATTATATACGGTTGTGATATACATCCGTTATATTCTATGACTATGAGTATGACTATGTACAAGTTATTGTCAAGTTTCATGTGCCTGTGGCAGTGCCGGCTCTCACATTCTTCATTAAAGATGAGCAAGTTTTACTTTGACATGTTTTATTTGCGGCAATGCCCGTGTGACAGTGACAGTATGGTACTATATCTATGAGTCTATGAGTATGACTATATGTCTGTGGAGAAATGTGGCAAAAGCCAAAAAGTAGACTTGTCAGAAAAACTTCATGCACGCACCGGAAAATGAACCATGTGGCATACACCGGAAAAAACTAGTCATATACAGTGATACATATTTTTGGACTGCAAATCCAGAAAGCGAAAAAATAAAAATTTCGAATTCTGACATGAAGTATACTCAAATTGAACTAAGACGACTCTAAGTACAGTACTGCTGCCTCAAGTTATCTTGTGTTTCAAGTTGTCTTGTTTACTGTAATTTACTAAATTTTTTGAACTCGGAACTAAAACGGTTTTTTTAGTGTAAACATCAGTATACGTATAATTACTCGTACGGGCGATCTGCAAAGATTAATGGGTAGCGAAATTGTTTATATATACTATGCTCTCTTTGTTTGACTCGGATGTTGCCTATTAGTATTTTATCACTATATATTGTCACATCAATATCGTAACTCCCTCGCTTAGCATTTTTTGGCATTTTGAGAGTTACAACAAAGTTAACTCTCTCTTCCTTTTTACTTTTTTAAGCAATAGAGTTAAATCAAAATTAACTCTCTGACGTTAGTTCAAATATACCATCGGGAGAGTTAAGAAAGTGGGCGTGGTCGTTCACAAAAGTGGGCGTGGCTCGAACTTAACTCTCCGAAATCTTAACTCTCCGATTTAACTCTCCAATTTTAACTCTCCTTTTAGTCACACCCAATTATATTATGAGGCATTGCTACCAGTCAGTCTTTGGCATTGAACTGAATAGGACTGGAACGCTACCTCCAACCGGAAATTTGAAGCCAAATTCTTGAAGGTCGTCTCCAGTCTTTCCACGCAAAGAAAAATGAGGCCCAAACAAAATTGCAGTTTAAAACAATATAATAAACGAAAATTTTCGTTTTATATTCCAATAAATTCTGTTCATGCATGATTTGTCGTCTCGTCAAAAAACGGCGTGATTCGCCCCCTGCAGTAGTCTCGCGTGGGAATCGCGCGGTGTGAACACGCGTGTTTTGACCTCCAGACACGCGTTTCTAGAGGTCAAATTTGGCTTCAAGCTAGTGGCATAGGTGATTTCTAGAGAGGTAGCGTTCCAGTTCTATTTAGTTCAATGGTCTTTAGTGGACCTCCCACTGATCTCAAAATATGGCGAATTATCAGGAGTGGAATGAGCGAAATTTTAAAAATATTAGAAGTTCTGAAAGTCGTAAAATCATTTCCTTGCGCCCGGTAATGCGAGAGAGTCGTATAAAAAGTACTCCAAGCACCACCTTGGGATTTAGAGGGGAAGGTATACCGAGCATGATAGATAAAACGTATAATTATGAACGTCTTCATTTCCATTGTGTGTAAACCATGCAGTTGATTAAAGAAGCGAAAACAAACGAGCATGAACTCACCACTAAAAGAACTATTCAGTATTTCCCATATTAATCTCTTATGCATAACCATAAACCATTGGAGGTAACACTGTTTTAGAATCGAATAAAGTATAAGGCTAATAATATGACATTCAAATACGAGTGGGTAAAAATCCACTCAAGGGATTAATTATACATGCTCATGGCGCAAATGTTACATATTGTCTTAATAGTAGAAGGTTTAGGTGGATGGATATTAATACACTTGATTAACTTCTCATGTATGTAAAAGAGTGGGTAAACATGGCATATTACGATAGCAAGAGAACATCCACTTACTCAACAATAATCGCACAAAATATGAAGCAAATAACAAAGCTGACAAAGCTGATTTCCCTTTGGTTTAAAGTTGAAACATCCTTTTGATGTTCTTTTAAACGTGTGTCAAACTGGCGCTTAGACTGACCCAGATACGTTTTCTCACAGTCACCACATGATATAGAATATACAGCGAGAGTAATCTGATTGATAAAGAGAGGATCTTTTGGTTTTGCTATTAGTTCGTTCTCTAATCACTGGAAATAATTTTTAAGTCGTAGTATAATATCCGGAACACGTTAGTTACAGCTCTAGTTGGTGTTTAATGCGAAATATAAATAAACAGACAAAAGATTGCATTAATAGTATTTTACTGGGTGAAAATTCAAAAGCAACTGCCGGTTATGACAGAGCTATACTAATTACATAATTCATTACGATATTACAAGAACAAATACTTAAATAAATACTAATGACGCGTGCTCACATAACTGGGCATGCTTCACTTACACAAATTTGTCCCCACAAGCATTACCCCAAATTTTCCTTCATATATTAGGGTAAAGTGGGGACAGACAGACCGATCGACCAACGGGCAGACATACCCTCTTATAGAGACGCGTCTAAAAACTACAAAATACTGTTGTCTACAAAAAATTACAAGTCCTACAAATTCTAATCTAATAAAGCGAAAAATCATGCGAAAGCAAGATATATTTTGCAGAAGTCATCTTAGGCAGGAGCTACACTATACCGGATTAGTTTCCATACCGGATTACATTTCATACCAGACGACAAAAAACAAGTGTGTTTACACTATGCCGCTCGGCTCCGTATCAAGCTACTCCTCTTTACCAATTCCATGGAAACAAGTAAATTTTTTTGGCCAAAATATGGATTTTGTACCGAATCGTACCAGATTGCCATGTTTACACTGCTTCGGCGCAAACCAGATTGCTTTTCATATCACCTCCAGCCTCGTACCCAGGCGCTTTAACGTGCGACGCGGACAACACGCGGACAGTACATGTACACGCGAGGGGAGAAATGGGTCACTACACGTTTCCACGCGCGCGTCACGCAACCGCTTAGCACCTCAAAAGCGAAGTGATTTTTCTCTGCGACACGCACGGGACTACAGTGGCGTAATGTAAACAACAGACCAATCCGGTATAAAAATCGCTTCGCTCCGATGCAATCCGGTATGGTGTAATCGGGGCCTTAATTCCACGTGGATATACATTTCCTGCAAATATATTGATTGATAATGATATACTTTGAGTAAATTTAGGCAGACGCCTTAAACTTGCGTTTCATCACGTTGTAAGTTGAAACATTTTCATTCTTGAATCTTGTCTCCCAGTATGGCTCAACTGTAGTTTCAAATAGTTTTTAAATTTACTTATTTCTAATCAAGTGGATGCACAATTCGCTAAAATTTGGCAACTTACACCCGTTTTCAAAATTACGCGACCGGCACAGTGAATAATTAGAGTTGACAAGCCAGTTTTCTGTCACACAAACTATAAGTATAGCCAATGTAAAGTTGTAAACAAACGACATTTTGACGGCCATATTCAGCACTTTAAGGAGAGGATTGAAACGCTATTGAAGCTACAGTACATAAAGTAACTAAAAGCAAGAACAAAGCATCAGAACAGAAATCTATTTCGTGAACGACTTTGATAGTTCGAAAAAGCAGAATAATTTTAAATGTGTGTCAAACCATCACACGCTAGACTGTTGCGATCACGATGTATTATTTGCATTGGTTACATTTTGCAATAATTATCACTAAACATCTCGATAAACATTCCAAATTCTTTAACAAAAGCTACAAAGCTAATACATTCATAATGTCTTTGAAATGAGGTCGGTAATCTTCGAGTTAAGCCCCTCGAGTTAAGCCCCTCGAGTTAAGCCCCTCGAGTTAAGCCCTTTTCGAGTTAAGCCCCGACCACGCCCTAACCACGCCCTTTGCTTAACTCGAAGTACGAAACACGATTTGGGTTACTCGAGTTAAGCCCCGAACTCGAAGTTTGACAAAGTTGTTGTTCGAGTTAAGTCCCACTTTTGAAGTATGTCAACGAGTGAAGTATATAAAGTCCAAAAATAGCCTGAAAATATAACCAACATTAGTTACGAAGTGCAAAAACACAGAAACATTTTCCGAAAATAACTAATCGTTAATATAACAAGATTGTCCAACAATATTTTAGTTTTTTTTATATTATATTCAAATAACAGTAAACAGGTAATTATTTATACTTTTAGTTGTTCTTTCACCCACAACAGCAACATAACACACGGAAACAATATACTAATTATAAAGTAGATATAATCCTATAACGTTCATATTTGACAAATTGTTTCAATGTATTCGGACACATAAATGGCTCTAATTGTCGTATTTTACTGGGATTCCTCTGTGCTGTAGGAGGGATATATCGTCCGATGACAGTTGTGAATCTCTCTTGACGTTAACTTCATTGGGTGGAGTTTTAATATTGCTGGCAAATGGTTTAATTCCAAGGCAACGAGGGTCTGCGCAGAAGTAAAACTGACGACTGACGGCAAATCGTTGATTTGGAATATATAGCCCTATATATAGGACCCCTTTTTTCAAAATTTCCACCCTTCCCACCCCTTTAGTCTTTACTTTGGTTGCGTTCTGTTACCGATCACTCTGCGAGAACTGTTAATTTATCGATATGGTCAACATTGAAACAATTTGTCAAATATGAACGTTATATGATTATATCTACTTTATAATTAATATATTGTTTCCGTTGTGTTGACTGTTGTGGGTGAAAGAACCACTAAAAGTATAAATAATTACCTGTTTACTGTTATTTGAATATAATATAAAAAAACCTAAAATATTGTTGGACAATCTTGTTATAGTAACGATTAGTTATTTTCGGAAAAAGTTTCTGTGTTTTAGCACTTCGTGACTAATGTTCTGGTTATTTTCAGGCTATTTTCGGACTTTATATACTTCACTCGTTGACATACTTCAAAAGTTGGGGCATAACTCGAACAACAACTTCTTTGTCAAACTTTGAGTTAAGCCCCGGGGCTTAACTCGAATAACTCAAATCGTGTTTCGTACTTCGAGTTAAGCCCCCGGCGAAAAAGGGCGTGGTTAGGGCGTGGTCGGGGCTTAACTCGAAAAGGGCTTAACTCGAGGGGCTTAACTCGAGGGGCTTAACTCGAAGATTACCGACCTCCTTTAAAATATCCAGACGTTCGGTTTGACATAACACCTACATGTAGGCTGGTATTATTTTCGGGCTAGACGCGTAATTTTGAAAATGGTTGTAAAGCATAATGGGCGGTATTTTAGCGTTTTATTTTAGAAATGTTCTACTTTATCATATGGAATCGACTTTATTTAGTAAGTTCTTGTCTATGATGCAACTGCTTTTTTCACGTTTCATCTAGCAAATATAGAGCAAAAATGGAAAATCGACTCTACATCTAACCCAGTATCCTTGTTTTGAATGGTTGTGATCTCAGAAACAAGCCACTCCTGCATCCCGACCATGGTGGCAGAACGAGGGAGGATTATTCCATCCATTATGACGGCAATCCCAAATATATGATTCCTTGCCAGAGCACCGAACATCAGAAAGCAATATAGGACCACTTCCTTTGCCATAGATAGCCTCGTAACTGACCTTCTTCGCTCCAGTGAAACCCAACTGACGGCAGACGACGTTACCTTCAGTAATACTCCAGCGCCGTCTAGACCAAAAATAGAAGGGCCTACCACAGATTGTACCCCAGCCAAATATTGGATGATAGATTTCTATTCTTCCAGTCATATTGTTACTTGATCCATTCAATCTGATTTGTAGTTCAGAGTTAGCTATAAATATAAACAATACACACGTAAGGAAAGATTCATTCCCGCGTTTCGTCAACTTTGCCCAAATTTTTGGCGCCCCGCATTTGGAGTAGCCTGCCCCCCCTTAATTCAGTTTGCGAGCAGGCTACATTTGGAGTACACTCCGGAGAGTTATCCCCGCCCTTCTGGCGATATGTGGTATCATATGTGAATACACAAATACAATAAACAAAATGTGTCGTATCCAAATCCGATCTATTTCGAGGAAATTCTATTAAGTTTGGTGCCGTTTCAAACATGACATCTGTTATATAAAAGAAGGCACAAATGTGTATAAAGTGGGTTATGTGTTCAAGGCTATAGCAAACATAAACATAAACAAGATTACTTTAGAAATTCATTCTTTATTAGATCAGTTAAACTATGGAACGCTCTACCTTCTACAATCAAAGCTTCAAATTCCCTTCCTGCATTCAAGAATAACCTTCAAACGTTATACAGATCCAAACTGTCTACGTACATGCCTCCGGGCTCGACATACGTTGTAAATAGGTTTAAATAATTTAATGCATGTGTGTTGTTCCGTATCATTAGGGGTCAGGTATCAATTGGGACGAAAGTCCTGTTCCTTCCTCCTGTCACAATTATGTACGTTCGTTAACCTAATCGCCTAATCGTTGTTTTAGTTCATATTTATTGCTAAGTATATATCTTATGGTATTGTAAAATGAGTTAATTTGTGACAAACCAATTAAATCAAATAAATCAAATCAAATAAATCCGAATAATTTGCTCTGAATTATTATTAAATAGAAGACCATAAGAGAGATTTGACTTGCGTCTTAACATGCTGAAGCACATATTCCCATGAGCCCCCCAGCAGTGTTGTCTCATCTCAACAAAGTATGACCAAAATTGAGGCAAACCGAACATAAAACACACAGACATGCACACATGCCTTTATGAATAAATAGAACCAGGTTTTCGATCAATGCGTTCATGAGTGACTTCATTTTTTACGGTTTATCAGTTTAATTCACGGTATAGATTACAAGGTAATGAGCAGAATTTACCATTTTTGTAGTCAATGAAGATCGAGTCTTTAGTCGTCAAATGATACCTTACTTGTTTAATTGCGAATAAATATGGCCAAATACGATACAATTTGAAATTGCCGGTCGAAGCACATTTTTCCTCCACTGTGCCTCAGAGTATTATTCGAATTTCCTAACATTTTCCAAATGGAGGTTGTCTATGTGGGAACATTAGGCATTGCAAGTTCTCTGCAAACTTCCAGTTTCGTAAAATATTAAATTGCAAGTAAAACCATCTTTAAATTTACCAAGACTTGATTATTCTTAAATTCAATTGAATCCGAAAATGGAATAATTTCAATACTCAGACAATAAGTGTGCAATCAATTTCCAATGGTGCATGGAAATGGAAGAAGGCGATTTCGACCGGTCATTTTAAATCAGATCGTATTTGGCTATTTTTGAGCGCAATGATACAAAACAAGCATTATTTGACATCTTATTTATAACTCATGATAACTCGAGTTGAAAGTTGAATTACTTATTTTTTGATACACCCTATGGCATGTGTAATGGAATGTTTTGCATGCATTATATAATGCATAGCTTTTCGTGTATAGCGACACGAAAACCGTATCGGATATGCCTGGATTGAGCCATTTTCAAAACGGGGAGACATTGCTTTGCTAGTCTCAAAATGGCACGTTCCATATTGGATACATTTTTATATCGGATCTATATTTGCAACACAGAATCATTTTATCTTTTTATGCTGTGTTTTTTAATTAATACAAACAGTTTTAGTACTGTAGTAGTATTTGTTTATCTATATTTGTCTTTGCCACATAAATTAAATCGAGGTTTAATATTTTACCGTAAAGACCGAACGTTTGAAGTTAATAAGTAGTATATTATATGGCACAACCATAAGTAGTAAAATAAGTAGTTTATTATATGCCATATGGTTTGTTTTTGTTGTAGGGCATTAAAAATTTTGATTTTCCGGCAGGGGCGCACATTAGGGGAGGTGTGACACCCACCCAACATTTTAGATTCGGTCCAAAAAGTCGGTCCCAAATTTTCTATTTGACTACAAAGTCGGTCCCGATCGTCCGGTATAAATATTGCGTAAAATGATCGTTTTTGTGTCCAAGAAAGTTAAAAATTGGTCACATGATTGCTAATTGCTAGTATACACTGTCCGAATCAGTTTACTTTCCGTGGTCCATAGCCAGCTGATAACCAGAAAGGCGCAGAGCGCACTAATTGCCATTTGTCACACCATGAGCACTCTTGACACCTTGAGCAGATCGAATTACCACATCGACTCCAAATATTAACAGGGAAAAATTTACTAAATTTAGACTGTTCAGATAGCAGCGAGATTGCGAGAACACAGTCACAGAGAGAAACTATTAAAATTGGAAGTTGCATCCACCACGGCACCACGACATTAGCAACAGTTTCGTGCCACTTTCACGCGGCGTTGAGAAGTACGTAACAATATATTTTATGTTGGGACTCAGTAATCACGTGTGTGCTTTAGTGCATGCGTGAGGTCTGTGTATGTCTCTATTAACTATGGTATACTATAGTCATGCAAGTGATGCAACTATATTAATGAAGAGTATTTTATCACTCAATATAAACCCAGTGGTGAGTTGGGGAAGAGCCTCTATAGTCCTATTGACGCCATCACGCCGAATTCAACTCTATTTCTATTCTTGAACATGAGCAGTTTGCAGTCAAGCGCTCAATTCATTACATCTTTGCCAATT
This sequence comes from Trachythela sp. YZ-2020, assembly GCA_016169945.1. Lineage (NCBI taxonomy): Eukaryota > Metazoa > Cnidaria > Anthozoa > Malacalcyonacea > Clavulariidae > Trachythela > Trachythela sp. YZ-2020. The sequence goes on along the minus strand of JADLSH010000162.1, from coordinate 378,870 downwards.
ATCAGCCCTAGCTGCATTAACCAATGCGTGATATCGCTTTTACTCGCTTATAATGCGAACGCTGAACGGCGTGTTTCTGTAATGTACTAATGTTGCTTCATTGCGTTAAAAATTTTGATTGCAGAATCGAGAATTGACGGAATTGTGTTTTAGTTGAGACATATATGTCAGCTTGTTGCAAAATTAACTATTTAAATGTAGAACTGATAGGTTTATAACGACTGTCTTCCCTTTCATTTCTAACATTTCTAACACATTGTATATATATGGAAGTAATTATGTATAGTGTGATTAAAGATATACCACGGACATAAATATTTATTACAAATGGTACGTGCGATACACTGCTAAAATTGTGATTTAATATTTTTATATTTTGCTCAAAGTCCCTCAAAATGCAGGAAATGGCGTTTCAGGGACTCAAAGTTCAAAAATTTTCCGGGGCACCATGACCCCGGACCCCCCCCTAGATCGTTCGGCCCAGGGGCGTAGCGAAGGCTTTGTGTTTGGGGGGGTCCAAGCCACAATTTTGCCGACAGAATGGGCGTGGCAAAGGGCGTGGTCAATGATTTGTTCATAAATATCGTTTCATAATAAATCAAGGTAATTTTATTATATAATATCAGATCGTTCTGAAGAACACAAAATGGACAGATGTAACTAAACAGTTTACAATTTAGGTCGCCCTTTCCTTTCCCCCGACATTTTGTCACCTTTCAATTTTATCATCTTTTCATTTCCCGACATTTTATTGCCTTTTTCTTAAAATTTTCCCGACGTTTTTCAATTTTTCCGAAATAACATATTAATATTCTAAACCTTATATTTGACAAGAATCCAATTTTGCCGACGGAGGTATCATTGGGGGGGTCTAGCACCCCCCCGCGCCCCCCTATCGCTACGCCCCTGGTTCGGCCTCATTTTCAAATGTTATCACCTAAAAAGTCGGTCCCGAAACTTGTTACACCCCCCAAAAAAGTTTTGCGGACCGCTGATTAGCCAATCATATCGCTTTTAAAAACTACAGGAACTAGCGCTTGCCATATAATAAAAAGAGATATCGAATATAGTAATTAGTAGAATATATAACAGAAGTGGCCGGATGATCGCAACAGATTTTCACCTTTTACCAAATACTGCAGTCCCAATTGAATTTCTACACATAAAACATAACTAAGACGCACTAACAATTAGCAAAGACTAAAAGTACGCAAGTTTTGATTTGCTAAAGTTAAAATCTGCAGGCTAAGTTACTTGTTATTTAGTCAGTATTATAGTAAAGTCGCTCATCTATCATTGTAAACGTACAGTCAAAGTGTCGATCCAATTCAAGTGGGTTGGGACAAAATTTATTGCCGTTCATATTGAAAATTTTACAGCAATGAATTGAGCAATATTTCATCTAGTGTAAAAAATTACTTAGACACGCATGAATAGTTTACCTCTCTCCCCGCACATGAACATTCAGTAATCCTATTTCAATATAGCCAGAGTGTGCGAATCGGTAGCTTATAGGGACGTTCTTCTGTTAGCCTGGCTCCCATGAACAGCTCGAGAGCTGTACACGTAATTTGGCTTCCTATAACCTTGATGCTTTAGCAAAACGAGCTTATTGATATCGGCATATTTTCCAATGCCAAGCAGATAGCACCAGGGATGTGGACTGCGCGGATCAATACCATTAGGGAGTTGCAATTAATGACCTGTTGTGTAAAAGGCACACAAAACATGCTTATTTATGCCTGACGAGGAGAGTCTTGCAAAAGAATAATATAGGAGAACGTGCCGTCGATGTACAACCTTTGACCGACAAATTTCTGTGTCAAGAATTGTTTGCCAGGTGATGATCGGCTTAATAGTTACCACAGACCACGTGGCTTTAAAAGAAGCTTTGGAGAAGATTGACAACTTACTGACTTCCACGAAGGACAAGAGATGTCATGGTCACAAATCTCATATCGAGTGACCTACATATTGTTCTTTCAAGCGATAACCCTTCGTCCCGGTTTGATCACCAAGTTTTGAAGTTTGGCTGCGAGAAAAAGATTCACCTGTTCATTTCACCACCAGACTCCGAGCGGTGATACAGCTTCCAAATCAATGCAACAAAGACTTTTACCTAGAGTTTAAGGCTGCAAAGGAGAGACTTTTCCCATCAACAATTAAAAGTAAACAGAGAGGCTTTTATGTCATTATTGGCCAACATATGGGATAAATGGCTAACGCCATCACAGATCAAAAAGGCAGCAAGAAAAGTTGGGACAAGAGGAACTAAATATCAAAGTTTCCCAACAGATAAGATATTTTAAGCAGCAGACCTCATGAAAAATGAACGGAGATCAGCTTTCCCTTCTGACAATACAGCTCCTTCTTCCACCATACCACCCACATCAGCAAGACATATTCGAAGAGGATAAGCCAGGAACTGGTAAGCAAAGTTTGATATACTGCTCAGTAGATGCCCGTGATTGTCACGAAAATGACTTCAATTAGAGGGAATTCCTGGTCTCTGGACGGTTCGGACAGTTAAGCCAAAACAGTTAACAAATTCTACATAAATTACACTGGTGCATGGTTCGATGGAAGAGGATGCAATCAAAATTGTCAAGACAATCAACAACCAAAAGGAAGAAAGGTATAAGACAGTAGAGCATAGGATGAAAAAGAGAATGAGGATTACTACTGCTGCAAATCACATGTTTCTGTAAAGAATAAGTGTCACGAAGAAGTGTCTATCATGTCACTCCATTTTACTGCCATGAAGACGAGGTCGACGAAGTTCTTTGCTGATCAACACCTCACTGCTTGACATGTCTTACAGGCAGAAACGTATTTTATAATATTTTTGTCTCACGTGTGATGTTATTCAATGAAATGTGTGTTATGGTTTTGTATATTTTATCTCTTGGGACTCTAGCAAGTGCAATAAGGCTTGTCTTATGCAATAATGTGAAGTAAATGTGAGACTTACACATATTCAGCTATTCTTACCTCAAAACATACAAATAGAACGATTTATATGTTCCCTATATATCATGCAATTACTCGGTAATAGTGACTTAGAGGTGGATCTTTTGTTTGAAGATATGCAAATAATATATTTGTGTTTTAAAATATACTCAACTTGTAAACTTTAATACATAAACGTGTTCAACTTTGAAGAGCTGTTATATGGGAAATTTCATCATTATAACCTACCAGCAAGCATCTTTTCCTTAACCCCCAGTTGCAAAACAGTATGATGATTTTGTAGTTCTTACGAGGGCCAATTCAACCCAAAATACCGAAACAAAATCCTATGAAAGGTTGCAGAATTTTAAAAGAATTATTATTTGCTAAAGTCATCGTGATCGTCCAGCGACACAATGTACGTCAGTAATCGCGTTAGACAAACAGACGCGTCAATATGGATTTTTGGTGCAGAGCTTCGAACATTGTCCGAACATTGCAACTTCAGCAAGGCATTTTTCATGTTGAAGCCAAAGTGCAAGCCGTAAGAGAAGCTCCAGTAGGATTGAGAGATCTCAAAGAAGACCAAGTTGTATAATTAACGAATGTTAATGTTAATTACGTAATGCGCCCACCTCATATGCTAATGCTCATGCGCTCCCACATATGCTAATGATCATGCGTCTCCTCACAAAAGGGGGTTGATCGACCGGTATATTACTACAGGCAAGCTTGCTACAAGTCTCTTGGGAATACATCTTGTTGACAACATGTGAGATAATATAGCTGCATCGATAGTTATCTTAGTAAAGTTTTCAAATGGACCCGTTATAACCTAATGACTTTAAATTGTCAAAAAACGAAAACTTAATACCTATTGCCCTTCTTTTTGCAACTAAATAGGGAAGTTGACCATTTTCCGCACTTGCCTGTGTTTGTTGTACAGTAAATACTCAGTAACTTTTCATTTTTTTAATAACCTACTTATATAGGGCCGTTGGGAAGAATACTGTTACCTGTAACAACGTAGAAATGACCCTTTTCAAATAAAGTTCATTCGTTCATTTATTTATTCAATGCCTAACGTTTAGTTTTTAGCTAGAGATGAAAACCGGAGTATCCGAAGAAAACCCTCCCAAGTACGGGAGAGAATCAACCAATCTCAAATTACCCGAGTTTATCAAGCACAGGGAGATTAACCAACCTGAGCAAATCTTGCCCGCGACATACTGTATAGCTGGTTTAACTCAGAAGTAAAAGGCAGCGAGCTAACCGCATCTCTCTTCCGCGCATACTTGTACCATATGGCTATTTTAGACCCCTAGATTATAAATTTAAAGTAATTAACAAATATAATATAGTGTCAGTTCAAGTGTTTATTTCCTACTTGCCTAACTTATTTCCTATCTAGGACACAAGATCTCTGTTCCAGGACAACTGCATCTCTGTTCCGCGCATATTTGTAGTTCGGTCTGTGTTATTCCACAAGATAGAAGACAGAACCGAGAAACCTCTTGTTTTATCCTCACGAACTCTGAGAAAAAATGTATTCGCATATATTTTACCATAATTTTTGCAGTCATGAAATTCAACCAATTCCTAAATAATCGTAACCTCACGATTTAACCAATCACAAACCGCCCCCAGGAATATCCAGGAGTTGAGCGAGAAATTCCACAAATTGCATCTAGCAGAATTGAAAGATGTGCATGATATGTCTGCTTACGAATACGATTTAATTTGTACACCTGGAAAGAAGAATAGGAACGCTAGTTCAACGCTGATCATGACACCTTGTGAAGTTGTAAATTTGATGCAACAGTTCTCCGGAAGTCCTGTAGATGCAATATAGGAGATTTGGTGTTACAAATATACATTGGTAAGTGTAGCAATTTATCTTGCATGGATGGCCCAACACAGTGCAAGATGATAAAATCAAAGCATCAAGTGTAATTTTACTCGGAGAAATGAATTGAGTCTCAAAGTACGTTGTCTTTTATATAGATCGAGCGTGGCGATACGTTCTCAAAAAGGAAAAATAATTAAGCACATCATGGTATGTCTCAGATGAAAGGTTTGGTTCGTAGATATGTCTGGTGGCCTGTGATTGAGAAACGGGCTAGAAGTAGTTCTACATGCCAGTTTCATCAGAAAACACGACCGAAAGAATCTTAGCATCTATAGGAATGGCCACAAAAATACTAACTTTGATTATGCTGGTCCGCTTATGTAAAATATGACTCTTTTAAATACCGATGCACATTGTCCAAGGCTGGATATCCCCTTGACGAATTCATGTAATGGAAAGACGACATGTAAGAGAATACGTATGTATTTGTTAGTCAGGAATTACCTGGTGATTTCAGATAGTGGTTCTAATCTGTGTAAAGAACGGAATCAGCTACATTAAATAAGACATGTCAACAAGGAAGGAACGAGATGCAACCTTGCTGACAAGATTGTTTAACTCCCGAGCAGTGGTCTTCTCAAGGTAAGCTGATTAAAGAAACGGGATCAGTTTTGGCGGAAATCGAAATCAAAAACTCAAAGATTGTATGTAAGGCGACATCATGATCATATTCGACATGAGACTTCAACCACGTCCGAAACTGTTTGACAAAACGTTATGCAGCAAGAGAGCGTCGCATACCTCAAAAACTGGACGATTATGGGAATGACTTTCTGATAGTTATTATATTCTATGATAGTTATTAATTCGATAAAGATCTGCAGCAATTTTTAGCAAATCATTGCGAATTATTCATTGTCATAGACGGACTGTAGAAAGCTTGTAGTTTTAATAAAGGTTTGGAAATGTTTAAATGTATGATATACAAAACCTTGCCAGAAATACATTAAATGCCAACCCCCGCCGTGTTTACTTGTCCTCAGGAGTTTCGAAATCAGTAACGCTGTCAGAAATTTTTTGAATATTTTTTTCGTTTTGTCCCTGCTTAAGTGTGCTTTATTTGCTGTACAGGTAAACTGATTTTGACTTATGAAACAATCGTAAAATATATTATAAGATTTTGATAGATCGAAAATCACACTCTGAAAGTGATTGATGTGAAGCGCCCCCCCACCCATCCTTCCACTCCCATTCCTCCCTCCCATTCCTCCCTCCCATTCCTTCCTCCCATCGCATCTACCCTCCCTCCCCCACCCTTTCTTTGCCGGCAGGACGTGTCAAAATTATATTATTTTTGGTCTACCATTGTTTTATAGTATTCAAAATGTCCGGTTTCAGATACGTTCTCGAAAACAAATTAATTAGACGACAAAACGTTTGCAGGTCAGTTTTTATGTGGTTACGTTATGCACGTATAATGAATAGAATAATGGATACTACTGTGGTGGTGTGATACTCCTCTTGCGCTTTGAAGCGTAAGTTGGGCGGAGTTCGATTCTCAGCCGCCACAGTTAATATATGATGAGAACATTTGAGCAGAGTTTTTTTATTAATTTTGTTTTCACGTTTCATATTGATATATTTGTTTGCCTTGACTGTATTTCTTGACACTCAATTTGGACATTTGAGATACATATGCTGTATTTAGAAATTATGCAACACCTAGGATTGCAGTGTAACGACGATGAATTTGTGTTATATTCAGTTCAGTGCAGTAATCATTTCGCATTGAACCTATCTAGCAATTATCTCTTGTTTATTCTATATCCCTTTTCGTTTCTTCCAATCTCCTAAATATCAAATACAATACCTGTTCTAGGTTTTGAATTTTGAATTCAATACCTATATCGAGTTTTGAAATTTGAACACAAGACCTTGAGTCTTGAGTCAAATTCTAAAACAGATTGAAAACAATAAAAAATTGATCTGATAGGTTGAAAAATGATTATTTGGCTCGGTGTGCTGCTAATTGTTATACCGAAGAAAGCGCTAAAATTCTCAATTAGATTCTCTTTCGTCTCTCAGGAAATGATACAAAAATCTTTTAGCTAATTTTTTTAGAATTTGGCATTTTTTTGCGCGCGATAAACTGTGAATGCTCCAGTATGTCATGTATATGTAAAATACACGTCACGTACCCTGTTGTAATTTTTTAAAGATATTTATTAACCATCTAAGCCAATGACCATGCAATGAAATCTTAGAGCATGTGGATTGGAATCTGTGGCAAGATATGCAAACGTTTTTATCGATGTATGGCAATATATAAGCGAGATCTTTGCTGTCATTTACTGCCATATAGAAATCGCCTTATTTTAGAAATATATTTGTTACCCGTCTAAATCAGTCAATGTTCAATCAAGTCACAAACCTGGAGTTTGCTGATTTAAATCTATGCCATTATTGAAAACAGATTTTATGTGTATTAATTACTTCCATATAAATATTATCATACAAGATGTAAATCGGTCCTATTTACAGCTGGTGAATTGAATGTCACGAATTTTGCAGCATAAGACCTTCGGTAAATCTTAATGTCAGAGCCAGACCTAATACGCTTGAAATTAAAGCTAATCAAAAATGAAAACATTCGATTTTCCTTTTTCATCCAAAATTTCCACAGGCAAGTAGTCCCCTGAGAAATTTCCAGAGCCATTTCCCATTGCCAAATTTGATTACCCGACCTTTTTCGGTACCCGATCTAGCAACTTGCAACTCGCGAAAAATAGAACATTCCTTACTTGAAAATGTCATGATTCAATGCGTGCAATAAATTCCAGATTTTCAATAGACAAAGTCACGTAGAAAAGGATACAGTAGTTATAAGCTATACAAAAGACCAGAGAACAGCTTTATTATGCTTAGTTACAAACTATACTTTGAAATTCTACATATTAGTTACTGATTTGAATACAGTTACGTACTCTATTTACTCATTGCTAGACTTTCCCAAAGTCCTTTCCATTTTTTTTTCGCGGTTCGGATGGACGCTGGAAAGGACTTTTCCCACTTGCAGCGCGCCAAATCTACCGGTGGAATTTTTGACCGCGGGATGTGACTGGGGGGGTGTCATTATTCTAGCCAATAAATGCTCCTTAAGGCTTTCGACTTATAAATTAAAAATAAAACAAAGTCATTTCACAGAATAGAGAATATGGTTCTTCTCGAAGATGCAATAAAATTGGTCTCTCAAAGTTTGGGTATGAGGAATTGAGAGACCCACAACACGAAGTGGTTGAAGCGTATGCTCTTGGGAAAGACGTGTTCTTGAGTTCTCCGACGGGATCAGGGAAAAGTCGGTGTTTTACAATCGCTCCGTACGTGCTCGATGTCATACCGTGGAAAGAGATTTCGACACAAAGAGAAAGCAAGGGCTGTGAGGATGAGCACAAAAGTTGACGAGGGGGCACATAAAGGATAATTAGTTAGCATGTTAATATATACGAGAATACATACCAGTACATCCCGCTCCATCAAAAATGGACCCATTCTTACACATACACGTGTAAGAACCTAGGGTGTTGTTGCAGGAGGTTGCAAAACCTGTAAGATTACATGGCCATGATATGCATTCATCGATATCTAAACAAAATATTCAAGAAGAGATTAGAAATTTTAGAATAATATAGTTGCATACATGAATACTAGATTGCCAACCGGAGTAAGCCTTAATACCCTGTTTACGTAAGTATTATGCTGTTAAATAAATTTTATCGGCACAGGGATCGCAGAGCATTTTTTGCCATTGGGGGCTAAGGATATCAGAGGGCGCGGTGGTACTAGTAACGAACGCTCAAAGATCGAGACATTTAGGGGGTATGGAGGCATGCCCCTCAGTCCCTAAAATACCATTTCACGCACTTTGGGGAAGACTTAAGAGTAATATCACCAAAACCTTTTGCAAATGTTTTATCGAACAAAAAGCAGCTTACTACCAGAGCCGTAGCTACCGGGCGGATGGAAGGGACAATTCTCCCCCCACTATCCTTCAGGACCACCTTCGAAATATGTTTATAATCGATGAGAGTTGTTGGGGGGCATGTGCACAATATATAACAGCAGCTAGCAAAATTTGTAGAGATCAAAATGTTATGCGGGAGCATGACCCAGGACCCCTAGTAAACTAACGCCTTCAATGATCGTTAGCCCCACAACTCACGTCATAAATTGTTCCCCCCACTACCGTTTTGCAGGCTACGCCACTTCTGACTGCCACACCTATGTGACGAACGAGTATTTACCGTCAAGACTAAAGAAAAGATAATTAAAGTGGCTAATTCAATACCTAAAACATTTTTTTGCATTTTTAAAAATTTAGCGTCAAAAAGTCCGACGATTTCTTGTTGGAGTTAAGTAAACAATAAGCCTTAGACATAGCAGAGATCTTGCTCCGTAAATGTACGTATATTCCGTTTTCTTATGTAGTCCTTTGACACGAACAAATTAGCCACGTCCACCAGCAGTGCATTATCAGTTTGTATTTTACGAATATTCAGACAGTTGAATATCTTCCGCGACATATTTTCCCTAAGCCAGGTTTTTATTGGTCGTGCGGTAAAAGAAGATCTCTCGCCAGTTTCGCTGGTTTCTGAGTTGACTAATAGAAGTTTGCAGATGGTGATAATTTAATTGATCATTTTGCTTCGCGTTACAATCCAAACTTTTCACGGCGTCTAGGACTTCAGCAAAACATTATAGTTTTCTCCTTGCTGGGTACTTTGAGTATTGCTATTTATGGGAGAAGGAATCTTCTTTGGTATCCTCGGAGTAAAATTCCTTTACATTATGCTAACTCAAAGGAAATGGCTTCCGATTTTGAAGCTCTTAACAGTGGAGCTTGTAATTTCGCAAATTAAGCTTTAAAACTGGACATGTCGAAACGTTCGGTAATCGCTAATACAATCACATCAAGGGCTTTGTAATAGATTTTCCTATTCAAGTATTCTGATGTTTCAGGTTTGAAGTTGCCACTGTCTCCTTCTCTCGCTTCCTATTTTGCTGGTGTCTTTCTCTTCCTTGGTAATTCAGGTTCCGAATACGTCTGCTAACCTGAGGTATACATAGGATGTTTTCTTCAGTGTAATGTCTTTATGGTTGTGAAAACCTATATGTTAAATTTGTGTGTATTCTAGGATGTATGTATGACGACTTGTTTATGGGGCGGTGGGGGACGGGGGCTATAAAGCCGGCAAGCTCACCTCCTCCGCGGTCCCTTCGATCTAAAAGTCTCTAAGTTACTGGGTTATAACCGTGAGACTAGCACGCGAATGTGCGTTTTTATGTTGCTTACATCGAAAACATGTAATTATTGTATTACAATGCTCATTCTGAGCCCGGGTGATTTGTTATGCGAGCCAATGTTATCCGGACAATCTCATGCAAACACATACGGAGTTCGTCTTGGCGAAGAAATGTTTCAAGGGTGCCCATGCTGGGTGGTATCGTTGCGTACGCTCATTGTATAAGAGACACGTTTGTATACGTTTTGCTGAACAGTAGAACACACATTATAAGTAGAACAGTGAAATGCGCTCTATTTGTGTGTTGTAAAGTAAATTGCATATTTGGTTCATAACTGGGAAGGGAGCCAGCTAACCTTCATTAACTTGCCATTTGAAAGAAAATTTCAATCGGTATCGCTTAAAACACTTGAGACAATTAAAATTTACCATACATGACTTGATAAAGTTCAGGAAAATATAGCTGAAGCTCACGAGATTTCGTAGCATTATATACGTAAATCGTTTTTCACAGGTACAGAAATCGTCTGATTTTCACTTAAAACCATTCAAAAACATAACATTGACCAAAAACAGCATAAAACCTCCAACTCTCTATATAAAGCACATATATAAGTGATCACAACAGTCTCGTGCAATCTTCTCTTTGATTATTTTGCCTACTGCATTATGGTCAAAGACAACAATGTAACGCAATAAAGAAAATTTAGAAAAATCCCTCCGCTACGTATATAAATTAAGATTCTGCCTTGCTCGCCAGCATAGGCCGCACTCGCTGTGGCAGCAATAAATGACAAAACAATGGTACGCAGATATAATTTGCACCTAGGAATCTTTCTAGCAGCTCTTTCATCAAGCAATATTTAAAAAATCTGGCGGACCCAACTTGTTTGATTGAAGGATAAAAGGATTATAGTAATATGATCGAATTAAGCTCTATAAACAAATGACGTTTGGCCCACGTCGGGTCTATATTTTAGAATTTAGATGTCATTAGATGGCCTTGTAAGTCGGCCACTACTTGATAATCTGCTTCGGAAGTGCTCACTTGAAAAAGTAGGGTCAGTTAAAAGCCATGAATGCATCACGTAAATAGGGTTCCTTCGACATTGTAAGCCACTTCAGTTCCCTCAGACTGATGGAGTTTTATTATCATGCTTGTTTTACTGATAGATCGTGGAGCAAAATTTTAGACACATTCCATCTTCTTATTTGTTACTCTGTGAGGCTATACAGTAAGTTTCGAAAAACGAGTAACGTTTAATACGTAAATATAATGTTTATAATGTAATGTTAATGTCGCCCTGATTACTTAAATAATATGCACTATACTACATATAAAATTCTCACGAGTATGTGACTTATTCTATTCAACTGTGACAATGTGATTATAATAGGCATGCGCGTATCCCATATCATACGTAGATCTTTCGCGTCTGTGATTGGTTAAAAGTGAAACTCCATTATCCGTAGATAGACAGAAGCTTAATTACGTCCAATACTGGAGAGTCCCGATTAACCCCGGGCCAGTCTATCTAATTTCAATTTTAACATAGTCAAGCTAATAAAACCGAATAAACTGATAGTAAATTTAATTATGTCTTTCATGCAACCTTGACGCCAGTTTTTTACTTCAGTTAACTTCCAAAACACTTTTTAATGAAAAACTGTTTGTGGATAGAAGAGACAGACGGACAAACCAATTATTGCAGAAACAATAGCTTCGTTTTATCGATGCATTCTTCGACAGTCCAGAGCCCCAAATTTCCAATTACCCCTTCAGATTAGCAGCGGTACAAAGACCTTGTTGTCTTTTTGCATCACGGCTGTTATCTTATCTAACTCCTTAATTTCAGTTTGTGTAATATTCCTGCACAGTAGTAGTACGGAACCATACAGCTTCTTTAGGTAATCCAACAACCTTCCAAATTACGGTGGCGCGCAGAGGATTTAGCTCCCGCCCCGGTCGGACACCGACACTCATCAGTGACGAAATTTCCTCTCTCCCTTTCCTTGACATTTCTTGAATTTGCTTATAGCTACTAAAATTGCCAGAGAAGATAATATACCAACGTGTTCGCCATATTGCTTTTCTTCTATTGACGTATTGCACATGTGCCAAGTACGTTTTCTTTTGTTCCGCATAAATACTCGGGTAGTTTCTCCAAAGGTGAGAATAGATGTTTTAACCCTGACCGAAAATACTAAGAAATATATTCTCTCTTGGAACGTGGATGTGTTCTTATCTTCATAAAACATGAGAACTTACGATGTAGGACGGCAATGCTACGACGACGATCAAAACAAACTGCTTCAAATAAATTATTGTAAAGAAAACTTGTCGTGTATTATTAATCGCATGGATTTGATACAGTTTGAGGAGTTAGCAGGGGCTTATGTTTGAGAATATTTTTATTTCAGTACTGAGGCCAGGTAGCATTTCTCCCGGCTTCAAGTGCATAGGTGGTACACATGACGTAAATATCCGTGACGTCCCTAAACAGAGCGAGGACGACGTCAAAAGTCTCACGTGCAATTTTCATTATTAATTTCCTTTCCAAAATATTATGTATTTGATTGTACTAATTATTTTCTATATCCGAGATTGGATTCGAATTTTGCACTAATTTTTCATCTAATTTAAAAGAATCTTCTCTCTAGTAAGTATTTTCAAATTCGGTAAGATTTTTCACTTCCCGGAAACTCGCTATTTTATCCTGTTTAACAAAAAAGTCTATTCTGAGCAGCAAATCTAAAAACTTTTCTTAGCATTCAGATCGTGTTAGTTAAATTTATACTATATTCGCATGAAGATAACCAACTTCGATTACCAACCAGGAGAGATAAATACTGCAATCACACGTTATCTACAGGTGTGTTCAAAACTCTATATCAATACAGATATTTCCCGAAAGTTAATTCTGTAAATATATGTCAGATCTTTGAAAGAAATTACACTCGTACCTAAGCGTCTTTTAGTAAAACATTACTGCTATCATATTAGAAATGTTAAGTATATTGCATTATATATACCTGTACAATACCGTCCATTGAATGTGAAACCCAATTCACACTGACAAGTGTGTGAACCATTGATGTATTTACAGGAACCATAAACACATGGAACTTCTGGACATCTTTGTCCTGTCAATAAAGTCGAAATTTTAGGGAAACTTGTTTGTTATAATACGTATAAATTGTCTTAGTAAACCTTAAACGTTCAAATATCTCAGGAGGTTTCACGCGGTTTCAGATGTGCAAGCACATACGTTTACCCGAAGGTAGAACCACTCACCAAATAAAAATATATGTTATAATTGGATCTAGTATTTCGCTTACGTTTGTTGTGCAAGCATTTTTCTGTTTATTAATTTAAAACCTAGGACAGCACAGCCACAATTTCGTTGTACGACATTTTACTGTATTTTCAAGTACAGTCCAGAACTGCAAATTTATGTTAATTCCTGCAGACAAATATCGGGAATCATATAAATGGCGATTCTATTTGCGCGTAAGTGTTTTACCCCGAATGTGGAAACATTTCTTAATGTCAAGTATGAAAATGTAAATTTTGTCTAGCAAGGCAATATATGGCAAGAATACGACTGGAAATGGTTTTATAACTATTAATAAGCGTGCGAAACCTCTCTAAAGTCCCCTTCGAAGCATGTTTGAACTAGGGAGTTAAATCCTGGAAAACATTATTGAACGTTGACAAGTGTGGTTTCTTGATTTCATGTAGACATGATCGAGGGTAGCTACTATGGTAAAATACAAGCAATTTCATTTCCGCTAAGAATTCATCATCACCGCCGCCATGTACTTGACGACACTATTTTGACAAACGTCTCTAACGGATAAACAGAACACGCAATCGGGATGTATTTATTCCTCTGAAACTTGCAATTAGGTACCAAATAGCTTTATCATGAATACCAGGAAGTTGCAGTTACTCAATTTAAAAAACCAGTTCAAATTCAGGTTTCCAATGATCTTTTTAGAATCACTAAGATCGTTTGATGTACATAACGGTAATGACAGTGTAAGAGGAAGTTAACAGGAGCTCGACGCAAAGTCTGCACTCGCCGGCTATCACTAACTGATAACAAGAAATAATATAATTGAAAATAGTTTTACAAGCACCAGGCCCGTAGCTGGCTCTCAATTTTGGGGGGGGGCACTCTTGCGTGTCAATCAGCGTTTCAGTGTCATTGGTCTTCAATCGTTTAATATTAACTATGCCTAATAAAACACTGTTGAAAACTACTGGTCTAAATATGTATAATGTACTAACATTCACCACACAATATAAAATTTACCTTCAGGTTGCAGAGATCTGTCTACGACGAGAAGCTTGTTCACGATGTAGCTTTTAGGTAACGGAATATAACGCTCTATCTCTTTGCTGGAGACATTCATTTCAACAATCCTAGGCGAGTTGCGTTTGTTGAAGTATAGTAAATTTCCAATTACATCCAATGATAAAGAACTGCCAACTGTAGGAAAATTGATTATTGTACTCTTGTTACCACCATCATAATCCATTGAAAGTATACCACCATTACCCCGCCGGTTGAACACGTACACTCGCTTGCTGGGGTTTTCCAAAGTCATAGCGTTATCATAATGAATTCTGTTAAAGCGAAATATTTCTGTGTCCTTGTCTGCAGCCAAGTGTTTTCGCATCACGCTTTCACCGTTATTTGCAGTCCAAAATAGGTATCTACATAGAACAAAACGAAAGATTTGTAATTAGATTCTCCGAGCTCAAAGACTGGTGTTACCACCGTGCGGAAGTTCTTCTGCGGAAGCAGCGGTTGAACTAAGATAATTTACTACGAATTAAAATTTAGATTATCCAACGGTAATCAATGCCATTATATGCTAAACTCCATGCAAAGAGTAAATGACTGACAAAATAGAACATGTAAGATTCTTAAGTTTTACAATTCCATGTTACAGTTTCCAACGAATAATCTTATTAAAAATGCCTAACATTTCGTCGTTGTTGTTGTCGGGCACATGCAACGTATAAAAATAGGTACGTTAAGCGTACATCTATCTGCTCATGGTCATCCCACTGTTGCCATGAATGAAGGAGTGATATTCTGCAATTCTATTTGGCACTAAATTGTGTAAGTTATACATACTTTGTACAAACAACATATAATTACATTAGTGAATTATTAAATCAATACACTCCCACTGCCTACATTAGTAAACTATTAAATCAATACACTCCTTCACGTAATTTAAGATCGTCTGACAGTAATCTCCTGGTTATTCCAAAATCATGTACGAAAAGTTACGGCGACAGATCCTTTCCGTAGCTGCGGCTAAGTTGTGGAACTCGTTGCCCAATATTATAAGATGTATAAACTCTTTAAGCGATTTTAAAACAGCTATAAAGACTTACGTTTTTAATCTTAATTAGTTTATGTAATTCACGATGTAAATATATTAAATTACTAGTATTGTGTATTTATTGCATATATTAGAACTTTGTAAAGCGTAGCCGTTTCACAGACTTAGCTACTTTTAACTAATTACTTGAAATTTTATTTGTAAGAGCATTGAGACTTTGTATAATGCTCCAAATACATATTATTATTATTATTAAATATAAAGTCTACTTGCAGAGACTATTTCCATAACATAACACATATTTATTTAACTTTATGATGCCATTGCTGAAATATGTTAGGTTCACAATCTTCTCAATAGTCCATAATATACAATCAGGTATGTGAGAAAATTGTAGGTGTATGGATGTTGTCAGGATACCACATGTTGCTAATACACCCTCACACAGTTTTAAAAGCAAGATGAATTTAAATAAATCCAAGTGTGGAGTTCTACAGATTACAAGACGTCTTCAGCTCACAATCAACCAATACACACTAGTTGGTATTCCAGTCAAACGATCAACCAGTGAGAAAGATTTAGGCATAACCATCACCAAAGATCTAAAATGGAATCAGCATGTGCAGGAAATATCAATGAAAGCGAACAAGATGCTAGGCTTTGTCAAGCGAACAATGTACGACATTCACGACCTGAGAGTTCGAAAGATACTCTACTTGACTATGGTTCGAAGTCAACTGGCTTATTGTAGTCAAGTATGGGCACCACAAATGGTCAACAACATCTTGACAATCGAACAATTGCAGCGACGTGCATCTAAATTTATACTTTCACTTCCATACCAAACATCTATCTTGTATAAGAAACGTTTGATTACCATCGGAATCATCCCTGTTGGTTACTGGCACGAGTATTTAGATATGGTGTACCTTTATAAATGCATAATTAATAACTCTGACAGTGACATCTCCGTAAAGACCCCTACACGAGAAACAAGGAATGCTAATTCAACCAACGGTATCTTACTCAATGTAACCAAGAGTAGAACTGTTACTTTTCAGAACAGCTTTTATATCATGTTTAAACAACTTACCGAATCAGGATAAGTTTCCAGGTTAGATGGCGACAAAATCAGCATAACTTCCCAAGTAAAATAGCGAGAAAAATGATGAACTTTTCAAGTAAAAATCAAGATACCTTTCTTAGCAAAAATGGCGAACAAAATAACACCAGTCAAACGCGGTTGTAAGCTGATCGCTTATTGGCTGATATAAGCTCGTCGCTGAATGGCTACAATCTTACACACATTACAAAGGCGATATCTGCATTCCCAGATAAAAGAAGAAATATTTAAATGTATCGTAACGTACCGTAGCATTTTCTTTTGTGTTGAAGTCATTAGTTCTACCCGAGTGTTCAGGAAACAAAGAAATACGCTATCAGGGCCGTACCCAGTGGCCAGTGTGACCACTCCGAAATTTCACCAAACCCCAGATTCGACCAAAAAGATGAAAAAATACGCCAGATTTCATAAAAAATACCCCAGGTCAAACAAACAAGCTGGATGTGGTGACCAATAACGCTGTTTGGCTCTGATTAGGGACGCGTAGGCTACTGAAGAGCTTGAAAATGATACTTTCGGCCACTGCAGTCCACGAAATACCGTAAACATTATATGATTATATTAATGATTAATATTTAATAATTATAGGATCCAGGCTCTGTGTCCAGGCCCTCTAATTAACGCTATGTATATTTAGTAGAATCATACTAGTATACTATTGCAAATGCTGTAATTTGATTGGCTACGCTACTCTCTATCTAATTGTCGATAGATAGCGAGTAGCGAAACAGCCATCTCCTCGGCGCGATTTTTAACGAATTTATTTCAATAAAAAATTATGAAAAACGTTTTGAAATACTGTTTTCTTGCTGATTTCTACCAAAACAATTAGATTATTCGCTCTCGATTTCTACGAGATGATAGTTCATTCGGGCTTCGCCCTCATCAACTATCACCTCATAGAAATCTTGAGCTCATAATCTAATTGTTAAATATTGTCAAATAATATGGTCAAATACTCAAATCGAATCGATTAACATGGCGGATTGATGAATTGATAATATATTTTGTGCCCTTGCCACCCATGCACATTGCACATGCATTGCGATATTTGCGCAAAAATGTCCACGTGCACCACGGTGCATGTACAGCACGTGCTGAACTTGTACTGCCTAACTTGGATTTTGAACTTGCGGGTTTAGTAGGTTTACTATAATTATATTCCCAATTAGCTCTAAAGAGATTGTTTTCGTGACCTTATACGGTAAGGATATCCATATTTAGACAGGTTTCAAACAAAGTCGTGTGCGTTTTCGAAACCAGGAATTTCACTTGCGTTTTCGGGCAAAATTACCCCAGACTTTTGAACCAAAACCCCAGAACCCCAGAAAATTGTCAAAAACCCCAGATCTGGCGGAAAAACCCCATGGCTGGCAACACTGGCCGTACCTAACCCCTAATGGTTGGAGGGGTGCAGATGAAAAATTTCCGAATGGACCTCCGAATTTCCGAATATACAATTACTTTATGGTTTCCGTGTTTGGATGGCCTGATCCAAACACGCGGGAATGTTGCGAGAGTTAAGAAAAGCGCGCGAAATCTCGAGCCGAAGGCGAGCCGAAAGTTTCGCTAGCCACGAATTGGATTTCTATGCTTTTCTTACTTCCGGCGTTGATACTGAAAGGGCCTTAAGGGCCTTAGGACCAGCCTCGTACCCAGGCCACAGAGTAGATACAGACAGAGGTCTCACTTCAGGCAAAATGCGTAACCGGCAGCTTTTCTGTTGCTATTCTGTCTGATGATTATGGAACGCCATGTGTCCAAAAATTATTTAACGTTAATTATATCATATCATGACCAAAAATGTCATTATATACAAATAATTTATTAACGAATATATATTATATCAAATCATGACTAACACGGCTAATTCATGATTTGATATCATGTTGATTAGCATTAGTCGTTATATCATACAATGAATTTCCGTTAAGTCATGATATGATACAATGCAATTTCGACAAAATCGTTATTTAAAATCATAAGCATTTGCGCAATTCCTTATTTCATATAACGTTAAGGCGTTACACTATGATATCAAATAATGACTTTTCAGTTGATTCATGATTTGATATAATGAAAAAGCACTTTTTTATTATATCATATAATAAAAATGCGCCGAAAAGTCATTATTTCATATAATGCAATTGCGCGGTGCGCCATCTGTCCAAAAATTCAAAACTGTCCAAAAATCAATTATTACGTCGTGCGTATGAGCATCCGGTCATAAACTTCCGGTTCATGGGAATGATTCGAAACCCGCCAAATTAAACTATAAATCTCTTCTTCGAGCGCTCTCAACGGCAAGCTTTTTACATATTTTAATACTCTTTAAATCGATTAATCATGGCGAGTGGCGAACGTGGTTGAGAAGAGGCAATAACCAGAGCTGTTCAAGGGGCAGTTATGCACCTATCAATATCTTCCCCCAACGGGGGGAGTGCGGGCATACACGGGCAATTGACAACACTAAGTTAATGCCCGTGTAGGGGACATTTGTATTCTTTTGACACAGCGCATCTTCCCGAGGGTGGGGATTTTTGACTATCTGGCTATAAATACAAAATGGCTAAACTAACGGAGAATAAAAGATCAAGGATAAGAATCCTTTTTATACCCATTCTCAAACACACCATCTGCTTCTGTAAATTGTTTTATAATGCAACAAAGATGCTAATTTATATTTTGTTTTACAAGAAAATTATTTTGTCGCATTGTTTTCTATTATTTTTCACTTGACTAGTCAAGCGTGTGTTCAAACACTGTTTAAAATTTTTGTTTTCTTTTTATATTAATAAATATCTGGCCAAAATATCAGTCAAAATATATACTTTTGACTGATTTAATTGCCTCTATGCCATACAGAAATGCATATATTTGGTGCCAAATTTTATCCAGATAATATTTATATACTGCTGGTCTTTCACTCAAACTGATATCCCAGGGATAAAAAATGCTCCATCTCCAACCCTGGGGCATTAAATATGAATTGACAGTTCCATATAGCCTTCGAGAGGGGATGGGGATCGATTATTGACTAAAATTATTTGAAAATGTCAATAGCCCCTGGGTATGCCCGCACTCCCCCCGTTGGGGGAAGACATTCTATATCTATCTATCCTAATCTATATATCCTAACCCTGACTGGGTAGGTTAGGATATATAGATTAGGAAAATAATATCACAATTGTTGTAAAATAGATAGTGTAGGCTAAGTATACAATATAGGTAAGCGAAATACTTGATGTAATCGGTCACTGAAAAGCCCCGACGGGGAGTGAGCTGAATAATATATGTATATGTATACATTGATAGGTGCATGAGATCCGTAATGAATGACAGAGGTGGTTCATCAAGCCAGTCATCGCATTCGTCGTCAAACTCGACTATAGCACAAGCACAAGTAGCCTACTTCAAGCCGAAACGTATCAAACCAGGTGTGTATTCTTTCTAAACGTTGGCATTTGTATATTATCGGTTTAATACGCTTGAGCTTGAAGTACTGCTAGTCGAGTTTGACGACGAATGCGATGACTATTTAATAAATCAAACATTCTGAATATTACAAAAATTAATGATTTTCTAACTAGTTTATTCATGTTTCGATATCACTACCTGGAAAATTTACCAAAATACTTTAGCAATTATTATGTAACTAACAACAAAATACATAAACACAACACAAGGAACGCATCTAAACTTCATAAATCATACTCAAGAACTAATTTTGTCAAACATTCACTTTACAATAAAGGTGTGAATATCTGGAATGAGTTAAAGTCTGAATTAAAAAATATTAAATCTTATAACATATTCAAGAAAAAATCAAAAAATTATTTCTTGCTGTTGCATTCGGAAACATAAATTTTATATCTCTCTCATCTATCTCTTGTAAATTATATATGTCTTCTAATTTTTCCTAATTTGTATATATCTTTATCATTATTTGAAATATTGTAAAATATCTCAAACTCATCTTCTTTTTTTCTATTAATAACATTAAATTACCTTAAGTTCTGATCATCAATGTAATTAATTGTAAATAATTAACCTAGGGGTCTTAATCAAAAGCCTTTCGTGGTTTCTAGTAGACCTCTAGCCCTATAATTCTGTAACCTGTATTTTATTTTAAACTATGTATGTATGTATGGGCAAACTTTAATAAATAAATAAATAAATGACTGGCTTGATGAACCACCTCTGCCATTCATTACGGATCTAACTGCCCCTTGAACAGCTCTGGTTATTGCCTCTTCCCAACCACGTTCGCCACTCGCCATGATTAATCGATTTAAAGAGTATTAAAATATGTAAAAGCTTGCCGTTGAGAGCGCTCGAAGAAGAGATTTATAGTTTAATTTGGCGCCTTCTCCTTCCAATTGGCAGGTTTCGAACCATTCCCATGAACATTATATGAAATAATGACTTTTCGGCGCATTTTTATTATATGATATAATAAAAAAGTGCTTTTTCATTATATCAAATCATGAATCAACTGAAAAGTCATTATTTGATATCATAGTGTAACGCCTTAACGTTATATGAAATAAGGAATTGCGCAAATGCTTATGATTTTAAATAACGATTTTGTCGAAATTGCATTGTATCATATCATGACTTAACGGAAATTCATTGTATGATATAACGACTAATGCTAATCAACATGATATCAAATCATGAATTAGCCGTGTTAGTCATGATTTGATATAATATATATTCGTTAATAAATTATTTGTATATAATGACATTTTTGGTCATGATATGATATAATTAACGTTAAATAATTTTTGGACACATGGCGTTCCATAGATGATGACTTTAAAATAGTCGAAAATTTACAGTCTCTCAAACTCGTCTTGTTTTATTCATATTTTGAATTTCAAAATGACATTATTCTTCCGAATTTGTTTTTTTCTTTATTTTCTTAAATTGTCGGCCGGTCGCCATGTTCGACCGATATTTTCGGGAAATAATCGGCATAAGAAACCCATGTTATTTTATTTATAACGGTTTACCTTGACTGAAGTTGCGATTAACAACATTAAATAGTTCACTTGAATTTTTGCGGTATTTTTACGCACTCCCGCGCGCTCGCTCAGCTTAGTCACTGATCTCTATAAATGAGCTGAATGCGATTTTTTTCTTTTCCTTAACAGCGCCTGGGTACGAGGCTGGTCTAGGACGGAGTGTGTTTCAGGTCCAATACTACCATTTACTGCATGAACAAATCCTTGTAGTAGTATAGACAGCCTTTTGTTGATGATTGAAAACTAGTTGTACGGTAAAAACTTTTAAAATTAATAATACAATGAGAATTACAACGGATCGAGTTTTAAAACAATGAAGTATATAATATTGTAGTCTTTGTAACATGATGATGGATTAGACTCCAAAACTTCACTTTAAATAGATGTGGAACTGCTGGGAACAACCGAAAAATGGATTAAAACAAGTATTAAATGACTGTAAAATTGTAGTACATGTTCTTGCTTCAATATAAAAATGGAATACATTGCAGAAAATGTCCACTCCTCATTTTATGCCCCCCCCCCCCCATTTTCAGGAGAACAATCTGGAATTTTCTAGCAATGACAGACATACTATAGCTTTATGTAGCCACCGACTTTGCATTCCAAACCTGTTTATCAGTTGTCACAGATAAATGCTAGCTTTGCTGTAAACATTGAACATTTGCCCAATGAATGACAAAAGATACTGCTATACCTCTGTGTAGTGTTAATAAGGGCTTTATTGTTTTGGCAAAGGTGTAACAGAAAAGCTATCCATTTTTAACCCATTGAGTTGCAATGCGCCCAAATGCGCGATTCTATTTGTCAACGAAAGAATCTTGCACATTAATGGGTTAATAATATTGCTATTTTTAACATAGGAACAATAGGAACACCTGCTTTTGACAAGGTGTACTCGATCATTAGGAATACGAGGTTGGAATCAGCCATTAAGAAGCTCTATCTCACCAGATGCGCAAATCAGTTGCCTGGAAGGGTTCTAGGACACACTAAACAATGGCATCCCAAAATGCTATGTTTTTCATGGTTGGAATCATACTGCAGGAAAGTTGCATTACACGTGGTACACCAGTAAAAGCATTTGGTTCAAGTGTCTCAATAGGGCTGATCTTTCGGCTTTCAGTATTTCAGGACTGCCTCAGCGGTACTTCACTTTAATGAGGATTTGAGACGTGATGGCCAGAAGACCAAAACTGGAGAGCAGTACAGAAAAGTAACTTATCCAAAATACAAACTGGGAAAGGAAATTGTAAGAGAAGTTAAAAGGCCACCAACTTATGGCAAATAGACTAATATTATAAATCTTGCAATATCATAAACAAATTGAAATGACTTTGTATTGAAGGTTTTTTACAAATTTACTGTACTCAGTGGCGTAACTCCTATGAGCTCTACCCGGTAAGAGCCGGGGGCACCCAGCCGATCGGGCTTCCAGGGGGGGCACCCTGAACTGAGTTGTCCGGGGGCCAAACAAATTGTAAATTTTGTTATGTTAAAATGTCGTTTTCTGACCATCAGAATTCTGTAAAATCTTCCCCCAAAGGGCCAGGAAATGGAATTTCAGAGACTCTAGATTTAAAAATTTTCCGGGGGCACTTGCCCCCGGACCCGCCGAGCTTGTGCCTTCAGCATCTGCACGGCAAAGGGCCTTAAAAAATTCGTACTAAAGGGCCTTGAACCGGGGGCACCCTGATATAACGTTACTTACGCCGCTGACGGTACTGTATATCCTCAAGTATGCAACTGGGAAAACTAGCATGACATTTCTGCCCAACCAAATTTCATTACTCCTAATGTGTTCTTTGGTGGGAAGGATATCAAAGAGAAAATGTCAGATGATTTATTGTATATGCAGTAAGTTATGTTGAAGCAGGTTAACAATTGTCTATTTATTTTATATAGACTATGTGCACTGCATAGGAAAAATCCTGTTCACTGTTGACAACACAACACTGGAAAAGATCGGCAAAAGATATGAAACTTTGCAACCAAAATTCTTGACCAGCCAGTTTCCACCTTCACCAAAATGTCGAAAATGCGAAAAGCCACGGAATTGACATCCATGAGGGGCTTGTAATTAGGCCGAGCAGCAAAATATAATTCGGTTTTCTTCAAATTTGCATTATATTACAAATTACATATTTGAACACCATAACCCTTGATGATTATTTTTCATATATTTTCAAAAATATCTGCTATAAAACTATATTGTTCGGTGCTTGTGTAGTTGTAACTCAACTTCGTTCCTCCTTATTTTAATAAATAGAAGCTGCTAATGGCCTACTATTCTCTGGGCACATATAGCCAAATACCCATTTTGCCAACCACCTATTATAGGCAACAGCACGATTATACCTGTAAAACCTATATAAAAGTCAAATAAATTTGTGCCCAGTCTAAAAAGGGACAAAACTTCTCTCCATCGTAGTCCGAAATATTTTCAAGGTTGCCAGGAGCCGGTAAGACTGGCTGTCAATATATGCATTGTCGTCCAGACTTGTAGGTCGTCAAGGTTAGCCCGGCTACTTTAGAAAGAATCATTAATCAATATGTTGCTTTAACTAACAAGGTAATTCTTCTCGTGAGGGCCAACAATCGCAGTGAGCCTAGGCTAGGCCAAAGTTTGTTTTCACTACGTAGGCCAAAGCAAAGCTCACAATGTATAAAACATGGTGTATATGCCATTATAGCACTTAACGTGACTGTTGTGTTTGGGTGGAGCAATGCAGCTAAAAGTTATAATATTAAATCTACCAATAGTTTCAGCAATGCAAGCCAGCTCAGGTACCCTTCAACGGCAAATTTTATTGGTATGCTGTTCTCCGGACATATGGCAACATTATGAATATACACATTTTTTATACATAAAAATAAACATACTGTAGATATAACTATATATGCATGTTTAACATAGATATAATTAGTCTAAAATATTGAAAGCATAAACTGAAAAGCACTTACTCATGAATGGATGAAAATCTTTATTTAAAATTCAGGGTAGCCCTTTCAGATCCTAGTTCAATCACTGATATTTTCAGATCAGTGAGTTCAATAGGCGCCCTGACCTTAATTATAATAAATATAAATTATCTCTACTAGCTATTATTATTAAAATACTATTTACATTTTAATACCTTCTAAAATACAATAAAATCACAGCTCTATTGAATTTATAACTATTAGAAACATCCATTATAATAAAAGGAGTGTTTTGTTATTTCTGTTCTTACTTTTGGTAAATGAAATTCGTTAGTTTGCCTAGTGACTACATATATCTGGTTATTAAACGTAAAATAGTTTTTAAAATACTGCGGACAATACCCCTTGATACATTTCTTTACCAATTCATAAATATAGTTATCTCTCTTATATTGTAGTAAAGGCCATTTAAGACTCGCTAACGCATAATCACTTCCACTTTTTCCGGTTGTAATTCTCTTTGTGAGGAGTTCCTGAGGACATCGATAACTTTTCCCTTTTCTGTCTGTCAACAAAGGGACAACTTGAGCATAGGCGTAGGAGGTAATTTCAAGTTGGAGGAGCACTTCGTCTTAACGGCACCTCTTATTACAAATGGCACTTTTCCCATTGTTTCAGCTGGGGAAGAGGGCACTTTGAAGAAAACTTGGGGGAGGAGGGGGCGGGCCTTCTGTGCCCCCCTCCCCGGTTCCTACACCACTGAACTTGAGATAACACTGTCCCGTTTGTTAAAGCTTTGAAATTGTCGTCCAATATAACGCATGAATTTTTTCGATGGTCCCGTCGAATGTGAGTTTTGCAAGGGCTTCAGCTATCTCATGGCAACATCTAAACTCAAGTGAGCCAACTAAGTTTTGGTCTGAGCACTTTCTACATTTACACCTATAAAAAATAGAAGCAGCGAGTTAAATAAATTGTTTTAAAATATAAATGCTCTCTTACATATCTATATACAAATAAGTAAGTTTTATAGTAACTGAAAACAGCCTACCTACCAAGAATCGACTTAATCTTTCGATCACAACTTGCTTCAAGAATGGCCGAGAAAAAAAATGGCTTGCGTCAAGCCATCAAGATCGCCTTCCTCGGTCGTTTCCTCACTATTTTCTTCCATTATGTCGTCTCCATGACAAGCTAACGGTTCACTTTCGTATGGTAAATATTGGGAGCCAAAAACATATTAACTTGAATCACTGTGTAGCAGAGTTCCAGGAGACAAGCAAAAGGAACACTCAGCACCCGAAGTTGAACCCCATCTTGTATAATTTTTCGCGTAAGATTAACATGTAAGCTATTTATGCAACGATTGGTGAAGTTGAAAATGTTCTTTGGTAATTTTGATTGAGCAACAGACCAAGGGGTGTTGAACTGTGCCAGAAATAACTTTGGGGCATGAAAGGAAAGTTTATCCTCTTGTCCAGGATGAAAAGCGTCGGGAATTTCCTTGGTAAAACTTTAAATATATCATGTTGCATATTAGTGTGGTTGTATGTTGATTTCCAGAGTTCTCTTACTTATTCATTTGGAGATATTTTTAATGCAGGAACTTAGTTCAAATTTATTAAGGGTTATTAAATATTACAGGATGGTCCAGTAATCGATACATATTTATAAAATAATAAGTCATCAGGAAAACACAAGAAAATCATGACCATAATGTGTTTTAAAATGTGATAAAAATCCTCCTGATTGTAAATTTCATTTAGCAGCGGCGAGCCTGCAGTAAAGTTTCAAAATATTCAGCTCTCAGTTATCAATTTCGGTGCAGCAGCCAGGCCTGCAGTAAAAAGTCAAAATAGCGGTTATCTGCGTGAGTTTTGACTAATCTGAGGCGGATTCTAGCCATTGACCAAACCAGCGGGGTTTCTGACTATTGGGCAATATTCGGCTGGATTTTGTTAAAGAAATGTTCTCCTTTCTCATTGACGATTTGTTCAACTCAGTGGTCTTGACTAAAAGTAGTTCCGCTCCTTTAATATTCAGCAGTCTTCAGTCAATACGAAATGAAAATAAGTCTTTCTGATTGCTACTTGACCGACCGCAAAGGTTCAAAAATCTTTTTGAGTATTCAAAAGATCCTCCAATTTCTGCATATGAGATTGTTTTATACAAGATTTATAAATGTCAATTTATGAAACTGTTCAGTCTATAAAATGTCATATTCCAAAGTGACGATGTAAAGGCTCTGGAAAAGGTGTACACAGATCTGTTCAAGCAATTGCACGCTTTGGATACCAGATCTGTCCAAGAGCTTTTAGATGCTATCAATGACACTTTGATGAGGCGATGACAGTCTGTCGAGAAATTTTGGCGCAGAAATGTTCATACCAAGAGTTGCTCGTCAACAAAAGAAGAAGTGTACAGCGATAAGGTATTAAAAGATTTCTATTTATGTTAGTTTATAGTCTGATACTATTACTGAGTATTACTAAGTTCAAAGTGTATGCAAAATTCTCAACATTTTTTCCTTTATTAGGTCAAGCTATTCCTAAAATTTGATGCCCAGATTTCTGCGAATGGCAATTCTGGGAGTCAATATTTCAAAATTTTCTCCCGGACCCCCTAGCAAGTCTCGCGCCTTCAGCGCTCGTTGCATGACCACTCAGATCCAGCTGGCTTCGCTACTGTCTATTTCACGCCTGTAAAAGCCGCTTGGCTGGATTAGCATATATTTGCGGTCGGTCAAAAGGTCATTCACATTACTATCACGTAACCTCCGATTATAAGCCCCCCGAATATAAGCCCCCCGAATATAAGCCCCCCGAATATAAGCCCACTATACCGGTATATAATACTATTGCACTCAAAAAATTCCACATAGCGGTAACTGAACAAAAACATTTTATAGCAGTGTGTATTTAAATGTTATAAAGTATTAATTTTACAAAACGCTTGAATGTTCGTCCTGATGGTGTTTCAAGGCGTCACGGACGAATCTTTGTGTAGCTTTGGCCCGTAAAGAAAGTATGTACACGGAAGTTCTATTCCTCCGAGGACCCATGTTCCTCTGGTGCTCTTCTTTGTTGTCCTGTGATTTTCGTGTTTATAATTAACAATAAATACTTGGTTACCACTGAAAAATGTCGTGTATGTAGCCCCGTATATATTTCCCCCGTGTATAAGCCTCCCCGCTTAAGTTGTATTTGTACAGTTTTCCTGCATGCTTCCGTATAGTTCTGCTGTGTGCTGCTCACCAATAGAGTAGCTTTGTTGTTAAATTGAAGTCGGAGATGTTTGGATTGGCAGAAGAGGAAAACGTTTTTCCAGTGTTATTCAGCGTCTCGTCCTTGCTTGTGAGGCTGGTCGTCGAGTAGATTTGCTCAATGTCCTCTCACATGAAATGATGCAGAGACAAATGAGAGACTAAGAACCGGGCAGAAGGCTTTGTTGACTGATGGACTACTATGGGGCTGGAATGTCCGCATGCTATCAATAAAGACGGGGAGTGCTACTTGTTGATCAATGGAACGGCACTCGTTGCGGCAATTGGGAAATCTACCGAAGCTCAATCTTTCCGGGATTTAGCTGATAACTTCCGCTCCGCAGCTCTATAAAACAGATTGCGTTATTATCAAATACAAGTCATCGAGAACCGGGATATTCCACTTCCTTACAGCTGGACAAACTTTCTAAGGTGACCAGAAAATAAGGCTCTCTTTTAACTTAGCAAGGGTCCTTTCAGAGCAATTAATTTCCAGTGCACCTTAAGAGAAGGTCATCGATACCGCTGGCGGATCTATAAATGGGAAAGAAGGGCGGTCTTCGTTGACGGTTTGTGCTGAGTATGAGGGAATGACACTAGTCTGATGCTACACTGCATTGTCAAGACTTGCGTTACTGTAGTTGTGTCGGCAAATGATACGGATGTACTTCTGATTCTCATGGCACATGCATCTGATATTCGTTGAGAAAATATATTGATGATGGCCGGAACAGCAGGGCGGAGCAGATACTAAGACATCAGGGCCACCAGTGACAATCTTCCAGCAGGGTCAGTGTCCGCGCTCCTTCGATTCCTTTTCATGCGCTAACTGGACACTACGACGTCATGTATATACAACCAAAGCCAAGTGTCAGCTCTTCCAACTGAAATATCACCTCCATGCGTCGCTGGATGAGGAAGCGCTGTCCCCAATTGGATCATTAGTGTACAATGTGTGTGGGATTCCTGAATCTGTCATTCTCGAAAATTGCGAAACCGGAAGCATTACTCCCTCCCCCCCACTAAGGACGCTTTGGATTTATATATCAAGCGCGTTCACTATCAAGCACTAGTGCAGTGGAAACAGGAATCCTGTCAGCAACCTTCCCTACCAAACCCTGAAGGAATAGGGTGCTAGAAAGATGATGACGGCAGACTTCCCGCTTTTAATATATGACAGTGGAACTGATCCCAAACACCTACAAGGAAATAGTTAATTTTGTTCTTGCAAAAGCGAATGCACAACACTACGATGTGGCAGTATAATTATGGTCTGTATAACTGAAACTTGGTTATCTGAAGAAAACCCTGACAATTATGTTCCATTAGCGAACTTCTCTTTGTTTCGTAAAGATCGACCTACACGTGGTGGTGGAGTAGCCATATACGTTAAGTCACCTATTCAGTGTAAAAGGTACCAAGATTAAGATTAAGTCCTGGATCAAGAGAAGACAAAAATGTTTGGCTCAGCATGGCAAGGATTCTCCATTATTCAAGTTATGGAGAAATAAAGTTCAATATGCAATTAAACATGCTAAGAAATCATTTTATGACACTAGCTTTAAAAAACTAAAGGATACTAATGCGAGTAAATGGTGGAAAGAAGTTAAAAATCTCTCTGGTTTGGCAGATACGAAGGGACAGTGGTTTCAAAATCTTATTGATGGGGTCACTATAGACACAACTGATAAGTTGTGCGAGAGAATTAATGAGTTCTTCGTTAGTCTCACCTCTGACTTTATCCCACTAGTAATGGAGAACATATCTAGTATACCTGTGGAAAATATTCCAGAGGAACTTTTTGTGACAACCTGGGAAGCCTATAATTCTTTGCGCAGCTTGAAGGTCAGGAAAGCTCCTGGGCCGGATGGAATACCTAACATCGTATTAAAACAATTTGCCTTCGAACTTGCTCCAGTAATCGCAGACATTTATAATGCATCCCATGTGAAGGTTATTTACCACCCTTACTCAAGTGTGCTGCTGTTACCCCAATTCCCAAGAAAAGACCACCTAATGCCATCGAAAAGGATATCAGACCTATATCATTGACATGTCAGATTGCCAAAGTAATGGAAGGTTTTACCTTAACTAGAGTTCTCCCTACCATACTACCTCAACTGGATAATAAACAATTTGCTGTAGCGGGGAAATCTACTGAACAAGCCATAGTATATATCCTTCACTTAGCCTTAGAGGCCCTGGATAAGGGTAACTGTTCATTGAGATTGTTCTTTGCTGATTTTTGCAAAGGATTTGATTTGATAGATCACAGGATTCTGTTGGCAAAGTTATCTAAATTTAACATTCACAATAGCCTGTTAAGGTGGATTGGTTCATTTCTCCTAGAGAGATCTCAGTTTGTACGCATTGGTAATTCAACATCTATTGTACAAAATATCAATGGGGGTATTCCTCAAGGGACTAAGCTTGCCCCGATACTTTTTGCTGTTATGGTCAATGATCTTATATCTACATGGGGCCCAAGAGCTAAATTTGTTGACGATCTAACTACCATGGAGATTGTTCCGAGAAATTCTCCTTCACTGATGAAATTTACTGTTTCTGATATCCAAACATTTGCTCGGCATAATAACATGAAATTAAATCCAGAGAAATGTAAAGACATGATTGTTGATTTCCTTCAGTACAATGCCATTGAATGGCAACCTATCGTTACCGATGGTATACAAATTGAAGTTGGACTTCGATAATTTCTATCAGACAGTGCTCCTGACGAGTGAGGTCTTTGAACCTCACGAAACAATATTGTAGAGTAATAAATGAATCAACCAAGAATTTAAAGACTCCGAACCTTATTAATATATATATATATATATATATAGTCAAATCTGCAGACATGCATGTTTCGCCGTTCAACGGCTCGTCAGTGCAGCTTGTAACGCAGTCTAGATGCGAGTGACTTCGTATTTATACACCATACACTTGCCCTCACCAAGCGCATGTGGTACAATACTCAGACACATGCGCATCCAGACATGCGTGAAGTGTCTTGGGGCCAGAGTGCTCAAACGACCACACGGGAAGTGAGCTTTTTTTGCATATGGTATATATATATATATATATGACATATTAAGCTGCACTGACGAGCCGTTGAACGGCGAAACATGCATGTCTGCAGATTTGACTATATATATATATATATATATATATATATATATATATATACCATTTAATATTTATAATATTTAAATATCATCATATACCATTTAATATTTAATATTTGAATGCTTGTATCTATATCTTGTGCTTGGACTTGCCGATTTATTTAAAAGTAATAGTAATAATTATAATAGTAATAATAACGCCATAACGCATGAGATATATTTTCCGCAAGTACTTATATTGTTATACGCTGGAAATGTTTGTGATTGGCCGAAATTATTAAATTATTATTTGACATTTTCTCAAGTATATTGTTTAATATAAACCTAAACAGATAAAATATAAAAATTTCTACATCACGGCAAGAGTTTTTTCATAAAACAAGTTCTATGATTAACTGTTGAATGTAATTACTTCCAAAATTACGTAATACTCACCCTTCGATGGGATCCATTGCTATATCCACAGGTTCCACAGTATCAATCAGCGCTCTGCTATCTTTGCCGTCTAAAGTCGCCACGTAAATCTTATCTTTTTCATAATCAGTCCAGAATACACGACGTCCAATCCAATCAATTGTTAATCTATCAAAGCCAGAATCTTTCACAATAATTTCTTCATCAGTACCGTCAAAATTCGCCCGACGAATATGTTCATCACGTTTTCCAAAGTACATTTTCTTGTCCACTGTATCAATATCCAATCCATAAATATTTGGGGTTCTATTGACGACGACTGTTGTATCAAAGGTAATCAGGTCAATTGCCAAGACTCCAGTCGTGGTAGCCACAAGTAAGTACGGCTGAGGATACGGTCCTAAAGAAAATAATCGCACAAGTCAAATAGAGAATTGTATTCTGAGAAAGCTTCAGTCAATGATAACTTCCTATTTCACTATTGAATTTTCACGCTACGGTCTTCGCCTATAGCCGTTTGACTCGACCCACGTACAAAATATGTCATATATTTGAACAATTGCTATGACACTGAGTAAAATAATTCTTCCAGGAGTATATCATATTCACTTTATTTCACAATTGAATTTTAACCCTACGGTCCTCGACTAGCTAGTGCATCAGTGGTTGAATGCTTTTCTTATGCGATAAAAGTAGCGTAGCATGTGGATTGCTTTATTGTACAAAATATATAAACTTAAACTTAAGACTTAACATATATAATATGTAATATATCAAAATTGGTTTTAATTATAGTTTATTGTGTTCTTTACACTGTTAATTTCAAGGAGTTATTTTAACTCCGCCATAGGAGTTAAAATTACTCCCTGTGGGAGAGTAAAAATTTTGGAGTAAAATCTACTCCAAAAATGGAGTTAAAACTACTCCATTTCGGTACGCATTCCAGAATTTACTCCACTGGGAGTCATTTTAACTCCACTGAAGGAGTAAAACTTACTCCAGCAAAGGAGAATAATGGAGTAATTTTACCCTTAATATTACTCTAGAGTCGTTTAACTCCTGAATTTTACCACTTGCCAAAGTTATTTAACTCCAACATTATGAGATTCTTTCACTGGGTGTAGGGACTAGTTAAGATATTTGCTAGTGATACAAAATTAAGAGCAAGAAGTTCCTGCTATTTAATTAGCTGACGAAGTATTATTATTATTATTATTATTATTAATTAAATCAATTAAATCAAATAAAATTTAGCTCCGGTAACGTCGCCAAGTCAAAAGTGGGAATGGCGGAATGCTGTGTTATGCATTGGCTTTATACATTCTTTACTGTTAAACCGCGAGCGGTAATCGAAGCCGGGTCTGTCGTTTTCTCACTCAAAGTCAAAGGATTTATTTACATTTTTGGATTGGATTGATATTTTTTCTGCTGAGAAGAATGCTTCCTCTGTTAACTAAACAAGTGGAAACACTCGTGTCTGTACCAATCAATGCGTTAGGATGTATCACGTGTTATAGTAATTTGATTCTATATTCACATCATGCGCCAAATTCGATATTTTTAATATTTTGCAAAAAGTTCAAGGAGAGGAGAGTTTTACCCAAATTTTCTTTTATATATATTCACGAAAACCGGACAAATTACACGGACTTTGTTGCGAAGGTATGTTTATTGTTATTTGCTATTTTGTGTACGATTATTTACTCGATAGGTGGTTATATTTTCTATTGAAGACTGTATACAAATCTCTTCGACGCACTGAGGTCAAAATGAAATCGTCTTGAGTTGTATACAGTAAATTTTCGAGTAATTTCTTCTAGCAAGTATATAACTTAGTTTATTGTTTCCCAAATTTTGATTTAGGCAATTGACGGTCTGATTGAGGAGTGCTGCCGCTGCTGTGTAAAGACAAACGCGGTTAAAGTGCCTGAAGGTAAGACGAATATTCCCATGTTTTGTTGCCATTTTAATTTGTATATAAGATTTAGTATTCGTATGGCGAATAGTTAGGTATTCAAATTGTTTTATAACCAGTGATCTACTGGGACTAATCTGTATATGTAATAATTTTTAATAGTAGATGATTTTTGCATAAAATTGAAGTTAATTCATTATATATTTGAGAATATTTTTGTAATAACATGACCTTGCTTTATACATGGAGATAGGATTTCTTCTTTAGGGTTAGCGACCAAGAGAGTCATAGAAAGCAAGGGTTTATATGATTTAGGGTGATGCTACTGACACAGTTATGTTACCTGTTAAGGAAAACACTGCATGGTCACGAAGCATGCTGTATTTGAAAATGACACGGCTTAGGTGATATTGCTTAAAATATTCACCAGGTTGATATGCATACCATATTGACATTCATACCAAATATAATATATGAATTGGAGTTTGTAGATGGAAAATTATTGAGTGTAAAGTATATACATTTATTAGACCTAACCAGGAACAGCTGCAAAAATGCAACTATAGATCCCTGGCAGGAATTGATCTCAGTTTCATTTGCAAGTTCTATTGGCTCAGCTGAGCTGTCCAGGCCCAGTTTAACTCTATACAAGTTCCATATAGCGATATTGCAGGTACATGTTAAGTTGTGGGTAAATATCTAGATTTGTTGGCATCTCCTCGATAGAATAATAATTGAAGGGTTTTGTACATGGAAAATTATTTAGTGTAAATTATATACATTTATTAGACCTAACCAGGAACAGCTGCAAAAAAATGCAACTATAGGTCCCTGGCAGGAATTGAAGCTGCGGACCTCAAGGGATTCTGGTGCAGCTCTCTAACCAACTGAGCTACAGAGTCCAGTTGTCCATTGTATATAATTTACACTCAATTTCCAATTTTCCATGCATCTACAAAACCCTTCAATTATTCTATCGTGGTGAGATGCCAACAAAATCTAGATATTTACCCACAACTTCACATGGCAGCACCTGCCTAGTATATATACATGAACTTGTGGTTAGAGCCTGGACAACTGGACTCTGTAGCTCAGTTGGTTAGGGCGCATCGGAGAATCGCAGGCCGCAGGTTCAATTCCTGCCATGGACTCCATATAGTTGCATTTTTGCAGCTGTTCCTGGTTAGGTGTGTAATAAATTTATATAATTTACACTCAAATTTTCCATCTACAAAACCTTCAATTATTATTCTATCGAATGAGATGCCAAGAAAATCTAGATATTTACCCACAACTTAACATGGCAGTACCTAGTATATATACATGAACTTGTGGTTAGAGCTTGACAACTGGACTCTGTAGCTCAGTTGGTTAGAGCGCTGCACCGGAATCGCAGGGCCGCAGATTCAATTCCTGCCAGGAACCTATAGTTGCATCATTGAAATCATTGATGTCGGAAACTTATGTGAGGCTTAATCTTCGCAGCTGCCTTAGCCTGTAAAGCAAGCCCTCATTGAAGCTGAAAGAGTAAACATGAAAGCCGGGTGGTATTACAGGAGACCCTCGTTCCTCTTTCTGCTCCAAGATGGTCTGCTATGCACGCTACAGCTGGCTCGGCCACTAGATGTCATATGAACTATATGCAGTATCCGGCCGGATAATCAGGTCAGATCTGTTTCAACTATTCGGTGCATCCCTATTGTCAAAGCCCATGTGTCAGTATAGTTTGTTTAATAAATGTTTGCTGATTCATTAGCTCACAAATCAATATAAGTGCTTGAGATTTTTCAAATTATTTGTGGCTAACCAATAATCTTCTGCTGCTGTTTTATTTTATTAACCTTATATTTTTTCTTAGGGATTGTTTTAATGAATTAATACAGTAATATCCTGATGCTGAAGTTGATTGAAGTTTAATACTACCACTATAATCAAGTCAATATCATGGCATCCTACTTCATTGTCAATATTGGAAATGTTATTCATTTGTTGGAGAACATAATATATGGAATACCAGAGATGAGTGGCCAACTAGTGGTATACAACTTGTTTAGTACTAAAATTCTACCAATTGACCCACATAACATTATGATAATGCTGTGAACACTACAAGCATGTTATAACCATGATATCATTCGAAGAATGATGTCGAGCCTAACAATGTAAATAACTAGAGCAAATTGCATGCCTGTTGTGTATATCATATTTTGCTGAGAAAATATATTATTTTGACCTTAAAATGTTTTTATTGATTTCTAACCTTAATTAAGAGCCCTTCCTTACTCTAATCTATGGAGGAGTTATTTTGACTCCCAAATTGGAGTAAAGGAAAAGGTACAGAATGACTCCTTTTGTGGAGTAAACTTTACTCAGTTTTTAACTCCATTTCTGGAGTAATTTTTACTCCATTCTTAGAGTAGTTTTTACTCCTACTGGAGCAAATTGCACTCCACTTATGGATACAATTTACTCCAAAATTGGAGTTAAAAAACTGGAGTAAAATTTACTCCAGAAAAGGAGTCATTCTGTACCTTTTTTTTTTACTCCACTTTTGGAGTTAAAATAACTCCTTGAAATTAACAGTGTACAAGAGCTTCCGAAGTTTCATTTGCATTTTTCTGAAAACCAGTCAAAGTGCAGCTAGACCTTGTCAATTCTCAAATGACGATATATGTTGAAGCGTTTCTGTAAAATTAGGATATTTGAGACGAGTACGGGGTATCAGTAAAAGTTTTGGGTAGATATTCATGTTCAACGAGTGAGATTAATACCGTGTTGTAATTTCTGGAATTCAGTGCTTTAAGCCTTAGATGTCTTCGACGCTATTATTTGCCGTTCTCGGTGAATTTGACCTTTGTACAAAGTAATTTACTGCCTATTTGGAGAGATTGGAGGAATATTTTTTCGTAAATTGTATTGGACAATGCGATGCTGATGCATCACAAGCTCGACTTGCAGCAGCAAACAAGAAAAAATCGCTGTTCACATTCAGTTATTGGCCAGAAATTTTATGCAACCCTTCGTGATTTGTGCAGCCCTTATTTACGTAAATATATAAAAGTTTTTCTGAGCTTTGTGATCATGGGCGGACTGGCCAGTCGGGCTCACCGGGCAAAAGGTCAGTGGGGCCCCTACTTGTGAGGCCCCTTTAAATCCCTTGAAATGCTAATATAAATGCTAATATAAACGCTAAATAAACGCTAGCAGTTCCAGATTAATTATATGTGCCTAAGCGGATTATACCTCACACGTATCGCATTGAAGACCTCCTCGCTCTCTTATTGTGTAGTATTTGTTCTTTTATGAAAAGCATTGAGGTTCCGACTCAAAACGTACATGTCACCGGGGCCCGCAAAGCGCACATAGACTCCCACAATGTAACTCGCGTTTTGGCGTGCAGTTTTTGGGCTCCGGGAACTTAAAGTCATAATAAAGCATTGGGCCTGAAAGAAACGCTGGGGACTTCGCTGACCAAATGCAGAGGGGGATCAGGGGGGGAGGAAAATGTGGCCCGCAGCTGATTGAGAAAAACCATATCAAATTATTTGCTAAGACAATAGCCTGCGTAGACGAGAACTTCCCGATAACTCACTAAGCGGTGTTCGGAGATAATGTAAAGTGCAACTGCGATTTTGAGCAACGGTCAGCGGGCCTGATATCACTAAGATGTTTGCAACTAACCAGACCATTCTTTTCTCAACTACCATTGTGCTGCTTTTGCAAGATGATTAACATTTTAGTGAACATTTTGTTCTGACTATTGTTGCTTTGCAAGATATGATTGTACGTAATTATTGATAAAATAATGGATATTGTCATTTTTGTAGTTATTTTTCTTCATTTTTGTGTTTTAGGTAAATCTGCAGGCTAGAACCAACAACCCCCCATTAAAAAGTTGCAATGGGGGCCCAATTTTTATAAGAAAGCCCAAATTCCTAATTTCATGATGGTGAAAATTTTAGGCAAAATTTTCTTTGGTGGAGTAGAAGGGCACCTAACTTGAAGAAGGACTACTACCTTGAAGAAGGGCTCCTAACTTGAACAATGGCCCCTAACTTTAAGAAGGGCCCCTAACTTGAACAATGGCCCCTAACTTTAAGAAGGGCACCTAACTTGAAGAAGGGTTCCTAACTTCAAGAAAGGCCCCTAACATAAAAAGGGCCCCTAACCTGAAGAAGGGCCCATAACTTTCAGAAGGGCCCATAACTTGAAGAAGGGTCCCTAACTTGAAGAAGGGCCCATAACTTTCAGAAGGGCCCATAACTTTCAGAAGGGCCCATAAATTGAAGAAGGACTCCTATCTTGAAGAAGGGCTCCTATCTTGAAGAAGGGCTCCTAACTTAAAGAAGGGCACCTATCTTGAAGAAGGGCTCTTAACTTGAAGAAGGGCCTGCGTCAGCCCATAATTTAAAAGGATTCCTGTTCAATTTTTGGCCAATGTGGGGCTCGTGTCACTGTCGGGTGACATAATTTGCTTTGTTCAGCCGCGACGTTTGTTGTAAAAAATAATTAAAAATTGGTCCCGTGGCTGTGCAACATTGCTCTTTTGTCAAAGTAGTTTTTACACAAAGTGTTTACGTTCGACGAATAAATTGAGGGCTCGGGGCTCTTGAAACACTTCGCGCGTAAATTGTATGTATTTTGAAATTTGTTGCTTCAAGCCTAGAATTGCAATTGGTCCAGAATTAAATTTGTTGCGACACAACTTAATATTGCAAAGGAGTCATTTTACTTATTGTGAACATTAAAACAGATCAAACAGAGTGCAACACGTTAGGGGGCCCAAAACATAATGACATGTTAAAGGGGACCCGAAATTTGTTTTACAGTCCCCAATGACATATCGCTCGGAACGGCCCTGGCAAAATTTTTCTGTGAGAGCATTCCCGCGGACTCCTTATATATACATGACCGAAATGCCACGGTCAGATTTTGGGCTAAATCCCCGTTAGAAACGTCTCGAAGAAAAATCCTAGGAAAATCACATTACTGAGCCAGTACCAGTGCATTGGTGTCCACCACTCGTAGTACAACCTAAACCAAAGAATCCAAAAGACATTCGTGGATGTCTCGATCTCAGGATGATCAACAAATCAATAATGCGAACACGCCAAGTTCAAGCTTCCATAACAGAAGATTTGTAAGATCTTCAGCAAACTCGACCTCGATAATGGACACCACCAATTTTCCTTCGACGAGCAATCCAGGAAAATAATGGCGTTTTCCATACGATGGAGTAATTACCGCGACAAAAAATTGGCATTTGGTGGATTAAACAGCCAAGATTTTTTCGATGCAGAAATGGCGAAAATCCTATCAGGCATCCCCCAAGTACTGAACAACAGGAACGATATAATGATGGTATGACTTGACTGGCAAAACCACAACGCCAACTTGACACCGACACCGACTCTCCAACGAATCGAATATCACAACATCACATTACGCAAAGAGTAGTGCGAGTTTCGTAGGACAACGATGGATTTCCATGCTCGTACTGCTGGTGGTCTACGACCAAATCGAGCGAGACACTCTGGCAGTGGAATTTACGTTTTCTAGTCTACAGATGTACCCATTAAGCGGAAACAAGTTCACGATCACCACTTACCATAAACCCCTCTTACCACTGTTCATCAATAAGCGAAATTACCACCACGAATCGAAAGGCTTATTATGAAAATGCAAAACCTTGATTTTACAACAATCCACATCCCTGGCAAACAGACTACATGTCCCGACATGCCTTGACCAATGAAGAAATGAAGAGAACTGAAATCGAGACCATGAAAAGCTGTTATCCAAACTGATCATGCCATCGTGCTGGATAGAGTTGCAACAGAAACTAAGCCTGACGTAGAGTTACAAAATTTGAAAGATGCCACTCACACGGGTATTTGGAACAAGAATGACCCCACTCTAAATCCCTATTAATCGACATCCAAGCCGAGTTGTATGAATCGGAAAAAGTAATCCTTCGATTGGACAAGATCATCCCACCATATAGAACCTTAGAAGCAATGTCGTACAAATTACGCAAAAACAAGGACATCTTGGATTATCGAAAACCAAGGAAATGATTGGACGGAAATATTGGTCGCCAGAAATGAACATACAAATTGAGGGATCAGTCAAAAGATGCTTTGACTGGCAAATTTCCACAAACACGAAACACACGGAACACGCTAAAATGACGGAACTACCAACCAGACCATGTTTAGCGGCTTCTGTGCTTTATTTCCAAATGGAAAATATGCCCTCGTTACAAATCAATAATCGAGATACCCTGAGCGAGAATACATCGTTCGAAGCAACCAGAAAGAAGCTAAAAAGAATTTTCTCCACACACGGCATTTCGGGAAACCTACAAAGCGAAAATATCCCACCATTCAACTCGCATTCCTTTAAAGAATTCGCGAATGAATCCGGTTTCAACCACAGACGGATAACACCACGTCACCCGAACTCCCAGGGTCAAGTGGAAGGATTCAACAAGCTCGTCGAAAAGATAATGGCGAAATCAAAGCAAGACGGCATCGATCCTAAAGAAGCCACATACGAAATGCTCCCAGCGTACGGAAGCACCCCACATCCTGCAACAAAATTCCGACCCAATCAGCTACTCCTGAATCGAGAGGTGAGGATTAAGTCGGACCATTTTTCAACCGAAACCCAAGAGCAAGACACAACAGTAAGAGAACACGAGCGCAAGTGTAAAGAATACCACGACAAACGACACAAGACAGCGTTGTTGTGGTAAAACGAGAAAACCGACGCAAAGGCCAAACAATGTACGAACCATACGTGTATGTTATCACCGAAACGTAAGGCTCACAAATTACCGCAAAAAGAATCAAAGATGGACGAACAATTGTGAGAGATGCAAACAAATTCCAACCCATACAGAAACCAACAAACCAGGAACTGAAGTTAAAGGACACACGAATGGAAGAAAACCAACCCATCTCCATTCCTGATACCACAAACATTCCTGTCACTACAACCCCAGATACCGTCACCACTACAAATGCTCCAACCATACCAAATACTACTACCCAAGACAAACAACCCACAAACAAAACCTTACAAAAAGAACCAAATCCACCATCCCCGCAACAAAGAAGATCTGAACGAATGAAAAAGCGCAAAAATAGAAGGAAATAGACTTTATACAAAATGACTTGAAAGAGAACGAACTTTAATTATTATTATTTGTTTTGATGAACAGTTAAATCAATCTCAGAACAATGATTATCTAAGTAATTATCAATTAATCAATAGGAACAATCTATTAGGAGAATCGAACTGAAGGGGAAGGAATGTTGTAATCTGATACTAGACATATAGTAATTATATTGTAAGCTATATAGGTTACTTGATATAGACAATTTAAATAGTTGTGATTAACTATCGAATACTAGTAAAGTGTGATTCAACTTCAATGTATCATTGCGTGCTTTAAAAAACACCACAGTATGGTTGATATGTTCAGACAGATTTTTTATCACATATTTTTTTAGAAGTATTCATTCCTGGTTTTTACTGACAGTAGTTGAAACGTGGATTTACTGTAAAAATAGGATATTTCGAGTTTCTATTGTATGGGATTTTAAAGCTAATAAATACTGAAATTTCGTCGAATAGAAGAAAGACAACATTAGACATTATCGAGAGAACTTCCCGGATTGTTTGAACTAATATTGTATTGATTTTTTAAGATAACGCGCAAAAGTCATTTATGCCCAACGCCAACGTGATATGAAATTTGATTATATACCTTCATAAAAACACATCTTCGAGTGCGTACGCATTCTATCCTGAAGGTAATCTTTTTCTGCCTGACAACATGTGGAATTAATCTCTTGTCGACTTCCATTTAAACATCTATGTTGACTTCCATTTAAACATCTATGTCGACTTTCATTTAAACATCTTTCTCGCCAGCCTTTCACGTCTTCTTTGAGTTCTGTCAAGCGCTTGTGACAAATGGGGATACCTTCATTACAAATGATCAGAGTTCCACCAAAGTATGTCAAGATGATTACGCCAATTACAATTTTCGTTGAAACGAGAATCATTCTCTTAATCTTTGTGTATTTTGCTTGTGCAAATAAGCAGATCGTCTGAATAGAAATATAATGAAAATATATTTTATTTTCGACCAACGACAAACATAATAGGGAATCTATAGGGAAGAAGGGTTCTACGTCAGATGGTGCGGGTGATGCTTTCGCACCACACGTTACGTCTCAGTTGTAAATATTTTAAATTTATTCATGTTGTGAGATACGAGTGTCGAATTCATTGAAGCGTTGATTAATAATTTTACAGTACATTTTGGGTTGTTATGATATTTATTGACCACTTATCAGCATTTTATGATGCTTTTATGATGCTTTTACAATTTAGTCGTCTGTGTTTACTCGACTTGAGAACAGTGAAGTGGATTCAGAGTGTTCTATATAGCACTATTCGTAAACAGTGCTGTAAGTAACTTCGTTACAAGTAACGAAATTACAAGTAATCGTTACTTTTTTGAGTAACTATAGGGGTAACTAGTTACATTTTGCAAGGAGGTAACTGTAACTGTAACTAGTTACTTTTTTGCTCAAAATGGAACGATAACGCGTTACATATGTTATCAGCGTTAAAGTTTCTTTTCCGTTACATTTTCATGCTAACTTCTACCATTTAATAATTAATTAATCTACAGTCAAATTTGACAAATTCAAATTGTCAATTCATTACGTACTGTAATCGAACTATCGAAGTATTGAACATTTCAATATTTCATGCAAGGCAACATAACGTCTTGGCCAAATTATCAACGCTAATCTGCTGACCACTGGTCAGTGGTCACGGGCGCATTATTTTTGTAAATTGTATAAATCTTCACTATTTTAAGATTTTTTCAACATAATTGTTAATTTTTCATGGGCTATTGAGTAGATGGTTTATTGAGTAGTTGTTGACTTGTTCCTTCATTTAAAGACAGTACCAGTGTCACAAGCTAGAAATCCGCTCTTTCCATTTGCATGGTTATTGTAAATACTAAATAGTAAACGGAATGTAACTTTTAACTAGTTACATTTTTGAAGTAACTTTGTAACGGTAACTAGTTACGTTTTTTTTCATGTAACTTTTACCAGTAACTAGTTCCTTTTTTGAACATGTAACTGTAACTGTAACTAGTTCCAAAAAAAAAGTAACTTTTACAGCACTGTTCGTAAATAGCATCTCGTACATGCACAACGCAAACTATTCGAATTTGACCTTCATGTACCTTTGTTATAATTTCCTAGTTCTCTTATATACACGTTTCTTTATGCAATATATAGACAACTTTCATTTAACATGGTATATGTTTCTAAGATTTTATTCAAAATTTGGTAAAATGCAATATTCGTGAAACCTATCTTCGCACAACAATAGGCCAAGACTGAACGGAGAAAATGCCATTGTCGCACCAATAATTTCAAAGAAAATCTATTTTTTCTTTAAGAATTAGACTGAATGATTATTCAGTAACTGATGATAATCTGAACCCTGGTTATTATTATTATTAACCATGGCAATGAGTGTACGCGAATATATATTATCTGGGTATCAGAGTGGTCTCAGAATGCACGAAATACCCTTTCAGAACCCTCATATATATTTTCAATATTCTCCGGGGGAGCATGCCCCCTGAGCCCCCTACAAATTCTCAGTCATTTGGCCTCGAAAAAATTAGTCGCACCAATGTTAACATCGTGACTACGGCCCTGACGAGCACATGCCAACAAAACGATTTAATATTAAAGAACGACATAATTAACAAAATAATTATGTAACCTTCTAGCCAGTTCAATTTGTAAACGTTCATTTCGAGTTCACAGTGAAAATTCAGCATGTAGATTTATAATCCAAATTCGAGCATTTTGGGTCAGTTTAAAATTCAGGTAATTTTTTATTTGCTCCCCCCCGCCCCAAATAAAGTTGCGCCCGTACGCCTATGACTCTACATGCAGATGAACTGCGAAATACCGTAAACCTGCGACTATAAGCCCACCCGACTATAAGCCCACCCGAATATAAGCACCCCCGTGTATATAAGCCCACTATATTCACTAACGCTCAAACCATTCCAAATATAAGCCCCCCGGAATATAAGCACCCCCGTGTATAAGCCCATCATATTCATTAACGCTCAGAACATTCC
Source organism: Trachythela sp. YZ-2020 (assembly GCA_016169945.1). NCBI lineage: Eukaryota > Metazoa > Cnidaria > Anthozoa > Malacalcyonacea > Clavulariidae > Trachythela > Trachythela sp. YZ-2020. The sequence continues at coordinate 335,419 of JADLSH010000162.1, read as the reverse complement.
AAATGTAAGCTCCCCCCCCCCCATCTAAGACTTTGGCTTATAACTGAACAAGATATACCAGTATTTATTAGTCTTTTATTAAGTTTACAAAAAGCTTGTTCATGCTAATGATCTTTCAAGGCATCACGGACGAATCTTCTGTGTAACTTCGGTCCGTGAAGGTAATATAAACATGGAAGTTCTATCCCTCCTCCGAGGACCCACGTTCCTTCTGGTGCTTTTCTTTGTTGGCCTGTGATAACTGCCGTAACTTTCCAGCTTTCCACAATATGTTGTCCATGTATTAGCCCCCCCCCCGAATATAAGCTCCCCCGTGTATAAGCCCATGAAAAAATGCTTACGAACGAATATAAGCCCAGGGCTTATAGTCGGAGGTTTACGGTCTCTGCACTTTTAATCTTCCCGTTATCTTCAATCCATGTGGATGCATGCATGTATATGATGTATGGAACTATGATGGAACGAAGAAATGTTTAGCTGTTCGATCGTATCCTGTCGTTGTATGTACTGACACTTATTGTGTATGCTTGCACGAACGATGAGGATGATATCTATTTCAGGAACACGGTTGGTTTTTGTTGTATTCACAGAAAAATATTTTGCTCCTTATTTTGTTGATGAATTAAAAATTTGTATTATAGAAAAGTTTCACGTAGCTTTCTTGGTCTAAATCGCAATAAAAACGAAGAGATCGCGCTGCGTGGTCTAACGCTAATGTGCCCGCAGTGCGTGGGCCTTATTAACAAACAGTATAGTTTGAAAATGATTTGAAGTCAAACTCAAATATTAGTTCAGCACCTGCACATTAGCGGTATCTCTAAAATTTGTCTTAATTTTATCTGATATCATGAATTGAACTGCTGAAGTTGAATCAAGTTTAGATTGCAAATATATGCAGTTTTAAAAAATTGCATGTCTGTTATAATCATGCACTCTCTATTTGGAATAACATTTATTCTATATTTGCTGAAATTATCAGCCGAAAAAGGATTTTAAAATTTATGCATTGTGTCAATGTTGTTAGAGATATGTAATATAGCATAACTAATACTTTTTGTACTGAAAACATAACCTACAGTACAATATGAACCGGCGTCTTGACGTATTTGCTACATATCTAATTGGGCTGTCGTCATGATGTAATTTTCATTTTCCAGTTTTTGTTTCTATGTTTATACTATCCACTGAATACTATTATATTCACGGTAATGCGCGTTAATAACCCAATGATTCCAAGGGCGAAAATCCATCTCAAAAAGTGGGGGGGGGGTGGAGCATGCTAATAGTTATGGGGACATGTAACACATTAAATGTTTTCAGGGCATTTCCGCATCATTTATAGACATCTACCGACAGAAGCGTAACTTGGGTCTTAGCGTTAGGGGTGTGGGTACGTTTTGCCCGACGAAAGACGTGGTAAAGGGGCCGGCCAAAACCAAAATTGTCTATTGAGGCCCCATGCCGCTAGCGGAAATGCGCAGGTATCGAGTGCCGAAAGCACGAGGGCACTAGGAGATATGCGGGCATGCTCCCCCAGAAAAATGTTGAAATCTACTTTGCAGAAGACTTTGCAGAATTCTGATGATCTGAACATGTTATATAAGCAAAAGTGGAAAAAGTGAGGGATAATTACATATTGATCCTCCTCTGCCCAAAAAGTGGGGAGTGATTCGTCCCCCCATCCCCCCAGGATGTCGTCCTTGAATTATTCTAACGTACTATTTATGGTAAATAGGTATCATATTGTTCAAATATTTAATAGAGAACAGTCACTCTATGTTGTTACGGTTCTGGAAGCATACATGCATATACGCTCTGCACTATTTTCCATATACAATCAGAAATTTAATCGTAACCTAATTTGACTGTATTTCTTTTATAGATAGTGTTATTTCTTCACAGGCAGTAAGTATTTCACACATAAAGATGACAGCTGTACATGGACGTGATGTGGACGTGATGTCTTTACTATGTTTGTACTGAATTGTGAACGTTGACGCCTACTCAAGGGTCAGCAGGTGAAAGTGTTGGACGAATTTGAATAGATTAACCCAATATTCTTTTGACAGTACACTATATCCTCAATGATGAAATTCAAAAGTTTTCACCGCCCAAACACGAGTATAACAATGCATAGTTTTTCGTTATTTAAGCAACATAAGTATGATTTAGGTCAAACAATTTAAACTTGTTTTAACGCGATGTTACACGGGACAAACGTCCAGTCCAATATAGATATTATTCTACAACAGTTTGCTGAAGTTAATTGTATCTGAACTGCCCTGTATAAAATTAAATATTTCAGTTCATTGGGACACCACGCAGTATTGCAATATATACTGCTTGTTTAAATCCCTCGCATCTGTAGGTAAGTGTTCTCTCATATGAGGCAGAACAAATGGTTCGATTTCACGGTAACAAGCAGTAAAAAATGATCTTTTCAAAACACAACGAATACCCAACTCTTTGTTTAGAATTCTAAATATTATATTAAGCTTAATACGGGGTTGAATATTTTGCCGTTGAAATATTTCAAAATTTAGAATATCATAAAGTTTAACACTGCTACTTTTCGATATCAAATGAGTCCATTTGGCATTTGATTCAAGAAATATATCAAAAAGAGTGTAGACACAAGGCTTAGCTAACTCTGAGACAATGTTATATGTGTTAAAGTCATGTACGCAGTTTACTTAAAACAAGTTGCAAGATAAACTAACGCACTGGACAAAAAGAATGGCAACTTATGACAAAAATTTAGATTCAATACTGCGATCTGCCGCCGTATATAATCCAGATATTAGCCCATCCATTAAATTAAGACTATAAGACTTTTTGAAACAATATATGTTTACTTCTTTCACAGCTTGCGGTTCCGTAATAGGTTGAATTTACTGTTCTTGATAAGAAGTAACCTAGAGGCAGGCTAACCTTCTAGTAGGGCACGGCATGCAGCCATCGAGTTTGAAAGGGAAGAATACTTCTTGACGTTTCGAGCAAAGCCCTTCGTCATTAGAATGTTTATGACGTCTTCCTACCAGCTCTCCTGAAGAAAAGCCATTGCTCTATATTTTGGGATTTATATTTTTTCTCTTTTTGATTGAATAGGTGTCGCGTGTACGCCCAAAAGCGCTTCATATTCAATGCCGCGGCCATCGCTACACCCCAAATTAGGCTAACCTTTTTGGCTGTCAGCTGGGGCATTGACATTCAAAATTGTTTCAATTTGATAGATATATATACTTTCATCGATTATCCATGATTTTAAGTATATATTTAAAAACAAGTCTTGAAATCAATATGGCGTAATGCCGAATATTCGGAAGGAGACCATTCAAACCGGTCGTTTTACACTATTCACACTAACGGTTTAACTAATTGTGTATTAGACTACTCGTTCTTGCATGTATATTTCCATTCAGGGGTCATCCTAAGGCCTGTCATTTTCCAAAATGGGCAGTTCTAATTGTAAAATGGGTAGTTCTAAAACCTAAAATGGGCAGTTCTAAAAATTGAGTTTAGGAGAGAACATGTTGAATTCACAAACCCGAAAAATGTCTAAACATTCAATATTTAATATATTATTTGAATTGGTCATTATGATCATATATATACTTTCAAATACCTAACAAATTCCTAAAAATTTCTATCTTTGGGATAATCCTGTGACAATGCTTGAAGCCAGGCTAGCCAGCTTCCCCCTCACACGCGAGGGATTCGCGGCCCATTGCCTGTTCCGCCGCAAACCTTTCAGAAGAAATGAAATTGGTAAATGCCATAGGGCACCGAACGCAATTTAACATCGCGGTTCGTTTTTTTCTTCAATGGAAAATATTTTGCTGCTTATTGCCTTATTTGGTTGATGAATTGAAAATTTTCTAGCATAGAACAGTGTGGCGAATGGTTCACGGTTTAACTCACAATTAAAGATTTAATAGATCTCGCTAGCCTTGTCCAACCGCGCCTCGTTGCTGTGTGCAGGACAATAACAAATATGCAGTCGTTTGAAAATAATTTTATGTCGAATTCAAAAACATATTCTGAAGAATAAAGTTACGTCAACACGGTACATAAATTCCGTGCACCGTGTTCATGTTGTTATAGAGGCAAGATATTATAGATGTTTTAAGGCGCGTGCAAGATATATTAGTGACAAAATTTGTGCTTTTGTAAAAAGAGAATACAAGTAAATATAAATTAAGCAATTTTTAAATGAACGTCATGTACAGTACTGTCCCATATCTTGCCTTCTTAAAATGTTTTCATTTTTCCCTTTTTGTTCCATATTTAAGTTTTCATAATGTATACAAATGTGTCCACAAAATACTGTATATATTTTATTCACTGCAATGCGCGTTAATAATGTAATATATCATAGATTCAAACGTACAATTTATGGCAAACATAATATAATATTATTGGTTTTAATTTATTTAATAGAAAACTTACAACGTTGTTGGTTCGGTAGCACATATTAACATCAAAAAATATATTGCAAACAAATCCTACCTTATTTTGACTGTTGTGTTTTGACAGTATTATTTCTTCTGTATATAGGCAATATATTATTTCACACGTATATACGCCAGCTGCCTTGAAGTGAATTTGAGTGAACGTTATGCAGCCGTTACTTGCAATGAAATCTAAACTTGAACGCCTACTTAATAAAAACTTCTGACATTGCTTTGACAACACACTTAAACTATATACATAACGACGGAAAAATTCCAACGGACGAATACAAATGCGTAGTTTTCGTGATTCAAGCAACATAAGACATGAGTCCACTATTTTAAAATTCTTTTACTTTTCCGATACATACTGTACAATATTGAAAATGGCGATTTCAGCTACGAGCAAAAATAGAACTCTCTCTCAATTTTCTATTAATTGACATAAATTAAAAGAATGATTAGACCAAAAACTAGGCGAATAAACACAGAATATACACATTGTAAGAATTTTTAGCCTGTTTAAAGACACTCAGTCTCATGCTTCGTTTTTATATCGGGGTTATTTTCATTAAGCCCACTGAACAGTTGTTTTGACAGAATAAGACGATTGCTTCAAAATTTTTGCTTATTAAGTTCTAGAAGCCTATGTTAAAAAATTCCCTGGTTAGTATTTGAACTACTTGTAAAATGTTAAATTAATCTTGTAGGAATAATTCGGACACGAATTTTGAATGCTGATTGCTTAAAACATTTGCATATATTATGCACTAGTCAATTGAAACCCCGCCCCCCCCCCCCACACCCGGGCATATGCGAAGTTTTAACGGGACTTTGCGGGGGAAATACAGAGTTTTAACAAACGTTGCCATCATGCTACCCGGGGTTTTAACACTGACACAAATGCCGGGATAAAATGCCGGGGATTTAACTCTCGTAGAGCCTTCGAGAATGACATACCTTCGCCAGACTTTCTTCTTTGACAGCTCCCTGGGGCTTCGGTGGCGCAGTCGTCAGAGCAAGCACACTTTAACTTCTGGGTCTTGAGTTCGATTCTCGTTGAGGACTTTACTCATCACACTCATGTGAAAAGAGTAAGTCAACGCTCTGTCGAAAGTCGTGGGTTTTCTCCGGGCACTCCGGTTTCCTCCCACAGGGAAAGTTGACTGGGTGGATCAGGATAGAAAGATTAGGAAAGTAATATCACAATTGTAAAAATAAATAATGTAGGTTAAGTACATAATATAGGTAAGCTAGATACTTGATGTAATCGGCCACTGAAAAGCCCCAATGGGGAGTGAGCTGAATAATGTAATGTAATATACATAATGTAATGTAACAGCGCGATTTTATATCAGAAATAACATATCAGGCAACTAGATGAAAAGCTTGACTTTGGAAAGCTATATGATCGGTCTGGCAAGCCGGGCATTTTAACAAATGGACAACATTTTAAGGCCGGGATTTTAACACTCGAGAAATGTTAAAATCCCCGCACACTCCCGGGGGGTGGGGGGCCGGGGTTTCAATTGACTAGTGCATTATTCTATACTGAAACCAAACTTTTTCCGCCGTACGAAATATGACGTTTTCAAAAAATGATGAATATACTCAAGTCATTGCAAAAAGATTTGAATATCATGAATCATATACGTGGTTGATCGCTTTAAACTATTTTTTATATTTCAAATCTTATGCCTTCCATTCTCCAGTAATTTTTCTCTTCTATCTAAATTATTATAAGCTTCAGGTCTTTAAGATCAAGTTATCTGAGAAATTCAATAAGAAATTCGACGTTTCGAGCGAAGGCCCTTCGCAAGGGCCCTTCGTTGCCACATTCTACTTCAATCCGCAATACAACAATCCGCAATTCATTGTTCCGCAATTCTGTTTCTGCAATTCTTTGCTTCCGCACACCGCATGATTAAAATTCGCATTTATTAATACCAGATTTTATATCACTTCCGGGAAATTAATGTTGCAAATTTGCAATTACAATCTGAAAACGTTTAGTATGGCTGACAGACATCGTCGAACCTGGGAAGACGAGCCAAAATATTCATTCAAAATCATCGTTTTGGGTTCAAAAGTTGTAGGAAAATCAAGCCTTCTAAAAAGGTTTCAATTTGACGAATTCGAAGATGTTCCATCGCATACGATCGGTGTGGGTTTCTCTACACAGAGCTTGAGAATTGGTTTGGACTCTGTGCAGGTACAACTGTTCAAAATTTTGACAGCTTGCATATTTTTGAATTTGTACCAAACCCATAATAACTGGCAGTACCCTACCACCATCTCATATGTGCCTACCACTGACGAGTAAAATCGTCTGGCGTTAGGCAAACACTAAGTAGGGCGCATCTGGGCGCATTGGCAGCTAATGGGTTAACAATTAGAGACACTGGCAGAAAGTTTTGTTAACCCATTAACTGGCAGTACCCTACCAGTGACGAGTAAAATCGTCTGGCGTTAGGTAGAGTAAAATCCTAAAGTAGGGTGCATCGATCTGGATGCATTGCACGCTAATGGGTTAAATCCATTAATGGCCAATACTTACGAGTAACAATTGCCCTGGCTTTAGACTATAAAATTAGGTTGAAAATTTAGGAAGCAATACGGTGAATAATTTCTATAATGGGTAAACAAAAGGGTAGACAGATCGCTATTGGGGAAGAAACTAAGATAGATGGTAGATAAGGTAAACTTCAAAAATCTTTGAAGTTTACCTTATCACAACCCGCACACCCGATCACCTATATATACTGAACTTTTTTAGCTCACAGCAACAGCAACTGGCCTCAGTTGCTGGTTAGAGAGCGCTGCACCGGAATCGCAGGGCCGTGGGTTCAATTCCTGCCAGAGGACCTAGTGTTGCATTTTTCGCAACCGTTCCTGGTTAGGTCTTAAATTGTGTATATATCTACTCACTTGGATTATCCACCAAACCCAGTATTTTAGATGGTAGATAGTCTGGTTAACTAATTAGTGTTCAAGTGTCTCTCTTTGGTGACTATAATTTTCTCTAAAATTAGATGCAGTTAAATGACAAAGTAGGACACATCTTTAACAAGTGACATTGACAGATATAATTCATTAACCTTGTGGGTCCAGCATCTGCCGCAGCATAGAATATAATAACTGTTTTGTGAAGTACATGAAGGAGATGAAAATGCTTCTTGACGTTTCAAGCAAAGGCCCTTTGATGGGAATTTAGTCAAGGGACCATTGACAAATAGATTTTTCCCGCTTCGTGGACTTGGTTCAAACCAATCATGGAACAAGTCTGCAAAGCGGGTCAACGTGGGAACTTTCGTAGGAAAATCTTCAGTGCATGTGCATGATGTACAATTGTACATCACTTTTTACATGTTATCAAAACAATTCATTATTGATTGAATTGTTCTTGCTTGGCTACCTTTGGGAAAATGAGGATTTAAACAAAATGGTAATATCAAACCTAAATATTCAAAATTAATCTGCTTGGGCTGAGAAATCTGCCTATTATTTATTGTGACTGGCCATGCACCGACTAACAGAGTCAGCTTATTCACAATTTTGAGTGATCAGCTCATCGTCAGACAAACTTTTTATAGAAGTTTATTTTTATTTATGCTCAATGTTATAGCTGACATTATGGGACACTGCAGGCGAGGAAAGATTCAAGTCGCTGACAAGCCAGTATTATAGAAATGCTGATGCTGCGATTATTGTGTTTGATTTAACGTCAAGAAAATCATTTGAAGAAGTGAGGGATCATTGGATTCCTGCTTTTAGGAGAGTTGTTGGGTGAGGAAAGAATTGATGCTTTGTCATATGAAATCTAAACCAAACTCACTTTTAGGTATACTGCACTGCTCTATCACTTCCATCAGTTCTAAACTGTTCTTCCTAGAGGCTCAATATGGGCCAATTCCCTTATGCATCCAATATTATAATAGTTAAGAAGTATTAGTTTGTCTACAGAAGAACGAAACTCATATATACTTACAGTGGCTCTGTTAGTAAACCAGTAATTCCCCTAGACTAAGAGTCCAGTGGGGATAATATGGTCCTTTTAGGGGGGTATGCATGTTGCTTGTCATATTTTCAAATGTAGTAACATTGCTGTTTTAAAAAGTTGCCTTGTTGCATTCAGAATCTCACCATAAAGTTTTCTACCTTATTCATGTTGCTGTCCATTTTTACAGAATTCATGTCTTATGTCGCTATTTCATTCTCTATGTTGCATTTCAATGCATTGTTGTCTGTTGGAATTTACCCTGAGTATCATAATTAATCATAATTATTCCCTTATAAAGGATTATTTCTGTTCAATATATAGAGGCACAACTTATATTGCACTAGTTGGAAACAAACGTGACCTTTTAGAAGAAAGGCAGGTTGACCAGGACTTGTTTGAGGTATATTGAATTACTACATTAAATCATTTGTAGCCAATACTAGCTGCATGGCATTAACTAACTCTATAATTAAGCTGTTCTCCCTAGAGCACAGTCTCTTGTTTGTCCAGTTTTACTACAGGTAGAAACTGACTACAGTATCTAGAAAAAACCTTTGGTGTTTGGTTAGAAGCATGCTGGAAACACTCTCTTTTAATATATGAAAATTGAGGAGAAATTATAATCAGAAAATTGAATAATGAAGGAGTCAAATACAGTCACAGTTAGGCGAAAGGAACACGTCACACCATTGTGCCATCAATGAATAATTATTTACTAATTAGTGTGCTCCTGTATTATATTTGTGCTCCTCTAAAGTGTGATATATTATATAAGCCAAATGGAGTTTATAATAATTGTATTTTGTTCATCCATTCTCAACTTCACTAATAGGAGCTTGCCAGCCTATATTGTATCCAGCCTTGGGAAACAAGTGCGAAAGATGCAACTAATGTTCAAAAACTGTTTAAGACGATGGCCAGAGAATTAATTGAACGTGTTGGTCAATTGCAAAGCTTAGAATCAGGTCCAGATAGCCTCTTTTTGCATAATATCCCAGACAATTCACAGACACACTTGTATAGTTATTGTACAGGCAGACAAGACCTGAATTGTGTAGTATAGTTAACAACTAATCATATATCTAGGTTATGACATTGCCCTGGTGGCACAAAAATTAATTATACATATATTCATATATTTCAATTTCAATTAATTTTTGTGCATATATTTTGAACATTGTGATTGGTATGCACAAGTCAATCAATTCAATTTCAATTAATTTTTGTGCATATATTTTGAACATTGTGATTGGTAATATGCACAAGTCAATCAATTCAATTTCAATTAAGTCTGTTGTGGTTGTGTTTTTGATATTGAATTAGTTGTTGCTGTTGTTATTGTTGTCGTTGCTGCTGTTGCTGGTGTTCTTCCTTGTTGATGGAGCTTGATCAGTTCTAAACTGTTCTCTAGAGTTTCAGTGAGGGCCTCCTCGTATTGCTCCAGTGTTAATACTACAGGAGGAATATAAACTAAACTAACTTCGTGTATTTTGGAATAGCTTTATCAGTTCTTTTAAAAATGTTCTCCTGATAAGTTCAGTAGTGGGGAATCAGTTATTGGCCCAGGGTTACCACAGGAGGAAACCGGAGTGGCTGGATAGAATTTGCAGTGTTCCATGTTTGATAGAGTCAAACTGGAAGTACTCTTCTCACAGCAACATGACAGTCTAAATTATAGTAAGAGAAATACAGGAATAATGAACCCCGATTACAGAGATGAAAGGCACATGCACTAACCCTGCCCCACCAACGCCCCCTCCACTTTAAGGAAGGTCAACAGAGGTCGTTTTCGGGGGGTACCCTTGGTTGACCTTTATACAACTTCCGACCTTCAATATTTAAATATCAGAGCAAAACAATTCAATTTGTTGGCAAACAAGACTTGGCTTAAAACGAAAGATTTTTGCTGTTTAAAAGCTTGTTTAAAGTCTGCACTATCTATTTAATATGAAAGGCAGAATAACAGTTTATTCTATAACCGGCTGTCCGTTCTGTATTCGAGCGAAGAACAAGCTTCGTGAGTTGAACTTTATAGAGTACGTTGACATTAATTTGGACGTTTATAAAGACAGTGGAAATGAGATGAAGGAACGAACTGGGCGAAAAACTGTGCCTCAGATATTTTTTAATGCAAAACATATCGGTGGGTTTGATGATTTTGATTCTTTGGTAAGTAAGGCATATAATTTTATGACCTTTGTTGTTTTACTGTTCATTTTTGTATAGTTTTTGTTATGTAACTTTATGATATCCTGCCATTGTTTAACTTCTCAACTCAGGTTATTAAAATTTAACCATTTTAACGGCGTTTTATCGAAATATATTAAATATACCCGGAAAACAATCTAGCTATATAACTATAAAATGAGATAAGCTTTATGCCCTGGTAAAACGAGAACAAGAGTTGCATGAGAGTTCATGCAAATTAAAACTTTCATCAGAATTTGAACCAGATCAAACAAAGTTGATGAGAGTGAATGAGAACCAATACCTATACTGTGATGAGAACTGACGAGAGTCGCAGTGAAACGCAAGTGAGAGTTGCCACCAGTTGCAGAGTAGTCATACTGATTTTGCAACTTTCATTGAGTATTAACTCTCATCAACTCTCATTCTCATTTGACCGGGGTTTTGGGGTAAGTTTCAGATGCTAGCTCGACCAATTTATTGTTACTGACACCAATGATCCATCTGGACGAATTTGGGTAAAGAAAAGATGGTTCGTCTGATAATGCATCTGTGTATATAAATGCAATATCTGCATGAATAGTTTGTCGTGTCGGATGATCCATCTATGTGACTGTATAAACATATCAACACGGCATTATAGACAATACAATCAGCGACATATTAGGCATGATTTTCATTCTCAGAGCCATTGCCAATATGGATTGTGCTATATTCTAGCTAGTTTTTCTAAATAGTTTATCTTGTGTTTTAACACTGAGATTAATGATTCTTTGGACCCATGATTTATCGATCATCATGATGGATTAGTCTGTCTTCAGTATATTATACTCAAGCCAATGTCCAACTCGTTTTGCTCTAAAATGTTATATCTACATTATAGAGTACCAGTGGACTAGATGAATTGATCAAAGATGTGAATGAAAATGAAGTGCCTGATGATGCACCACAGTTGCCGCAAGAATCAGAAAACCAGGAAGGTATGGTATACACATTTTGGTTGTTTCAATCTAGATTTACTACCATAGGCGTACGGGCTTTGAAATTTTGGGGGGGGCAGACGTAAGTCCGCCTGACGAGCGCTGAAGGCGCGAGAACTCCTAGGGGGGTCCGGGGGAGTTTTGAAAAGTAGAGTCTTTAAAAAAAATTAAAAGGGAAATTTTGAAAAGTAGAGTCTCAGAAATGCCATTTCCTGCGTTTTGGGGTGAGATTTTGTGCATGGAGCGGGTGAGGAACGAAGAGAAAATATTAGTTTCATTGTTTATTGAATAATATTTGTTTCATTGTTTGTTGGATTTCAAGACGAAATTGATTTCAGGTAAACAGGAAGATTGCCCGACTCTTAAGTACAAATTGCCCGACTAATTAATATTTCTGATTAAACTGGGGGGGGCTGCCGCCCCCTCAGCACCCCCGCCTTGTACGCCTATGGTTACTACCACCACCATTATCATCAAAATTACCATCCTCACCGTTATCACCACCACCAGTATCATCAAGTTTATCAACTTTAGTATGGAACCTGATGCTTAAATCAATTATATCTATAATTAAAAATGATATTACTGTGAATCCTGATGATCATCATCAATCATCATCAATAATAATTATCATCAGCATCACCACCATCATATCATCACCATCATCATCATCATCATCATCATTATTCATTGTGTTAAATATTCTTGTTGTCACAGGTGGTTATATGGCCGCTCAGGTTTCACATGCGAGCAGGATGAATATGCTCAGTTGGTGAAACACAATGAAAAACAATGGCAGTTTCCTTTGGTCATACAAGGACACTTTCAAAGGAAAAGAGCTTGTCAATTGGTGGATTAATTCTAAAGATTCTGAAGTTGGTAAGTCATGTATACTTGAAAGCATTAATTTTGTTTAGTGACTCTTATTGGACCTCTAGGGAGAACAGTTTAGAACTGATAGAGCTATCCAGTATAAATAAAGTTAGTTTAGTTTAGGTTTCCTCCTGTAGTAACACTGGATCAATCAGAGATGACTCTTACTGGACCTCTAGGGAGAACAGTTTAGAACTGATAGAGCTATCCAGTATAAATATAGTCAGTTTAGTTTAGGTTTCCTCCTGTAGTAACACTGAATCAATAAGAGATGACCTTACTGGACCTCTAGAGAGAACAGTGTAGAACTGATAGAGCTATCCAGTATAAATATAGTCAGTTTAGTTTAGGTTTCCTCCTGTAGTAACACTGGATCAATAAGAGATGACTCTTACTGGACCTCTAGGGAGAACAGTTTAGAACTGATAGAGCTGTCCAGTATAAATATAGTCAGTTAGTTTAGTTTAGGTTTCCTCCTGTAGTAACACTGGATCAATAAGAGATGACTCTTACTGGACCTCTAGGAAGAACAGTTTAGAACTGATAGAGCTATCCAGTATAAATATAGTTAGTTTAGTTTAGGTTTCCTCCTGTAGTAACACTGGATCAATAAGAGATGACTCTTACTGGACCTCTAGGAAGAACAGTTTAGAACTGATGGAGCTATCCAGTATAAATATAGTTAGTTTAGTTTAGGTTTCCTCCTGTAGTAACACTGGATCAATAAGAGATGACTCTTACTGGACCTCTAGGAAGAACAGTTTGGAACTGATAGAGCTATCCAGTATAAATATAGTTTAGTTTAGTTTAGGTTTCCTCCTGTAGTAACACTGGATCAATAAGAGATGACTCTTACTGGACCTCTAGGAGAACAGTTTAGAACTGATAGAGCTGTCCAGTATAAATATAGTCAGTTAGTTTAGTTTAGGTTTCCTCCTGTAGTAACACTGGATCAATAAGAGATGACTCTTACTGGACCTCTAGGAAGAACAGTTTAGAACTGATGGAGCTATCCAGTATAAATATAGTTAGTTTAGTTTAGGTTTCCTCCTGTAGTAACACTGGATCAATAAGAGATGACTCTTACTGGACCTCTAGGAAGAACAGTTTAGAACTGATGGAGCTATCCAGTATAAATATAGTTAGTTTAGTTTAGGTTTCCTCCTGTAGTAACGCTGGATCAATAAGAGATGACTCTTACTGGACGTCTAGGAAGAACAGTTTGGAACTGATAGAGCTATCCAGTATAAATATAGTTAGTTTAGTTTAGGTTTCCTCCTGTAGTAACACTGGATCAATAAGAGATGACTCTTACTGGACCTCTAGAGAGAACAGTTTGGAACTGATAGAGCTATCCAGTATAAATATAGTTAGTTTAGTTTAGGTTTCCTCCTGTAGTAACACTGGATCAATAAGAGATGACTCTTACTGGACCTCTAGGAAGAACAGTTTGGAACTGATAGAGCTATCCAGTATAAATATAGTTTAGTTTAGGTTTCCTCCTGTAGTAACACTGGATCAATAAGAGATGACTCTTACTGGACCTCTAGGAAGAACAGTTTAGAATAGTGATTGACCGATAATCGGTATCGGTATCGGGCCGATTTTTACCTTTTAGTTATCGGCAGACAATCGGCATCGGTAGAATTATCAGTATTTCCGATTGTTGAGAAAATATGCACTTTAAAAATTATATACATTGCGCGCTTTGATACACGTTGCGTGTTCATAGACAATGTTCATACATAGAACGATTGTTAACGCAATATGTTGCCGCGACGAAATTAATGCGTGAAGCGTGTCATTTATGAACGGTTTTAACGAACTTTGGTTGAAGTAACATGTTACATTGGAAATTATTATTAAAAATTCGAAATGAATGACGTCACCTTTACTCGGTCGACTGACATTATGACGTCATTATAAAATCGGTATCGAGTAGATTGTTGCATGAATAATCGGTAATCGGTAATTTCCGATTGTGGCACAATCGGTCAATCACTAGTTTAGAACTGATAAAGCTATCCAGTGTAAAAACAATTAGTTTGCTATTTCATCTTGTAAAATCACTGCAGTGCAAGTCAACGGAGCTAAATTCAAGTTTACGGAGCTTAATTTCCGTGATATCAAGACAATGTTACAGGGCTGATGTTCATTGTATTTTGATTATTTTAATAATGTTTTATAACGTTATAATGCAAATATTTTACAACGGGTTAAAATCCGTTAGCTTGCAACGCGCCCAGATGCCCCCTACTTTAGTATTTTACTCTGTCTAACGCCATGCAGACGATTTTACTCGTCAGTGGTAGGGTACTGCCAGTTAATGGGTTAACAAAACTATCTGCCAATGTCTCTTGTTAACCCATTAGCTTGCAATGCGCCCAGATGCGCCCTACTTTAGTATTTTACTCTGTCTAACGTCAGACGATTTTACTCGTCAGTGGTAGGGTACTGCCAGTTAATGGGTTAACAAAACTATCTGCCAGTGTTTCTTGTTAACCCATTATCTTACAATTCGCCCAGATGTGCCCTACTTTAGTATTTTACTCTCTCTAACGACAGACGATTTTACTCGTCAGTGGTAGGGTACTGCCAGTTAATGGGTTGTCTAACGCCATGCAGACGATTTTACTCATCAGTGGTAGGGTACTGCCAGTTAATGGTTACTAAACTTTGAGAGAATTTTTGTGAGAAACTAATAAAAGAAAACATCAAATGTTTTGTGTAGATCGCGAGAAGGCGGTCGAAATGGGTCAAAGCCTTTTGGACAAGCATTTTGCTCACTCAGCCAAAAAGGATACAGAAAAATTTCAAGATAACGATCCATTATACAGACTGTTAGAGGACGACGAAAGTAATGCATTGAATGCTGAAGTATCTTCAGATTGTGAGCCTAGACCTGGTAAGTATATAAGAAATTTTTGATGATAGCGATGAGAGCGATTAATATCTATGGCCATCATGATACATGGGAATAGCGTGCGATCGCAATAAGCTTTGAGTGTTTAGGATCAAAATACTTGCAAAATTCAACAAGAACTTCGACGTTTCGAGCGAAGGCCCTTCGTCTGGAAGTTACAACTAGAGAACTTAAGCATGTAGGACGGCAACGCGACGACAACGGTTATTAAAATACAATGAGTCGATGAAAAGAAACGAATAATTAAAGTCCCACGAGAGGTTTAGACGTGGTCCTCGCTCTGTTTACAGCGGCAAATCACAGATTTTCACGCCTTGTTATACAGCGCCTGCAATTCAAGCCGAAACAAGTGCTACTTCAAATTGGTTCAGTAGAACTCTTCTCAACCATGAAGCCCATATCTTCAACTTCTTAAACTGTATTAAATTCATACGATTGATAATACACGACAAGTTTTCTTTACTATCATTTATTTGAAGGAGTTTGTTTTGGCTGTAGTCGTCGCGTTGCTGTCCTACATGCTTAAAGGCCCAAACAGACTGAACGCGATTCTACAACGCGGCGTGATTTTTCGATTTTCACCGACAGATAACTTTGATCCTGTCTATGTTTTTCAAATATTCAGAAGCGCTACAACAGTTTGAGTTATTTGGTCTGCATATCTTTTAAATTTTCCTCCCATAGTCATAGACGGTTTTATTTACCTTTATCTCGTGGCGTTGCCGAATCACGTCCGGTGTGTCTGGGCCTTAATTAAGTTATCTTGCCACGTGTTAAGAATCGCACGCGCGCACCTTCGTACTCACCTGATGCAGCGACTTATTAAGAAGTGCGATTTATTGCAGGCCTCGATTAAGGTGCAATGCAAAATATCCTACACTTATATGAATAAATATTTCAATATAAATATGAAGCATAAGTGCTATCTTAAAGTCTAAAGGTACGTTCACACGTTGCGATTTGTCGGGCCGATTTCAGATGCACGTTAATGATATTTGAAAAATACGTGGTAAACGTCATCTGGTGACATCATCAACTGAAAATATTCGTCATTCAGCAAAACCTAAAATCGGCCCGACAAATCGCTGTGTGTGAACGTACCTTAACACAATAGTCTAACCGTCGATAAATAATACATTTCTATATTCGCAACACAATAACAACATTCATTGGGAACAAAATGGAAGCTAATAATGACGTTCTTATACAGTCACTTAATATTTTTTGCGCGCATTCTATAGCATAAGATTTAAACGGTTTGAGATAACTAAATGTTAGTTGCATCCTAGTACTAAAGCCCTTGCAAGAAGTAGGAATTAAATACCTATAGTACATTGAGAATGAAAACATTTTTGCACATCACTGCACGCCTAACAGGCTCAAGGAGTGCGATTCATTGCGCCCCTACTCTTTTCTTTCTGGGATGGCCAGCACTATCGTAAAATGGTAACCCTAAACCCCTAACCGTTTCAATGTTCCTTTGGACAATCTAACCAATGTTGTAAACAGAATATACTTATTACAAAAACCGTCAAACAACTATACCGTGGATAATATGAACGTTAAAGACATTAAAATAAAGTAAAAACTGTTACATGTAGAAATTATTTCCCTATTATCAATTGTGAGTAACACAAATTTACATGTGAATGACGAATGACGCTTTGTTTAGCGCTGTTGACTTCACAGTCACATAATAAAATTATTAATCGAAACAGAAACGAGGTGTATAAAAATATGTGGACTTAAGTAATCATGCAATTCACGAAAGACTAAAACACGGTTATGGACGAAATGGGAAAGAAACGGTTAGGGGACGAAACGAGTAGTCAACTGGTTGTTATTAGAGTGAGAAAATAATTATATTCTATTCACTATAGAAAGGAGTCTTGTATTTGAATTGAGAGACGTATGGTCACGTTATTATTTCTGGCGTTTGCTGGAGAAAGATACGCGAAGATTAAACTCTCTATCTTTGACTACCGCGCCTTATCGATATACCAATAGAACTGTTTTTATACATAATTTTTCAGCTGCTGATGTTGGTGAATCGCTGCGAAAATTCATCCTGGAACTTTATGCTAAATATCTTTCCGAGGATGGCAAGGTAAATCTAAACTAACTTTATTTATACTGGATAGCTTTATCAGTTCTAAACTGTTCACCCTAGAGGTCCAGTAAGAGCCATCTCTTATTGATCCAGTGTTACTACAAGATGAAACCTAAACTAAACTAACTTTATTTATACTGGATAGCTCTATTAGTTCTAAACTGTTCTTCCTAGAGGTCCAGTAAGAGTCATCTCTTATTGATCCAGTGTTACTACAGGAGGAAGGCTAAACTAAACTAACTTTATTTATACTGGATAGCTTTATCAGTTCTAAACTGTTCTTCCTAGAGGTCCAGTAAGAGCCATCTCTTATTGATCCAGTGTTACTACAAGATGAAACCTAAACTAAACTAACTTTATTTATACTGGATAGCTCTATCAGTTCTAAACTGTTCACCCTAGAGGTCCAGTAAGAGCCATCTCTTATTGATCCAGTGTTACTACAGGAGGAAATCTAAACTAACCTAACTTTATTTATACTGGATAGCGCTATAATCAGTTCTAAACCGTGTTCTTCCTAGAGGTCCAATAAGAGCCATCCCTTATTGATCCAGTGTTACTACAGGAGGAAACCTAAACTAAACTAACTTTATTTATGGGAAAATATCAAGGTGTTTGTAGATGGAATATTCGAACGAAAATTTATATACATTTGCGATTCCGGTGCAGCGCTCTAACCAACTGAGCTACAGAGTCCAGTTGCTGAGCATTAACCGCAAATTCGTGTATATATAGTGGAGTGATGCCAGTAAAAGTTCTGGGAAAATATCAAGATATTTTGGGCGTCTCGTTCGATAGAACTAATAGTAGAAGGTGTTTTGTAGATGGAATACTCGAACGAAAATTTATATACATTTATAAACTCTGTAAAAGCTTGAGACTTTAATCATTCATTTAGGGCGTTGACTACAAGGCGATGAAATCCAGTGCAGAATTCCAAGCGTATGTGAAGCATACTGCAGAATGAAAGGGAGTTCAATTAGATAACATGCCGAGGGCAGATAAACTGTCTTTCTTCATTAATGTGTATAATGCGCTGGTTATACATGCCAATGTTGTGAATGGTCCCCCTGTTAGTCTGTGGCAGAGATACAAGGTATAGTACTACTGTACTAGGGTACCTGCAAGGCAGGGAGTGCTGCGGGTGCTTTTACTATTTTATAGCTTCTTGAAACATGACATTTATGCAACACAAATTATATTTAGTACATTGCATATTATTGGCATTGACCCAGCGTGTGTGTGCCAGAGGATATCAGGTTGCGCGCTGGCTTGCGCTGTCAGTTAGGTGCGTAATCTAGCAAGTGTTTTGAAAGAGATGAAGGCGATGAGTTTACTTTGCCAGGATGAGGCATCAGCAAGCAGCAGTGAAAAACTTGTTTACAGGCTAAGTGTACCAGGTTTGTCGCAAAACATGCCAAACTTCCATTGAAATTTTGGTAACATCTATTTCAAAACTCAATATTTTCCACGTATATATTGTTCTTCCACACATGGAATTCCCACATGAAATTGTGGAAACACAATCGGGAAAATTAGTGTACTGCGCGGCACCTTCAGCGCACGACCACAATGCAATGCGTTAGCCAAGTTTGAGATAACAATGGCATCCGTCGTTCGGTCGCTTCAGGCTCGCTCGTTGCGGCAGCAATTAAGGTCCACAAACGTTGCCACCCAATTCACATTTTCGAATAACGCACATGGCCAAACATCATTGTTCTGATAATGTACGCATAGAATGGAACAAAGATTACTTCTTCTTCTATTACCCAGGTCTAGTCCCAGATTGACCCGGAGTCGGATGCTTCGATTCTTGTCCTCCGCCTATACTGTCTCTCGTCATCTCCATCGTCAGTTTTCTTATATTCAGATCTCTTACACGGTCCATTCATCTCTTCTGTTTTTTGTTTAGTTTTTCAACGTTGTAAGTTACATAATTGGTGGTCATATGTACTCTTTACATGACATTGAGAATGGTATTCTTCGAGCAAACCGCAGAGCAGTTGCGTCGTTTTTCCGACCCTTTTCAAAGACAGATCCGGCCTATCCACCGTCGGAAGTGATTAGTATTCAAAATGGCGGGGTGTGCGTACGGTAGTAATTAGTATTCAAAATGGCGTCGCGTGCGTCATATTGGGAAGTGACGTCATTTTGCGTACGTACGCATTGTACGTACGCATTGTACGTACGTATTGTACGTACGTGACGTCAGCAACGTCTATCCAGCGTAATTTTCCCGCCATATGACGTCATCAACGTACATACAGGGTAATTTTCCCGCCATATGACGTCATTTGCGTACGTACGGAATTAGAAGTAATTAGTATTCGTGTGACGTCATTTTGCGTACGTACGCGTACGTACAGAGAGAAAATAAAGAACAACAGGGAGTTTTGTGTTGGATTTTATTTAAATTACACACAACAATTTAAATGTTTTTCTTAATAAGTTTTGGCTTTATTGTTCGATAGCCATGGTTTCTTTAGCAAAGTCTCAGACCGTATTAGACCGTTTGACCGAGTTTAATCATCGCTTTCTGCGTCATCATCTTCCTCATCAAAATCGTAATCCTTTAAAGTCTTTTTATAAGAAATTTCCTCTTATCAATAGCTGCTTCTAAAGCTTCTTCTGGATCAAAGTCATCGCTTTCCACAAGCGCATCCTTTGTCTTCATTATTTTTCTATGTACGGGATCTTTCTTTAGTTGTTTCATCCACAGGAGACGTTGCATATAAATATTTTCAAGTTCCTTCTGGAGTTCAGGCAGAATATTGGTGTAAGCTTTGTCGGTAGCAGATTGCTCATCAAGACCGCTGTTTATAAGGCTCTCTTTCATTTCCTCAAAAGCTGTATTACTTCTTTGCTTTGCTTCTTCTATCATTGGTATCCAAGGATCCTCAGTTTCTGACTCAGACCCATGAGTTGAAGTTGTCGAAACATCGTCTTCGGAATCCATTATCTGACTTTCTGTTTCTGACATATCTCTCTCTTGTTCGCGTAGTGGACAGTATTCCTTTTCGTGTCTGCGTAGATTATAACCACGGCTAAATTGTTTTCCGCAAAATTTGCAGCTCATTCCGTTACCACTAACTGTCCAGAAATGACTTTCTTTTCAGCAGCACGGCACTTTTATGAGCAGATGCTTCCTTGCGCTCATAGGTGAACCCCCAGGGGACCCCTACAGAACCCCCCAGGGAACCCCGAGAGAACCCCTACAGAACCCCGAGAGAACCCCTACAGAACCCCGAGAGAACCCCTACAGAACCCCGAGAGAACCCCTACAGAACCCCGAGGGAACCCCCAGGGAACCGCGGGGGGAGATTTAATGATCTTTAAAGCATGCCCACAAACCTATTGTGAGAGCTCCACAGAAGCTCCACAGAAGTTTTACAGAAGCTTCACAGAAGCTTTACAGAAACTCCACAGAAGCTCCACAGAAGCTTTAGAGAATTTCCAGACAACTGCTACAAAATCCCACCAAACCCTTCCTCAAAGCAACGATATATATATATATATAGAACCGTGTTTCTATGTAAACTTGAATCATTTGCCACAGCAGTCATGCAGAGACGATTTCGCCGGACCTGTCCGCTTTGCGGTCGGCCTAATTTGAAGAATATCAGTACACATCTTTTGCAAGTTCACGGCTTATCTTCCGAGGAGAGAAAACCTTATCTTAAGCAAGCCCGGGTGTCGTCATGGCAGCCCTACATCGACAAATCTCCGCATCATTATATGAACATCGACAAGTCTTCTTGTCTCATCAACTCTCCGTCCTCGTTTCACCGGGGCTTAAGAGAGTCGGTTCTCGCAAGCAGAGTATACAAATGATATATCAAACATGGGGTCACCAGTGTAGATATGTTAACGGGTTTTTGTAAATGTAAATTTCGAGCGAAAAATATATATTACATATTTTTAGACCTATAACCGCGAGCAGTTGCGGAAAATGCAACCTTATGCCCTCTGGCAGGAATCGAACTGCGGCCCTGCGATTCCGGTGCAGTGCTCTGATTAATGAGCTACAGAGTCCAGTTGTCAAGAGCTAGCCACAAACGGAATTAATACTACCTTCACTGGATCTCCACATTTGAGAAATCATCATGGAACTAAATCTATAGTACATTAGGTACGCAACGGAATGCGAGGCAGAGTTTATTCTGTAGGCACAAAAACAATGTCTTCGCTTTTATTATATAGAACCAATTCGTCCTCCTTGGATAGCCAACAGTTTTCGACCAAAAGAGATGGAATATGCCGATAAGGCTTTGCTTGGTAAAAAGAGTCCAGAAAAGCCAAGTTCCCCAACAGCTCAACAGTTGCAGTTCACACGAAGCAAACATTCGAGATCCAAGACAACTCCAGCACATATAGAAGATATTGGACATAACCAGGGGTCGTTAAGACGAAGCAAGAGTGAGGTATGTATGCTAGAATGGTAATTTCGTTTGACAGGTCATGAGACGGTTGCATAAGAATTTTAAACAACTATAGTCAGACTAGTGTTTTGCACTTTCTATAAGAATTAGCTTAACAAAATAACACGTTATGACTGTGTCTACCACAAGAAATGCTAAGAAGGAAATTTAAACACTTTGTTTACCAACATTTTAAAATGATTCTCAGGGCATCGTTTCGCGCGCTAAATTATTTCTGTCGCGACTCTCATGCAACTCTTGTTCTCGTTTGGCCGCGGCAAGAGAGTTGAGCAAACTCTCCTGCAAACGGCTCTCATTTGCCAACTCTCATCAACTCTCATCCGCGTTTTACCAGGGTTTAAGTTAAGACATATCTTCTCTCGCCACTTTTGTTTAAGTCAATGAATGCAATGCCCGGTCGAATTACATTCACGACTCAACGTCTCAACACTCCGGTCTACTGTAGTCTTCAACAGGGCTGAGCCAAAGTCGTGCCGTCGCTGTTTAGCAAGCGGAAACATGTGTGATATTAAACCTGGTTGCCTTGAACGAACATACAGTAGTGCCATTCGCCTATGGACGCCTAACTGGTCCAAGTTGCTACATGAGGAAACCAGAGCTGTCGGTTTGCAGTTCGGTAGAGTCAAATTGACAGCACTCTAGGCGTCTGCATTTCGTAGGAATCGAACCAGATTACAGAAATGAATGACACACTAACCACTGGGGAAGCACCGCGGATAATGCTTTTGCTATCCGGCCGGATACCGGATATTTGATTTGTATAAGGTTTAAGCCTTCTTTTAAAGTGAATTTATCAATAATTTGAGTCGCTTGAAAAACTAACTAAAAGGTGTTCGTCATATTTTGACTTGAAATGATTGGAATGAAACTGGTATAGTCTTTTCCAAGAGCCTATCATTAGTTGTAAAAGCCAGTAAGTGAACTTCACGTTTTTGATTTTCCAACCATCCAATCAAGCTCGTTTTGCATTAGGCACGGGATCTCAATTCGCGCCGTTAATTTGATGTCACGTTCCTTTCAATCACGTTAAGATAGTACGTCGTTACTTTTACCTATAACAACGTATGCAATATCACGCTATACAAATCAAATTTCAGATTTATTTCGCATGATAAACTTTGCCTAGTCGTAAATAGCCTTTCTTATTAACCAATGTTGAGCTTTTTAAACACTGTAAACTTTCTAATCATTTCTAGTCAAAATAGTATGAACAACGCTACGTCAGTAAGCAATTTAGATAGTTACCCATTAGCTGGCAATGTGCCCATATGCGCCTGAGTTTAGTATTTTAATCTGTCTAACGCCAGACGATTTTACTCGTCAGTGGTAGGGTACTGTCAGTTAATGGGTTAACAAAACTATCTGCCAGTATCTCTTGTTAACCCATTAGCTTGTAATGCGCCCTACTTTAGTATTTTACTCTGTCTAACGCCAGACGATTTACTCGTCAGTGGTAGGGTACTGCCAGTTAATGGATTAACAAAGCTATCTGCCAGTGTCTCTTGTTATCCCATTAGCTGGCAATGCACCCAGATGCGCCTGAGTTTACTATTTTACTCTGTCTAACGCCAGACGATTTTACTCGTCAGTGGTAGGGTTCTGTCAGTTCATGGGTTAAATATCATGGGATAAAATGATATTATCTCACTATCCGGCCGGATATGATATCTGGTGCACCCTTATTAACCACCGTGTCATCAGCACCCCAATTTGTATTCTTGTGTATTTTTTTCAGGAGTTTACTCTTTCAAGAGAACATGCCCCAAATCCATCAATGTTGACGTTGTCTGAAGCAATGCGTTCTGAGATTTTTGATCAGAGTAAGTCCGATGCATTATTTTTAGCACAGGTTCCGAGCATTGAACTATAAGTAAACTGGAACGCTAACGCAGGGGGGGAAATTGAAGCCAGCTTAATTCAGTTTTTCTGAGTTTTGAGTTGAAATACTTAACGCCGAACATTGGGCTGTATATGAAATTGAAGCTATTAAAAAGTTATATTTGATATAAAAACTTCAAGACTTTAGGTAAAAGGGAAATACTTAAAACTTTGAGGGAAAATTTGCCGTATTTTACAAAATTGCGGTTGTTTTTGTATTTTTTAAGTATTTCCATTTTGCCTAAAGTCTTGAAGTTTTTATATCAAATATAACTTTTTAATAGCTTCAATTTCATATACAGCCCAATGTTCGGCGTTAAGTATTTCAACTCAAAACTCAGAAAAACTAGCTTCAACGAATCATAGGACTTGATCATAGGAGTTAGCGTTCCAGTTTACTTAGAGTTCACTGGTTCCGAGCAAACCAAGAAACATCGTTGCAAATCTTAGCACTGATCTGAAAACCAGAACTGGATAGTGCACCTGCTATGCAAAAATGAACTTAATGCGTACAAGGTTATGACCTTTAATTCGTTTTATGGAAACTCTTGAATGTCTTGTAATGTGAAACGAGCGATGTTCTTGTTAATAGTATAGAAATATAAACATCAGAAATCAGCATAAAATTCTAATTTATTCGAACAAGTTGTATCAATACAAAACATAATCTGAAGAGTTAACATCTTGAAACCCAAGATATGAGTTGAAACAAGACAAGAATGAGTCCGTGATATTTCGATTTTATTGCAAAATCATCATCATACTATGAAAAGAGCTTGAGTAAGATGCTAGCTTTGAGACCAGTATTTAAACTAGGCGAATGGAATTGAATATAGAGTGCTTCAAGCAACAAGAGGAAGTTATTAGGTTTGAAATTAAAGTGGAAACGTCAAACGTCATTGTCATGCAGTGAGAGCTGAATTGTTAATTTTGTCAAAGGCAATGTATAAGACCTTGTGTAAATATTGATTGTAACTTTAGTTATAGTCTGGTGATGATTTTGCAATAAAATCGAATCTTCGGATTATGTTTTGATTATATTTTTTGAAATTGCCGGCTGGTATTGGTGTTGCCGGTAATAAGTTCCTTGACATTATATTGTAAAATATTTTGTGTTTGATCGCTACCGGCCCTATCGTTTATGCTTTATATATTTTCTCTTTTAATTTAATAAAGCCGATGGAATGACTCATGGACTGGATGAAAATCAAAATGTTTTACAAAATGTCAGAACAAGGTGCGTTTGTCTATTGTTTAAGAAATACCTGTCAAACGCGGTATTGATAAAGAGATCGAGGTAAATACGTTTCTCTTCCTAAAGCCTCTTACAGACGAGCAAGTTTTCTATGACAAGTTTTTATATGACAAGTTTTATTTGCTCGTCTGTATACGCAACTTTGCCAATTTTTGCTATGACAAGTACACTTGTTCAAAAGCTAACATGCTAGCCTTTGAACAAGTGTACTTGTCATAGAAAAAATTGGCAAAGTACAAATTTTGCTCGTCTGTATGGGTCAACAAGGAAAACTTGTCAAAGTAGTTTGTCAGCAATCTATTGTTGTATTAGCTATCATTGCGGTCAGAAAACCACAAACTTGTCATATTTCTTTTGGTACATTATTCAGTTCACTCCCCACTCATTGCCATTGGGACTTTTCAGTGACCGATTACATCAAGTATCTCGCTTACTTATATATTATATGTACTTAGCCTACACTATCTATTTTACAACAATTGTAATATTACTTTCCTAATCTGTCTATCCCAACCCACCCAGTCAACTTTCCCTGTGGGAGGAAACCGGAGTGCCCGGAGAAAACCCACGACTTTCGGCAGAGCGTTGACTTACTCTTTTCACATGAGTGTGATGCATAAAGTCCCCAGCGAGAATCGATCTCAAGACTCAGAGGTGAAAGGCGCTTGCTCTGACGACTGCGCCACCGAAGCCACAGTATCATAGAAAATGTGTTGTACATACACACGTCCAATGCCAATGGGCAAATATAACTTGTCATATAAAAACTTGTCATAGAAAACGTGCTCGTCTGTGAGAGGCTTAGATTTATCACTGAAATTACACAAATTACTGACAATTATTTAGGTCAAAGAAATTGGATAGCTCTCAGCTGTATTCTGAAGTCGAGAGAAAAAAGAGTTTACAAGAGTTCAGTTTGGTAGGTATATACTACAATAGTTTACAATTTTTTATCTTTCTTCACATAATATTGTAGAAAAGGATATTTCTACTAAAATGTTGTATAAATTCTTTTATTTATAGGCCTATCCAAATACGATGAATCCTCGTGTTGTCTTCATTTCGTCCCAAATTTCAGCACACGAGGTTTTCCTCAGTTTGTTTAACTTTATATGGTTGTGAGAATTTATAATATGTTTAAATCATGTGTACTTCTACTAGAAATTAAAATCTGTATGGCAAATTATTGGGGTCCCACCCCCCAGTCCCTCTGCCCCGCAGTCCCCGTATATTGGGTTCTTTTGGTAAGCGTTACGGACAGCAGATGGTCACAGTAGTTACAGGGTTCTGCCCAGGACCATGCGAGTGCTGGGTACCTGCAGCCCTGATGGCATGACCCCCTCCCACCCTGCGGACAACTTTTAAAACTTGGTTCAACTGGTCTCAGAGTAGCTTGAAGCCAAATATAAGCTCACCCCCTGCAACAGGCGTATGTCAAGTTTGTTACCACAGGCGAAGATAAATCATCTACACTGATATGAAATATACCACAACGCTCTGTGTTCACAATAGTATCAAAAGTATAAAAGCAAATATAAGCTCACCCCCTGCAACAGGCGTATGTCAAGTTTGTTACCACAGGCGAAGATAAATCACCTAATAAAATTCAAGTCGCAGCTTAACATAAGTCAGTTCGCCACCATAGAGTGATACATTGAAGCATGGATTCTTTAACTGGTGAGTAGTTTTAAATAATGGAAACGTTTGATGTGTTTACTAAACTCACAAAAATAACGATAATACTTAATTCTACATGTAGAAACTTGTGAAAGATGTGAAACCATCATACCAAAGCCCAGATGTAGGCACAAGGTACATCTTAGAAACGTTGAGTTTCATTTAGTCAATGGGCAAGAGTTCGCTTGTCCAATCTGCAGGTATGTTCGCATTATTATTATCACTGTGTAAAACTCTAATCGTAAATGACTTTCAACCACACTTCACTATTATCTCTTCTCTTTTATTTTCATCGTGTCATTGCGTCGTAAATTACTTTCAACCACACTTCACCATTATCTCTTCTCTTCTATTTTCATCGTGTCATTGCGAAGATCAAAGGACCCTGAAATAGACGTGTTTCTACACGATCTATTAAGCGTGGTGGGCGCCACATGTACCTTCCTAATTGAAGTATGTATCATCCATATCGTGTATTACTATACATTTAAACAGTCATACATGATAGTATGTGACTGTTATTATATTCTTTCTCTTTAGCTCCCGGCAGAAGAAGACAACAACTCATGATTGTTAAGTTTGTAAAAACTCAGTTAAATACAATTTTAAAAATTTTGTGTGTGTGTGTGTGTGTGTTTTACTTATTATTCAAACATGCTGAAATACAAGTTTACAGGGAAGTTCAAACCATGTAACAAGCATTGAGTCTAAAACAACCTCTTTACCAAATATATATGATGTAGATTTTGAGATAAATAAGTAAGCCATCGGGGTAATAATAACTGTACAGGGAAGCGGTACAACTAAATACATTTCAAAATCAGGGCGCCAAAAACAATCGAACGATATGACGTTTTTCCTGAAACACAATAGCCAAAACCCGTTTGAAACAAGTTTTTACATGCTTTCTGTCAACATGCGCGCGCACCTGTTCACACGGCTGGCCTGGAAACTAATTCACATGGGTAAGAGCTCCGGAAAAGTGCTGACGTAAGAGGGGCTATACCTGCAGGCTATCTACTGATGTCATTAGATGAATTTTAAATTAATTTTCCTTTGTTTTGTTTTATGCTAAAATTCACTAATGACATCATATCCGGAAACTTTGACAGTGAAAAAGTTGATCAAGATGAGGATTTTTACTATAAAGATATATTACATTTCTTCTCAGAATGATACAAATATTACACATATACAAAAATAATTTTGGGGCTTAGTAGCACTTTAAAGTACATTAATAGTCATTGTCAATTATCGTATTAAAATTACTAAGTAGGTTTAACGTTATGTTCCTTTAGAAAGCGCCGCTTGACGAAAAAGAGCCGTTGAAGGAAGGAGAACATGTTCATTCAGAAGATGACTTTGAGTCAGAAGATGAGCATTGGAAATCGAAAGAAGAAACAACGGTAAGAATGAACCTCTTATATGCATGGATGTGTTTTTTCACCTCTTTATCTGTTACCGGGATTCAATTGAGCAAAATGGAGTTGTCTGATTGTAATTTTACCATATGAGAAGAATGCCTCTAGCTTAACTCTTGCAAACACTTGGCACTCGGTTTCCCCCTGTAGTAACACTCCGCCAATAAGGGATGACGTTTTAGAACCGAATAGTTTAGAACCGATGCTGTTATCCAGTTTAAATAAAGTTCGTTAAGAACTTTGGTTTATGTTGCTTAGGATACTTCCTGTAATAACACTGAGACCATAAGGGATACTGAACCTTTATGAAAAGAACAGTTTAGAACTGATAGAGCTATCCAGTGTAAAACGATGTTGGTTTAGTTTAGGTTTCCTCCTGTAAGTAGCACTGGAGATATAACGAATGACTCTTACTGGACCTCTAGGAAGAACAGTTTAGAACTGATAGAGCTATCCAGTATAAATATCGTTAGTTTAGTTTAGGTTTCCTTCTGTAGTAACACTGGATCAATAAGAGATGATCCTTACTGGACCTCTAGGGAGAACAGTTTAGAACTGATAGAGCTATCCAGTATAAATAAAGTTAGTTTAGTTTAGGTGTCCTCCCGTAGTAACACTGGATCAATAAGAGATGATCCTTACTGGACCTCTAGGGAGAACAGTTTAGAACTGATAGAGGTATCCAGTATAAATAAATAAATAAAGTAAGTTTAGTTTAGGTTTCCTCCTGTAGTAACACTGGATCAATAAGAGATGACCCTTACTGGACTCTAGGAAGAACAGTTTAGAACTGATAGAGCTATCCAGTATAAATAAAGTTAGTTTAGTTTAGGTTTCCTCCCGTAGTAACACTGGATCAATAAGAGATGATCCTTACTGGACCTCTAGGGAGAACAGTTTAGAACTGATAGAGCTATCCAGTATAAATAAAGTTAGTTTAGTTTAGGTTTTCTCCTGTAGTAACACTGGATCAGTAAAAGATGACCTTTACTGGATCTCTAGAGAGAACCGATTAGAACTGACAGAGCTATCCAGTATAAATAAAGTTAGTTTAGTTCAGATTTCCTCCTGTAGTAACACTGGATCAGTAAGAGATGACCCTTACTGGACCTCTAGGAAGAACAGTTTAGTACTGATAGAGGTATCCCGTATAAATAAAGTTAGTTTAGTTTAGGTTTCCTCCTGTAGTAACACTGGATCAACAAGAGATGATCCTTACTGGACCTCTAGGGTGAACAGTTTAGATTTTAGAACTGATAGAGCTATCCAGTATAAATATCGTTAGTTTAGTTTAGGCTTCCTCCTGTAGTAACACTGGACCAATGAGTGATGATTATGACCCTCAAATCTTTGACTAGAAGAATAATAGAGCTTGCGGACATCGCCTGCATGCTTCCTGGTCTAGCCAAATGTACCAATATTCTGACAGATATATTCATTCATTCATTGTAGAATCCAAATCTAACAGAGAGGTTATCGTTGGGAGAGAGACGCTCAGTAATAGCACATGAGATTCTCAGTACAGAGAAAGAATACTGCAATACCCTGACTATTATACAAGATGTGTTTAGAAAACCTCTGGAAGCTTCAATCAAATCTAACAGGTATAATTATGGCTTTTCAAAGTTCACTGCAATAAACCTACTGTAATAGACCTTTTCACGGTTTTTCTAAGTTAATATTTAGGCAAAGAAATGAAAATTCAACACCACAGTTGAAAAGAGGACATTAAAATTAGTAGATTTGCAAAGTTTGGTGGTAAACTATTATAAAATGAGGATAAAATGGCCTTGTGAAGTTTGCATAACATGTACAAACTTCACAAGGCCATATTATCCTTATTCTATGATATATTATCACCAAAATTTGCAGCTGTATTCATTTTGGATTGCTCTTTTCAGCCGTGGTGTTGGAATTGCCAAAATAGAAATTTGGAAAAATCGTGAAAAGGTCTATAATAAGTCCCGTTTCAGGCCCGTTTCAGACGCCGCTCCACTCATGCGCCGAACTTAAATGACGAATTAGGTGCGACAGAAGAGCGAAGTATGATTCAATTAGGTACGGCAGAATTTGGAGCGACATAAGTTCGACAGAAGTTCGACAGTGCCTGTCGCATTATGCGACGTTAGAGCGACATTGATTCATACGCCGCTCCACTCATGTGCCGAACCTAAATCAAAATTTACTGTAATTTATTAGGATTAGATTAGCCACTTTGTGATGTTTACTTATTTTTTTGAATTGTATTTGGAATTCCCGCGCGAATTACCCTCCTCTCTCGTCAACAACATTATATTTTATACGCCGTTTGAATCACTGTCGCTCTTGTGTCACTCCAGCGTCGCACCTAATACAATTAAGTTCGGCGCATGAGTAGAGCGGCGTCTGAAACAGGCCTAAAATTTAGCAACAAGCATAGAATACTGTAGAACAAAGGTAACCAAGCATTTAAATTATATAAAGCGTGGATGGGTGGCTACCCTGATGAGTGAATTTGGTTGCAACGACAACAGTCATAGACACGAGTAAGCGTCGAGTGTTCAGGATCAATCTACCTGAAAAATACAATAAGAACTTCGACGTTTCGAGCGAAGGCCCTTCGTCTGGAAGTTAGCGAACGAAGAGCCCTCGCTCGAAACGTCGAAGTTCTTGTTGTATTTTTTCAAGTAGGTTGATCTTAAAGACTCGAAGCTCATTGCTATATTGTCGTTTGAAATGTAGGCCGGTGATTGGAAGTGCAAATATTCGAATGATTTTTAACGACAGCGAAACCCTGCTTTCAGTAAACAAGTAAGTTCTGTGATTTTCATGGCAAAAGATGTGTTCCAGTAAGCCGTTGCAGGGCAGCAGATGGTGGTCGACTTCAGAAATGTTGACACTTGTAGCTTGTCCTTGATAAGTACCCGGTGTCCCCCCAAAAAAGTATCGCTGTTTGATTTAATATTTCGTACAAACTACAACAGGTATTGTACTCAAATATATTTCATATTTAACTATAGGGCTAACTTAAATTTTGGTGTATAACATTTGAATTTTGATGCAATATTGACCGAGCTACAGACGTTTGAAGTTGAATAAGTATTTTTGAAATTGCCAAAATGGCAAAAATTAGCATAAAATGGTCCGATCAAATATATTTTTGGTTAAACTTGATAAATATTTCTATTTTGGTCAAACGAACGCATGTACAACGTTGTCGTTCCAAAGATCAAGATTTGATCATCTGGAAAAGCTTGTCCTTGAGCATGATCGAATACATCGTCTTGCTCTGGAAACCATGCCATCAAAGGAATTTTGGATCAGTTCTTCATGCATCCAAAGTTTCACATGCCAAAACAATTGCCTCACGAAGCTGTCTTCAATGTTTTCAACTAAATTTTCTGTCAATGTGTATTATTATCCAATTTTTATTCCCAAGGGTTACAAAAGACTAACAAAATAGTAAATCTACTCGGAAATAATCTGAAGTTAAAGTTACCTTCATTGAAATTGACAATATACTCGTGATAAAATGACAACTATTTTCAAATCAATCGGTTTTTTTCACTAATTTTAAAAATGTACCGCAACTTCAAACATCCGTATCTCGGTTAAATCTTTATCACAATTCAAGTGTTATATACCAAAATTTAAGTTGGCCCTTTTTGAATACAATAAAACTTATTTGAGTGAAATACCTGTTGTAGTTTTTGCGCTACATTAAATCAAACAGCGATACTTTTTTTTGTGGGGGACCCGGTATATAGTATAAGTTGAGATACTCCGAGTGATGTCTACAATAAAGGCCTTGTCTTATCATTGGTTCTGTGTTTCTACTGGAGGAAAGCGAAGTGGTTTGAGAAAATCTGCAGTGCTTAATAGATCAAAAGTAGAAGTTAGTAGCAAATGTCTTGTTGAATTTTTTAGGTAGTTTTGTTCTAATGACTCGCAGCTTATCGCGTATGCATGGGCACTATACTGGTACCACGCGTTCAAGATATTAAAATTAGAAGCACTCTCCTTCGCGAGACTGCGTGTGGTGTTATTAGGGAGCTTAAGATCTACAACGCCAACGTCGACGACGCGGCCCTTCTAACAATGAAGTTTTTCGCTTGTAATAAAGCAATGGAAAAACTTGTAGTCCCAAGAGGATTCTCGACGTTGTCTCTGTCTTGTTCACGACGCCAACTAGAGCATTTTTACATCCTCAGGACGACGGCAAGTCAGAAGGATAAATAGCTGCATTTCACGTTTGTTTTACAGCATGTATTGTAGTCGATAACTGCAGTTGAAACGTTTTAAAAGTCATGAATAAAAAGCTGTGAGCTAAATCAAGAACGTTGTTCAATCACGGTCTCTTTATATTCACATATTTATATGGCGTTGTCGACTGCCGCGTCGTCGTAGATCTTAAGTCCCTAAGTATAATCAGACAACTGCATATTACTTAGTACATTAAAAACGGCGTGTTTAGTTATAATCAACTGTTGTACGGGAATTTTATGCAGTAAGCCATGAAATGAAATGCCTTTTTTTCTTTTGTTTAACTCGTTTACGTGTTTTTAAGGGAACTTGAAAATGATCTATCGTGTCGTTTAGAAGATTTGGATTCTCACCAGGTAATATTAATGATACTATTGATAGATTTCAGTTAGGTGTTGTATACAGACATACATTGTTCAGCTCACTCCCCGTTGGGGCTTTTCAGTGACCGATTACATCAAGTATCTAGCTTACCTGTACCACGCACCCAGCCCACATTATCTATTTTTACAACAATTGTGATATTACTTTACGCTAATCTTTATATCCTAACCCACCCAGTCGACTTTCCCTATGGGAGAAAGCCGGAGTGCCCCGAGAAAACCCACGACTTTTGGCAGAGCGTTGACTTACCCTTTTCGCATGAGTGTGATGAGCATAGTCCTCAGCGAGAATCGAACTCAAGACTCAGAGGTGAAAGGCGCTTGCCCTGACGACTGCGCCACCGAAACCCCATTATTAAAGTTGGGCATTGCCTAAACATATCAGATATTAAGCTGATAAGATTCACATGGCGCTACACATGATAGTCAACTTCAAATATATTGACACTTATGGGAGCAAACAAATTATGCTAAATGCGTCTTTTCTGATTTTAGTTTCTTGGTGACGTATTCATAAAATTTAACACAAAATTTAAAGCGTATATCAACTTTCTGAACAACTATCCAATGACGTTGGCTACTATTGACAAGGTTGGTTGCCCTTTGTTTTTTTGTGAACTGCCGCGGTTTGTGTCTGAACTACCTGAAAAAAAATTATAACACTTCGAGCGAGGGCTCTTTGTTAGCACGTCAGTAGCCAATAAACTACTGACAAGGCTAGTAACTGATCCTGTCGAAGGACATGATTTATTAAATGTTGCTCGAATTGCCGAAGAGTTATCATTTTTTCAACTATAGTTCAAACTTAAACAACCCATTATTTTTGCCCGTACTTCATGGTACTTTGACAAGTAGCGCATATGCTATCGTTAAAATGAGGGAGATTAACTTTTTGTTTAGTGTCAAAAACAACATCCAGCATTTCGTGGGTTTTTGTTGCAATTAGAAAAACAACCCAGCGCCAAACT
This sequence comes from Trachythela sp. YZ-2020, assembly GCA_016169945.1. Lineage (NCBI taxonomy): Eukaryota > Metazoa > Cnidaria > Anthozoa > Malacalcyonacea > Clavulariidae > Trachythela > Trachythela sp. YZ-2020. Next base: position 301,632 of record JADLSH010000162.1, on the reverse strand, counting down.
TTCAAGGTATGTTCTTTATATAGATTCTCTCCAGTATTCAGTAATGTTAAGCTACGTTCACACACGATTTTAGGTTTTGCTGAATGTTAATGACGAATATTTTCAGTTGATGATGTCACCAGATGACGTTTGCCGTTTCAAATACCATTAACGTGCATCTGAAATCGGCCCGACAAAAAATCGCAACGTGTGAACGTACCTTTAGAGACCTTACGATTTAAGACGGCAACGTGACGACGACGGCTAGAAATACAATGAAATTCATAGTAGTTTAGAATAGAAATGAATAATTAAAATCCCACGGGAGTTTTAAACGTCATCCTCGCTCTTTTTACAACGGTAAACTACAGATTTTTAACGTCTTGGGTTCAACGTCCGCATTTCAAGCCGCGAGAAGTGGTACTCAGCAAATTGGCTCAGTACTGAAGTAGAAATCTTCTAACCAAAAAGCCCTTATCTCAACTTCCTCAAACTTAAGTGAGTTCATACGATTGATAATACACGACAAGTTTTATTTAATTGATATATTTGAAGGAGTTTGTTTTGGGGGTCGTCGTTCGCGTCGCCGTCCTACATCGTAAGGTCTCTGTTAAGCCCCGTATACAGACGAGCAAAATTTTCCTTCACACGTTTTATTCATTGCCCGTGTGTACGGCAAAAAATTGACAAGTTTTTCTTGACAAGTAGCCTTGTTCAAAAGCTAGTCATGCCAGCTTTCGAACAAGGAGTATTGTTCGTGTGTACGGCCGACAAGGAAAACTTGACAAGGAAATGCGCAGTACGACACTGCACACTTATTTTCGATCTAGTTGAGCGACCATTGCCACTATAAACATGAAGTATTCACTTGTGTCGTTAATACACGGGCTCGTAAAACTTGTCAAAGAAAAATTTGCACGAACAAGGAACTTGTCAAGGAAAAGTTGCTCGTCTGTACGGGACTTTATTTATGCCCCTGAGTTAAGCCTGCTATCGAAGGTCGAGGAAGGGTATTGTTACACTTGATGTATGGGTGACTATAGCTTGCTCTGACTTGATGTGTTTGAAAACTTATGTAAGTAGAAATATGTAAGTAGAGTTGTGATTGGTTCTCTCCGGGGATTCGGGCTGTGATCAGACATAGGTCACATGGTGGCAGGCAAAGACCCCCAATAAGCCTTGGGACTCGGTCACGTTTAAACTGTGTCCTTCGCAATTCAGCAAGGAAAGGTGATCAGCCCCCCCCCCCCCCCCTCATCCTTTAACCTTAACTCTTTGCCCGATTTGAGAATTTGTTCTTTCTTTCAGCCTGCCTAACTTGCTGTTGGCTCCTACGAAGCGAATACACGAGTAAGTACTATACCTTAAGTCATAACGCAGCCCTTTGTTATTCGATTCGTGCAATATACAGTCGATAATACGGCTTAAGCCCCGGTCAAACGAGGACGAGAGTTGATGAGAGTTGGCAAGCGAGAGTTTGCACAAGAGTTTGTTCAACTCTCATGCCCTGGTCAAACGAGAACAAGAGTTGCATGAGAGTTGCGACAGAAATAATTTAGCGCACAAAATGGAGCCCTGAGAATTTTGGTAAACAAAGTGTTTAAATTTCCTTCTTAGCTTTTCTTGTTATGGACACAGTCATAACGTGTTATTTTGTTAAGCTAATTCTTATAGAAAGTGCAAAACATTGGTCTGACTATAGTTGTTTAAAATTCTTATGCAACTCTCATGACCCGTCAAACGAGCAAAACTCTCATCAACTCTCATCAAAATTTGAACCAGCTCAAAGTTTATGAGAGTTGATGAGAGTTGATACGAGTTGATGAGAGTTGATGAGAGTTGATGAGAGTTGATGAGAGTTGATGAGAGTTGATGAGAGTTGATGAGAGTTGATGAGAGTTGATGAGAGTTGATGAGAGTTGATGAGAGTTGATACGAGTTGATGAGAGTTGATGAGAGTTGATGAGAGTTGATGAGAGTTGATGAGAGTTGATGAGAGTTGATGAGAGTTGATGAGAGTTGATGAGAGTTGATGAGAGTTGATGAGAGTTGATGAGAGTTGATGAGAGTTGATGAGAGTTGATGAGAGTTGATGAGAGTGCATGAGAGTCGATGAGAGTCGATGAGAGTTGATGAGAGTTGATGAGAGTGCATGAGAGTGCATGAGAGTCGATGAGAGTTGATGAGAGTTGATACGAGTTGATGAGAGTTGATGAGAGTTGATGAGAGTTGATGACAGTTGATGAGAGTTGATGAGAGTCGATGAGAGTTGATGAGAGTTGATGAGAGTTGATGAGAGTTGATGAGAGTTGATGAGAGTTGATGAGAGTTGATAGAGTTGATGAGAGTTGATGAGAGTTGATGAGAGTTGATGAGAGTTGATGAGAGTGCATGAGAGTCGATGAGAGTTGATGAGAGTTGATGAGAGTTGATGAGAGTGCATGAGAGTGCATGAGAGTCGATGAGAGTTGATGAGAGTTGATAAGAGTTGATGAGAGTTGAGGAGAGTGCATGAGAGTCGATGAGAGTGCATGAGAGTCGATGAGAGTTGATGAGAGTCGATGAGAGTTGATGAGAGTTGATGAAAGTTGATGAGAGTTGATGAGAGTTGGGAGTTGATGATGAAAGTTGATGAGAGTCGATGAGTTGAGACGAGTTGAGAGAAGTGCATGAAGTCGATGAGAGTTGGGTCAAAAACGAGAGCGGGGTTGCTCTCTCATTTGCTCTCATCAACTCTCAACCTCATTTGACCGGGGCTTTAGTCGCATGTTAGTAGAGAGCTGATAGAGCTATTCAGCATAAATAAAGTTAGTTTAGTTAAGGTTTCCTCCTGTAGTAACACTAGACCAATATCCCTTAAGCCTGGTTTCTATTTGGTCATTGAACTGTCATGAACAAGTCATGTTCGACGATGTGAAATAGTCTGAATCTATCTCGTCTTTTGTGTGCTCAATGCAAATCAAGATTTTTCTCGGCATCTCGTTCCATAGGATTAATAGTTGAAGGTGTTAGTAGATGGAATACTCGAGCGGAAATCTTGATATTTACCCATACACCATATACTGGCATCATCTAACCTCATGTGAGTTAAATATTCGCCTCATTCTTTTGCTCAGGTATATCTGTCTATTGGAGTCGTTTCTTCACCAAACACCTGCGGAACACGAGGACAACAAGAAATTGATGAAAGCAATTGAACAGTTGAAACAATTAAAGTTACTTTTTGATGAGGTAAACTACAGGGGCCGGTTGTTCAAAAGCAGGTTAGCCTAACCCTAGGTTAACGAAAATCTTCAAATCAAACTTCCCAACAGCTTGCTTATAAAGTTGAATATGTTTCTCTAGAAATATTTTCTGGATCAATAGACGTTTTATTTTCTAAAGTTTTGAAACGAACGGCCATGCAGAAATACATAACCCAAAACAGTGGGTTAAAGTTTAACCCAGGGTTGGCGCTAACCGAGCTTTGAACAACCAGGCCCAGATTTTTACGTCTTGTGTTCAACGTTTGCATTTCAAGCCGCGAGAAGTGGTACTCAGCAAATTTGTTCACTAGTACTGAAGTAGAAATCTTCTAAACCAAAAAGCCCTTATCTCAACTTCCTCAAACTGAAGTGAATTCATACGATTGATAATACACGAGAAATTTTATTTAGTTGATTTATTTGAAGGAGTTTGTTTTGGCCGTCGTCGTTCGCGTTGCCGTCCTACATCGTAAGGTCTCTAGTGAATTTGGGAAACATAAACGAAGCTTGTAATGAAAACGTGTTCAGTAACAATAGCATTTTTACTCGGTAAGGCAAATGCGACTATGCAGTGTATTCCCTTCAGCATGCATTCCAATACGCCGTTCTTGCTCAAACTACTACGTTATTTACATCATTTTTACGTCCCATAACCGCGCCAACACTCATAGCGTTCGAGGTCGTACTTAAGACTTGTTTAAAAGAATGCATGATAAGTACTTTTAAGAGGCGAATATAGTTTAGTAATGTATGCTTTTTTGCTCGAATACAAAAACGTAAGTAATTTGGTTTGATGTCGTTGTCGTTCTAACTTCCCAAACTCACTAAAGCTATTACAAAATGAATATTAAAAACTATATATATATATTATGATTCTATGAAGTCCATAAAATACTATGGCTAAAAAAATTTGAAAATGGAAAACTGACATTAAAATAGTAAAGTTTACGAAATGCTAAGAACTGATGTCGTATGCTATGCGAAATAGGAGTGTTTTTAATTGCTTTTAATACTATTAATAGATTGTATATGTGTCTAATTTCCCTATAAAGCTCCTTGAATCTTTGAATTGGATATCTCGCGTTGAATGTGTACATATATTTATCTCAATCGGGCATCACAATAGCTCAGTTGCCATTAAAGTTAAAGAAAGCACTATATAATATTTGTTAAAGGTCGCAATTGAGGGTATAATACTGCAAAATACAAAGATGTACAATAGTATCAAACGTGCTCCCGGAAGGGATCGAATCCTCGACCTTCGCATATACTCCGGTACTGCTTATAAGTACGACGCACTAACCAACTGGGCCACGGGAGCATGTTTATATAGATTTCCGCTAGTTATTCTTCTACTGTCGAGGACAAAACATTTGTGTTTGACAAACTTATTGCGTGGTTACGTGTTTATCGCTTTGTGTTTTGCCCAAATTCTTAGGCCAGTACAAGGCTCCGTCGTGAAAAGCACCTCAAAGAAGTTCAGCAGCGAATCGATAACTGTCCGGTAAGCCATTGTCACTATTAGAGATTCTGTGATTGGTGTCTGAACTACCTGAAAAATATTAAGATTATTTTGACGTTTCAAGCGAAGACTCTTCGTTTGGGTTAGGTATAGACGGGTTATGGTATGGTATGGTATGGTATGGTATGGTATGGTATGGTATGGTATGGTATGGTATGGTATGGTATGGTATGGTATGGTATGGTATGGTATGCAGGGCCGTAGCTAGACCGATAATTGGGGGGGTGTATATTAATATATTCGTGTTCTGCCCGACGGATTTCTTTTGAAAGCGATTGTTTTTACGGTATGTAAACATGAATATATGAATATACACACCCCCAATTATCGTGTCTAGCTACGGCCCTGATGGTATGGTATGGTATGGTATGGTATGGTATGGTATGGTATGGTATGGTATGGTATGGTATGGTATGGTATGGTATGGTATGGTATGGTATGGTATGGTTATTTGAACAAACCTATTGTCAATTGCTGTATTCTTTCTTTTCATCTTTTATTAGGCCTTAGTTGAACGTGGAAGATATTTCATAAAACAAGCAGATGTTGTTCATTTAAAACAAACAGATGAAAACGAAGTAAAAGCTGAATTTAGGTAAATGCATCTGAACCGTGAAGCCTCTATTAGCTTACCCCCCTCCCCCTCGGGTAGTTAGGTGTCCTCTTGTATTAACACTGGATCAATAAGTGATGACCCTTACTGGACCTCTAGGAAGAACAGTTTAGAACTGATAGAGCTATCCAGTATAAATAAAGTTAGTTTAGTTTAGGTTTCCTCCTGTAGTAACACTGGATCAATAAGAGATGATTCTTACTGGACCTCTAGGGAGGACAGTTTAGAACTGATAGAGCTATCCAGAATAAATAAAGTTAGTTTAGTTTAGGTTTCCTCCTGTAGTAACACTGGATCAATAAGAGATGACTCTTACTGGACCTCTAGGGAGAACAGTTTAGAACTGATAGAACTATCCAGTATAAATAAAGTTAGTCTAGTTTAGGTTTCCTCCTGTAGTAACACTGGATCAATAAGAGATAACTCTTACTGGACCTCTAGGGAGAACAGTTTAGAACTGATAGTGCTATCCAGTATAAATAAAGTTAGTTTAGTTTAGGTTTCCTCCTGTAGTAACACTGGATCAATAAGAGATGATTCTTACTGGACCTCTAGGAAGAACAGTTTAGAACTGATAGAGCTATCCAGTATAAATAAAGTTAGTCTAGTTTAGGTTTCCTCCTGTAGTAACACTGGATCAATAAGAGATGATCCTTACTGGACCTCTAGGAAGAACAGTTTAGAACTGATAGAGCTATCCAGTATAAATAAAGTTAGTTTAGGTTTCCTCCTGTAGTAACACTGGATCAATAAGAGATTACTCTTACTGGACTTCTAGAGATAACAGTTTAGAACTGATAGAGCTATCCAGTATAAATAAAGTTAGTTTAGTTTAGGTTTCCTCCTGTAGTAACACTGGATCAATAAGGGATGATTCTTACTGGACTTCTAGAGAGAACAGTTTAGAACTGATAGAACTATCCAGTATAAATAAAGTTAGTTTAGTTTAGGTTTCCTCCTGTAGTAACACTGGACCAATAAGAGATGATCCTTACTGGACCTCTAGGAAGAACAGTTTAGAACTGATAGAGCTATCCAGTATAAATAAAGTTAGTCTAGTTTAGGTTTCCTCCTGTAGTAACACTGGATCAATAAGAGATGACTCTTACTGGACCTCTAGGAAGAACAGTTTAGAACTGATAGAGCTATCCAGTATAAATAAAGTTAGTTTAGTTTAGGTTTCCTCCTGTAGTAACACTGGATCAATAAGAGATGATTCTTACTGGACCTCTAGGAAGAACAGTTTAGAACTGATAGAGCTATCCAGTATAAATAAAGTTAGTCTAGTTTAGGTTTCCTCCTGTAGTAACACTGGATCAATAAGAGATGATCCTTACTGGACCTCTAGGAAGAACAGTTTAGAACTGATAGAGCTATCCAGTATAAATAAAGTTAGTTTAGGTTTCCTCCTGTAGTAACACTGGATCAATAAGAGATTACTCTTACTGGACTTCTAGAGATAACAGTTTAGAACTGATAGAGCTATCCAGTATAAATAAAGTTAGTTTAGTTTAGGTTTCCTCCTGTAGTAACACTGGATCAATAAGGGATGATTCTTACTGGACTTCTAGAGAGAACAGTTTAGAACTGATAGAACTATCCAGTATAAATAAAGTTAGTTTAGTTTAGGTTTCCTCCTGTAGTAACACTGGACCAATAAGAGATGATCCTTACTGGACCTCTAGGAAGAACAGTTTAGAACTGATAGAGCTATCCAGTATAAATAAAGTTAGTCTAGTTTAGGTTTCCTCCTGTAGTAACACTGGATCAATAAGAGATGACTCTTACTGGACCTCTAGGAAGAACAGTTTAGAACTGATAGAGCTATCCAGTATAAATAAAGTTAGTTTATATCTTTTCAGGCTGAAGAAAACTTATGCATTTTTAACTTGTTTTTCCTTCCTTTTACAGAGTGTTTCAGAACATTGGAAATTTAGGATTATTTCTATTCAACGATTGCCTAATTTTGGCGACCAAAAATCTCACAGCCGTACCGTTTCAAAGAATATTGGAAATTACCTATAAGTGAGTTGATATGAATAATCGATGGGTGATTTGAAATTTAAAAATGGTCGGTGCATGTTCCAGTAATCTCTGTGACCAGCGGACTCCTACACACGTAAAAACGCACAAGTTGTAACAAACCTGCAGCAGACTTGTACCAATGCTGTTTCAACAACTTGTTATCAGGATGTGTTCGCACTGCTTGTTCCCAGCTTGTTGACAAGTTGCCAACGGCTTGTTGAAAACTTGCTACAAGATTGTTGACTCAATAGACTTGTTACAAGTTGTTCCAACAACTTGTTATCGTCCTGCAATTCAACAACTTGTCAACAAGTTGTGAATGACAACCTTGTAGCAACTTGATAACATTGTTACAAATTGTTGACAAGCTTGCTTCAAGTCTTTTGCGAACACATCTTTTGTTTAAACTGTTGGAATATTTTTCCTGTTTTCTATTTAGATACCATCAATCGCTGGCGTTATCCACTCTGAAATTGGAGGAAATCAGCGATACAAAATGTAAGTACATCGGTCTTCGATTTCACCGCAAAAGGTCATACTTTGCTTTAAACTACTCCAAATGTTTGGTAAGTGGCCAAAAACGTTTTCTTTCATCACAACAATGATTTTCAACTTATAAAAACATCAAATGCACAGGGGGGTGGGGGCGGGGGCACGGCCATATGATTGGTTCTATCGCGCAGCAGATGATGGGTCAACTTCATACACTGATATGGGAGCAAGAAAATTAAAATGACTCTCTCAAATCAAATTCAAGAGTGCTACACATTATATGATAAAAAGTATTCACATTATTTTCTCACTCTGATAATTAGCAGGCGACTACCATCTGCTGCACAATATGATCGAACGAGATACCCAAAATATCACCCGTAATATACCAAACATCGACATCACCCAAGTATATATATATAAACTTGTGGGTAGCTCTTGACAACTAGACTCTGTAGCTCAGTTGGTTAGAGCGCTGCACCGGAATCGCAGGGTCGCAGGTTCGATTCCTGCCAGAGGATTCCTGCCTAAGGTTGCAACTGTTCCTGGTTAGGTCTAAAAATATGTATATAATCTACAAAAACCTTCAAAATTCTGCTTAGTGAAACCCAATTTTGTCTTTCAGATACACAAAATGCCTTTATAATCGTGACAAACAAAAAACGTTGGATATGCCAAGCCAGATCTTCTGAAGCAAAATGCAACTGGATATGTTTACTAAACACTTGCAAAAGAACAACTATTAACAACAGACAAGTTTTAGAGGCTAATAAATAGATTTCTTGTCATATATAGTTCTAGGACAAGGGTCAGTTGTTCAAAAACTGATTATTTTACCCCAGATGTCTGAAGGTTCTTTAGGGGCTGGTTGTATTAATAATAGTTAAAGTTAAGCTATAGTTTAAGGGAAAGTAAATTAACCAACCACATTCGCTTATTTCTAGCTAAAACATAGTTAAAAGTGTTATACACAGGGTCCTGCAGATGGTGGTCAACTGGCAGTTTTCAGAGTGAGAAAATAATGTTAATTCCTTGCATTATATGAAGTAGTTTTGTATTTACAGTTGTGGTAAATTAGCAGCATGGGGAGATTTAGCTCAATTTGTTTTCTCCCGTAACAGTTAACATTTCTGTAGACTGAAGTTGACCATTATCTGCTCTCTCGCAATGCTTATTGAAACTCAGCTAATCGTAAACATGTACTGTGCAAGGACACTAAATCTTGTTTTGTTGGAGATATCTGTTTTTCTTCAAAAAGCCCTGTTTTGTTGGGAGGTCAGTCACTAGCTCAGTGGTGAACTCTAAAGGTACGTTCACACACAGCGATTTGTCGGGCCGATTTTAGGTTTTGCTGAATGTTAATGACGAATATTTTCAGTTGATGGTGTCACCAGATGACGTTTGCCACGTATTTTTCAAATATCATTAACGTGCATCTGAAATCGGCCCGACAAATCGCAACGTGTGAACGTACCTTAAGTAAACTGGAAAGCTAACTCCTATGATCAAGCGCCTATGATTCGTTGAAGCCAATGCGCGGGAATTTGAACGTTCAAAAGCACTGAGGAGAGTTCCGAGGAGTGAGAGAAATTCTGTCAAAAGTTTGTTTTTGAGCGAAAATTTGCAAGAAAAATACTTTTTTCATCAAAAGACTTAACTGGTTGGGATTTAAACGTGGTTTTCCGATTAGTTTTGACTGTTTTACATCTATCTGCAGCAAAAATGAGGGGTATCGCTTTCCTATTTGGAAACAAATGACAAAGTTCGAACGTGCCGAAGCAAACTATGGTCTTTAACTCAGAAAAAATACACTAGAAAACACTTCGGCAGTTTCCAAAATGATTTTGCACTTTACTCCAGGTGTTGCTTTTTATCTTGAGCTTTTAGTCCATGCTTTAACCCTTCTAAAACATAAACAAATTGATGATTTTCAAGTGGTGCTATTTTTGGCTTCGCGCCTTCTTGTTGGCCATCAGTGAGCACTTTGAATATGACGGCTGGGCTAGCTTATATAATCCTTATTTTAACTGTCAAAACTAAGTTACTGCATGCTTGAAAATCAATTTTTTAATGTAGCTTATATTTTTCTACATAAATTACATTGTCATATCTCCGAACTTTATCCAGAAGGCCCAAAAACTCAGAAAAACCAACAATTTTCGCGCGGTTTTTTGATAAGTTTTGTCCTTCACTTCAGTACTTCATCTTATATAAATGAAATGTTTATCCATCCAGTTAATCTAATACAGCTCAGTGGGTCACTGAACTCTATAGTAATACTGGATAGAAATCCTTTCACTTTAGTACTTCATCTTATATAAATGAAATGTTTATCCATCCAGTTAATCTAATACAGCTCAGTGGGTCACTGAACTCTATAGTAATACTGGATAGAAATCCTTTCACTTTAGTACTTCATCTTATATAAATGAAATGTTTATCCATCCAGTTAATCTAATACAGCTCAGTGGGTCACTGAACTCTATAGTAATACTGGATAGAAATCCTTTCACTTTAGTACTTCATCTTATATAAATGAAATGTTCATCCATCCAGTTAATTTAATACAGCTCAGTGGGTCACTGAACTCTATAGTAATACTGGATAGAAATCCTTTCACTTTAGTACTTCATCTTATATAAATGAAATGTTTATCCATCCAGTTAATTTAATACAGCTCAGTGGGTCACTGAACTCTATAGTAATACTGGATAGAAATCCTTTCACTTCAGTACTTCATCTTATATAAATGAAATGGTTCATCCATCCAGTCAAACTAATGCAGATCAGTGGCCCGCTTCACTCCAGTACTTCATCTTATATAAATGAAATGTTCATCCATCCAGTTAATTTAATACAGCTCAGTGGGTCACTGAACTCTATAGTAATACTGGATAGAATCCTTTCACTTCAGTACTTCATCTTATATAAATGAAATGGTTCATCCATCCAGTTAAACTAATGCAGATCAGTGGTCCACTGATATGCATTAAATTGACTGGATGGTTAAACCATTTCATCTAAATAAGATGAAGTACTCCAATGAAGACTTCTATCCAGTATTACTATAGAGTTCAGTGACCCACTGATCTGCTTTTAATTCACTGGATGGATGAACCATTTCATATATATAAGATGAAGTAGCAATGTGAAGGACTTCTATCACGGGCTCAAAGTTAATGTTCGGCATTAGTCGACTTGCCGTCGCATTGCTTCGGGAGTGCGACGGAATTCCGAACATTTCCGAATTTTGAAATTTTTCTCCGAGTGGTTCGACAAGAAACATGGCGAAGTTGGCAAGGTCCTTTTCATGAATCCTACGTTTATTTGAAGGTAATATGCTGTATTTAATATCTGTTTTTGTACAGGAATACTTAGATTTTGTACTTAGATTGCTAATAGATATGGATCTTAGGGGAACCAAGCCCGTGTTTAGTGCGATTTTTCGGCATAACGTATGTACTTTGTACGTTCACTATTGGTCGATTGCCGAAATTGCAACCTTATTTTAGGTGGAATTTGTTGTTAATAGTGTTAACCAACCTATGAAAGAGACTGTAAGTAAGATCTAAGTCGTTTAATTCGTCGAAAATAGGCAGGCTTTTTCAGTTTTTTGAGATCTTTCCGGGATCTTTAATTTAGTCGACACCAAAGCTCGATCCGCAAAAGGAAATTTTATAAGCTGACTAGCTGAGAACATCGTTTAACTGTTTGGCAAGATGTCATTCAAGCATTGAGTGCTGAAAGTCAGTTAAATGAACTTCTTGTTCATTTCAAAACACAATTTTGATTTCCTCATGGATACATAATTGACGCCTCTGGGTATAGACTTGCCACAATCATGTCGCCCGCTAGGTTAGAGATTGGAACGAACCGCGAAGGACTTTGGAATGTCTAGTCTAGCTATAGTCGCACCAATAGGTGGGCCAGGGTGCATTCGGTGTAGTCTAATCAGAAGATCTTCGGCGTAGAGTTGCAGTAAGCCTTGGCGTACTGGCGCACAATCATCTTTCCTGGCGTAGTGGCGTACGCTGTTTTTAACTTGGCGGGACATACCAATAAAATAATAAATATGTCAAACTATTCAAACGGTGTAACATGGTAACAGGTTTACGGCCCAAAATAATGTCACTACTCATACAGTCGTACGCCCTGGCTTGGGTGAGAGCCAGTGTGGGGTGTTGGCGTAGCGTTGCGACTGCTTTGGTGTATCTTCGGCGTAGCATTTACACCGAATGCACCCTGGTAGGTGGATTTCACTGAGCATTATCATACAGCAAATGGTGGTCAACCTGCAGTTATCAAAGTGAGAAAATAATGATAATTATTTTCATTATACATAGTAGTCTTGTATTTGAAGGCAAATAAATAGAATTGAGAGATGTAGTTTAATTTTCTTGCTCCTATAAGTGTCAACATTTCTGAAGTTGACCACCATCTGCTGTCCTGTCACACGTTGTGAAACCCACGTTTACACCCTGATTTTGCATACATTTGCAAGTCTAGTTTAAAGATTATCTATTATCCTACCACTAAAGAGTAAAATTGTCTGGCGTTAGACAGAGTAAAATACATCGGTACATCTGGGCGCATTGCAAGCTAATGAGTTAATATAAATCATTTGCATGTTAATTAGCAACATTTTCTCAAATTTTGACACAAATGAAAGCGATAAAAAATAGATTATTTTATTAGAACGATGTTTCGATGTCATCTTTACATCGTCTTTACATCATCAATAATACAAATTATATTCTTAAATATTTTAGATCTATTTGAAGTTGCAAGTTTGAAGAATCTCTGCAAATGTTGGAAGTTTTGTTTATCACGAAGAACGAATATCTCAGTGACAGTATATGTAAGGTTCTAAATACTTTTTCTATGTTTTAGTTTAAGCATGGAATGCTTTGAACATTACATGGTTGCTCGTGGTCAGTGGCTTTGTTCATTTTTAGAAATCATGGCAGCAAAAATATTACCATACCAATTTTGCAATAAATAATCTTGAAAATTGCAGTTTCATGGACATTAATGGATGCTTGATATTAGGCTTTCTTATGCCACCAATCACAGCAAACCTCTAATTTTCAAACCATTTTATTTTCAGAACAAGCCAAAGAGTGACAAACTGTTGTGTCTAGATATTGTCATTTTTTGGCTTGGTCACATTGTTAACACAGCGAGAAGATTGAGGTGGTTTAATTTATAAGAGACCCAAAGCATTTATGTTTGAAATCAGACGGATTATGTCATATTAATTATTCAGCCTGCAGAATTTAGGATAAAGAATATCAACCAAAATATTTTGTCAAAATATATTGTTTTGTCTATTATCGGTAGATCATTTTAATATAAACAATAATTTTTCATTCAAGCCTCAGGAAGAGAATTACAATGGTTCATTGTTTGTAAAAACATGTTTTAAATGAATATTTTTAAAGAAAAAGACATTAACTGGGCTTCCTTATCTACCATCTCAGTCTTCTCTTGTTTAAACTAACTTCTGATATTTGTTTGAAGTTTGGAAAGTTCATTTGAAAATCACAGCATTTCTTTCAAATTTGATTATGGGTTTTGTAATGAGCTTGCAATATTAAATTGTGGACAGTCAAATTTTAGATCAATTGATGTATACAACCCCCAAGTTAGCACTGTTTAGAACTGCCTTGTTCATTAATAAATTCTGTTTTGTTTACCCAGCAAAACTCATTCCTATGTTGGATTATTCATGAGTTGTAATATGGACAAAAATAGAATAGGTTTTTTGAGGAATGTTGCAGTTCTGTTCAGTGCGGACGTATTGAGTTTGTGTACTTCAATTGATCTACAATTTGACTGGCCAGTTTATTTCTCAAGCCAAACAGATGTGTGATTTTGAATAGTGCATTTAAAGTTTGCAGCAAACTTTGTGATTTTCAATAGTCACTTTTCCAAGTTTAAAACAAATATTTGAAGTTAGAATTATGTTTATTAAAATTACAAAGTGGAACTTGTTTGAATACAGATGAACTGCATGAAGCAGCAATTTTGGGGTAGTGTGAGTTGGTACAAGAGACAAAAATTGTCAAGCATAGCAAGCTAAGCAAAGTATACCACAACCAGCCGTCCACTTCAGTTAACAATTAAGATGATGTCCTTTGGAATATGTTTTGTATTTTACAAAGAAAAGATGATGAAAAGGTTTTAAAAGTATATGATTGTTTGGTGAAATTTCAATACTTGGCCATTCAAGTTCCAATAGTTGTTTGAGAAATTACTGTAACCCAAGTTCACACTAATTCAAGGATTAGGAATGAAAAGATGTACCTAGTTTTGTTTTGATGTGGCGCCCTATTTTGGGATTCCTTCAAATATTCTTGATAGGTCTGCAAGGTTTTGACATCGTAAAGTTAACTACTTTTAAGCGTTAGAAATGAACAATCAATAAAACTGGTAATATTAGGGAGGATCACTTTTCTTTTAATGTTCCTTTTTGTTACAAGCAATTCAATTTGTACTTGATTAAGTTGTTATTTCAATCCCTAAAATACATTGAGCTGCTCTAAATGGTGCAATACAATAAACAAGTTTTTTTGTCATGAGGAAAACTATTTTGGGTTCAAACAAAACATTCCAAAGAATAGCATTGTGTATAAATTCAAAATTAGAGTCAGAACAATACAAAGCAAATAGATTATCTATATTTTGCGATATTACAGGACATTGTTCTTTCAAATATAGTAATCTATTCTTTAAAATATTTTAAACATTTGGCTGGTTTAGTATATTCTAGTTTGGCAGTTAAAATGCGTTAATTTTTCGAATCAATTCGTTGGTTTCAGTTCAACTTTATGTTCAAATAGTTCCACTTTGTAAGAGTTTGGTATAATTGTTATAATAGTAATAGAAGAAAACAGGTTTACAGGGCTTTCAGAACATGGTCTTTTCAACAAGTAAGTAAAGGTAAATTTATACTTCAAAGAGATTTGTTTTTAACCTGACAAGAATACCGTCTAAAATTGGAACAATGTGTTTTGATATTTGTGTTTGCCTTTTTAATGTTAATACTACATGGTGATGAAATTACAATTATCCGTTGATAAAATCTCTAAGGATTTGTGGAAATTATTTTCTTAGATCCAGAATATTTCATATATTTAATGGTAAAAAATTCCTTGTGAGGGCTTTGAGCATAATGCTCCACTAGTTCTATCATTTGTTTTCATTTGAGTAAACTTTAAAACAATTTCTACCCATAACTTAGAACCTGTCTTAGGTTATCTAAAAACAGTCATTAAGTTTTCTTCATAATTGAAAAGCTTGCAGTTTGACTAATGTTTGTGTAAAACTTGGTACAACCAAATTTTGTGTATTAATTAATGGTGACTACATGTTTGCATCTGAGATATTTCTATTCTGCTACATGAGTTTCTATACAAATATATTTAAGAATTAAAACGAAAACTTTTTCTAAAGTAAAATATAAGAGAAGATATTTATGGAAGAATACATCTGTTATGACTTTTGTGTGATTTTTGGATGGTTCACTGAATTTACCAACAAGAAATGTACCACTGTTTGGTTTTCTTAAGCAAAGCAATTTGAAACGTAATTTTTGTTCAGAATGTGAGTATGAGATGCATACAATTGTTTGGAAATCATATTGAAAATTTGAACTACATTTTTGTTGAACTACATTTTTGTTAAACTACATTTTTGTTAAATTGCATTGTCGTCACCCGATGTTGTATTAACATTATCCAACCAATTCACAGTTGTCAGGTTAAAAATACAGTACAATAAGAAAGATTATATGGCTCTAAAAGATAAAGATACTGATTTGAAGTTTTCTTTTTTGATAGAACTGAATTATTTTCCATTGATAAGATATTTTCTTCTTTACACTTCCTGCGATGTTCAATCATGGAACCAATAATTGATGTTTTATATTAAGGCATTTTAAATATGAACACGATTGGTGAAAGTCACAGTAAATTTACCAAAAATGCTAAGTGCGTTTGTAAATGGAAAAACTAAGCATGTTCAATTTACCATAATTACTCTATCTTTGAGCCATATTCTTTCTTCGTAATTGTGAAACAACTCTGTGTTGAACTTTGGAATTCTCTTTCGAATTTGTATATTTTGTTGAATTTGGCACTTAAAGTTGTTTCATAATTATTAATCTTGAAGTGTAAACATTTATCTTGAAAAGACCAAGTTCTCTTGTTTTCTCAAGAGTTGATGCTTTTGGTTGTTAATTCTTGAGCAAACAAGTTGTTTTTAATGTTGTGTTTATTCACTTTTGTTGAACACAATGTTAAATGTTCTCTTGTGCCATGTTCTGTTTTATTCTATTGTTATTTAAATAAGTATGCAGTAGTGGTACTCTTTTATTGTTAATAAATTTGTAACAGTTACAATCTTTTCAATAAATTGTTCATTAATTATACAGTGCTGTCCTCTTAATTAAAAATTCAATTCCCATGGGAATTGAAAATTTGAATAAAAAAATATATCCCCCTTGGGGGAGGGCTCTTCGCCTCGCTACCCCAGCCAGCTCCCCAAATACTACATCTACTTTAAGTAGAAGTAGCACTCGGAGAGCTGGCCAGGGTACCGAGGCAAAGAGCCCTCCCCCAAACCCTGGCCAGCTCTCCAAGTGCCACTTTAAGTAGAAGTGCCTCCACACATTGTAGAGGTACTTACAGCACTTCTAGAAGTGGCACTCGGAGAGCCAGCCGGGGTATCGTGGCAAAGAGAAGACCAACCTTGCAAATGCAAATGAAATGCAACTTGCTAAGTTGATCTTCTCTTGAGAGCAGCCGCGCATACCTAGCAAATGTGAAACAACAAATGTTAGTAACAAATACTTAGCATGCAAATTTGAATCCCATGGCCGAAATGACAAGGTCCCCCACTGATCCCTACCCACTGCCTCGGCTGCCTCATTCTGCCTGTCTGCCTCAGTTCTAAGCTGCCTAAAAAAATTACGTTATAAACAAAAAAGCAAAATAAAAAGGATAAATTACGTTACAATAGCTATCCTATAACCCACTTAGACTGAGTTTTGGATTCAGTTTCGAAACGTAGAACCTTAACTGAAAGGACATGGGCTTTTTGTTTTGTTAACTGATCCGAAGTAGGTATACACGGAAGACTTACCTAAACCAGAGGCTCGGTCAAATAAGCATGAGAATGCGTAGTGTTGTGCGCGAACATATTTTAGAATATAAAAAAACTATTTTTTATCAATTGACAAATTTGAATTGAAAAAGAAATAGGACATACCAGCAATTTAATCTAAACCGAAAAACAGTTTATCAATGTAGTTTAAACAAGTCGAAATGTATATTAGAAATATTGATATGAAACGCAATTCCCATACTCATTTAACCGGAACGCCTTCATTTGCATGGTATATCGCAGCTGCTCTCAACCCACTTACGTAATTTGCTTTAGTGCACACAAACAATGAATTAATTGTTCCATTGTTTTACCTGAAAGTAACAAGGTACTTATCATATTTAATCAAAGAGGATTCATTATAAAGTCAAATTTTCACTGTATGAAACCAACATTAGCATGAAAACAAAGCATATGTATTCCCATGGGAATTGAAAAAATGAATAAAAAGAATCCAACAAATTCTATTGATTTTATCTTGAAATCATTCCTCTGCTCTGCTTGTTTTCAGCGTATGTTAATTTCATTGCGAATACAAGACTAACTGCATTTTACAGTGATTTTGGTTTAAGCCTCTACTTACTTTGTTTTCAGAAAAGACTACAATCGAAAATGTTTGTGAAACACTGAAAAGTTGCTTTAAGGTATTGGAAACTCTTAAAACATAAATAATTTTCATGACATAATCTATTTAGTTTTCACACAATTAATATTGTGCTTTGAACGCTCATAGCAGACTTGCAAATTTCATTATCAACATCAGGGGCTTCGGTGGCGCAATCGTCAGAGCACGCGCCTTTCACCTCTGATATCGTGGGTTCAAGTCCCGTTGGGGACGACTTATGATAGCTATGTGAAAAGAGTTAGTCAACGCTCTGCCGAAAGTCGTGGGTTTTCTCCGGGTACTCCGGTTTCCTCCCACAGGGAATGTTGACAGGGTGGGTTGGGTTTAACCCCTAACTGGCCCTTCCATCGTAGCTGTGCTCCGTGATGGCGAGCAAAAGGTGGCTGCCATATGCGCCCTAGAAAGCCTTCGACTTGGTCACGTTGAGCTGCGTCCTTCGCAATTCAGCTTAGCTCTCAGCTGCAAGTAAGGATAATAAGCACTCCTGCTTACTTACTTACAACATCCAAAACCATGCCAAGTTATATTTGCATAAAATGCGTCGAAAACTGCGTTAACCATGTATTATCATATATGTCAATGTTTTTATAATTTGGGCATGAAATGTATTGTTCGGTTTTTGCTTTTTCAATGAGAAACAAGTGTAATCGCTAAAATCCTCTTTGATTACTTAATAAGTACATTGTTAACCTGCAGTACATTCATCTTGGTAATGTTGTGGCTTCTGATGGTTGCGGATCGTCATTTTGCTCGTGGGTTCATGAGGCCTTCAGCCCTTCTTCTGGTCTTTCCATGATGCACTTTCTTTGGTTTGATTGTTCAGCTTTCTTCATACCAAATCAATTCCTTTTGGAAATAAATGAACTATATTTATTAGGTGATAATTAGCTAAAAGACAATGAAAGATGTGGTCTGACAATATACCCTTTCGATAATTACGTCACGAATACTTACTTGGCGTGGCAGCCTCGCTATCGTGAATCAAGACGAGATGCTATTCGCTCACGATTCACGAGAACGAGGCTCCCGGACCAACGAGTGATCGGTGACGTAATTATCGAAAAGGTGTATTAAAGTGAGGAAGGAGTATAAAAGGCAATAACATATTATATTAAATAAACAAAGCTTACCTTTTTCTAGCAATCATCTTTAGATCTTCGTGGCTTATGTTGATCACGGTTAGTCATTCTATTTATGTCATTTTAAATCTTGCACTGGCTTTGGTTGGTCACCTTGTCTTCACCACATTACATCCTTGCTAAAATAACGAAGTAAGAAATATACTGAATATCCATAATATCACAGATAAGGGGATAACAAATTGCTTAATCTAAATTAGAATAAGTATTCGTCAATATGCTTAAAAGTTGAATACCGTTTGGTGAAAAAATCAACTCCGCAGGATTTTGTATCAAATATAGAAGCTCCTTCACGGTCATGATTTACAGGTTTGGGTTAACGCACGTTCGATAGAGCTTACAAAATGGTATATTTATTATTTAACAGTTTATACTAATTTAATTGCGTATAGCTTCAGCATATAACCCATAATTAAATGATAATAGACATGGTACAGGAAACTAAGAAAGTTTACTTCAAATCCTAACTGACAATGAAAAAGACAAGAAATCCACCAAGAATTCAAACAATTGGGATTCATGGCCAGAAATGCGGGACACTCGCACTGCGAACAAATTGAAATATGCTTGCCTACGCTAAACATAGGCTTATACAGGTTCGTTTTTGGTAAAATTTAAGGTTTAAGTTATCGTAAACTTCCACAGGAAAACATGTTGAACATTCGTAGTACAAAACGCGTTCATAACCAGTGTCAAAACACAAGTTTTAGTAATGGCATGCAGTATGCGTCTCTCTTTCCTCTACATAGGTTATAACGCCATTTTACGAGTCACGAATATTTCTCTTTCATCTTGACCCTAATCCCGACCCAATCCCTAACCCTATTGTGTGCGTAACATAGACTTAGAACCTCTACAAACCTCTACCATAGTCCCTATAATACAGTGTCTGGAAACGCGGCAAACTTGAAAGTTTATAGCCTTGTCCGTGGGTTAATGTTGAGGGTGTACTGAGAGTGCACGTTTTCTTTGTTTTACAAATGTTAATATTCAGCTGCAGGGATTTTATTGGCTGCTTCCTTCATTATGCTGAAATAACAATGTGTTTACTGAGCGTGAAGGTGCACAAACATGAACAAAAACATAGAACAAAAGCTTTAGATGCGTTTCCAGACACTGTTATAGGGACTATGCCTCTACATAGTAATGTAGAGACGTTATTCTGATGGTTAAATGAAGTATTACATCTCTATTTTCAACATGGCGGCCAATAAAGCAAAGTTTTAGAGCGAAATTTCGCTGTGCATTTTACTGCATTGTGGAACACATTACAATATCTGGTTATGCCTGAGAGTATCTACGAGTCAGTTCAGACTTGTACATCTGCCGATATCTGCCAACAACGAGCAGAAATTGCCACTTGGGGCTGCAAGCGACCTGGGGCATTATTGGGGCTATGGGCTGTATGGCAAAACAGGATATCACGAAACTAAGGTAAAGATATAGTTTTCTCAGGAGCATGGTTAGGTATTTTGGATTTCTATTTAAGTGCCAAAACGCGCATGGCATGTTGTCTCTCATTTCTGGCCATGACAGTTTCTCAGTTTCTACTCCAGTCACAGCATAATAGTTTTGACCCACCTACCCACCCAAAACGTCAATTTGACGTTTTGCGTGGCAACTTGAATATGGATGTGGCCCCTAACTCCAATACTCCATGTCTATTTTTTATTATTAAACTTCGATTATTTTGTTTTCAGAGAAGACAATCGTTGAAGCAAGCTTTTTGCTTTAACGTTAAGGTATGGGTAACTCTTCAAATATTTCATATTGAAATGACATACTTTATTTTCGATGTATTTTTGCATAAAATGCGTCGAAAAATTCGTTGCTCCTTAGCGATGTTTTATCACATTTGAAAGCTATTACCCCAGGCTGGGGCGCAAAACGCCGTTCAATTTCAAGCCAAAATATATTCCTGTTAAAATTGTGTAGATTACAAAAATAGAAATCCAAAAACTCGTGAAATTTTTTCTCCAAACATAGTCCTTAAGAAACATGTTGATTTTGTTTTCTATTTTTTCATGTGATTTGTTGTTCGATTTTTCCTAAAGTTGTCTATGAGAAATGGGTGTAATTGCTGCTCTTTGATCTCTCAATAAGTATTTTGTTCTTAACTTACATTGGTAAAAACTTGCATTATTTTTCATCTTGGCAATGTTGTGGCTTCTGATGGCTGCTGATGGTCATTTTGTTTGTGTGTCCATGTCATCAAGGAGGCTTTCATCTGGTGTTTCATCTTGCGCTTTCAATCCTGTAATCCATTAGGTTGTAAATACAAAAGGGATTATTTGCACCACTACAGAACAGGATATGTAATATAAACAGCATGAGTGGTATGCAGATGTTGTATATTGGTTGTGATTGGTCTTGGTGATAACGTTCATATCCATTAAGCCATTAGCTAGCAATGCACCCAGATGCGCCCTACTTTAGTGTTTTACTCTGTCTAACATCAGATGATTTTACTCGTCAGTGGTAGAGTACTGCCAGTTAATTCATGCTTAAAGTATGAATGATATTTGGTGAAAGAAAAAGGTGTGGTGAAACATACGAGATGTATTAAATCAACACAACTTACATTTACTGTCATCTTTGCATCGTATTGTTATCATTCGTTAATGGGTCCATGTCTAGTCTTCACCACATCACATCTTCACTAAAATATACAAACTACATCAAGATCCACTACTCCACAAAATATGGAGAACACAAATGTATACACCACGAGTAGCCATGTTGTATGCGAATAACACCTAAACAAAGTGTGGCATATTAGACCTAAAACTGGGTTTAAAGAATAACTGGTGTTGCAATTAAAGTGAATAATGAGTAATATGGTTTATAACATAGATAAGATCAACAAAGCTTACATCTTCAATTGACTTCATCATAGCTTATGTTGGTGGCGAGTCGTCATTCTGTTGATGGGTCGGGGTCATCCAGCACTTTTAGATGTGGTTGTTCAATCTTGTACTCTATTTGGTTGGATTGAGCGGCCTTCCTCACATCACATCATGTCCATCCAGTAGATAACAGTGAACAACCATAAAAATGGGACAAAATTGTGTTAACTTGTGTTACGATGGGCTTAGAAAATACAAATAGATGCTGGTGGCTTGATAAATTATTCCTCATGTAAAATCCCTTATGCAGGAATAGCGAAAACGAAACTTTATGCTATATGAAGAAATTTGCATGACCATTTGTACAAGAACTTACAAAATGTCTTAATGTGGTGAGTTGCTTATGCATGTTGATTAGTATGTCACATGTCAATTAGTCATGTCATTAAAAAATGCAATTTTCGAAGGAAAAAAATGTGCTATATATATCTGACTATTTTCTGGCCTATGTTCAAATTTTACATGCTGTATTGTGCTGCAAAAGTTGGCATTTATACAACATTTAAAATAGGACACACTCAATGGAACTTGATGATTGTATCGTGAATTACATCAAAGTGATTTACATCAACAAAACTTACACCTATTGTCTTCTTTGCATTGTCATTGCTTCTGTTGGTCGTGGGTCGTCATTTTGTTCTTTTTCATCTCAGCTTGTTCCTTTTGCTTTCTTTTTGAATGGATCCTTTTCGAGAAAATAGATGATGGAAAGTTTTAGAAAGACTTCAAATGGAGAGAATAAAGAGGCAATCATACTGATAATATAGAGTTTAGCAAAATACAGAATGGGCAATGAGTACTAACAGGGGTGGCGCCAGGAATTCTCCGACGAGGGGGCTAAGTTGTTAGAGGTAGTCCAACTTTTGTTCTGTTGAGTTCGAGGGTATGCTCCCCCGAGATAATTTTTTAATTTTGAGTCTCTGAAACAGTATTTCCTGCATTTTGAGGGAATTTTGTGGTAGAATAAAATTGTCACTTTCGTTACAAAATGCTACATTTCCCCAACAAAATGTGAATTTTCCCCCGATGTGGGGCGGAGGTTACCCCAACAACAGTGGCCTATTAGAGAGAAAGTCGTAGGTTTTCCCATAGGTTGTCTCAAGTAAATCACAGTTAATAGAATACATGGTTTGGACACTCAATGGAACTCATTATTTATATTATTGATCTACAATCATGGAAATTAATTCAAAGTCCCTTCCCCCCCATTACAATATTGATTTGCACGATAAAAGTAAACCAAAAATCAACAGTTTCTGCAACATTGTACTTGGGGGGGGGACAGTATTTGTAGCTATTATGGACACGTATCTAAAATAATAATGAAATGGTTTCACAAAATAGTGAGAAGCAATGCGTTTCATAAAAAGTCTACGGATATTATTTCCATGATTGTAGTTTACTGTCGTGGCAATGGAAGTGTTCCTAAAATATTCTACCAATTCATTTGCTCGCACGAACCAATTCATTTGCGGAGTTATTTGAAAATTTGACAACTTCCTGTATAATTCAAGAATTTCCTGTTTAATGCACCAATCCCCTTTGGTTTTGGTGCAATTGACCAATCATAAAGAAGCAGGAAGTGACAAAATATGATCAAATACACGAAGTTGCACAAACGTCTCAAATGAATTGGTTCGTGTGAGCAAACGAATTGGTAGAATATTTTAGGAACACTTCCATTGCCACGACAGTAAGTGCCTCCCTGCAATGTTTGAAATACGGAAAATTTAAAACAAATTGTACCACATATATCGTAGACTTTAATTCAGCGTCGGCCACGGACATATAGAACAAATTGAGGGTTGCTTCGCGTGTGCCTAAAGGATATAAACAAAATCTCGTCGTTTCGAGCTAAAGCCCTTCGTCAGGAGAAATTAGTAGACAGATAAACACATTACATCAGCTTTTATAGCAACGCTATAAAAGCTGTCACGTGAACAATGTTAACCAATGAAAATAAAGTAGTCATAACAATCATAACAAAATAGAATTAATATGTAAAGATATAGACTACGTGCAGGCTTCGGCCCGATTATAGGGTCGAAGGCCTGCGCACAGGCGTTACACTTACCAAAGCGCTATAAATGTCGTACAAGGGAAGGAAAGAGGGGATATAGAGGAAAGTATATAAGAAGTATTTAAGAGAAAAGAATGAGCTAGATGAAGGAGAGGCGCTCATTGATACCATCAGGCTGAATGGTGCCAAGTTTAAAAATGAGACGCTTTTGTTGCTTCCGACGGGTATCATTGCCACCAATAATGGGATGAATGGCGCATATTTTCATATCAGAAAAGGAGTGGTTGGCACTGTTGAAGTGCCTAGCAACCGGTTTGTTGTGTACATTGTTCTTAACATCACGCAAGTGCTCAGCAAACCTATCGCCTAAACGTCTTCCAGTCTCTCCGATGTAGAGCAAGCCACATTTGCTGCAAGAGTTGCAGTAAAGAGGTTGGAGGAGATGCACGTGAAACTGTGCTTGATGACAAACTGAGATTGTGGAGCCGAAATACAGGTGGCGAGGTTTAAATGCTTACAAGTGTAGCACTTAGCACGACCACAGGAAACAGTGCCAGCTGGTGACACAGAGTCCTGTCGCAGTGAGCTGTGCACTAGGGTTTCCCGGATGTTTTTACTGTGTCGAAAAGAGACTAGTAGGGTCTCGGAGAAAATGGAAGACGTTGCAGGGTCATTTTTAAGTAGATTAAAATTCCGGCAAATGATGTCCCTTACTTTAAAATTGAAGGGATGAAAGGTTAAAATTAAAGGTACTTTTTGATTAGAAATTGCAACCGAAGGTTCTCTTAAGGCGTCTGAACGGGGTATAAGGGAGGCCTTGTTAAGGGCAGTATCTAAAAGGTGGGAAGGATAACTACGATTCACAAAAAAGCTTCTCATTTCTGAACATTTGGCATCGAAGTCGTCGTCTTCACTGCAGAGGCGACGAAGACGTAAGAATTGAGAGTAAGGGATAGCAGTTTTAGTGTGCTTAGGATGACAGGATGAGAAGAGAAGATAGCTGTGGGAGTCAGTAGGCTTGTAAAAGACAGATGTGCTCAGCCTATTACCATTGATAGAAATGAGAATGTCTAGGAATGATACACTGGTCTCACTGATCTCCCATGTGAACTGAAGTGCTGGATGGAAATCATTAACAAAGTTAATGAAGCAATTCAGATCAGCACGCGAGCATGATGGTGCCTAAGCAATCATCAATGAACCGGCGATAGAAGTCAGGTCAGGGACCAGTGTATTGTTCGAAGATTTGTTTTTCCACATAACCAACAAACAAATTGGCATAGTTGGGTCCCATTTTGGTACCCATGGCCACACCACTTATTTGTTGGTAATGCTCACCATCAAACTTTGAAAACTACTAATTTCTCCGGACGAAGGTCTTTAGCTCGAAACGTCGAGATTTTGTTTATATCTTTTAGGTACACGCGAAGCAACCCTCAATTTGTTTTAATTTTAACCTTTCATCCCTTCAATTTTAAAGTAAGGGACATCATTTGCCGGAATTTTAATCTACTTAAAAATGACCCTGCAACGTCTTCCATTTTCTCCGATACCCCACTAGTGTCTTTTCGACACAGTAAAAACATCCGGGAAACCCTAGTGCACAGCTCACTGCGACAGGACTCTGTGTCACCAGCTGGCACTGTTTCCTGTGGTCGTGCTAAATGCTACACTTGTAAGCATTTAAACCTCGCCACCTGTATTTCGGCTCCAAAATCTCAGTTTGTCATCAAGCACAGTTTCACGTGCATCTCCTCCAACCTCGTTTACTGCATCTTTTGCAGCAAATGTGGCTTGCTCTACATCGGAGAGACTGGAAGACGTTTAGGCGATAGGTTTGCTGAGCACTTGCGTGATGTTAAGAACAATGTGCACAACAAACCGGTTGCTAGGCACTTCAACAGTGCCAACCACTCCTTTTCTGATATGAAAATATGCGCCATTCATCCCATTATTGGTGGCAATGATACCCGTCGCAAGCAAGAAAAGCGTCTCATTTTTAAACTTGGCACCATTCAGCCTGATGGTATCAATGAGCGCCTCTCCTTCATCTAGCTCATTCTTTTCTCTTAAATACTTCTTATATACTATCCTCTATATCCCCTCTTTCCTTCCCTTCTACGACATTTATAGCGCTTTGGTAAGTGTAACGCCTGTGCGCAGGCCTTCGACCCTATAATCAGGCCGAATCCTGCACGTAGTCTATATCTTTACATATTAATTCTATTTTGTTATGATTGTTATGACTACTTTATTTTCATTGGTTAATATGTTGTTCACGTGACAGCTTTTATAGCGTTGCTATAAAAGCTGATGTAATGTGTTTATCTGTCTACTAATTTCTCCTGACGAAGGGCTTTAGCTCGAAACGTCGAGATTTTGTTTATATCCTTTAGGCACACGCGAAGCAACCCTCAATTTGTACCACATATATTGAGTTGAAAATTGTTCACAAAAATGACGTCATTACCGTTGCTATGGTAACAATGACGTTTGGACATGACCGACATTTTAGCTTCTAGCGCACTTTACTCGACAAAACGCCCGGTTACCCTCACTTTTTCGGTAATAAAACGTCTTTTTCTGGTGAAAGGGATTATCTTAAGGTACGTTCACACACAGCGATTTGTCGGGCCGATTTCAGATGCACGTTAATGATATTTGAAAAATACGTGGCAAACGTCATCTGACAACATCACCAACTGAAAATATTCGTCATTAACATTCAGAGAAACCTAAAATCGGGCCGACAAATCGCTGTGTGTGAACGTACCTTTATAGATCAATAAACATGATGTTTTAACTCGTTCAGATAATATATTTTACTACAGGAAAACGTTTTATAGAGTAGAAAATGGGGGTAACCAGGCGTTTTTTCGGGTAAAGTGCGTTAAAAGCCAAAATATCGGCCTTACTGAAAGTCATTATCACCATAGCAACAGTAATGACGTCATTTTTGTGTATAATTTTCAGCTTTTAGAATGTTGCTCAGTGACGTTGCTCTATACAAGTCAGACATTTTTGTTTTCTAACAAGTAAAGATTTTTTATCCAAATCATAGATTTTCCATATTTCAAAAAATTATAGGTAGCCACCTTAATTGAACGCATGAACAATTTGAAACGACGATTTGCATTACACACGTGACCATAAAAATTAAAATATACCTGAGATATACAAAGCCTCATGTTCGATGATTTTCCATCATTTTTATCTTTACTCTTACAGTTCAGCTAAATAGAGAAAATATATTAAGAATTTACTGGTAAGTTTAAAAATTCATATTAAAAGAAATTATTTAGCCAGGAGGGGGCTGCCTGAATATTCGTTGGTGGGGGAGGTGATTTCTTATATCGCCATTTTGGAGATAATGTGCAATATCAAGGATATCTACAATGATCAAGATGTAATATTGCAAGATTTGCAGTAGATGAATGTTCATACTAATGGTCAGGCACAAATTTATATCAAAATATCATGAAATAATGTTGTAGTAAGTAAAAGTAAAATCAGTCAAAATAATGGTCTTGTATACTTAGAATAGTAATGTAATAGCTTACATGATAATACATATCACATACTGTTGACTTCCAACACCACACAAACTATTTTCCTTTCATCTTCTTGATTGGGGAAGAAGGTCATCGCCATTTTGTCTTCGGCCACGATGACTTTTACAGTGCTTTAACGTTGCGATTTCTCAGCCATTTCTTCTTCTTTTCACTCCCCAAATTTCAACCAAACGTCCATTTTGGGTTTCTTGCCATTTTTATAGCGTTTTATTAACATTTATTCTCTTCTTTTGCCAGAAAATGACGACTTTTGGCTGCATTTTTCTTCGATATTTTGCGGTCCATCTTGCCCGAAGGTTTGCTGTAAATGACGTCACGATGCAATTCTTCGCAGGTATATACCCCGTATGTAAAATATCGACATTTCTATACTTCTGTTTAAAAAGCTAAAATGTTCCTTTTCTAGCTCGAGTTTAAGGTTTTTGGGCATAGTTTTCCACTCATATATTTCTTATATTGTTTTTCTTGTAGGCTACTTACTTATTTCGTAAAAAAGATCGACGCTTCTAAGAGGCGTTTGCGTAATTTTTTTTATTTGCATGCTAATGAGTTCGGAAAGACATCTTCAATTTATAAGGTTCATTAAGCTTTCCCTCCGTAGCCAAATGGTTATGGCGAGTGTATTGTTGAAAGTCACGCCCTTCGGTACTCTCTTGTATCGCGCCCTGGATGGGACATCGCTCTTCGGAGTTGTTCCATCAGGGGCGCGATACATAAGAAATCCGAAATTGAAGGGTGCGAAAACACTCGCCGTAACCATTTGGCTAGATGGAAGGCTTAGAAATCACTTGTCAAAAGGAACTAGTCTTTCCTTCGTATTTCAAGTCAAAATCGAATACAATGGTTGGTCATTCGAACACCACAAGTAGGGGTTGGCCCTTCGACGCAGCCTCCCCTAGCCTCCTCCGCAGGGATCTCTGTGGAGATGCCAAAAATACAACAAGAACTTCGACATTTCGAGCGAAGGCCCTTCGTCTGGAAGTTAGTTTATAACACTGTTATTCTTTTGTGATCCATCATTACGCCAAAATTGGCGAACTACAATGAAAATCAAACAAAACACGTACCTATAGCGAGGCAACAAGCTAGAACAAATATGTATGCGATACGTGCTTATTTTTAACTTAAGCAGTTGGCCTAAGCAGTTACTATGTGTAATACTGCTTTGCAGTTAAAAATGTCCTTGACAGGGCCATGCATTATTGCGTGGTTTTAGGTTAGATTCCTAGAGCATTTTAAGATGTCCATTTACACAGCTAGTCAAATATAGCCAAATATAGCTTGTTGCTTCATTGTAGATGCTAAACAAGCTGCTTCCCTTAACTGCAAAGCAATATTACACATAGTAACTGCTTAGAACAATCTACCTACTCAGTTGCGCCATGGCTGCGCGAGCATAAGTTAAAAATAAGCACGTATCGCATACATATTTGTTCTACGAAAAATCTAGCTTGTTGCCTCGCTATAGGTACGTGTTTTGTTTGATTTTCATTGTAATTCGCCAATTTTGGCGTAATGATGGATCACAAAAGAATAACAGTGTTATAAACTAACTTCCAGACGAAGGGCCTTCGCTCGAAATGTCGAAGTTCTTGTTGTATTTTTCGGGTAGATTGATGGTAAAGACTCGAAGCTTATTGTTAAAACTATAAGAAGAAGCTGTTGTAACGCAAAAATATGCCTAAATACAGTGGAAATGAAACATCTGCAACGAGGCAACAGGCTATATTTGACTAGCTGTGTATATGGACTCTTAAAATGTTCTAGGAATCTAACCTAAAACCACGCAATAATGCATGGTCCTGTCAAGGACATTTTTCAGTGCCATATACAGCTCTATTAAGGAAGAAACGACCTCGAAATCAGCAAAAAGAGAAGGAAAGTTCATCTTCATTAACGATGCAAAAATTTGCACCGTAATCATCGCATCGACCTCGACCATATATAACACTACAGTGCAATGGTTTAGATTAATTCTAAACCATTGCACTGTTAGGCCGTATTCTGTGCCACCGAAAAATGCTTAGAAAACAATTCCCGCTGCCATCGGTCGGGCACTAACTTTAATTTACACAAATCTATAGATTTTTATACGCTAAATAAGAATTTAATTGTTGTCACGCGTAAAAACCTGCAGTTTTTTTGTATTTCGCCACCAAACATCGACAATTTTCACTGCTTTGAAATTGGATCGCCGCCATTATCCGTGCGATACTTTATGTAATATTCGGTTATTGTACTAGTTCTAGTCCCCTACCTGGCTCATCTTCGCGCGGTCCGCGGCAATCTATAGATAGTTCTGCAACTTTCAATCCAAAGTTAACGCTGAAAAATAACAAAAATTACAGTTAAAAAATGCAAAATGTATTTTAACTTTCAAAAATGCCGTTTGTCACAAAAAATAATAACTTAACATTACTATTTTCACTCGTAAAAGTCGTCGATGTTGTCCAACTCCCCATCGGTACTGTCGCTGTCCGAATTCTCTTTGTCTAAGCTCTCTACATCTTCGTCTTCGCTGTTAACGCCTTCTCTATTCTCGCAATCAACACAAGAACATAAATCTGTGCACACTAGGTTAGCCTTCTTACAGGAACATCGCTTGTTTTTGCACCCCGTCTTACACTGGCAGTCGACGCAATCAAGCAGGGAGTCTGGAGCTGGAGGACGCGTCATCCACACGATGTCAAGTTCTCCATTTGAAAACTGCCAACCATTACCAATTGGGGAAGGGATAATAATTTGGGCAGACAGACACTGAGACCACACACCAGCCTGGTAGTTTACCCTTTCGATGTGTTTAAAAAGGCTGTCGCATGTGGGAGGCAACACTTCATCTGAACATTTGCCACTCTTGAACAATGCGTATCGGCATTCGTCCACGTTTGCAGATATGTTGTCCCCGTATAAAAGGCAAGTGAACTTGTTTAGTTCACGTACAAGAACGTCGGTAGGAGGAAAATTGCAACCAAGCAAAGCAAATGTCTCAACAAATTGGGGATTGGCAATCAGCGTTTTCCATGCCTTAACTTTCCTTTTCCGTAGAACGAACTTGTGCAGTCACTTCCTAAATATAATAGCATAATGTCAATGTTTTAGTAACCCAGAAAAATAAAGAAAAGATTTTTAAGAATTCAATTGATTAAACTTGTGTAGTGACGTCGTCACCCATGAGCTTATAGGGGACGATAAGGAGCGAAGGGCAGCCGCAACCCTACCATCAGCCCCGGCATATCCACATCATATATTCTTACCTGAAAACGCATGGAAGCCAGGCAAGCAACGACAAAACTCTTCACCCATGACGTCGGTAACTGCATTTATGCGTCCTGTACGACATTTGTTTCAGTACCAGTCATAAAGAACAAGTCCTTTGAACCCAGGCATTTTTGCATTGCAGTACAAAGGATGAAGACATCCGTATCTGGACTCTTAATAATCACTGCATCGTTGGTGTCCATTGCATGCTTGGCATGTAACAACAAACGGGTGTCGGCCTCCTCGTGATTGCTTTGTAGCGCGCCACACTCAGAACTTGAAATAAGATCATCTTCAGACGCTGAACAAGAAAGTACATGGCATATTTCTTTGAAGTGACATATACACTTGAAACGCGTACGAGCTGAGATGTCTTATACGCTCTCCAATGCTCGCTCAAGAAAACCATAAGAGATTCCTTGTTTTCTCCGCAACTTAAGAACTTTTCCACTGCTTCGGAACTGGTTGCTCTTTACCAAAAATGCGAATTCGTTGAACACCTTTCTCAGCCCTTCTACTTCTTTCAGCATTTTTATGCTCACGTTAGGTAGCGATCTGCCACGAAATCCAACCTTGTAGCATTGCATTGTTGCGCAAGTTTAATAAGAACTTGGAATATCGAATCTGATAATTCGCCGAAGGTCTTCCATTTTCCTTAAATAATAAATCAGAGACAACAGGACTGTTACTGGATTGCACAAAAATTGAGCTTTAGTATAAATTAAACTTTTTAATAGCGTCATCAGTTTTTCTTTGAAATCAAGAATGTCAAAGAAACCAGTTACACGTTTATGATTTCAAGAAAAAGAATCCCTTCAAAATGGCCTTAATTGTATACGCGTATGCCCTTATGAACACCAAAACTGTCACGCGCTTGATTTATATAATATTAATGATGAGCTCCGCGCAAGCAACTATCTGTAAGGACTTACCTTTCATGGTTTGCAAAACAGCCATTGCATCCACTATAAGGGCATTGTTGTGAAAGTTACGAATATCAACTTCTGGGATGTTTGCTTCTCTCTCCATAATTTCAAGAAGTTTGGACTTCGCAGTTCCAAGTTTGGACTTCGTTTTCCATGAGCCAAGACTGTATGACAGTACCTCCTTCAGATCTACCTCGCGATTTTTTGCTATGACTAAAAGCCTGGCAAAAAAGTTCCTGTTCATTTTGATGCTTATTTCCTTGCCTTTGCTGCCAGTCAATACTTGTTTCTTCTTTGTCGAGAACGTTTGGAGCTTGTTCCGCTCTAATTTTGTGAAAATGTCCGGCTCGTCACACATTATATATTTAATATAATTCGTATATTAGATTGACATATATTAGTATAGCCTTTTGTGCATTAGGAATGTTGTTTATAGGCAACAGAGAAATTGGAATGTATAAAACAAGTAAAATAGCGACCAAAACAAACCTGGATGTGTTTGATCCAACGCCATCATCTCCAGCCAATATGCAGATCCATACCTCGCATAGTTAACGCGATCACAAGCGAAAAACCACGGTAACATTGCTCTAAATGTTGTCAAATGAAGATTCCAGTTGATTTCTCTGGTGGCTCTGATAAACATCAACAAAATATCTAAAAGTATTTAAAATAAAAATAAATTTGATAAATGCGCGAATTCCAAGTGTACGTCACCTTGGTGCCAGAGGGTTTTTTCTCATTTATAGAAACAAAATGCCTATCAGATCTCGCAGTTCTGACTGGATGGGATTTTATCTACGAGACCGGCAAAAACAATGTAAACTGAATGATTAAAACTTATATTTACCCGCCATTTTGATGTACATACTCCAAAAAGCGAATGTCCTTGATTTGACGGATGCATCTAGTATAAAGTTTTCATAATCTTTGCAGATTTCTTCAAATAGTTGACTTTCAACACGATCGCGGAAACTCTTCTCTGGAAAGGAATCTAACATTTCACCAAGAAATTCCATAATTCTTCCTTCTTTTTCTTCCTCGAGATTATCCAGAAATGCTTGAAACCTCAAGCGTTGCAGTGCTTCGTACACAATTTTATGGCAAAATACAGATCGGTTATAATGCTTTCCCGAAAGGACACTTTTGACAGATCCTTCACTCACAACACCCGACTCGATAAACAAATCCTGCAAAAATGTTTTGAAATCAATATTTACAAAAGCATATAGACGTTCCACTTCCATGAATGTGTTGCAGTAATAAAATCACGAGTATTAAGAAATATAAGTGGTTTCTCCGAGTGTAAAAGTATTATGAAACACGCTCTGATGCTGTCAGATCAAAACTTGGTTGGGGAACTTTACAAGAGAGAAGAGATAATAAAATGAATTCTTTAATGAAACAAATTATGAGAAATAATTCTATTGATTATTTACGACAGTTATTCACTATCTCTTTAAATCCAAATTACCTGTTGAGAAGTAATAATTGTTCACTTTCCTTACCTAAACCCAACACTAATGCCCTTAAAAAAAGCTTTTGTTACAAAGGTGCTGCAGCTTGGAATAACCTCCCTATCGATGAACGTAATTGTGGTAGGGAAGGTTGACATTATTTGCATGTGCATATTTTTAAAGAAGTATTTTTATCGACTACATTTTTATCGTTATATTTTTATCGAAGCATATTTTTATCATTATATTCTATATTTCTATTTTAATATATTTAGTCATACACATGTACGCACGACCATCTGAAAATCAACCTCATTAATTTGACTTTTACGATATGTAGATTTTCTTATTCTTACTATAGATATCGATAGCTTTTAACTTTTTAAATTTTAGTATTTAGGATATGGTTTGAGATGTTACCGTGGATAAATAAATGTAAATAAATAAATTATTCGTACCTTAAGTCCTCCATCTTCAAAAAGCTTTGACACAGCAGATAGGAAAGACATGATAGTATGAAATTCGCCAAGTCGTACCACAAATTTGTCATAGAAAACGGGTTCTTTCCATCGAACGTGCTGGACTTTCGAATAAACAGCTTCATCAAAGACTAAGACGGCATGTTGTAACTCTAGCTTCTCCGCGATATCCTTGCTTCGTTTGAGAATTTCATTTATTGTGGAATATTCGGTTGGTGGTGCGTTAATAACTGGCAGGTAGCCGATTCTTGATACATCGGGTATTTCGTCAATAAGTATGGTGTTAAAGCCAGTCCATCCCGGGAGTGGTGCATCATCAATAGCATGAACCATTTTAGTCAGAACATAAGCTAAATCGAGCTTGTAAGCTGCCTGATGTGAGCCATAATTCAGTTCAATCGACATAGACTGAGTATCTTCATGGATATCTTGAAAGTTAGGGGTCTTTTTTGCTCCAATACTGTATCCTGCAATGTCAGTGGTTGGTATCTTTACAGTTCGTTGTGACTTTTTGATGATGCTGGTATTATGCAAACTATTGCATTGTTGCACGGCCAATTTCTGTGTAATGATTCCATTTGTAACGTGTGTTTGCTTTACGATTTCCTCACCAAAATCGATATTGTCGTAAATAAGGTTTACATACTCTTTCTCTACAAACTCCTTTGGAACAATGTTAGATGTATTGATAGTTGTTTGTGCAAGAGCAGAATCATAGGCCATTGTTGATGACAAGGAAACGCAATGTCCAAGACCGTTCAAAATGTTAATCAGCCTTGAACAACCAGAAATTTGTCTTACAGCTGTTGCCAATGCTAAAGATTTAGGCGTTTGGATTTTTCCCTTGCTGCTAACGTTGATCAGATCTTGGCATATAGAAAAAACCTTTACCTCGTGCTTTTCATCAACTTCAACATACTCTGACGATTCTGGGTCGTCTGAAAATCCGAGCAGCCATGCAAGAAAATTAAAAAGAGTTGGTGAAACTATTTTCCTAACATTTTCACCAGTGATGTCAGAAGCGAGGGGAGGCCAGTTTTCGTACCATGTTTTTGCGCTGGCACGTAAGATGTCACGCAACGTAAGGGCCACGTTATAAACTTCTTTCAGGGTAGTCGTCTTATTATACCCGCCTTGCAATACCTCATCGTCCAGGATCTCGTCTTCCGTATCCATCTCACTCTGTGAAGTTTCAATTTCATCATTTAGATAATTTTCTGCAACGGCACCTTGACAAAGAGTTTCAACATACACAATTTCGCTTTTGTTCCGTTCGTTTGGGGTAAAGAAAACAATTTGAGGGAATCTCTGCTGCAACCTTTGTTTCAAACGAAAATTCCTATAATTCGATGCATAAGTGTCCTCAATTTCGGCAACTGTCTCCACAAACTCTTCTTTAATTCTCTTCATGAAACAAATCTCCTCGTTTTTGATCAGTTTTTCTTTCACGAACCTTTCACAAAAAACATCGAAGGACTTCTCATATTTGCAGGCGTATCTGTCATAACTTTCAGTCTCATCAGCTACGTCCGTTAAATTGCCGCGTCTTAAAAAGCTTGTGTATCGTTCGTAACACCGTTTATGGTACTTGACCTCCAATGCCACGCAGTCTTTATCGGCAATATGAACAAGTATACTTTCATCTGATTTTCTCGTAGCCGCTTCTCTCAATCTTCCCCCATCTGTTGTCTCTGCACTCACCAGTCGATCTTGCTTTCGTTTTCGAGTGTTCTAGTTGAGCAATTGAAGATAAACGCAATAGTTATCAGGTATAGTCGGCGTATACTTCCACCATCAGTACATAAGTATGTTTTTAGCAAGTTCATACTAAAGCCTTTTGTGAACTATTAAATACAATAACACTGTGCTACTACACTACAACAATGTGCTACTTACCGTTTCAACCACAAATGACTTTTCTTTTTTACAAATGATGCATATCGGAGGAGTACGTGTTTTGATTTTGGTGCAATAGTTTGCTTTTTGACAGCAGATCTCAGTAATTTTCTTGATGTATCTGTTTCGCTTTCATCATCAGCAGGCAATAAATGTTCTGTAATTGCTTTGGTTCCTAATTTTTCACTCTCGTTCTCACACCGAATCTGCGCTCGTTTTATGAATGTTTTATTTGTAAACTTCGAATAACAACCTCTGTGGTAAACTAGGTTTAGAAATTGTTCATTTTCATTGATGGACGCCGTTCTCTCGGCGATTTCCCTCTGATTTCCATCAAGTGTCAGCCAAATTTCTCTGCATTCCAAAAACGTTTTATAAGAAATTTCGGTAAAATGTGTAAGTTGGCCAGTTTCTCCCTCAAAGTGAATTAAACACCTCAAAGGCACAGATGCCATCTTTTTAAAGTCTGTAAGTATATTTTTTCCACTAATTTTACCAACACTACTTCATGTAAAACTTAAATAAAGTGAATCATAACACAGAAACCGCGCGAATATGAGCAAGGTAAGGGACTAGAACTAGTACAATAACCGTATATTACATAAAGTATCCATGGATAATGGCGGCGATCCAATTTCAAAGCAGTGAAAATTGTCGATGTTTGGTGGCGAAATACAAAAAAACTGCAGGTTTTTACGCGTGACAACAATTAAATTCTTATTTAGCGTATAAAAATCTATAGATTTATGTAAATTAAAGTTAGTGCCCGACCGATGGCAGCGGAACTGCACGAAAACTGGCCACAGAATACGGCCTATGTAGTTCGTGCAAGGAAACTTGTACATTTGAACGGAAGGCTTTAGAAGTTGTCCTTCCTCCTCCGAAGGCATCTCCACAGAGATCCCTGCGGAGGAGGCTAGGGGAGGCTGCGTCGAAGGGGCAACCCCTACTTGTGGTGTTCGAATGACCAACCATTGTATTCGATTTTGACTTGAAATACGAAGGAAAGACTAGTTCCTTTTGACAAGTGATTTCTAAGCCTTCCATCTAGCCAAATGGTTACGGCGAGTGTTTTCGCACCTTTCAATTTCGGATTTCTTATGTATCGCGCCCCTGATGGAACAACTCCGAAGAGCGATGTCCCATCCAGGGCGCGATACAATAGAGTACCGAAGGGCGTGACTTTCAACAATACACTCGCCATAACCATTTGGCTACGGAGGGAAAGCTTAATGAACCTTATAAATTGAAGATGTCTTTCCGAACTCATTAGCATGCAAATAAAAAAAATTACGTAAACGCCTCTTAGAAGCGTCTTTTTTACGAAATAAGTAAGTAGCCTACAAGAAAAACAATATAAGAAATATATGAGTGGAAAACTATGCCCAAAAACCTTAAACTCGAGCTAGAAAAGGAACATTTTAGCTTTTTAAACAGAAGTATAGAAATGTCGATATTTTACATACGGGGTATATACCTGCGAAGAATTGCATCGTGACGTCATTTACAGCAAACCTTCGGGCAAGATGGACCGCAAAATATCGAAGAAAAATGCAGCCAAAAGTCGTCATTTTCTGGCAAAAGAAGAGAATAAATGTTATTAAAACGCTACAAAAATGGCAAGAAAGCCAAAATGGACGTTTGGTTGAAATTTGGGGAGTGAAAAGAAGAAGAAATGACTGAGAAATCGCGACGTTAAAGCACTGTAAAAGTCATCGTGGCCGAAGACAAAATGGCGATGTCCTTCTTCCCCAATCAAGAAGATGAAAGGAAAATAGTTTGTGTGGTGTTGGAAGTCAACAGTATGTGATATGTATTATCATGTAAGCTATTACATTACTATTCTAAGTATACAAGACCATTATTTTGACTGATTTTACTTTTACTTACTACAACATTATTTCATGATATTTTGATATAAATTTGTGCCTGACCATTAGTATGAACATTCATCTACTGCAAATCTTGCAATATTACATCTTGATCATTGTAGATATCCTTGATGTTGCACATTATCTCCAAAATGGCGATATAAGAAATCACCTCCCCCACCAACGAATATTCAGGCCGCCCCCTCCTGGCTAAATAATATATTTTATGAATTTTTAAACTTATCAGTAAATTCCTAATATATTTTCTCTATTTAGCTGAACTGTAAGAGTAAAGATAAAAATCATGGACAGACGAAGATGAGGCTTTGTATATCTCAGGTATATTTCAATTTTTATGGTCACGTGTGTAATGCAAATTGTTCATGCGTTCAATTAAGGTGGCTACCTATAATTTATTGAAATATGGAAAATCTATGATTTGGATAAAAAATTGAAAAAATTGTCTGACTTATATAGAGCAACATTCTAAGAGCGAAATATTGTATACAAAAATGACGTCATTGCTGTTACCATGCATGGTTAACCCCATTTTCTATCCTATAAAACGTTTTCCTGTTGTAAAATATATTATCTGAACGAGTTTGAAATCCTGTAGAGCGAAAAATATTGATAACAAAGAATCATGTTTATTAATCTTATAAGAATTTACTTGTACAGAATTTCTTTAAACTTCAGATAATCCATTTTTCTAGAAAAATATTTTTTGTGAAAGAAAAAGTCGGGGTAACCAGGCGTTTTGTTGAGTAAAGTGCATTAAGAGCTAATATGTTGGACATGTTGAAAAGTCATTTTTACCATAGCAACAGTAATTACGTCATTTTTACCATAGCAACAGTAATGACGTCATTTTTACCATAGCAACAGTAATGACGTCATTTTTGAGAACAATTTTCATCTCTTAGAATGTTGCTCAATATTACGATAACTACTGAGTATTTTGATAAAATATAGAACGACGGTAACTCCGAAAATAAACATTTTAATAGATCGAGCTTTCGACTATGTTTTAGTCATCATCAGGAATGATGCAAGGTTACATTACATAGATATATATAGTGAAGTTAAGAAGATTAAAAGTAATTTGATATATAGTTATATACAAGATTAGTTAAATATTATCAGTTCTTTCGATGCTTTTGTTCCATGATTAAGTTCAGGTTTAAGGCGTCGAATGGCGAGTGATTCTTTAAAAAGCAATAAGGACCAGTGATCAGCTCTATCGATAACCTTTGAGTTGTTAAATATAAATTCTGGTAGTATTAAGGATGTAGTTGGGTTAAAGATAGGATAAAGTTCTAAAATGGATTTGATATGTTGGAACTGTTCGCATGATTGTATGTGGTTAAAAACTTCAGATTTATCGTCCAGTGAGTGTTCTTTGATTCTGGTGTAGAAGCAACGATCCGTTTTACCGATATATCTACTTCTACATCCAGGGCAGGTAAATTCGTATACTACAGAGCTCTTGTCTTGTCTTTGTTGGAAAGGAAGGAGTTGCTGTTAGTAGTTTTCAATTAATGATAAATTTGCATTTTCGTCTCAGGAGAGGGGTTATTCTGCGTATAAATGAGTTTTTTTGGTTTCCCTCGAAAAGTAACACAAAAACTAATAGAACAATTTAAACAACACCTAACAACCA
Source organism: Trachythela sp. YZ-2020 (assembly GCA_016169945.1). Classification (NCBI taxonomy): domain Eukaryota; kingdom Metazoa; phylum Cnidaria; class Anthozoa; order Malacalcyonacea; family Clavulariidae; genus Trachythela; species Trachythela sp. YZ-2020. The sequence continues at coordinate 262,782 of JADLSH010000162.1, read as the reverse complement.
GGATATCCACCAAGATAACCCTGATACTGATCCAACTAACGCCGTCCCTAAAATTTGGCTACCTTTACCCTATCTTGGTAAATATGGTTCCCGACTAACCCGCTCATTTATACGCAGAATAACCCCTCGCCTGAGACGAAAATGCAAATTTATCATTGATTGGAAAACTACTAACAGCAACTCCTTCCTTTCCAACAAAGACAAGACACTGACAAAATACCATAGCTCTGTAATATACGAATTGACCTGCCCTGGATGTAGAAGTAGATATATCGGTAAAACGGATCGTTGCTTCTACACCAGAATCAAAGAACACTCACTGGACGATAAATCTGAAGTTTTTAACTACATACAATCATGCGAACAGTTCCAACATATCAAATCCATTTTAGAACTTTATCCTGACGACGAGACTAACCCAACTACATCCTTAATACTACCAGAATTTATATTTAACAACTCAAAGGTTATCGATAGAGCTAATCACTGGTCCTTATTGCTTTTTAAAGAATCACTCGCCATTCGACGCCTTAAACCTGAACTTAATCATGGAACAAAAGCATCGAAAGAACTGATAATATTTAACTAATCTTGTATATAACTATATATCAAATTACTTTTAATCTTCTTAACTTCACTATATATATCTATGTAATGTAACCTTGCATCATTCCTGATGATGACGACTAAAACATAGTCGAAAGCTCGATCTATTAAAATGTTTATTTTCGGAGTTACCGTTGTTCTATATTGCTCAATATATGTTATATCCTGTGTGGCCGGCCCTTGTTGGAGGGGAAAAGAAGAACTGGGAGTGAGGGCCTGCAGAACCCCCCCTGGGTTTCAGGATTAAACGCCCTAGTAAAGGCTCATTAAAATTGACGAACAAAAACGCACCTGGAGTATAAGGAAAACACTGAACCGATGGAAATGTATTCGCTTGTGCATAAGCATGCCAATCAAGACGAAGAAATGTGGTAATACATTCCTGTCTGCGTAAACATGTCAATTAATTCTTGGTGTTGACCAATCAAATACTATGTTCTAGGTTTTGTTGCAGGCCCTCACTCCCCATTCTTCTTTTCCTCTCCAACAAGGGCCGGCAACGCAGGCTATATATGTTATACAAGTTATTTTCTAACGAGTAACAACTCTAGTTCAAAAAATTAATATAAATAATAAATTTTCCATATTTCAAAAATCGCAGGATGGCACCTTAAACTAGATCTATAAGATATGGATCATAAAGCTAGACATATATAAATAATGAGTTCCATCAACTGTCCAAACCATGTATTCTATTTATTATGATTTACATGAAACAACCTATGAAACAACCTACAACTTTTACTCCTCTCATTCCCCATTCTGTATTTTGCGAAACCCTATATTTAATACAGTGATTTGAGGTCTTTCTAAAATTCTATTGTCCATTCTCTCAAAAAGGATGCTATATGAAGGCAACTGGACAACCCATTTGAAAAGAAAGCAAAAGGAACAAGCTGAGATGAAAAAGAACAGAATGACGACCCATGACCAACAGAAGCAATGACAATACAAAAAAGACAATAGGTGTAAGTTTTGTTGATGTAATTCATATTGATGTAATTCATGATACAATTCCTATTTGAAATGTTGTATAAATGTGGACTTTTGTGGTGCAACACACTAAACACAGCATGCAAAATTTGAACAAAGGACACAACATAATGCAATATAGCACATTTGAAATTTTTAATGACATGACTAATTGACATGTGACATACTAATCAACAGGCGTTGGTTATAAGGGATTTTACATGAAGAATAATATATCAAGCCACCAGCATCTATTTGTATTTTCAAAGCCCATCCTAACACAACTTTTCTCCATTTTTATGGTCATTCACTGGATGTTGGGTGCATTTGTTACCTACTGGATGGACATGATGTGATATGAGGAAGGCCACTTAATCCAACCAAACAGAGTACAAGATTGAACAACCAGATCAAGAAGTGCTATATGACCTGGACCCATCAACAGAATGATGACCTGCCACCAACATAAGCTGCAACAAAGTCGATGGAAGATGTAAGCTTTGTTGATCTTATCTACGTTATAAACCATATTACTCATTTAATTACCACACCTTATTCTTTATACTCAGTTTTAAGTCTAATATGCCGCACCTTATCTAAGTGTTTCAATTTTAGCATTCTTATTCAACATGGCCGCTCATGGTTATATTTGTATTCTCCATATTTTGTGGCAATGTAGTGGATCTTCATTATATTTAGTTATTATTATAGTTACTGATATAATTTGTTCATTTTAGTGAAGATGCGATGTGGTGAAGACTAGACATGGACCCATCAACAGAATGACAACCCATGACCAACATATGACAATGCAACAATGATAGTAAATGTAAGTCTTGTTGATTTAATATACCTGGTATGTTACAGACTATATTACAATATGATGTTATGCACCTATCAATGGCCTGCCAAGGGGGTACACCCCGGGACTTGATTCAAATTCCACCTCCCTCCCAGGGGAAGGATCATATCAAAGTGCCCCCACCCGTGGGATTGAATAAAGTGGCGCATAAAAGATTTTAAAGTTGCTTCAGGAAAAAAACCCCAATGTTTTAAACATATACGAAGTTTTCTTTTGCGAATGTGAATTCTGTTAAGTAACTGAGGATAAGGAAAAAGGTAGTCCAACAAAATTATCCCCCAGCTGACAAGTTGTAATACTATCTTTTTGCTGGTAAGGAAAAATATGCTCCTGGTAATGCATGAATGGAAGACGAGTGTTACGAGAAAAATTCCTGGTAATATTTCAAGTCAGTTCCCGGGCTGTAGTCTAAAACAAATCTTATTTGACACACATTTTAATAACTATTATAATAATCATAATAGTAACGGATAAATATTCAAAAATATAAGACACACAAGACATTTTGACGACGTTGTTTTTCCTACAATATGAACTTGCACACTCTATATATATAATGTCATGACAACCCCCACCCCCACACACACACACATTTATATAGACATTGCGAAGTCCGTAAATTCCCTGGGGCCCCAAGGGCAAAATAAGCAGCTAGAATACCAGATTCCCCCCCATTTTCCCCTGGGTGTCCTGCGGGTGTTCCCCCAGGCAGGCCGTTGATAGGTGCATTATATTACTTCCTTACTTTGAACTCTGATTGCTACACCACACCTTTTGACTCAGTTTTAGGCCCCATCCACACAGCCGGGTAAGTTTGTATCTGCAAACATTTTGTTGCTGTTACGCATTCCGTCAACACGTATCCGGAACAAAATGTTTGCGGATACAAACAAAATTTGTATTTTATTGAACGTGTTTTGGCTTGCAAAATGCCAAAGGGTGTTCCATATAGATAGAGAAATATATCGAGATAGAGCAAATAATATATATTTTTCGCTTACCTCAAGGTATCCACTACAACCTGTCGATTGTCTTCTCTGAAAACAAAATAACATATAGACAATTAGACATGGGGATGGAGTGGAAACTGACAAACTGTCATGGCCAGAAATGCGGGACAACATGGCTGCCAAGCATGCGCGTTTTGGCAACTAAATACAAATCTAAGATCATAAGATGCCTATTTATAAACATTTAAACTACGCTCCCAGCCTCGGAGCCTCCCGAGAAAAGTTAGAAAACTATATCTTTACCTTAGTTTCGTTGTGAGATGTGCAAACCTGAACCGACTCGTAGATACTGTTTCTATGTATAACCAGATATTCTATTAATGTGTTCCACAATGCAGTGAAATAGCGAAATTTCGTTTTAAAACTTGCTTGGCCGCCATTTTGAAAAAAAAGATGTAATACTTCATTTAGCCATAGAATAACGTCTCTACATTACTATGAATTGAAGAGGAAGTAAGCCGCATTCTGCATGATTTATAAACTTGTGTTTTGACACTCGTTTTGAACGCGTTTTGTTGTACGAATGTTCATTATACTTTCTTGTGGAAGTTAACGATAACTTTACTTCAATTTTGTTTAGCGTGGCCAAGCATATTTAATTTTTTTTTGGAATGCGTTTGTGCGCGAGTGTCCCACATTTCTGGCTTGAATCCTTGGTGGATTTTTTGTCTTTTTCACTGTTATTTGGGGGGGGGGTGGACTTTTTCGACTTGCGCGAATTTTTTTATATTTCCTGCTTGTGTCGAAATTTTTCTTTTACCTCTCATCCTTTGCACGAATTTTTTTTCCAAGTTATATTAGGAGATATAAAACATACCTTTAAACGAAGAGGTTGGATTCTCAGGTTAGCAACACGGGTGACGCGAGACACGGAATCGTATAAATCGTAATTTTATTATGTTGAATTTATTCGATCTAGTAAATAATATAGTAAAGGATAATGAGTATAAGTATGTAATAACAAATGTTGTCTGTGCGCTATCGATCTAGTCTTTAAACCTAATGATAAGACACTTCCTTCTTCGCCGGGTCTTCACGATCTACAATTACTTCATTCCAGGTTAGCAGTAAACGGAATAGCTAAACAGTTTAGCTACAACACAGGTTAGCATGCGCTTTCACAGTAAAACTAAAAGTCTTTTGTCTCGATAACTAATAATGTGCGTCAAATTACGTGTCAATCAATTTCCCTTAATCATGCATAAATTAATCCCAGTTATTAATAATTACTTATCTAATGTCAGTTCGTCAACGATCCAGAGGTGGTGAGGTGTACGAGGCTGTAGGTGGGTCCTCCCCAGAAATTTTTTGAATTCTTGAGCCTGTGGCTTGATTTCTTGCATTTTTTTATAGTGACAGCTTTTTAATATATCCCATCCAGACAGAATTTTTTACTTCGCACTGCAGGAATTGTTTTTTTGCAAGTTTGATCCTGCATGAATTTTTTTCTTTCATTTTCCCTTGTTGCTTTTACCCCACCCCCCTTCCCACTTTTCTAATGGTCCGCCCCTTAGGTTCCTATACGGCTATACCATATTTATATTTCCTTAATTATGGGTTATATGCACGAGAAAGTCTTCTATTTGCAATGAAATTAGTATAAGCTGTTAAATATAATATGTAGTAATCTTTATCGAACGTGCGTTAACCCAAACTTATAATACGCATAAATCATTGATGAGAAAAGCAAAGGAAATTATGACCGTGAAGGAGCTTCTATATATGATACAAAATCCTGCCAAATGAACTTTTATCACCAAATGTTATTTTAAGCATATTGAAGATACTTATTCTAGTTTATGGTGACGCAATTTGTTATCCTCTTATCATCTGTGGTGTGATTATGGATATTCATTATATTTCTTACTTCGTTATTTTAGCAAGGACGTGATGTGGTGAAGACAAGGCGACCAACCAAAGCCAGTGCAATATTTAAAATGACATAAATAGAATGACTAACCGTGATCAACATAAGCCATGAAGATCTAAAGATGATAGCTAGAAAAAGGTAAGCTTTGTTTATTTAATATAATATATTATTGACTAATTGACTTTTACTCCTTCCTCACTTTAATACACCTTTTCGATAATTACGTCACCGATCACTCGTTGGGCCGGGAGCCTCGTTCTCGTGAATCGTGAGCGAATAGCCGTTCGTCTTGATTCACGATAGCGAGGCTGCCACGCCAAGTAAGTATTCGTGACGTAATTATCGAAACGCTGTAATGTCACACCACACCTTTAATTAATGTCTTTTAGCTAATTATCACCTAATAAATATAGTTCATTTATTTCCAAAAGGATTTGATTTGGTAAGAAGAAAGCTGGACAATCAAACCAAAGAAAGTGCAAGATGGAAAGACCAGAAGAAGGGCTGAAGGCCTCATGAACCCACGAGAAAAATGACGATCCGCAACCATCAGAAGCCACAACATTACCAAGATTAATGTACTGCAGGTTAACAAGGTACTTATTAAGTGATCAAAGAGGATTTTAGCGATTACACTTGTTTCTCATTGAAAAAGCAAAAACCGAACAACGAATTTCATGCCAAAATTAGAAAAACATTGATATATATGATATTACATGGCGTAACGCAGTTTTCGACGCATTTTATGCAAATATAACTTGGTATGGTTTTGGATGTTGATAATGGGAATGTGCAAGTCTGGTATGAGCGTACAGAGCACAATATTAATTGTATCAAAACTAAATAGATTATGTCATGAAAATTATATATGTTTTAAGAGTTTCCAAAACCTTAAAGCAATTTTTCAGTGTTTCACAAACATTTTCGATTGTAGTCTTATCTGAAAACAAAGTAAGTAGAGGCTTAACCAAAATCACTGTAAAATGCGCTTAAGTTAGTCTTGTATTCACAATGAAATTAACATAAGCTGAAAACAAGCAGAGCAGAGGAATCATCTCAAGCATAAAATCGATAGAATTCGTTGGATTCTTTTTATTCATTTTTTCAATTCCCATGGGAATACACTATGCTTTGTTTTCATGCTAATGTTGGTTTCATATAGTGAAAATTTGACTTTATAATGAATCCTCTTTGATTAAATATGATAAGTACCTTGTTACTTTCAGGTAAAACAATGGAACAATTAATTCATTGTTTGTGTGCACTAAAGCAAATTACGGAGTGGGTTGAGAGCAGCTGCGATATACCATGCAAATGAAGGCGTTCCGGTTAAATGAGTATGGGAATTGCGTTTCATATCAATATTTCTAATATACATTTCGACTTGTTTAAACTATATGGAAACTGTTTTTCGGTTTAGATTTAAATTGCTGTTATGTCCTATTTCTTTTTCAATTCAAATTTGTCAATTGATAAAAAATAGTTTTTTCATCTCCTAAAATATGTTCGCGCACAACACTACGCATTCTCATGTTTATTTGACCGAGCCTCTGGTTTAGGTAAGTCTTCCGTTTATACCTACTTCGGATCAGTTAACAAAACAAAAAGCCCATGTCCTTTCAGTTAAGGTTCTACGTTTCGAAACTGAATCCAAAACTCAGTCTAAGTGGGTTATAGGATAGCTAATGATAACGTAATTTATCTTTTTATTTTGCTTTTTTGTTTATAACGTAATTTTTTTAGGCAGCTTAGAACTGAGGCAGACAGGCAGAATGAGGTAGCCGAGGCAGTGGGTAGGGATCAGTGACGGGACCTTGTCATTTCGGCCATGGGATTCAAATTTGCATGCTAAGTATTTCTTACTAACATTTGTTGTTTTACATTTGCTAGGTATGCGCGGCTGCTCTCAAGAGAAGATCAACTTAGCAATTTGCATTCATTTGCATTTGCAAGGTTGGTCTTCTCTTTGCCATGCTATCCCGGCTGGCTCTCCGAGTGCCACTTCTAGAAGTGCTGTAAGTACCTCTACAATGTGTGGGGAGGTACTTCTACTTAAAGTGACACTTGGAGAGCTGGCCAGGGTTGGGGGGAGGGCTCTCTGCCTCGCTACCCTGGCCAGCTCTCCGAGTGCTACTTCTACTTAAAGTAGAGGTAGTACTTGGGGAGCTGGCTGGGGTAGCGAGGCGAAGAGCCCTCCCCCAAGGGGGATATATATTTTTTTTCAAATTTTCAATTCCCATGGGAATTGAATTTTTAATTAAGAGGACACCAGTGTATAATTAATGAACAATTTATTGAAAAGATTATAACTGTTACAAATTACAATAAAAGAGTACCACTACTGCATACTTATTTAAATAACAATAGAAGAAAACAGAACATGGCACAAGAGAACATTTAACATTGTGTTCAACACAAGTGATTAAACACAACATTAAAAACAACTTGTTTGCTCAAGAATTAACATCTAAAAACGTTAAACCTTGAGAAAACAAGAGAACTTGGTCTTTTCAAGATAAATGTTTATACTTAGAGATCAATAATTATAAAACTCTTAGTGAGAATTTGAGCGAAATAAACGTGTCTCAGCGAGATACCCAAAGCTCAAGACAGAGTTATTTTACAATTACAAAGAAAGAATATGGCTCAAAGATATAGTAATTATGGTAAATTGAGCATGCTTAGTTTTTCTTCATTTACAAACGCACTTAGTGTTTTTGGTGAAGTCGCTGCGACTTTCATTCGAGTATGAAAAGCAATAATTTTACCGGACGTGTTTTAAAAGGAAGAGGAGTCGCTAAGTCGTTGGCAAGACGTTAAGGAATTTAATTGCTGAAAAGCAGTTATAAGCAGTTATAAAGTGCCTTTATAACATCTTGACACATCTTGACAGCATTGAATATCACAGTAAACGTAATACTTAAGGATTTATAATTAAGTTTTGCCAAATGAAATTTTTTGAAAATTTCGAAATATCCTCATCTTAAAAAGCCATATATCTTTCTTATTGTATTTTAACCTGACAACTCAGTGTAAATTAATTGGATAATGTAAATACTAATTCATGTGATGAAAATGCGTAAATTTAATGCAACAAATAGTTTCAATAGTTTTTCTATAAACCATTTTATAACTTACAAATCTCATACTATTTTTTTGAACAAATATTGATTTCAATTTGCTTTGCTTAAGAAAATCAAACAGTGGTACGATATTTCTTGGTGGTAAACCCATTCATAGTTAAATACAGGGTGTCTCAAAAAAAAAGGTAATCCAACTTTAGCATGCCATTGTGCGTTAATTACTCGGTGCATGAACGTAATTTTTCCATAATCATAAAGATCAGGCTTTTAGCTGTTGGATGACACGTTTTTCATCCAATATGGAGGGAAAATGAGCAAATACGAGCCAAGCTCTAAACTCATTGTTAAAATGACACATTCGTGATTAATTGCTTTCCTTTTGTTATGCACTGCTTTAATTAGGCACAGAACAATTTTTATCGGACTCGTATTTGCTCATTTTTTCTCCATATTGGATGAAAAACGTGTCATTCAACAGCTCAATGCCTGATCTTTCTTAATATTAAAAAATTACGCTCGTTTACCAAGTCATTTACGCACAATAGCGTGCTGAAATTGGATTACCTTTTTTTGAGACACCCTGTATATACGACAGGGTTTGAAAACTTCGGTCACGTGTCGCAATATGTTAGTTTTCGTCACGTGACAAAAGTAGTGCGCAAATGTGCGATTTTGTAGCATAAATCCCCATTGACGTTTCGAAACTCTTCAATTTTTGAACGCGATGCAGAGCTTATGACAACCACAGTATATGTCCTTTCATAGTGTATGTAAAAGGCATGTTTTGACCAACTTTTTAATCGGATAGGCCCATCTGGTTTCGCTGGGCATAATATATCGCGACGGGGCGCGAACTATTTTATCTTAGAATCAAGGATAACAAGCGAAGTATCTCTCGCCTGGAATCTCTCAGATTATAGTGAATTCGTTTGGGTGAACAGATTAATATACCGAAAAGCTTTCATAGTCTCTCATCTGACATCGCTAGAATTCGTGGGGAATGGAAGAAACATTTAGAAGTTCTTTGCCTTTGTTTTCGAGACGGATATTTATTCGGCAAAATTATATGTCATCAAGAAACATCGTTGTCCTTAGGCTTTGCTTGAAATGATTTATAATCCCAAGTCCAGAACTATTAAGTTAGATCTTATTAATAGACAACGTATATTAAATAAATGCCTGTTCTAGCTTTCGAATTGAAAGTTTCGTGTGCGCGACATCAATGATACATAATTTACAGAATACATATTGTTGCAATGCTGGCCGAACTCAGCTCAGTCTTAAATTTGAGTAATATTTACTACGAGTACACGTATGTGAAACTGCTACAACTGCAATGTTAATTAATTCATGATAAAAAATCTACAATCATCGCTTAGTGTTGATACAGTATACATCTATTATGCATTGTAACACTTCTGTGTTCAAAAGATATTTGATACCTTACATGGTCATATAAATGCTGCAGCCTACGTTACTGTATATCCATCCCGTACAAACGAACTAAAAACAACCTTGTATTTCTTGTTTATAAGTTCTAATCAGTGGTTCTAACTTAGTATAATCCTGGAGCTGGGATTACCAATGATTTCTGATCAAGAAAAGCGAAAGGACAATACGTTTCTTGACCAGACATTTGCCAATAAATATCCGTATCGAGAACGTCTAAATGTTTCGATCTTCCATTTTCCACGAACTCTCAGACTTAAAGGGATATGGCAATAAAAATTTAGCTTATCTCATTTGAAAAAACTTTTAAAATTATATATAAATCTCCCTTACCGATTTTTCGTATCTTGCTTAGTTCTTGAGATATTTTAACTGAAAACAATGAGCAGTCCGCCATCTTTGATTTATTTTTGATCTCATTAACGGTGGTTTAGTGACTTCACAAGCAGGGTTAGCCATATAAAACTACTCATAGGTAACCACTAACCAAATAACAATTAGTAGATGTTTAAAAATTTGTCAGTCAATTTGTTATTTGAAATAGTGACCGAAGTATAATTTTGGGCTCATAATGACCATTGGCTTTCTGTTTTTTTCTGGGTATAATACTTGCGTGACCCTGCTTGTGACGTAACATGCATATCCACAAGAATCCAAGATGGCGGACAGCTCGCTGATTTATGATTATTTCTGTCAAAATATCTCAAGAACTAAGAAAGATACGAAAAATCGGTAAGGGAGATTTTCATATGATTTTAAAAGTTCTTTCAAATGAGACAAACTAAATTTTTATTGCCATATCCCTTTAGAACTATGAAAGCTTTTGAGAATATAAATATATTCACCCAAAAAAACTCCGCGCTATAATCTGGGAGATACCAGGCATATTTTCGAATATTTGGCTTGTTATCCTCGACTCAAAGTTGTAACATGATAGCTCACGCCCCAATATAGTATGACCAACGAAACCAGATGGGTCTTTGCGATTAAAAGTTGGTTAAAACATGCCTTTTACATACCTTATGAGAAACAAATACTATGGTTTTCATAAGTTCTGCATCGCGTTCAAAAATTGAAGATTTTCGAAACGTTAATAGGGATTTCTACTACAAAATCATACATTTGTGCACTACTCTTGTCACGTGACGAAAACTTCAACATAGTTGAGAAAAAGGTCACGTGTCCCTTTGAAGTTTGCCGGGCTTCCAAAACCTCCACATAACAGATATATTTTTTAAAAACAATCCTCTCTTAGATTTCACTTCGAAAACGGTTTTGTTTTTGAAATCATTAGTAAAAGAAATTCAACTACCAAGTTTTAAAAATTTCACACAGCATTTTGATAATTCGGTTGAAGTGCAAACTTCTCGTTTCAAAGAAAACTCGTCAGTATTTTTAGATAACTCAAAACAGGATTTATGGTCCTGCAAGGGAAATAGAGAGACTGGTCATCAAGAACAGGAGGTGGGCAATGAAAATGAATTTTACAAAGGCTTGTTTTTGGTGACCCACCCACCAATTTGTCAAGAAATACATATGACCCACCTCTATTTGACAACTGAGAACACAATGACCCATCCCTAGTATAATTTGACTCAAATGTATCTTAGAGTCTTCTTTCAAGTCATGTCCTGTGACATATTAAGGGACGAGACCTAGGGGTGTCCAGGGGCATGCTCTGGGAAAATTTATTGATGGTCTGAAATGCCATTGCTGCAAAAACTTGCTTCATAATTATAGTACCATTTGCTGGTAATTTCTGTTGTAAAGATCTTGCAAAATGCAACATTACAAATTTAGTAACATAATATTTGTGCTGCATGAGTTTAGATATCATATTAATACTTTCAAGTGTATGTAATTGTTGTGACCTACCCTCAGTGTAGTTTAAAATTTGCATGACCATTGCCCCCCAATTTTCATAGCCCATCCCCATCTATACTTTATGACCAGTCCCAAAGTATTCTTGTTCTACGAAAACAATTTCCAAATCCTTGGAGTTTTTGAAAATGACAAAATATCATTTTACAATTTCATCACAATGTAGTATTAACATTAAAACAAACCAAACACAAATATCAAAACACATTGTTCTTTGTAGAGCCATTTTAGTCAATTTTGGGCACTATTCTTGTCAGGTTAAAAACAAATCTCTTTGAAGTATAAACATATCTTTACTTACTTGTTGAAAAGACCATGTTCTGAAAGCCATGTAAACCTATTTCATGTAAAACTGCCAAATGAAAACATATTAAAACCAGCCAACTATTTACGAAAATAGAAGTTCTAGAACATATTTCTAAGAACAACATCTTGTAAACTCAAAATTCCAAATACAAATAGTAAATTATTGTTCATTTCTAGCCCTTAAAGTAGTGCTGATCCTTGACTATGTCAAAACCTTGCAGAGCTATATCAATAATTTTATAAGGGAACCCTAAAATGGGGGCACTCAACAAAACTATGTCATTTTGTTTGGAGATCTTTTCATTTCTATTTTCTAATCCTTGAATTGGCTTACAGTAATTTCTAAAATAACTATTGAAACTTCAAAGGCCAAGTAAGAAATTTTCGCCAAACAATCATATACTTTTGAATACTTTTCATTGTCTTTTCTTTGTACAATACATATAGGACGGCAAAGGACATCATCTTGTAAACTCAAGTTGACAGCTAGTTGTGGTCTATTTTTAACATCTCACATGCACTAGCCTAAAAGTGCTGCTTCAGTTCATCTGTATTCAAACAAGTTCCACTTTGTAATTTTAATAAACCTATTCTAACTTCAAATGTTTGTTTTAATCTTGGAAGAGTTACTAGTGAAAATCACAAAGTTTGTTGCAAAGTTTAAATGAGCTATTCAAAATCACACATCTGTTTGGCTTGAGAAATAAACTGGCCAGTCAAAACACAAGTTTATAAATCATGCAGAATGCGTCTCACTTAGGGACTGGTCATAAAGTATGTGTACTGGGGGTGGAGGGACCGGAATTCGGTCTGACACGTCTGACTCCCGAACAAATGCAACGGCAAAGCGACGGTAAGTCGACAAATTCCGAACATAGACGACATATGCATAATACCAACTAGACTTGGATTCCCTCGGACTCTAGAGAGACGGACTTGATCCAAGTCTAAATACCAACCGTCGATGGGTTATTTCGTAACAGAGGCGCACAAAGAGAGGAGGCAATTTACCCAGTGAAATAATCAATATATATTAGTGTAAGATAGCCTACCATAAATATTGCAGGAATTTGCTACAACTTCCGGGACCCCCTATGAAGTAGTTAGGGATATCACCAGTGCCTCGACGTTTTGCTCCAGACCCCCAATGTCTCTGGGCGGCCCTGCTTTGTAACTACCTTCAGGAAATCGTGTGCGAATAATGGTGAATGGGACATTAGGTGATTCGTGATCACGCATTAACTGAAAACCGTACGAAATGCCTAGAGACAGAAATATATGCATATACGAGTCCTTGATACCATGCATAAAGACAGAGCAAATACATAGTACAGGTGTATGTACCACAGAATACCGCAAAAATTTACATGTTCCATATCTTTTTCAAATATATATAATGTGGCTTCTTAATATTTTTTAGTATAGTTTATCGATATACTTTTTCTTCCTGGGGGGTTTTGGGACTAGATTTCATAGACTTAAATATTTTTTTAATTGAACATTCTGTGGAACAAACTCTAATGTACCACAGAATACCAGTGCAGAGATAAATAAGCAACGGTTTATCCAATTGTACCAGGATTTGGTGTGTCATGTTGTGTGACAATACTGTAGGATATTGCTAACTTAATTTAGTGGAAGGTAAATACTAAAATCAGTACAGCATACCAGTGGTGTAACCAAAGAATACCAGGTTTTTCAATAATTTTGAAAAATTCAGTTTTTCAATGGTAAAATTGATTCCTCGGCAGGGACGCCGGAGCGATAGTAGGGCAGGGGGGGGCAATGCGAACGTAAGGGCAGTCGAGAAAACATTCGCCGTCACGCCCTTTCGATGGGATTTTGATGATTTTCAAATTTCAACCTATTTAATTGTTATTTCTATGTACAAATATAGATCTAAAGAAGTACGGAACGAAAACAGTAGCTCTCCATTACGCACTGATCGTCTAATACAGCTGTATTCTCTCTTCTTTGCCAGTATTATTACTGCTTCATTTATATTATAAGGGCACTTTTGCCCCCCTTAGGAAAGGGCAGGAGGGGCGCTTGCCCCCCCCCCCCCGGAATCCCCTCTCCGGCGTCCCTGCCCCTCGGTGTCATCCCTGTATAGTAATAATGTTGTGTTGCACAGAAAAAGTAGTGATCAACATAAATTATACTGGTTTGCAAACTTATTTTTAAACTTTCGAATTTTACAGGCATTATGCGGGAAAAAAGTATCGAAAACATAGAATGTTATTTTTTGTTAATCCTGATTATTTTTAAGAATTTTTATTATAATATTATTAACAATTTTCCTCGTTTCTGATTGGCTAAGAACATCAAAATTTTCTCTTAATTCTTTTTACTACGGGTATTTGGGAGAAAATACCACATGTGGTATTTTCTCCCAAATATACCCCTAGTAAAAATTGAGCAACGTCAATTAAGTAAAATTGGGTAAAAATTGAGTAAAAATTGTTAATAATAATATTAATACGAAATAGCACTTGTTCTCGAAGTATTAATGAAAAATTGCACTTGTGTTTGGCGAAATATTCGTAATACCGCTCGTGCTTCGCACTCGCGGTATTAAGAATATTTCGCCAAACACGCGTGCAATTTTTCATTAATACTTCTCGAACCGTGCTATTTCCTATACAAATATTCATTTTTTGTTTTTATATGTCAATTAAAACTAAAACTAATATATATTCACAAAAATAAAGTATCAATAAATAAGACTGGTATTCTGTGGTACCGTGGTATTCTGTGGTACATATACACCTGTAGTGTATAATAGTTCCGCACAGTATAATATTTATACACAACAATATGTCTTTTGCCGTATGCACTTCGCAGTTTGTTGGCGATCAGTTGTAAAAACAAGGACAAATGACCATCATCAACTGTGGATATGCAGCTGTTTCGCCCTTTTGGGGCTCATCAGCACAGTGTAACTGATGATGAGTCTATTACATCCAATGTTGTGGACGTGGAACACTACAAAAATGTATATACAACAAAATCAGACTATTGCCCTATGCACACAACGTCGGCACTTCGCAGCTTACTGTATTGTTGGCGATGAGCTTTGAAAACAAAATCGAATGTAGTGTCCAAACTCACAATCAGCAACTGTGGACAGCTATATAGATATATATATATTGGGAAGGAACATTTATGTTCCTGGGTAAATTTGAATGCAGTACATATTGTTAATATGCTATACATACCGTGCGTACAAAATAGAGTGAAAATTCCTGGCACGAGTTTAAAATTTCGTTTATTCGATTCTCCACCTTTAAAACAATCTCCCAACTGTGGGTTCTTGTTATCCAGTACATATGAGCCCAGTACCAAATGAATCGCAATTATCGTCACAAGGTTTTAGCGGGTGAGCTTTTCTACAATGGCCATCATTGTCCTGAAAAGGCGAGAGAGATTTTCGCGCTAGATCTCGAAAGAGAAGGTGCAACGATTCATGAATGCCACGGCATTTCCCAAGAAGGTTGAAGATCAAAGGTACGTGATTTTGCAGCAATTTCAAGTCGATGCTAGCGTTGCTGAACGGGCAACATCATTGGACATAGCCAAAAGAAGATTAATCACGTCAGGAGTAGGTGGAATGATGGAACAACCGGATTTATCTGAAGCCAACGCAAGCAGAAGTCGTTTGACACACTTCGGCATATTAAATAGCATGTCCTGTTCCTCCAGGTACACCAATAATGTTTTAAGACCTTCAGACGCAACCTATAAAATGGAATTCAGCAGGTATAAACTTTGTCGTAATGGGTTATTTATATAGTGTTTCAAAGATGGTACAAGCCCGGTACAGACAAGCAAGTTTTCCTTGACAAATTCCTAATTGATGAGTTTATTTGTTCGTGTGTACGGCAAACAAGTTTTAGCATCAATTTATTAAAAGCAGGTATGACTTGCTTTGAAACAAGGCTCCTTGTCAATGAAAACTTGTCAATTTTTTGTCAAACACACGAGCAAATAAAACTCGCTCGTCTGTATAATGGGGCTAACCTCTTCTTTTAACTGCTGAATCTCGTTTTCTGAAATTGCACCATTTACCAATCTCTTCAACAAAGCCCGAACACTTCTGCGGTTAATGAAATTCCTTGTTTCAAACCTAGTGTTGATAAAAAAATATATCTACGTGATAATATTCAAAGTGAATCCAAATTTCTTATGAAATTTTATAAGATTGTTTTAGTAAAACGTATCTTCCATCGTGTATCTCACCGTTAAACTGAGCTTCATTTTCAATAACTGGTAGGAAGGTTTTCTGAATGCCCAAGGTTGTACCATCCATTACAATTTTGTCTGGACCAATTCCACAATCAGGGCAACGGAACCCACACTCGAAATCAATATCCAACAATCTACATTATGATAAAAAGAAGAGTGAAGCTAAAAGAAATAAAAACCAGAGCAGTATTGCTAATTAAGTATACTAGTTGCTGCATGTAGAGTATGTTAATTGTTATCACGACATTAATCACGACATCAGGTATATCACGAACCTGATCATAGCTAATACGGCCAGACGAAACTTCGTATAAGTGATGATCTGTCCAAAGTTGAAGTTGCCAGCCGAAAATTGTCGATGAAGATACGCGACGTAATATCTGTACATTGGAAGCCTAAATACAAAGTTAGCATATTTAAGGTATAAAGACATTTGTTGTTACTCAAAGTCTTATTGCCGTAGGCAATCCTCAGCCATGATACAACAATTCCCGTTGGTTCAGTGAACCGCACTCACAGATTTATTATATAGTTAATACTCTGACATTGAACCATCAGCATGCATGGTATATACTGTACATGCTTGCATACATGTGCACTTATAGTCAGATATGAACATGCGTGCATGTGGTCATTGATTATGTAATATAATCTAAAGCTTATATATACACGCACGCATAAAGTAACGGCACTATACTTACCCAGACGCCAGAAATAGGTGAATATAATCTTTGAGAACTGCATGGGAAATACCATAAGAGCCAAACCAAACAATGTTATTTTCATACCCATCGTACGACTTCTTATTACTGCAAGCCGAACACGGTCTGAAATAAACTGCAACGAAAACATATTAATTATAGTATTTATACTGTAAACGAACAATTAAGTAAACAAAGTCTAACAATCATTAAATTTTCGCTCGCTACTAGAACAAGTATGGTTCTACAGTAAGTGAGTAGCGAGCGAAAATATGTCTGATATAACAACTTGCATGATTACCGTGAACGAATAGAATTACCAAACAGTTGTGTTGCGAAAATCACTTTGCCAATATTTACCTACCATTAACATAAGTCACAGAATACATGCACGCAATAACGCTATTCTGAACATGCAACCATTTATCCTCAACTGGTTCTTCTATCCACGACTCCCCACACTGACAAACACCATCACTGTTTGGAACAAGTACGCACACGCCATTCTTTTTAGGTAAATTCTGATAAGCAGAGACATCAGAATGTTCTCCTACAAATGTTGGAGACAAGTGGAAAAAAAAGCAATATCAGAAAAAAATACGAGAAATGCGACAAATTATATGTAATACATATATATACATATATAAAATAATATAGCCAATGTACATCACGGGTCCTTTTTATGAGCTGGTTTATTCGTGAATAATACCTTCAGATAGAAATAGTGGAACCTTCTTCTTGCTTTGGCTTACAAGTTGAAAATATTTCCTCATTTCAGGAGAAACCTCCATAGAAAATTTAAATAAGACCAATGGCGATTCATCCCAATCAGTTTCAGTTTCAATCTCCGAGGCGACGTCAGCAGTATACGATTGCAATGAATACCGTGGCAGGTGTTGCAACGTAGTTGAGGCGAAGGGGGCGTCATCTTCGTATACACAAACGTACAAATCCTCCATGAATGTGTAGGTGGCTTCACGGCAATCCAACTCGATCCGCTCGGAAGTGGCCTAACAGCAACCTGGTATATAAAGACGTTAATTACAGTAAGTAAAAATATAGTTCTCATACGTTTATTTCCAGGTGGTTCTTGTTAAGAGAACCGTTATTTACACTTTATATAGATGAACGAAACGTCCCTTTTTCAATCGATACTAATTAACAATTAGATTATGAGCTCAAGATTTCTATGAGGTGATAGTTGATGAGGGCGAAGCCCGAATGAACTATCATCTCATAGAAATCGAGAGCGAATAATCTAATTGTTTTAGTAGAAATCAGCAAGAAACAGTATTTCAAAACGTTTTTCATAATTTATTGAAATAAATTCGTTAAAAATCGCGCCGAGGAGATGGCTGTTTCGCTACTCACTATCTATCGACAATTAGATAGCGACTAGCGTAGCCAATCAAATTACAGCGTTTGCAATAGTATACTAGTATGATTCTACTAATTGCATTTAGTGCGGAGATGTACGGAACCTTACTGTAATATAGAACATAACATGATATATCAGTTTTAAAACATACTTGTGGTGGTTTTCCTGACTATATGCATGTTCTTTCTCTTCATATGATTTAATTCCTATATAGCACGTGATAAGAAAACAATTAAAAAAATTGTCAACTTCTTTAATGCAACAAAAATACAAACATTAAGACAACGATTTTCAAGGAGCACGAGAACGAGAAGAAACGGAAGTACCAACAGAGGGTTTTAGATGTTGAAATGGCTCTTTTACACCTCTTGTTTTTGGGACAAATGGCGGAATGGGGAGTGAATGCCAAATGTTTCTCAAACAACTGGCCCAGAAACTGTCAGAGAAGGATAATGAACGATATGCAGTTGTCATAGCGTGGTTGAGAACCAGAATTTCTTTTGAAATTTTGAGATCAGTGCATGTAAGTGTCAGGGGGTCAAGATCACCCCTTTTTAGAAAGGAATTTGAATTTTAGACGATTTTGGACTAAACGTCAAGGCTGCTGGAGTCTTTTAGAATTTTTATCATATTTTAATAATATAGTTTTAAATAGTTTATAATAGTATGTATTCTGTATTCAAACATTATTACTGGTGAGAAAGGAACATTATTAGTGATGAGAAAGGAACATTTTGCGTAAATGTACACTAACATAGTTAATATTAAGTTGTATAATTGTAATTTCATCTACTATTTTTAATAAAATTTACTGTTATTAAGACATAACGTAAATATACCTTATAGTAAATTGGAGTATTATAGAAAAGTCATTATTCAATTCAATTGACTTTAAAGGATCGCACTTATCATATATTAATGATTCACCAAACAAATATGAAATAATCATAATCATTATACAATATAAATATGGTATGACATACTTTGATCGTATATTTCTTCTACTTTGATGTTACATTTTGAATCAAAATGTCCGTAGTATACTTCCATGGCTAATATGTGCAGACACTTTGCATATGGAATAACTGGAAAGTTATAAAAATCATTATAAATATTTAATGAAGAATATATATCCCAAGGGTGAAATTAATATGATGTTAGAGAGTAAATATTGTATTTCCTAGAGAATTTCCACACGGGTGCCCATTTCTAAATGTCATTGTTTTTATGAAGCGTAGTTAGCAGATGACACACATTGTAATTATCACTGAAGTCTAAAACGTTGTCCCTTGATAACGCGAGGAATGAGAAAAAGGTCAGTAGCATAACGCCTTCTTTTGTCTTTACAGCACCATTATTGATAATGAAATGTTATGTATATCACCTTTATCAAGTTCATCATTAACGTCTGAATTAAGTGCAATCACAAATTCCATTCTACTGCGATCACAGGAACAAGAGAAGGCCCATTCATTTCCAATTGGAGATTTGTGAGCAGAACGATGTAAAAAGATGTAAGATGTGGGCTAAAAAGCAAATGTTGAAAGGTTAAAAATTATCACCCATGCAGCATTGGGCATTGTAACATTTTTCATTTCAAAGACCAATTTCCGATCTTAATGCCAAGAAATGCTTTAAGAAACACTCTCTGGCAGCGCAGTCCTCGCAATCTTTGGCGGCAAACAGCAATTGAGCCAATAATTCCGCCGAAGATGAAATTATCGACAGCAAATTTTTGCCAATTGTTATCAGCACTTACTTTTACTATATACAGTACTGTAAAAGAATCTACCAAAAACATTAAATATACATATAAATACATTACATAGACGGATTTTCTGGGGGGGTGCGGGGGTGTGCACCCCCCAAAAATATTTTGCACCCCCCCAAAACGTTTTCCCACCCCCCAAAAAAATTTAAATGCTCATTGGGATAAATGACAGTAGTGTGATTGAAATAAAGATTTTGAACTAAGACTAAAAACAAGGATTTTGAACTAAATAAGACCAAAAATCTCAAAATTTTCTGGGGGCTTCGCCCCCTTACCCCCATTGCCAACTGTGCCCCCAGACCCCTGCTGCAGCTTGCTCGGCGGCGTAGCGCACCCTGTCGCTCACGTCCCCCCCTAAATTTTTGGCGCCCCCCGTAAATTTTCGGCACCCTCCAGAGCAAAATCTGAAAATCCGCCTATGATACATTAATATTTCAGGTTTCAAACAATCCATTTGTTGTAAACATACATCTTCAGATTGTCATTATGGGACAAAAATATTGCTGTCGAGCTGCCTCCAAACTCTAAAATATTGACGGCAATGTTTTGTCTACGATGATTTATTAAAATGGTGAAGGTTGCTGGCAAAAACATTTGGAAAATAGTAACCTGGGGGTGACGCTTGCAGTCGTGAAATAATACATTAACAAACTTTATCCTGACAATGCGATTATCAGAAAACATAGACAGTACAATGTCTTAAGCTTTTTTGCTCTAATGTAATAAAATACTAAAAATTATAACATAAATGTTTTAATTTGTAAAGACGAGTCTGACTAACATCTGGACGATGATTAATACATGTTCCAATGGGCACGGGAAAGAAAGATACTAGTCTCAATAATTTATATATAACATTACAGCTATATACATATGCTTTACCTTAATATGTCTCCTTTCTACATCATAGTCACATACAGCATATGATGTGCAATTTTCTAATTCTGTTACATATTCAAACTGAATAAGCAGCTGCGAATAGTGAACATGTGGTAATAGTTTTTTCTGCAACAAATAAAATAGCAAAATATTTGAGATAAATAATTGTTCATTGCACTCAATTATGGGATTAATCCAAACTGTACAATACGCACTATAGATCTGTTCAAAAACATGCATTGAGAAAACGACTTAACCCATTAACTGGCAGCAGTGGCGTAGCCAGTCCGCCGATTTGGTCCCGCTATGCAAATTTCAAATCATTATCGTTATTCATTTCTTTAGAAATTGATTGTTTTCACCGTCAATGAACACAAACAAATTTGCATAGCGGGACTAAATCGGCGGGCTGGCTACGCTACTGACTGGCAGTACCACTGACAAGTAAAATCGTCTGGTGTTAGACAGAGTAAAATACTGAAATAGGACTCATCTGGGTGCAATGCCAGCTAATAGGTGAATACACTTATCTATCTAGGGGCCCTGTGACTACTTATTGTAGCATACATGAATGAAAAATGAAAAATAAGCAAACCTATTCGTACCCACAACATGCAAGCATGGCAGCATGCATGTTGTTAGTTTTATTGGTAAGGTACTGAAGCTTTGTTTGAGCAAACAATGGTCCCAGGTATACCTTATCTATACAGACAAATGTATAGAATCAGAAAGGAAACTTAATGACAGACTTTAATAGGCACCACATGATACTTATAGGTGTAACAACCACTGCCTGTACTGTGACCATTTTGTTTTAATTGCCAGCAGCACAATAATTAACCCATTAGCTGGCAATACGCCCAGATGCGCCATACTTTTGCATTTTACTTTGTCTAACGCCAGATGATTTTACTCGTCAGTTGTATGGTACTGCCAGTCGATGGGTTAATAAAACCTACAGTATATTTACTGTTACACAATCTGCACAATAATATTTTTAAGAAACACTATACTAACCTCTGTATTTGGTTGATTAAGCATATTAACCTCATTGAAATGAAACCTAGAAATCTCATCATCAGTATTTAAATGCTACAAATGCCAAACAACAGATATTTAAGAGCTAGAAATAAATATATTTCAATAAGTGAAAAGGAAAAATGCTCACCAGTCTCTGGTCTTGGTCAGATTCATTGTTAAGCTTGTTGTGTACTTCATGGGAATCCTATAAATTATATTTATAACATCAACTTGGAATATCTAAGGCAAAAACCAAATACATTTACATAATCATGTGACATAACTGTATAATGTATCATAGGGTTTACATCCATAATTTAACCAATTGAGCTGGAATGCTCCTTAACACAATCTACTCTCCAGGTTAAGGGCTGACATTTTATTCGTAAAATGAAAAGTCGTTAATAAAATTTCAAGGAATTAAAGAATACTACAACTAAGTTAATCAGTTGTGCAATTAATGTGCATCGAATTTAAATTAGGTTTTCAGTTGATCAGTTCTAAGAAGTTGAAAATGGTCAATTGCACCTGATCATACCATGCAGCCTACATATATAAAGGATTAAAGAGAGTATTTATGCACTAGATAATGTTGCTGCATGGAATATCTTTCATATACAAGTACCGATGTAATGTATAAATTACTAAATACTGTTGTAGAGGAGACCTGAAAACTCACTTACAGGTACACAGTTAGTATTATCTTCAGTATTTCATAGTCACATCTTCAATTTCATTCTGTGCAGCATATATATCATGAATATAATAGAAATAAGTGAAACAATTTACAGGACTTAAATGTGCTGAAACTAAAGTCACTAAACATTTAATTAATTAGTAGTCGGCTACTAACATCCAGATGAAGGGCCTGCGCTCGAAACGTTGAAGTTCTTATTGTATTTTTCAGGTAGTTTTACACAACAGTCAACTGCCGAAACTATACTAATAAGGTCTACTCTACAGTGACTTGGCACCAAATGCACCATAATCACCCCCTCCACTCACTGTGAGGCACTGGAGGGAGATGTAAGAACGTTCCCCAGGGGGGGAAAATTTCCACTTGCGGCCCCATTTTCACCTGTTTTTTATCCCCCCCTCTAGCATTTGGGGGGCGGGAGAATGGACATTCTTGGATTTGACTAATACATCATTAAATTTCCAATTTGTAAAAAAGCAACTGAAAAATGATTTCACAAACTCCTCAATTTTTGAGATTACAATTGACTTTCTTTTACAGTTGCATTTCGCATCCTGTGTTACTATGCAAGAAAGATTTTTATGCAATTTTTTTTTATTTGGGGATTATAACACGGCGTATTATTCTGTAGATGTCACCATAATAAATCGTAAAATTGCGTTACCTTATCGATAAAACTCTGCATACGTTGGAAATTCTGCTTTCGCTTGCAGAAACTTGCACGAAACTTGCATGGTGCAAAAGGAGCAGGTACTCTTCAAAAAAATGTTTAACCAAGTGACGTCATACAGACTCTGTACATGAAAGGATTATTACTGGCTCAGTCCATGTAAAACTCATCATCGCTTTCTTGTTCGTTATCGAAAGAACTTGTAGAAGCGGATAATCCATCGACATATAACTCGCCATCTTCGTCATCTTCTTGCTGACTATTTTGACAGCTTATGCAGCCACACAATTCATTACATTTAAGTCCAGACTTAACGCAAGAACAACGCATCGTTTTGCAACCAGTCTTACAATTACAATGGATGCAATTAAGAAGCATATCAGGATTCAGGAGCAGTGGGGCGAGTCAGCCATTCAATTTCTAATTGCCCACCGATCAATTTCCAGCCGTTATCCACTGCAGATGGAAGATTTTGTTGGCGTGTGAAGGACTGAAACCAGGAAGCTGCTTGAAGATTCTCCATTCCAATGTGCTTCAGCAGGCTATCCGAATTTGGGGGAAGAGCTTCGTGGGCATACTTACCGGATATAAAAAGTCTGTACCTGCAATCATCAACACTCGTTGAAATCGTGTTACTATAAAGGAAGCAGACGAATATATTCAGTGAAGTGACGAGATCTTCTGATACTGGAACGATTCTCCAAGTTTACAAAACTTTCTTTAAATTCTAGTTAGTCTTCCTGTATTTTCCAAGGCTTAGCTTTTCCTTTTCCAAGAAAGGCGCTCGTAGAATCACATCCTATAAAAAGTAGACGAAACTTTATCAATGAAACTGGTGTATACAGCATACGTAAAGTTTAAAAAATATTTACCCGAGAAAGCATGAAATCCTGTCAAGCATTTGCATAAGCCTTCTCCGAGTGAATGCGAGATAGCTGAGATATCTATGATGCAAAGTTTGTTGCCAGTGCCGGTCATCAAAAACAACGGCTTTCCAATGTTTTTCTGATTAGCGATACAGAGCACAAATACATCCGTGTCTGAACATCTAACAATGATGCGGTCGTGACTGAATAATGCGTGTTGAGAATGTAGCAATAAGCGCGTGTCAGCTTTATAGTGTTTCTGTTATACATATGGACGGTGAGGGATAAAGATGGACTGAGGATGATAAGAGAAAGACGAACATGTGTTAGGGGCAGATTCGCTAAGAGAGCATGGAAGTAGGAGAGTAAGAGTTGTGTTAAATAAATGTTATTCATTTCGTATATCTCGAGTAGTTTGGAGATACTATAATTGGCGACGAGGTAAAAAAACAAAACAAACAACGGAATTATTTTGTGTAAAATTATTTCAATGGCGAAAGTACTCGACTTACCGAAGATACCAGCATTTAGTTTGGGTGAAACATCGACTATAAGCCAACGTTGGCGGAAATGGATAAAATCATTTGAGTATTACATTGCAGCATCAGGAATAACCGACAAGAAACAACAACGAGCAATCCTTCTACATCTCGCAGGAACTGAAGTTCAAGACATATTTGAAACCCTGGAAGAAACTGGCAACGACCTCGAGACAGCATTACGAAAGTTGACTGAGTATTTCGAGCCACAAAAGAACATTCCCTTCGAGCGTCATAATTTTCGACAGAAAAAGCAATTACAAGGAGAAACCATCGAACAGTACGCGATTCGTTTAAAACATCAAGTCCAATTCTGCGATTATAGCAGGCCTGACGATATGATTCGTGACCAAATTATTGAACAGTGTTTATCCACTAATTTGAGACGACGCTTACTTCGCGAAACGGAGCTTACGCTCGCGAAAACTATCGAAATCGGTCGTTCGTTCGAAGCATCGGAAAGACAGGCGTCGCAAATAGAAGCAGACAGCTTGAATACCACTGGTACTGACCTCGGGGTGAATGCAATCCGTCCTCAAAGCAGATCAAATAATCGTCCTCAGACATCAACCACTTCAGGCGGTTCAAATATCGTTTGTTATTTTTGTGGAAATTCGGGTCATCGCGCTAAAGATCCTTGCTGTCCTGCCGCACGTATGTCATGTAACAACTGCCACAAACTGGGACATTTTGCTAGAGTTTGTCGGCAATCACGATCGATGAACAAACCAGGGAATAACAATAATAGTCGTCCAAATCCAAATACTCATGGCAATATACGGTATGTTGCTGGGGCGCCATTTCCGGTCCCCGGGGAAAGTATATCGGATGATGAGTACCTCTTCGAACTCGGAGTCACGGAGAAAATGCCCCGAGCAACAGTAAAAATAGGAGATTTTCCCGTCAATCTTATCGTTGATTCAGGCGCCACTGTTAATGTACTTGACAATGCAATATTTTCAAAAATTACTGCGAACAGTCCAATACCATTGTCTCAAACAAATATCAAGTTATTTCCGTATGGATCATCTACACCATTGAGCGTTCAGGGGTCTTTTTCTTCCCAGATCTCGCATAAGGAAAAAGTAACAAATGCCATTTTCATCGTTGTTGAAAACGAAAATTCCGGTTCACTGTTGGGACACAAAACTGCAACTGATCTCAAGTTATTTCAGGAATCCGAGAATTTCCATCCAATCCAGAACATCTCTGACAGGGGCAACAGTTTCGTCCAAACATTTGCTGCCAAGTATCCACAAGTTTTTAACGGCATCGGGAAACTCAATGATTTTCAACTCCAGCTACATATCGACCTTTCAGTACCCCCAATAGCTCAACCTCCACGTAGAATTCCCTTCCACATTCGCAAAGCAGTCCAAACTAAAATTGATGAACTCGAATCACTCGGTATCATTGAACCTGTGCAAGTCCCTACGCATTGGGTATCACCTCTCGTGGCAGTCCCAAAAGCCAACGGTGACATCCGTGTCTGCGTCGACATGCGTCAAGCAAATTCTGGCATTATCCGAGAACGGCATCCAATCCCCACCATCGAAGAAACTTTGCAGGAGTTGCAAGGTGCCACCATTTTCTCGAAGTTGGATTTGCGGTCAGGTTACCATCAAATCGAGCTCCACCCTGAATCTCGACCCATCACAACCTTTGCGACCGAGAAAGGTTCATACCAGTACACACGCTTGATGTTTGGTGTCTCTTCTGCACCCGAAATTTACCAACATATAGTACAGCGGATTTTACAAGGATGCCCTGGTGTGAGAAACATATCCGACGACATTATTGTTTTCGGAAAAACCAAACACGAACACGATCACAATCTCGACACCGTTCTTCAACGTCTGCAAGACTCGGGTCTTACCCTGAACCAAGATAAGTGCCTTTTCGGAGTTCCCAACCTCACATTCTTCGGTCATGAGGTGTCAGCATTGGGTGTCAGCCCTGACATCAAGAAAATCGAAGCCATCTGCGAAGCGAGAGTACCCACAAATGCTGCAGAAGTCCGTAGTTTCCTAGGACTTGCTACTTACTGCTCACGTTTTATCCCTGATTTCGCAACAGTTAGTGAACCTCTTCGCTCGCTTACTCGTAAAGGCACCTTATGGCGATGGAATTCTGTACACCAGAAAGCGTTTGACACCTTGAAAAAACTCCGCACAGGTACCACAGTGATGGCACACTACGATTCCTCAGCTCCAACCCAACTCCGAGTTGATGCCAGTCCTGTCGGTCTTGGGGCCGTACTTACCCAAAGTCAACATGGTAAAACACGCCCCATCGCCTATGCTAGTCGCACCCTATCAAACGTAGAGCGTCGGTACTCTCAGACCGAAAAAGAAGCCCTTGCCGTGGTCTGGGGATGTGAGAGATTCCACATTTACCTGTACGGCACTGATTTTACCATATATACCGACCACAAACCACTGGAAATCATATACAACCCTCAACGGAAACTTCCGGC
Organism: Trachythela sp. YZ-2020; assembly: GCA_016169945.1. NCBI lineage: Eukaryota > Metazoa > Cnidaria > Anthozoa > Malacalcyonacea > Clavulariidae > Trachythela > Trachythela sp. YZ-2020. Next base: position 235,501 of record JADLSH010000162.1, on the reverse strand, counting down.
TCGCATTGAACGCTGGGCACTCAGATTACAACCATATCGTTTCAAGATTCAATACATTCCTGGGGCCGAAAACCCTGCCGACGTTTTGTCGCGATTACCACTTCCACATCAACCACACGTTGAACGGTCGATTGCAGAAGAGTATGTCAGCTACGTTGTCTCAAATGCTGTACCAAAAGCCATGACATTGGCCCAGATTCAGAAAGCATCACTTGCTGATTCCACATTGCAACAAGTTATCACTTGCATCGCGTCTGGGGAGTGGCCAAAGACGCAAGACCTCAGATCATACTCTCAAGTCAGTGATGAATTATCTGTCCAGAATGGCCTTATCTTACGCTGCACACAAATCATTATGCCTGGTGAACTACGGAAACCAACATTAGCGCTCGCTCATCAAGGTCACCAGGGTATCGTGAAAACGAAACAACTCCTTCGCCAAAAATTTTGGTGGCCCGGGATAGACAAAGATTTTGCAACATTGATCGGTCAATGTTTTCCCTGCCAAGCCCAAGGGCCCAAGTCCCATCCAGAACCTCTTCACATGACCACCATGCCAACCGTACCCTGGCATACCCTCCACATTGACTTGTGTGGACCTTTTCTTACCGGGGAGTCACTCTTAGTATTAGTTGACTCCTGTTCTCGCTCGCCAGCGGTCGAGATCTTGCGTACAACTACAGCTCCCATCATCATCAATCGTTTAGAGCACATATTTTCCCAGTTTGGCTATCCCGAAGCAATCGTCTCAGACAATGGCCCTCAGTTCATTTCCCATGAGTTCAAATCATTTTTACAAACGTGTGGTATTAAACACCGCCTCATTACACCCTATTGGCCTGCTGCGAATGCTACAGTTGAACGATTCAACAAATCCCTGGGAAAAGCTCTCAAAGCTGCTCATGCCGAAGGTCGCAATTGGAAAGACGAACTGCCAAAGTTTTTAATGATGTACAGAGCCACACCCCATATCTCTACTGGAATCTCTCCTGCTGAGTTGTTTTTTGGTCGAGCTATCAAAACGAAGTTGCCTCAAATCAACGCCACACAGCCATGCCCTACGTTAGAAGCAGCTTGTGAACACGACCACGCCCACAAGCAGCGCGCAAAAGAATACGCGGACAAAACCCAACATGCCATCTCCTCGGAAATAAAGGAGGGAGATATTGTACTTTTGAAAGAACTAAAGAAAAATAAATTGTCCTCGGCGTACGATCCTCAGCCCTACACCGTAATCAAGAAGAAAGGAACAAGTGTAATCATAAAGCGCGGAAACGAGCCATGTATCATGCGCAACATTTCGTTCGTTCGGAAAATGGCCAAACCACACAACGAAGCCAAAGAAGCGGATCCAAAGAATCCGAAAGGTACTACAGACAGAGATCGTCGCGAAGGGTTGACGAAGAGACGGTGTTTAAGAGAACGTCGTTTACCAGGACGTCTGAAAGACTTTGTTGTGGGTTAAAACATTTCATTTTGTTATTTTAGAACAGCGGAAAGACAATTCTTTCCATAGACAAGTTGAGATTTTTTTATATTCTAAATGGGGGAGGGATATAGTGTTTCTGTTATACATATGGACGGTGAGGGATAAAGATGGACTAAGGATGATAAGAGAAAGACGAACATGTGTTAGGGGCAGATTCGCTGAGAGAGCATGGAAGTAGGAGAGTAAGAGTTGTGTTAAATAAATGTTATTCATTTCGTATATCTCGAGTAGTTTGGAGATACTATAAGCTTCTTCGTGGTCACTCTCTAGTTCCCGTACTTCTTGATGTGGTAGAACAGCATTTGGAGAGGAACAAGGGACTAATAAATAGCATTTGTCTTTTGAACTGATATACATGCACCCTAAGTTATTGAGTTCAGAAGTTTCATATGTACACCAGTACTCGCATAAGAAAGCAATTAACGATTCTTTGTTCTCCCCGGAGCTCATGTACTTTCTCCACTGCTTTGGAACATTCTGATTTTTGTTCAGGATACGAACTCTTTGCATTCCTTGAGCAGCTCTTCTTCATCTTTCAGCATTCTTTATACTAATTCCTGGATACCTGTCTGCAACGAAATCCAGTCTGACTGCTTTCGATTGACAACTATCTTTATTAACAAAGCAAAGGTCGCGTCTGCAAAGTCTCTAAATGTTTTCCAACTTCCTTTCAACGCATGCAAGATCGCAAAGGCGTCAACAATAAGTGCATTACGTTCGTCAATGTTTTCGAAGTTCACAACTGGATCTTCAACCATACTTTTCAAAATTTCGAACATCTTGGACTTCGCCGTCTTCACAAGCCTTCCAGTAACCGTAGCAAGGGAAAGCAGGTAATCGCTTAGACTGTAAAAGAGTAATTGTTCAAGTCCAATTCCTGCCATTTAGACGTAACAAGTAGCCGGGCAAAACGGTTTCGATCTGTCTTCAGAGCAATCAGCAGGCCTTTGCAGTTTTTTATCTTTACATCGCCAGACAAAAATGTTTTAAGTTTGTTCTTTTTAATCGAACTGAAGATGTCTGGATCATCGGTAAAAAGATTCCTTTGACAAAATTCCGAAAACTTATGTTCTCTACGTTCTTCAGCATTGAGGATTCCGTCCGCAGTAGAAGCATCGACTTCCACGCCATTTGAAATATTAACAAGACCGGTCTGTTCGCCAATGAAAGGATTTGTCATATTTGAGATGGTGAATTTAGCATCATTTACAGACTTCTCTTGCTTTCACTCTTGGTCCTATTGAGATCTTTCCTTCGCCTAGAAATAAAGAATGTTTTGATAACGATAGCCAGATAGAGATCGAAATTATTTAAATAAAGCAATGAAACTTTGAGTAAAAAATATAATAAACATTACCGTGGAATACAATTCATTCGAGCCATAGATTTACACGTTTGAGTTATTGCGGCTCTTTCTGACTGTGACAGCAACCATCTATGGACAGACGCTCGATTCGTTGAAACGCCAGTCAAACCACCCTTCGTTTTTGAATCTCGATTAACCGTTTGCTCTATGGTTTGGTCGCAAGCCACTGCTGAAAAACCATGATCACTTTGTCCCTGGACAGAAAAGTTAGAAGACAACTCTGGCAGAATACCTTCTAATCAAACAGAAAGAGCATGTCTTAGTTTATTAATTTACAAAATTGGAAGCTTTTAAAAATCGCGATCTCAATTTGTCTCGGTCATATAAATGTAATCTCCTTGGTATGTTGACATACCTGGATGAGTCTTTTCTAAGGACGTCATCTCTAGCCAGGAAATCATCGACCGAAATGCAGACAAATGAAGTTCCCAATCAACCTGTCTGGTGGCTCGAATGAACATTAATAGGATGCCTTTAAAAACAAAACGAGGAAAAGTTAGACTTAAAAACTTTAAAGGGAACACCGAGTAATGCCTGATCGGTCGATTTGTTTTTTTATGCCTTAACCGTAACTTAATCACTTTACCTGCCATTCTGATAGACATGGTCCAATAAGCAAAAGTCTTCGATGTTGCTGAAGATTCTGCGATGAAGGTATCGTAACGATCTATTAAATCATCAAACTGTTCACTTTCAATGAAGTCGTTCAGTTTATCTTCAAAGAAGGTATTCCCCGCCGCCTGAACAATTAATTCGATATACTCTCAAGATTCTTCGTCCAATGTTTCCATAAATGCTTCGAAGTGCAGACGCTGTAACGCTTCATAGATAATTTTGTGACTCATTATGGACCTGTTATAGTATTTACCAGATAAAACACCTGTAATTGATCCCTCGCTTACAAGACCAGACTCGATCAGCACATCCTAAGATAAATAACAAATTAATTTAATGAAGAAGGTCTGGGAATTCCAAAAAAGCTTTTTAGAGAACTGCCATGCATTAATAGAGCCATTTATACGGTAGGAAATAAGTTGAGTCTTAATTAACACACGTCTTATATAAGACGTGAACACCTTCGAATAAATGGTACAATTTGTTCGTAAGCAAAGTTCGCCGCGACTAAAATGAGAACAGGTGTTGACGCTTGTCCAAAATAGGCCGCGACTTATTGAAAACTGACCATTTATACGAAGGTGTTCACGTCTTATATAAGACGCGTCTTAGTTAAGTCGCGACTTATTTTCTCCCGTATAAATGTCTATTTTAAGAATGATAAATAAACGACTTACCTTTAATCCTCCGTCTTGAAAAATCCTGGCAATCGAAGACAAAAATGACATGATCACATGAAATTCCCCCAGCCGCACAATAAAACGATTGTAGAAAATGTCATTTTTCCACCTGTCCTGCTGTACTTTAGAATATATAGCTTCATCGAATACAAGTGTTGCAATCGTAGCTGCAATTTGTCGGCTATTTCCGTGCATCTTTTCAGAATAGCGTGAATCGTTGAAAACTCTGTTGGCGATGCGTCGATAACGGGAAGATAACCAATCCTTGAAACAGGGAGGATAACATCTTCACACAGTATTGTGTTAAAGCCAGTCCATCCTGGAACGATATAGTCATCTGATGGCAAACTTTTAATCAACACATGCATAAGCCAAATCAAGTTTTTGGGCCGTTTCACAAGCAGTTGTATTAGTAACCGGGTACTTTCACCGTCCGCTGGCATTTTTTATCGTTACAGTCTGTTCTGGATAAACCTGCTTTTCTGACGTGATCCTCTGAGTAACAATACCGTTAGTCACATGTGTCTGTTTATTGATCTCCTCCCCAAAATCAATATTGTCGTAAACTATGTTGACAGCCTCATTTGCAACGAATTCTTTTGGAATCAAATTTGCTGTATTGATATTCAATTGTGCGATTGCCGTGTCGTAAGACATTGTGGTGGATAAGGACGCACAATGTCCAAGACCATTCAAGATATCAATAAGGCCAGAACAACCTAATATTTGACTGACGGAGATAGCCAATGATAGGGACTTTGGCGTTTGGGTCTTTCCTCTACTGTTATTATACACAATGTCTTGGCAGATTGAAAACACCTTAACGGCTAGTTTCTCGTCAAGATCAACATATTCTGACTCCTCTGGATCATCCGAGTAGCCAAGCAACCAAGCAACAAAATTAAATAAAAGAGAAGACACAGTTTTCTTTACACTTTCGCCGGTTATGTCAGATGCTAAAGGAGGTCAATTATCATACCATGATTCTTGATGCCGACGAATATTCTCTTTCAATGTAAGCGCAGATAAATATAGTTCCCTTAAGTTTGGAACCATCTTGTCATTTTTCCTTAGGGTATCTTGATTTAATGCGCCCATTTCTTCATCTTCCGTCTCATCCAAATCGCTTTGCTCCTCCGTAGTCAATATCATCTCTGCTACATTTCCACGAGTTAGGTCTTCTGCGCAAACAATCTCACTTCTGTTCCTGACCTTTGGTGTACGGAAAACGAGTTGCGGGAATCTTTCTTGCAGTCTTGCTCTTAAACGAAATGTTCGGTAGTTTGATGCGTCTTTATTTTCCAAATCTTTAACAATCTTTACAAATTCATTCTTTAGTCTATTCATGTAAAAGATGTTGTCGTCGTCGATGATCTTTTTCTTCACATAAAGACAAAAATAATCAAATGGCTTGCTATATATCCGTTCTTGCGGAGATACGCAGCGCTTGTAACAGCGTTTATTGTACTTTACCTCTACAGCAACAGAGTCCTTGTTTAAAATGTGAAGAAGAATCCGCTCATCATTTTTCTTTGTTGCAGCTTCTCGTAGTTTCCCTCCGTCCATAGTTTCCGCGGAGACTAAGCGGTCGCTATTGCGAAAAAACTGCTGGTCTACAGAGATGACAACAAGTAAATTTGTATAAGGTAAGTTAAAAACTATTATATTACGCTTTTATAACTTAGTTCCCGACTGGGGGCAGCGGAGTTTAATTTCTAGGCATATTTTCGGGCCACAGAATAAGGCCTAAGAGGGGAAACATGCCTACAGAGGTATTTGACAGGAATCAAACCTGTGGCCCTGCGATTCCGGTGCAACACTCTAACCAACTGAACTACAGAGTCCAGTTGCTGAGCATTAACCGCAAATTCGTGTATACATGATGGGAGTGATGCCAGTAGAAGGTATGGGTAAATTTCAAGATTTTTTCTCGACATCTCGTTCGATAGAACTAATAGTACGTGTTTTGTAGATGGAATATTCGAACGAAAATTTTAATACATTTTTAGACCTAACCAGGAGCAGTTGCGAAAAATGCAACCTTAGGCCCTCTGGCAGGAATCGAACCTGTGGCCCTGCGATTCCGGTGTAACGCTCTAACCAACTGAGCTACAGAGTCTAGTTGCTGAATATTATGTCATGCTAAATATTCCGCAATTTTGCGTTGCATTATTGTGGATTTCATCGAAGTGCCGTTTTCGCTTATATCTTGCGAAATACCGAGAGTTATAAGGAAAGTTATATCTCGCTAGAATCTTTGAACAACGAGGAGTATTTTGCTGTATAATTTGTTGTTCCAGCACGTCTAGAACTCGAGTTAAGTGGAAGGTGTTTGTAGATGGAACTAGTTAAGAGCCGACTAAGTGGCATTTTTCGCAACTGCTCCTGGCTAGGTCTAAAAATGTATATAAATTTCCGTTCGAGTATTCCATATAAAATATATATCAGCATATTATATATTTTGTAATCCTTGATGGCCAGAACCATACTCATAGGTCAGAACATAATCAAGAAAGATAACATGGTTAGGAAACTTGTCAAACTACAAAGCAGCTACCAATTGAATGAGATTTATGTTGAACGGTACCTGACCGTGCACATCATAGTATATTTTGTCTTACATTCATTAATATTTCAGAAATACGGTTTGGAGATTAAGCCCAAACATTTCTTTTGATCGACCCATAAAAATACAATATATTAAGTTATTAACCGTGATCGTGCACAAATGCAAACAAAAAGACACAACAAAAGCGAAAGCCGAGTTTCCTAACCATTTCATCTCTTAACTATGGTCAGAAGGAAACTCTGTTTTGACGCCATTTCAAATATTCAAGCAAGCACAAATAGCGGGTCAAACTATAAACAGAAGGCAGACAGAAACCCTATAACCATTTACCCAGCCATGGTAGATGTTTAAAAATTTGCCATTTTTGTCAGATGAACTAAGTCGACTTCATTATGGTAAGGAAAAATACACTATCAACCTCCCTTGTGACTTTATTCGGGCGGCAGTGCGTGCAAGATCTTCACAAAAACAGTCCTATATCCGTGGACGCCAATAAGTACTGTATCTACACTTGTCTTGCCCGTAATCCTTTGAAGTATGGATGGTATGGCGGCCACTGTTACAGGAAGATGAAAAATTGTACAATACAGAGTTGTAAGGGCGGGATGGGAATGCTAGCATTGACGTGGAAGACTGGAGTACAGGTAACACAAGTGTAATTATATTATGAAGCATTGCTACCAGACATGTAGCTGGAATCCCCTGCTTGAGTAGACTAACTGATCCCCGAGGCACTCGCATAGGGAAAAAACCAGTGTCGAGAGTATACTAATTCCACACTGCTATTTATACCCGGGGAAAGAAGAGCAAGGCGATTTAAAAGAGCATCAACAATCGCGGGCGCGTGACTATGGTCAGTCTTTGGCATTGAACTGAATGGGACTGGAACGCTACATCCAACCGGAAATTTGAAGCCAAATTCTTGAAGGTCGTCTCCAGTCTTTCCACGCAAAGAAAATTGAGGCCCAAACAAAATTGCAGTTTAAAACAATATAATAAACGAAAATTTTCGTTTTATCCCCGAGCCGGCGCGAAGCGCCGTGCGAGGGTACTAATTCCGCTCGGATATTTACGCCCGGGTATGTGAAAACATTGTGGAATGCAAAGTCGTCCGCCATTTTTTTTGTCATGGACTCGACCTTTTTGTAAGTTATGCGCATGCGCAAGTTCAAGCCGCGAGAAAACTGGTAACTAGCAACATCATGATTGGCTAAGACAACGATTTTGTTTTTATATGTATACGTCAGAAAAATAACTGCCAATCTGCCATCCTGGCATTTTATTTTTGGCATTGATATGAAAAACTTTTTCAAGTCGGACATATTTTAAAATTCAGACAAATATTAAGTCTCCAAAACAAGATAAATGAAAATTTTTTAAAGGATTTTCACTTGCTAAAGTCAATAGGAAAATAAATCTTTCGAAAGGCCGAGAAAGGAGAGGATTTTCGAGTTTTAAAGCGTTTTAAATTTATTTTTTTTTTGCATACTTGCTTTTGCAGTTTTGCCGTCAATTGGCATGCACTACAGTTTGTGGTTTTGAAAATGCTTAGTTCATCCTGTGGTCAATAACAACATTGACTAATCTTAAAAATGGTTTTAGTATTAATTCAAATGCGTTATATAGAATAAGAAATAACATATTTAGGCCCCGTTTACACTATACCGGATCCGCATCGTCACGACATCAATTTCAGCCGTTTTACGGCATCCCTGACCCTAGGCTTTTGCCAGTTAGCTGATTTTGTTGAATCGATCATACTATTATAATTTTGGGGGCTAAACTCGCTTTGATATGGCTAAATTTGATGTCGTGACCATGCGTATCCGGTATAGTGTAAACGGAGTCTTAATCTCAAAAACTTCATAGTATAAAAATACTGTTCCAAAAACAGTTGAAGTTTTATGACAATTTCGAAACGTTTTGTGAGACGTTTAAGATTGAATTTTAGAGTAAATCAAAGCTAAAAGAGTACATAATAACATAGCTACTATATATAGTTGGGAAATTGATAATTTTACAGTTAAAAGTACAAACCTTATCACTATTTTGCCTTTTTGTACAAAAAATAAGAGAAATATACGGGCACAGATTGAATTTAATATTGAATTTAATAATTTGCCACAAAAAATACACATAATTACATTAATATAGTTACAGAAGTGGCGAGGAAACCCAAATAAAAACCATAAGGCTTATAAAGACTTTGGGATCCTCCTGACTAAAACACACAGCAAACGTTTATAATAAGGTGACAGAAATTAGACGTGCATGTAAATGACTATAACACTAAAGGCATACACTACAACTATAATACAGAAAAATTTACGAGATACTGAATAAATACATTTTTAATTTAGACTGGAACAAAGAAACAGTTGAGGCATCACAAATATCTGAACTTAATGAATTAAAAAATAAAGGACCTTGATAACTTGCGGAAAACTGTCGAATTTTGGTTCTACAAGTAGGAATATAATATTGTTTAGATGTGCGTGTGTTGTATGTATGAATTTGATTGATTTTTATAAATGAGTTATCAAAAGTTAGAGGGAGTAAGTTTTTATATTTATACATAAATGTGCCTAATTGAAATAAATAGACATCGATAAATTTCAAAATGCATAATTTCTGAAAAATGGGGTCAGTGTGTGCATCAAATGCCTCCTTACTAATAACTCTAATAACACGCTTTTGAATTAAGACAATACGATATAAATTAGAAGGATAAGTTGAACCCCAAACTGTAATACAATATTGCAAGTAAGGGTATACAAGAGCATAATAGAGCAAACGCAATGCTGATTTGGAAAGGCAAAAGCTTGACTTATGTATAATTCCTACTGATTTGGAAATTTTACTAGCAACATGCGAAATATGAGGTTTCCACGTCATGCATTCGTCTAATATTACACCCAGAAACATAACTTCCTTTACTTGGTCAATTTTATAGCCATTTAATTCTAATGTTAAGTCAAGAATTTGCCTTTTTTGACGTGGTCTAAAAATCATATAGTTAGATTTTAGCATTGATTGATAATTTATTAGCCCTAAACCATTCAGATAACTTGTTCATTTCAGAATTAATTATATTCATCAAAAGTGGCAAATTGTTATGAGAGAAAAATATATTTGTATCATCGGCAAATAGAATTAGTTCAACAATATTTGACGCGTTACAGAGATCATTAATATAGATCAAAAGCAACAATGGACCAAGAAGTGACCCTTGAGGCACTCCACATTTTATACTATTGTAAGATGAATAGGCACCATTATATTCAACGTACTGCTGCCTATTACCAAAATAGCTCTTAATCCAATCGAGGGCCAATCCGCGGATGCCATAGTGCTTTAGCTTGTTAATCAATATTTCATGATTTACCGTATCAAATGCTTTTGAGAGATCAATAAAAACACCTATAGTATACTCTTTCTGATCGATTGCTTTAGTGATGTTATCAAATAAATGATGAAGGGCTAAAGATGTTGAATGGCCTTTCCTAAAACCGTATTGGTTTTTAAACAAAATATTATATTTATTAAAATAGGTGATTAAACGATTATACACAACTTTTTCAAATATTTTGGAAAAGATGGGCAAAACCGATATAGGTCGATAATTTGACAACATATTATTATCACCAGACTTAAATAATGGCAAAACACGAGCAATTTTTAACTGATCTGGAACGATCCCTGATTTTAAGGATAAATTAACTATATGTGACAAAGGGCTCGAAATTAAGGCACTAGAATCTTTCACCGACCAAATAGAGATCTTATCATATCCTGCTGCAATACCAGAACGAAGAGAATTCACAATATTTATTATTTCAAATTCGGTAGTTAAATCTAAAAATATAGAATCCACAAAGTTGCCTGTGAGAAACGATTTATACGAATTAGACGTTCTAGGAATTATTTTTGCCAGTTGCGGGGCCGGTTGCGTGTGCCGGTTGCGTGTCCCCGAGTTTACGGGGCCGGTTGCGTGTTACCATGGTTACAGTGATCAACTCAGTACTTCATGTTACAAAAACTTTTGGGGAGTATAATTGCTTTGGTTCCATAAATGGGCGAGGGGGTTCTGCATGCATGTATTTCTAGTATTCCAATAAATTCTGTTCTTGCATGATTTGTCGTCTCGTCAAAAAACGGCGTGATTCGCCTCCTGGAGTGGTCTCGCGAGGGAATCGCGCGGCGTGAACACGCGTGTTTTGACCTCCAAACACGCGTTTCTAGAGATCAAATTTGGCTTCAAGTGGCATAGGTGATTTCTAGAGAGGTAGCGTTCCAGTTCTATTTAGTTCAGTATGGTCTTTGGTGGACCTCCCACTGATCTCAAAATATGGCGAATTATCAGGAGTGGAATGAGCGAAAATTTAAAAATATTCTGAAAGTCGTAAAATCATTTATATGTGCGATTTGAACTGAATTAGTTTAAAAACATGTTAATGTTTAACGATTTATTTTCAAATAGACATAGTGTTAGAAGTAGGACCTCTTAACCCTGGGAGGGTTACCTATGGAATATGTTTCCGATCACAATATCTTGCGCTAATTCGGTGGCCCTTGCGCCCGGTAATGCAAGAAAGTCGTATAAAAAGTACTCCAAGCACCACCTTGGGATTTAGAGGGGAAGGTATACCGAGCATGATAGATAAAACGTATAATTATTAACGTCTTAATTTCCATTGTGGGTAAACCATGCAGTTGATTAAAGAGGCGAAAACAAACGAGCATTACTATGAACTCACCACTAAAAGAACTATTCAGTATTTCCCATATTAATCTCTTATGTATAACCATAAACCATTGGAGGTACACGGTTTTAGAATCGAATAAAGTATAAGGCTAATAATATAATGACATTCAAATAAGAGTCGGTAAATATCCACTCAAGGGATTAATTATACATGCTCATGGAGCAAATGTTACATATTGTCTTAATAGTAGAAGGTTTAGGTGGATGGATATTAATACACTTGATTAACTTCTCATGTATGTAAAAGAGTGGGTAAACATGGCATATTACGATAGCAAGAGAACATCCACTTACTCACCAATAATCGCACAAAATACGAAGAAAATAACAAAGCTGACAAAGCTGATTTCCCTTCGGTTTAAAGTTGAAGCATCCTTTTGATGTTCTTTTAAACGTGTGTCAAACTGGCGCTTAGACTGACCCAGATACTTTTTCTCACAGTCACCACATGGTATAGAATATACAGCGAGAGTACTCTGATTGATAAGAAGAGGATCTTTTGGTTTTGCTATTAGTTCGTTCTCTAATCACTGGAAATAATTTTTAAGTCGGAGTATTACATCCGGAACAAGTTAGTTACAGCTCTAGTTGGTGTTTAATGCGAAATAGAAATAAACAGACAAAAGATTGCCTTAATAGTATTTTACTGGGTGAAAATTCAAAAGCAACTGCCGGTTACGACAGAGCTATACTAATTACATAATTCATTACGATATTACAAGAACAAATACTTAAATAAATACTAATGACGCGTGCTCACATAACTGGACATGCTTCACTTACACAAATTCGGCCCCACAAGCATTACCCGAAATTTTCCTTCATATATTAGGGTAAAGTGGGGACAGACAGACCGACCGACCAACGGACAGACATACCCTCTTATAGAGACGCGTCTAAAAACTACAAAATACTTTTGTCTACAACAAATTACAAGTCCTACAAATTCTAATCGAAACATAAAGCGAAAAATCATGCCAAAGCAACATATATCTTGCAGAATTCATCTTAGGCAGGAGCTACACTATACCGGATTACTTTCCATATCGGATTACTTTCCATACCAGATTACTTTCCATACCGGATTACTTTCCATACCGGATTACTTTCCATACCGGATTACTTTCAATACCGGATTACTTTCCATACCGGATTACTTTCCATACCGGATTACTTTCTATACCGGATTACTTTCCATACCGGATTACATTTCATACCAGACGAGAAAAAACAAGTGTGTTTACACTATGCCGCTCGGCTCCGTATCAAGCTACTCCTCTTTACCAATTCTATGGAAAAAAATACATTTTTTTGGCCAAAATATGGATTTTGTACCGAATCGTACCAAGATTGCCATGTTTACACTGCTTCAGCGCATACCAGATTACTTTTCATATCACCTCCAAAGCGAAGTGATTTTTCTCTGCGACACGCACCGGACTACAGTGGCGTCATGTAAACGACAGACCAATCTGGTATAAAAATCGCTTGGCTCCGCTGCAATCCGGTATGGTGTAATCGGGGCCTTAATTCCACAAGGATATACAGTACATTTCCTGGAAATATATTGATTGATAATGATATACTTTGAGTAAATTTAGGCAGACACCTTAAACTTGCGTTTCATCACGTTGTAAGTTGAAACATTTTCATTCTTGAATCTTGTCTCCCAGTATGGCTCAACTGTAGTTTCAAATAGTTTTTAAATTTACTTATTTCTAATCAAGTGGATGCACAATTCGCTAGAATTTAGCAACTTACACCCGTTTTCAAAATTACACGACCGGCACAGTGAATAATTCGAGTTGACAAGCCTGTTTTCTGTCACACAAACTATAAGTATAGCGAATGTAAAGTTGTAAACAAACGACATTTTGACGGCCATATTCAGCACTTTAAGGAGAGATTGAAAGGCAATTGAAGCTACAGTACATGAAGTAACTAAAAGCAAGAACAAAGCATCAGAGCAGAAATCTATCTCGTGAACGATTTTGAAAGTTCGAAAAAGCAGAATAATTTTAACTGTGTGTCAAACCTCTTGTTCTATTAACCGTAGTCAAAACATCTCGCGCTAGACTGTTGCGATCACGATGTATTATTTGCATTGGTTACATTTTCCAATAATTATCACTAAAACATCTCGATAAACATTCCAAATTCTTTAAACAAAAGCTACAAAGTTAATACATTCAAAACAAAATACACAATATAATGCTAGTCTTTGAAATATCCAGACGTTCGGTTTGACATAAAACCTACATGTAGACTCGTATTATTTTCGGGCTAGACGCGTAATTTTGAAAATGGTTGTAAAGCATAATGGACGGTATTTTCCCGTTTTATTTTAGAAATGTTCTATTTTATCAGTCTATGATGCAAATGCTTTTTTACGTTTCTTCTAGCTAATATAGAGAAAAAATGGAAAATCTACTCTACATCTAACCCAGTATCCTTGTTTTGAATGGTTGTGATCTCAGAAACAATCCACTCCTGCATCCCAACCATGGTAACAGTTCCTGGAAGGATTATTCCATCCATTATGACGGCAATCCCAAATATATGATTCCTTGCCAGAGCACTGAACAGAAAGCAATACAGGACCACTTCCTTCGCCATAGTTAGCCCAGGAACTGACCTTCTTCGCTCCAGTGAAACCCAACTGACGGCAGACGACGTTACCTTCAGTAATACCCCATAATTGATAACTACCATCAGTTCTTTGGAACACACCACAAACGGTGCCCCAGCCGAATATTAAAAGATAGATTTCCACTCTCCCAGTCATATTGGTACTTGATCCATTCAATCTGATTTGTAGTTCAGAGTTAGCTATAAATATAAACAATACACACGTAAGGAACGATTCATTCTCGCGTTTCGTCAACTTTGCCCAAATATTTGGCTCCCCGCATTTGGAGTACACTCCGGAGAGTTATCCCTGCCCTTCTGGCGATATGTGGTATCATATCTAAATACACAAATACAATAAACAAAATGTGTCCTATCCAAATCCGATCTATTTCGAGAAAATTCTATTAAGTTTGGTGCCGTTTCAAACATTACATCTGTTATATAAAAGGCACAAATGTGTATAAAGTGGGTTATGTGTTCAAGGCTATAGCAAAACATAAACATAAACAAGATTACTTTAGAAATTCATTCTTTATTAGATCAGTTAAACTATGGAACGCTCTACGTTCTACAATCAAAGCTTCAAATTCCCTTCCTGCATTCAAGAATAACCTTCAAACGTTATACAGATCCAAACTGTCTACGTACATGCCTCCGTGCTCGACATACGTTGTAAATAGGTTTAAATAATTTAATGCTTGTGTGTTGTTCCGTATCATTAGGGGTCAGGTATCAATTGGGACGAAAGTCCTGTTCCTTTCTCCTGTCACAATTATGTACGTTCGTTAACCTAATCGTTGTTTTAGTTCATATTTATTGCCAAGTATATATCTTATGGTATTGTAAAATGAGTTAATTTGCATGTGACAAACCAATTAAATCAAATAAATCAAATCAAAGCAGTGGGTAGGGCGAGTGGTGGAGCACTCCGAATAATTTGCTCTGAATTATCATGCTGAAGCACATATTCCCATGAGCCCCCCAGCAGTGTTGTCTCATCTCAACAAAGTATGAGCTAAATTGAGGAAAACCGAACATCAAACACACAGACACACATACCTTTATGAACAAATAGAACCAGGTTTTCGATCAATGCGTTAATGAGTGACTTCATTTTTTACGGCTTATCAGTTTAATTCACGGTATAGATTACAAGGTAATGAGCAGAATTTACCATTTTTGTAGTCAATGAAGATCAAGTCTTTAGTCGTCAAATGATACCTTACTTGTATCATTGCGAATAAATATGGCCAAATACGATACAATTTGAAATTGCCGGTCGAAGCACATTTTTCCTCCACTGTGCCTCAGAATATTCTTCGAATTTCCTAACATTTTCCAAATGGAGGTTGCCTATGTGGGAAACATTAGGCATTGCAAGTTCTCTGCAAACTTCCAGTTTCGTAAAATATTAAATGGCAAGTAAAACCATCTTTAAATTTACCAAGACTTGATTATTCTTAAATTCAATTGAATCCGAAATGAGAATAATTTCAATACTCAGACAATAAGTGTGCAATCAATTCCCAATGGTGCATGGAAGAAGGCGATTTCGACCGGTCATTTTAAATCGGATTGTATTTGGCTATTTTTGAGCGCAATGATAACAAACAAGCATTATTTGACATCTTATTCATAACGCATGATAACTCGAGTTGAAAGTTGAAGTACTTATTTTTTTGATACACCCTATGGCCTGTGTAATGGAATGTTTTGCATGCATTATATAATGCATAGCTTTTCGTGTATAGCGACACGAAAACCGTATCGGATATGCCTGGATTGAGCCATTTTCAAAACGGGGAGACATTGTCATTGCTTTGCTAGTCTCAAAATGGCACGTTCCATATTGGATACATTTTTATATCGGATCTATATTTGCAACACAGAATCATTTTATCTTTTTATGCTGTGTTTTTGAATGAATACAAACAGTTTTAGTACTGTAGTAGTATTTGTTTATCTATATTTGGCTTTGCCACATAAATTAAATAATGTGATGGAATACACTACATTAGTCATTATATAAAACAATACTTATTAACCGAAAGTGAGGTCTTTACGGTAAAATATTAAACCGAGGTCTTAATACGGCAGGACCGAGGTTTAATATTTTACCGTGAAGACCGAACGTTTGAAGTTAATAAGTACTTTATTATATGGCACAACCACAAGTAGTAAAATAAGTAGTCTATTATATGGTTTGTTTTTGTTGTAGGGCATTAAAATTTTTTATTTTCCGGCAGGGGCGCACATTAGGGGAGGTGTGACACCCACCCAACATTTTAGATTCGGTCCAAAAAGTCGGTCCTAAATTTTCTATTTGACTACAAAGTCGGTCCCGATCGTCCGGTATAAATATTGCGTAAAATGATCGTTTTTGTGTCCAAGAAAGTTAAAAATTGGTCACATGATTGCTAATTGCTAGTATACACTGTCCGAATCAGTTTACTTTCCGTGGTCCATAGCCAGCTGATAACCAGAAAGGCGCAGAGCGCACTAATTGCGATTTATCATACCATGAGCACTCTTGACACCTTCAGCAGATCGAATTACCGCATCGACTCCAAATATTAACAGGGAAAAATTTACTAAATTTAGACTGTTCAGATAGCAGCGAGATTGCGAGAACACAGTCACAGAGAGAAACTATTAAAATTGGAAGTTGCATCGTGCCACTTTCACGCGGCGTTGAGAAGTACGTAACAATATATTTTATGTTGGGACTAGCTCAGTAATCACGTGTGTGCTTTAGTAATCATGCAAGTGATGCAACTATATTAATTAAGAGTATTTTATCACTCAATATAAACCCAGTGGAGAGTTGGGGAAGAGTTTTAACTCATGCAAGCAGTCAAGCGCTCAATTCATTACATCTTTGCCAATTATCAGCGCCAGCTGCATTAACCAATGCGTGATATCGCTTTTACTCGCTTATAATCCGAACGCTGAACGGCGTGTTTCTGTAATGTACTAATGTTGCTTCATTGCGTTAAAATTTTTGATTGCAGAATCGAGAATTGACGGAATTGTGTTTTAGTTGAGACATATATGTCAGCTTGTATGTCAGCAAAATTAACTATTTAAATGTAGAACTGATAGGTTTATAACGACTGTCTTCCCTTTCATTTCTAACATTTCTAACACATTGTATATATATGGAAGTAATTAACTAATTATGTACAGTATATATGATTAAAGATATACCACGGACATAAATATTCATTGCAAATGGTGCGTGCGATACACTGCTAAAATTGTGATTTAATATTTTTATATTTTCTTCAAAGTTCCCTCAAAATGCAGGAAATGGCGTTTCAGGGACTCTAAGTTCAAAACTAAAAGTACGCAAGTTTTGATTTGCTAAAGTTAAAATCTGCAGGCTATGTTACTTGTTATTTAAACAGTATTATAGTACAGTCGCTCATAGGCCTTTTGTATGAACGAGCAAGAGGAAATTGAATATTCCATTTTCAAACAGCTCAGAAATCTATCTATGATTGTAAACGTACAGTCAACGTGTCGATCCTATTCAAGTGGGTTGGGACGGAATTTATTGCCGTTCATATTGTAAATTTTACAGCAATGAATTGACCAATATTTCATCTAGTGTAAAAAATTACTTAGACACGCAGGAATAGTTTAACTCTCTCCCCGAACAGGAACACTCAGTAATCCTATTTCAATATAGCCAAAGCGTGCGAATCGGTAGCTTATAGGGATGTTCTTCTGTTAGCCTGGCTCCCAAGAACAGCTCGAGAGCTGTACACGTAATTTGGCTTCCTACAACCTTGATGCTTTAGCAAAACGAGCTTATTGATATCGGCATATTTTCCAATGCCAAGCAGATAGCACCAGGGGTGTGGACTGCGCGGATCAATACCATTAGGGAGTTGCAATTCATAACCTGTTGTGTAAAAGGCACACAAAATATGCCTATTTATGCCTGACGAGGAGAGACTTGCAAAAGAATAATATAGGAGAACGTACCGTCGATGTACAACCTTTGACCCACAAATTTCTGTGTTAAGAATTTTTTGCCAGGTGATGATCGGCTTAATAGTTACCACAGACCACGTGGCTTTAAAAGAAGCTTTGGAGAAGATTGACAACTTACTGACTTCCACGAAGGACAAGAGATGACATGGTCACAAATCTCATATCGAGTGACCTACATATTGTTCTTTCAAGCGATAACCCTTCGTCCCGGTTTGATTTCCAAGTTTTGAAGTTTGGCTACGAGAAAAAGATTCACCTGTTCATTTCACCAACAGACTCCGAGGGGTGATACAGCTTCCAAATCAACGCAACAACTTTTCCCATCAACAATTGAAAGTAAAGAGAGAGGCTTTTATGCCATTATTGGCCAACATATGGGATAAATGGCTAACGCCATCACAGCTCAAAAAGGCAGCAAGAAAAGTTGGGACAAGAGGAACTAAATATCTAAGTTATGCAACAGATAAGATCTTTTAAGAAGCAAACCTCATAAAAAAGGAACGGCCTGCAGCTTTCCCTTCTGACAATACAACTCCTTCTTCCACCATACCACTTAAAATTCAACAAGAACTTTGACGTTTCGAGTCTGGCCATTTGTAATAATAATAATAGTCTTTATTTAGTACTCAAAGCACCCGTCTGAGTTTACAAGGTGAAAATATGGCTATTTACAGTGAGTTAAGAATTTAAAAATATGATAATAGAATATATTAAAATTTAAATAAAGTTCAACAAACAACGGAGCATTTATCTGGCAAAGGTCGAGGAAGGCACTGATGATTTACGAGAGGAGACATGAACGGGGGGTCACGTGATGACGTTCTTGCCTTTATTAATGGGAAACACTTTTTAAACATCGGCCATATAATTTAATTATTGCTTGATCGAAAACCCTTCGTCTGGACGGTAGTAGCGTAGGTCGGGAAAAACATGTGTTTTTATTGTATACAAAAGCGATCACTTGATAAAAACTTTACAAATCAGATGGATTTAGTCAAAACAAAGTATAAACAAAATATGGAAATCACGTTACAAAATATAATATTTCCATGGAAAGAATGTTGCAAAAGATATGAATAGGAAAAATTACGAAACTATGTATGAAATAAGGTGTAGAATATCTGTCCATGTCTGCTGATGGCAGGCATGCAATGTAAAGAGTTAAATGTATGAGAAGCGCTCACTAATACCGAAATGATGAATGGTGCTAAGTCAGGAAATGAGACGCATTTATTGTCTCATTCCCTCTTTCATCATTACTACCTGAAATGGGACAGAGAGCTAAAATTTTCATGTCTGAAACACTGTGACACTTCGCTGCTGGCTTGCTACAAGTTGTTCGACAAGCATCTTTACAAAGCCCATATCGAGTAACCTATTGTTCTTTCAATGATAACCACTCGTCGCGGTTTGATTACGAAGTTTGGCGGCGAGAAAAAGATTCACCTGTTCATCTCACCACCAGAAACAACAGGGGTCATGCAGCTTCCAGATCATTGAGATCAATACATCAGAAACATTTATCTTCCCCTTCCGACAGCATGTTCCTTCCTCAGCCATGCTCTGAAACACTGTGATTTCCAGTATTGAAATGTCTGGCAAAGGCTGTTTAGCATCGTCAGTGACAGCGCGACTCACCAAACCTTGGCCTTAAACATCTTCCGGTTTTACCAATGTAAAGAATGCCACAACTACCACATGAGATGCAGTAGACGAGATGAGAGGAAGCACACGTGAAACGATGCTTGATAGCATACTTAGATTTTGGTGCGGAAATAGTAATTGAAGAATGTATGAACTTACAGGTTTCACATTGCACTATACACGACAAGGTAACGCGCCATTAGGTGACGACAAATCCTGTGGTAGGGAGTTGTGGACTAAGGTTTCGCGGATGTTTATACTATGTCGAAAAGAGACTAAGGGGTTATCGGTGTCATTTACAGAAGGATATTTCAGGGTAGTTTTTCAAGATATAAAAATTCTTCCTAATGACATCCCTTAGTTCATTAAAGGTACATATACCTATAGTTTTATGGGAGCTTCCAGACAAAGGGCTTTCGCTCGAAACGTCGAAGATCTTGTTGAATTTTTCAGGTAGATTAATCCTAAGATCCGAAGCTCACTGAAATGGTAATAGATCGCTAGTATCTGGCGTTAAGTTACCGAAGAAGTCATACAAAGGCATTTGCTAGCAGAACCAAAACTCAATTTAAAATGTGATTTGGAAATTGCCGTGGGGATAGTAATAGACCGTGAAACATACGAATATATTTGCCAAAGGTAACAAAAAGAGAGCAAAGTGACCTTTCATACATATAGAAGCTAACGTGTTAGTCTAATGTGATCTGCGGATGTCACGTGCGTTAGGATCAATATTCGTGGTGGCTTGTATAGATATAATTGTCTACTTGATGGAAAATGGAAGGCGTATTGCATGGAACAATGGAAGGCTTATTGCATGGAATTTCCTTTAGGGTAGCTCCCTTGGCGACATTCTGATCTGTGAACCTACGGATGAAGAGCATCTACCCAATCTCGGTTACGTGTGAAGAATTCCAAGTGTCGTTTCATTCCACGCGTCTTTAAATTTGAAGGTTTTCAAATTGACTCGCAAGGCATTTTTCATGTTGAAGCCAAAGTGCAAGCCGTGAAAGAAGCTCCAGTAGGATTGAGAGATCTCAAAGAGACCAAGTTGTATAATTAACGAATGTTAATGTTAATTACGTAATGCCCCCACCTCATATGTTAATGATGATGCGCCAACTCATGCGCCCCTCATATGCTAATGATCATGCGCTTCGTCACAAAAGGGGGTTGATCGGCCTGTATATTACTACTGACAAGCTTGCTACAAGTCTCTTGGGAATACATCTTGTTGACAACATGTGAGATAATATAGCTGCATCGATAGTTATCTTAGTAATGTTTTCAAATGGACCCGTTATAACCTAATGACTTTAAATTGTCAAAAAACGAAAACTTAATACCTATTGCCCGTCTTTTTGCAACTAAATAAGGAAGTTGACTATTTTGAGCACTTGCCTGTGTTTGTTGTACAGTAAAAACTCAGTAACTTGTCATTGTTAGTATTTAATAACCTACTTATATAGGGCTGTTGGGAAGAATACTGTTACCAGTAACAACGTTGAAATTACCCTTTTCAAATAAAGTTCGTTCATTCATTTATTCAATGCCTAACGTTTAGTTTTTAGCTAGAGATGAAAACCGGAGTATCCGAAGAAAATCCTCGCAAGTACGAGAGAGAACCAACCAATCTCAAATTACATGAGTTTACCAAGCACAGGGAGATTAACCCACCTGAGCAATTCTTGCCCGCGACATACAGTATAGCTGGTTTAACTCAGAAATAAAAGGCAGCGAGCTAACCGAATCTCTCTTCCGCGCATATTTGTACCATATGGCTATTTTAGACCCCTATATTATAAATTTAAAGTAATTAACAAATATAATATAGTGTCAGTTCAAGTGTTTATTTCCTACTTGCCTATTTTAAACTTATTTCCTATCTAGGACACAAGATCTCTGTTCCAGGACAACTGCATTTCTGTTCCGCGCATATTTGTAGTTCGGTCTGTGTTATTCCACAAGATAGAAGACAGAACCGAGAAACCTCTTGTTTTTTCCTCACGAAATCTGAGAAAAAATATATTCGCATATATTTTACCATAATTTTTGCAGTCATGAAATTCAACCAATTCCTAAATAATCGTAATTTCACGATTTAACCAATCACAAACCGCCCCCAGGAATATCCAGGAGTTGAGCGAGCAATTCCACAAATTGCATCTAGCAGAATTCAAAGATGTGCATGATATGTCTGCTTACAAATACGATTCAATTTGTACACCTGGAAAGAAGAATAGGAACGCTAACGCCCTTAGCAGACTTCCGTGGGAGGTGTAGCCGAGTCCAACGCTGACCATGACACCTTGTGAAGTTGTAAATTCAATGCAACAGTTCTCTGGAAGTCTCGTAGATGCAGTTAAAATCTAACAATAAGAGATTTGGTGCTACAAATATACACTGGTAAGTCTACCAATTTACCTTGCATGGATGGCCCAACACAGTGCAAGATGATAAAATCAAAGCATCAAGCGTAATTTTACTCGGAGAAATGAACTGAGTCTCAAAGTAGGTTGTCTTTTATATAGATCGAGCGTGGCGATACGTTCTCAAAAAGGAAAAAAATAAGCACATCATGGTATGTCTCAGATGAAAGGTTTGGTTCGTAGATGTGTCTGGTGGCCTGTGATTTAAAAACATGCTAGAAGTAGTACTACATGCCAGTTTCATCAGAAAACACGACCGAAAGAATCTTAGCATCTATAGGAATGGCCACAAAAAGGCTAACTTTGATTATGCTGGTCCGCTTATGTAAAAGATGACTCTTTTAAATATCGATGCACATTGTCCATGGCTGGATATCCCCCTGACGAATTCATGTAATGGAAAGACGACATGTGAGAGAATACGTATGTATTTGTTAGTCAGGAATTACCTGGTGATTTCAGATAATGGTTCTAATCTGTGTAAAGAACGGAATCAGCTACATTAAATAAGACTTGTCACTTATTATCCACTTATCTAGTGAAAAGAGCTGTCCAATCCCGTAAACAACAAGGAAGGAACAAGATGCAACCTTGCTGACAAGATTGTTTAACTCTCGAGCAGTGATCTTCTGAAGGTAAGCTCATTGAAGAAACGGGATCAGTTTTGGCGGGAATCGAAATGAAAAACTCAAAGATTGTATGTAAGGCGACATCATGATCATATTCGACATGAGACTCCAATCACGTCCGAAACTGTTTGACAAAACGTTATGCAGCAAGAGAGCGTCGCATACGTCAAAAACCGGACGATTATCGGAATGACTTTCTGATAGTTATTATATTCTAATTGGATTAATTAAATTATGTTTAAAAAATTGAAAAGAACGAGAAGGAATTAACAGCATGGAGAAATGTAGTAACGGGGAAACATTTATATCGAACGTGAGGCAATAGAACATTAAGTATGCATTACTCTCGTGATCAAATTAGTGTTTACCTTATATACGCAGACTTACTAAATATCATCTGAGGATATAGTATTGATGTATCTGTAGTTTAGTTCTCTGTATAATTATTCGATAAAAAATTAAATATATTGTAATTTGGTAATTACTTTTATTTTTTATCTATGAAAATAAAGCAATCTGATTGGCTAGCGAGCGTTTCAGAGCGGTCCGGATTTTTTCATCCGGCCCGCTCTGAAACTCATCCGGCCCGCTCTGAAATTCATCCAGCCCGCTCTGGATTACGCGACAAAACACAGGAGTGAAACAATTTTTAGATTAAAAAATCTGCCCAAAAAGTTCAAAAAGCTCGCCTAACGATAGTTAGAGTACAAAAATGAATTGTATCAAATCCAAAGGCTTGATACTAAGCACGATGCGTCGAGAAAACTAACACATTTGTTTTGTTGCTCATGTATTTCAGTATTTGGCCACACTAAAGTTAAAAAAATACAGTTTCAACAGATATCATAGAAGAAAAAACTTTTCTCCATACATAAGACTTAAAAATATGGACCAACTGTAGTGAAAACATGATTTTTCTGCCCATTTGTTTTAAAGTACTTTTCGTGTACATATTGTAAACAAAAAAAAATTAAAGCCGCGGCCCTTGGCAAACAAAGTTGAGGATGTTTTTTACCGTGAAATGACCAGAATAAAATTACAGACTACCTTGTTCATTGTCCAGTTTTAGTAGAAAGCGTTGATCGAAGTCAAAACACATGCATTCACTGCATGATTCACTTTGTGAGTTTTTTATGGCCAAAGCAAGTAAACACGAAGATATCCTTGTCGAAGAAACACGGAATACCAGAAAATCAGGCCAAAACCTTTCATTCCTATGCTTTTCTACTGCCATATTTAAAAATATCGTGTACATTTTTACAGAAACCATGGTTTTTTGTGAGTTTCTTGCCAGTTTTCTTGAGTTTTCGTCTTCGTGTTTTCTTTTAACGTTCAAGTTTTGTCAGCCTCGCTTTGAATTCACAATTGCACTGATCTCAAATTATTTCGCCACACTGGAATTTTCAATTTTAATAAAATCTTAAATTTTACCTATGTTAAAAAATAAACACGTTATTTACCGGCAGCGTCGGTCCGGATGAGAAAAACTGTGCCCTCGGTCTTGAAAACGTCCCTCGCCCTTCGGGCTCGGGCCGTGTTCAAGACTTCGGGCACAGTTTTTCTCATCCGGACCTCGCAACCGGTAAATAACATATATGTATCAATAGTTAGTACAATAAAGGTTTGGAAATGTTTAAATGTATGATATACAAAACCTTGCCAGAAATACATTAAATGCCAACACCCGCCGTGTTTACTTGTCCTCAGGAGTTTCGAAATCAGTAACGCTAGCAGAAATTTTTTTGAATATTTTTTTCGTTTTGTCCCTGCTTAAGTGTGCTTTATTTGCTGTACAGGTAAACTGATTTTGACTTATGAAACAATCGTAAAATATATTATCAGGTTTTGATAGACGACAAAACGTTTGCAGGTCATTTTTTATGTGGTTACGTTATGCACGTATAATGAATAGAATAATGGATACTACTGTGGTGGTGTGATACTCCTCTTGAGCTTTGAAGCGTAAGTTGGGAGGAGTTCGATTCTCAGCCGCCAGTTATATGATGAGAACATATGAGCAGAGTTTTTTTATTAATTTTGTTTTCACGTTTCATATTGATATATTTGTTTGCCTTGACTGTATTTTTTGACACTCAATTTGGACATTTGAGATAGATATGTTGTATTTGGAAATTATGCAACACCTAGGATTGCAGTGTAACGACGATGAATTTGTGTTATATTCAGTTCAGTGCAGTAATCATTTCGCATTGAACCTATCTAGCAATTATCTGTTGTTTATTCTATATCCTTTTTCACTTCTTCCAATCTCCTAAATACAAATACAATACCTGTTCTAGGTTTTGAATTTTGAATTCAATACCTATATGGAGTTTTGAAATTTGAACACAAGACCTTCAGTCTTGAGTCAAATTCTAAAACAGATTGAGAACAATAAAAAATTGATCTGATAGGTTGAAAAAGGTTTATTTGGCTCGGTGTGTTGTTAATTGTTATACTGAAGCAAGCGCTAAATTTCTCAATTAGATTCTCTTTCGTCTCTCAGGAAATGATACAAAAATCTTTTACCTATTCGTGGCAAAATATGGAAACGTTTTTATCGGCGATGTATGGCAATATAAAAGCGATATCTTTCCTGTCATTTACTGCCATATAGAAATTGCTTTATTTTAGAAATATATTTGTTAACCGTCTAAATCAGTCAATGTTCAATCAAATCACAAACCTGGAGTTTGCTGATTTAAATCTATGCCATTAGTGAAAACAGATTTTATGTGTATTAATTACTTCCATATAAATATTATCATACAAGATGCAAATCGGTCCTATTTACAGCTGGTGAATTGAATTTCACGAATTTTGCAGCATAAGACCTTCGGTAAATCTTACTGTCAGAGCCAGACCTAATACGTTTGGAATTAAAGCTAATCGAAAATGAAACCTAACTTGTAAAACAGTGAAAACATTCGATTTTCCTTTTTCATCCGAAATTTCCACAGGCAAGTATTTTAGTCCCCTGAGAACTTTCCAGAGCCATTTTCCATTGCCAAATTTGCTTACACGTTCCTTTTTCGGTACCCGACGTAGCAACTTGCGACTCGCAAAAAATTGAACATTCCTTAATTGAAAATGTCATGATTCAATGCGTGCAATAAATTCCAGATTTTCAATAGACAAAGTCACGTAGACAAGGATACAGTAGTTATAAGCTGTACAAAAGACCAGAGAACAGCTTTATTATGCTTAGTTACAAACTATACTTTGAAATTATATAATATATATATATTAGTACCCTGATTAGCATGAATACAGTTTTCGCGGTTCGGATGGACGCTGGAAAGGACTTTTCCCACTTGCAACGCGCCAAATCTACCGGTGGAATTTTTGACCGGGGTGTGACTGGGGGTGTGTCATTATTCTAGCCAATAAATGCTCATTAAGGCTTTCGACTTATAAATTAAAAATAAAACAAAGTCATTTCAAAGAATAGAGAATATCGTTCTTCTCGAAGATGCAATAAAATAAGGTCTCTCAAAGGTTGGGTATGAGGAACTGAGAGGCCCACAACACGAAGTGGTTGAAGCGTATGCTCTTGGGAAAGACGTGTTCTTGAGTTCTCCAACGGGATCAGGGAAAAGTCGGTGTTTTGCAATCGCTCCGTACGTGCTCGATGTCATACCGTGGAAAGAGATTTCGACACAAAGAGAAAGCAAGGGCTGTGAGGATGAGTACAAATGTTGAGGAGGGGGCACATAAAGGATAATTAGTTAGCATGCTAATATATATACGAGAATACATACCAATACATCGCGCTCCATCAAAAATTGACCCTTTCTTACACATACACGTGTAAGAACCTAGGGTGTTGTTGCATGAGCCAAAACCTGTAAGATTACATGGCGATGATATGTATTCATCGATATCAAAACAAAATATTCAAGAAGAGATTAGAAATTTTAGAATAATATAATTGCATACATTAATACACATACATACATACATACATACACACATACATACATACATACATACATACATACATACATACATACAATATTTATTTAGTTATCCCAGCCGGTTTTTCAAAACTAATTTACAATAGATGCTGAAAAATTGTTTTTTGCTACACTTACAAGAGAGTGTGAAACTTTCATCCAGAATTATATAACTAGATTGCCAACCGGAGTAAGCCTTAATACCCTGTTTACGTAAGTATTATGCTGTTAACTAAATTTTATCGGCACAGGGATCGCAGAGCATTTTTTGCCATTGGGGGCTAAGGATCTCAGAGGGCGCGGTGGTACTAGTAACGAACGCTCAATGATCGAGACATTTAGGGGGTATGGAGGCATGCCCCTCAGTCCCTAAAATACCATTTCATGCACTTTGGGGAAGACTTAAGAGTATTGTCACCAAAACCTTTTGCAAATGTTTTATCGAACAAAAAGCAGCTTGCTACCAGAGGCGTAGCTACCGGGCGGATGGAAGGGACAATTCTCCCCCAACTATCCTTCAGGACCACCTTCGAAATATGTTTATAATCGATGAGAGTTGTTGGGGGGCATGTGCACAATATATAACAGCAGTAAGCAAAATTTGTAGAGTTCAAAATGTTATGCGGGAGCATGACCCAGGACCCCTAGTAAACTAACGCCTTCAATGATCGTTAGCCCCACAACTCACGTCATAAATTGTTCCCCCCGCGACCGTTTTGCAGGCTACGCCACTTCTGACTGCCACACCTATGTGACGAACGAGTATTTACCGTCAAGACTAAAGAAAAGATAATTAAAGTGGCTAATTCAATACCTAAAACTTTTTTTTGCATTTTTAAAAATTTAGCGTCAAAAAGTCTGACGATTTCTTGTTGGAGTTAAGTAAACAATAAGCCTTAGACATAGCAGAGATCTTGCTCCGTAAATGTACGTATATTCCGTTTTCTTATGTAGTCCTTTGACACGAACAAATTAGCCACGTCCACCAGCAGTGCATTATCAGTTTGTATTTTACGAATATTCAGACAGTTGAATATCTTCCGCGACATATTTTCCCTAAGCCAGGTTTTTATTGGTCGTGCGGTAAAAGAAGATCTCTCGCCAATTTCGCTGGTTTCTGAGTTGACTAATAGAAGTTTGCAGATGGTGATAATTTAATTGATCATTTTGCTTCGCGTTACAATCCAAACTTTTCACGGCGTCTAGGACTTCAGCAAAACATTATAGTTTTCTCCTTGCTGGGTACTTTGAGTATTACTATTTATGGGAGAAGGAATCTTCTTTGGCATCCTCGGAGTAAAATTCTTTTACATTATGCTAACTCAAAGGAAATGGCTTCCGATTTTGAAGTTCTTATTAACAGTGGAGCTTGTAATTTCGCAAATTAAGCTTTAAAACTGGACATGTTGAAACGTTCGGTAATCGCTAATACAATCACATCAAGGGCTTTGTAATAGATTTTCCTATTCAAGTCTTCTGATGTTTCAGGTTTGAAGTTGCCACTGTCTCCTTCTCTCGCTTCTTACTTTGCTGGTGTCTTTCTCTTCCTTGGCAATGCAGGTTCCGAATACGTCTGCTAACCTGAGGTATATATATAGGATGTTTTCTTCAGTGTAATGTCTTTATGGTTATGAAAACCCATATGTTAAATTTGTGTGTATTCTAGGATGTATGTATGACGACTTGTTTATGGGGCGGTGGGGGACGGGGGATAAAGCCGGCAAGTCCCTTCGATCTACTGTTACTGGGTTATAACCGTGAGACTAGCACGCGAATGTGCGTTTTTATGTTGCTTACATCGAAAACATGTAATTATTGTATTACAATGCTCATTCTGAGCCCGGGTGATTTGTTATTCGAGCCAATGTTATCCGAACAATCTCATGCAAACACATACGGAGTTCGTCTTGGCTAAGAAATTTTTCAAGGGTGCCCATGCTGGGTGGTATCGTTGCGTACGCTCATTATATAAGAGACACGTTTGTATACGTTTTGCCTGAGCAGTAGAACACACATTATAAGTAGAACAGTGAAATGCGCTCTATTTGTGTGTTGTAAAGTAAATTGCATATTTGGTTCATAACTATACCATCATTATTCACTACCATTATCATCATCATTCACTACCATAATCATCATCATTCACTATTATCATCATCATTAATACCACCATCATCATCACTATCATCATCATCCCCATCAATACCACCATCATCATGACTATCATCGCCATATTTCCTCTCCTTACAGTTCTTCCTAAAGCAGGCATTCTGGAATTCCACGGGCAAAAATGAAAAATTCCACGGGATTTTTGAAGTCAATTCCGCGGCCAAAATGAGAAATTCCGCGGGCAAAATTCATACATTTCTAGGCTAAATATCAATTTCTATGGTATTTAATTTTATGGTCATTTAAATTCAGATAGTAAGAAATTTTTTTCAATTTTTCAATTTATTCAAACGATACCAATTTTGCAGTTAAAAGCTGAATTACACTGGTTTACATGCATATGAGTAAAAATGTCTACAAACACTCCTTATTTACACGTTGTTAATTATGATAGTTCTAGGTAAAAATGTAGCCAAACAATTATTATTTAAAACTAGAGTTGTAGGCCTTACTACCGGCCATAATAAAACTATTAGCAAACCTACTTGTCCTATGCTTTGGTATTGAAAGACAATTATCATTACGTAGAGAATATCCAGTTTCATGTCTTGGGGGAACGAGAGAATGGAGTTTATGGGATGTTTCTTCACACGTTTGAACCAAAAGTTTCTCGCAAATGGTCTTTCTCCGCAAGAACAGTGACACCACCCCAGCGCGTACCAACGCATCTTCATATTTGAGATCAGGGAAGATTATACGAAGGGCTCTGCCTTGAATACTCTCGATCTCGTCGCTCAAGTATTGCGCCAAGCTGTAGTGCCATACCTCGCACGAAAACTCTAAAATTGGTCGAACGCAGGTAGTATAAACCCGGACTAACTTACACGCTGGAATAGAGGATCTCTTAAGTAATCGTAAGGCATACAACCGCTTCGAAGCTTTCTTGCAGATGTAGTCAACGTGCTCGATCCATTTAAGATCTTTCGAGATCATGACACAAAGTAATTTAGCATGCGGGACCACAGATATATCATGACCGTCAATGGTGATCGGCGGAAGAGCCCCGAGATCAAGGGGAGGGAACCCAACACGAACTTCTCTTGTTTTTGTAGGGTTCAGTTTCATGTTATTCTCAGAAACCCATTTAGCAGATTCCGCCATGGTGGTGTTGGATCCTTTAATTGAGCCAAATTGGAGCTTATCAATTTGGTCGCGGATTGACTGCAAGAGCCAGTTCTATGGAAATGACTCCAGAATCTTACTCACTATGGGCGTGAGCGATATCGGTCGAAAATCAGAGTCAACATCCAGAGCAAGGAAAGACTTTGCTGCAGGGATGACATTTGCAGATTTCCACATGGATGGGACATAACCATCATGAATAGAGGCATTACATATGGATGCTAATGGGCGACATAATAACGAGGAATTTTCACGGAGGAACCAAGACGTGATTTCGTCAGGACCTGCAGCTGAAAAGGACTTGACGGATTGTAATGCTTTCTCGGTGTCGTCGACTGAAATGTAAAAGTCGGGAGGAAAATCACCGACTTCGAGGGGCGTTCAAGCAAGCGAAGGCAGGGAATTCCCAACGGCAACGAACTTGTCGTTAAACAGGTTGGCCAGAGCCGAATCGGAATAGGGCTGTCCGTTGTACACCAGTGTGGAAACGTTTTTAGATGGGGCAAGGCCAGCGATATTTTTGACAGCGGACCACCACTTTCGTGAATTCGACTGAGTGGTATTAGCGACATTGTTCGTATAATACTTTGAGCGAGCACACTGCACACCTACACAAGCTATTAATTTTGTTCCTATAGAATCGAAACATAGGCTTGTTTCCTCTGCGCCAGGTCACTTGGCGTTTCGATATTAATCTTTTTATCTCCGGAGTAATCCAGGGCTTATCGCTGCTATCAGATTTGATACGCTTCAGCGGGAGATATTTATCAACAATACCATCGACAAGAGAAGAGAAATATTGGAACTGTTCGTCACAAGAGCCTAGATGATACATTGGAGACCAGTTAACGCTGGATAGGGCTTCAGTTATTAACCTCCGATTGAAGGGACGCGCGTCCCTAACCATTCGGAAGGACCGTGAGTTCCTACGATGATTCAGTGGATTTAGTAAAACTGAGTTATGGTCTGAGAATCCGAGTGGAGGAACAACATCAGGAACGTCGTAAAATTTCGAAATGTTCGTGAATATTTTATCAAGAATGTTTGATCCTCTAGTAGCTTTCTTCACAATCTGTTTTAAGGAAAACGAATTACACAGTTGACTGTGTTTGAATTGGTTGAAGTCGCCGGTTATGATGATAGCAGCTCCTGGGTTGGCTGTTAGAGCGCGGTCAAGGGACTCGGTAAGATAAGCCAACATAGCCCTATTGTCACTATTTGGCGGATGATAAATGGCTCCCAATACGATTGAATTGATGCCACGTGGTAGGCGTCTTGGTTTGATTAATAGCCACAAGGCTTCAAATTCAGGGTTCGAGATATCTTTCAAATGGACTACAGGTAGACAGTTTTTCACATAAGCGCACACGCCTCCACCTCTTCTACCATCTTCACGATCACGCCTAAATATGGAGAACCCACTTAAGTTTATCACTGCGCTATCAACGTTGGAAGTGAGGAATAAAAGTTCTATTTCATGAGAAATATTAATAAAACAGACCTTAATGTAGTTTAATATGTTGGATTCAAATCATAGAGTTTTGAACAACTGGCAACTTAGCGGAAGAACAACAAACACAACAGACGCATTTTGTGGCATATATTTCGGGCAAGCGATGTTGACCAGCGATGTTGACGCACTGACTGAGGTCTTGCGAATGAATAATGCATGCATAAATTGTAGGCAAAAGTTCTTGGAGAAAAAGGTGGCCATTGTGCACTTGCACGTGAAGCAAAAACCTTCAGGAGGATTTTGATTGGTTAAACCGAAGTTTGCATCAGCTGTTCCCGTGCTAAGTTGCCAAAGTTCGATTTCGTTTGACATTTATACTTATTAAAAGTATTCGACAAAGGGGCTGCTTTGTTCTATCAAGGTCAATCAAGGTATGCTTGAGCCTTGACCAAGCTAAATTTAGTACATTTAGTTATTGCGTTGACAGACTGGAAAAGAGCCTTGAGGCAAATGGAGTCTTCTTAAACATACTACTCCATTTACCGCAATTTATAGCTTTGCGTATAAATTGAATATGTCGTCAACGTGAAAATTACGCTGAGGGTATTTACTTGACAGCAATGTGAGATTTAGGCTTCGCCGATGTATTTGGAACCTCTACGGCTCTGCCAATGTTTTTACAACGTATAATTTATCCATGGTCATGGAAAACTGAATCGTCTTCAAACATTATTGAACTTTTTTTCACGAAACCAAACTTGTTAATAGATCGTTAATGAATACTGATATTTTCACTATTGTCGTATTGAACGCATGGTATTTTTGTTTTAGTTTCGCGTGAACCGAAAGTGTAGTTGCAAAATATTAGTTGGCGTGATGAAAGTCAATGAAAGTTCAAGTCCTTCCACTTTGAAGGAAATTTCCGTTCGAAAGGCTTTTATTTTACGATAAACGTCCAGTATCAGATTATACAAATGTATACTAAACGTGAATTAAGTAGAAAAATAGAAAAAATACTTTGCCAAAGTTTAAATTTCGCGATTTAAATAGAATTCCCCGACTCTTGGACGATTCCGCGAAATTCCGCGATTTTTGGACGAGTCCGCGGCATCGCGGAATTCCAGAATGCCTGCTAAAGGCAACTCAACTGGAACAAATGAACAATGACTATCTCACTATACAAGAACAACTGAAAATAATGTCAATCACATTGGGAAAGAAAAAGGAGGTAGTCTTTACCTACTAAATGACACAAGTATATTGTATGTACATAATCTGTACGATTTCTAGGAGAGAGTTAATGAGTTTATCTCTTGCTTTAGACAATACCAGAAATGGAGAATGAGGTAGATCAACTTGAGGGAAAATATCGAGATTTAGAACAATTAAAGGTTCTTGAAGGAAAAATTGAAGATTTGAAGAAGGAAATTGCTTCGCACAAGTTATAGAGAAAGAAAAGGTGGCTATTTAAGTTTACTTTTCTTCATCGCCCTAATTATCTTGTCTGATTATATTTTCACCTCAGTCACATATGAGAATAGATCTTCCGGTTTAACTCCTGTAGTAACACTGGACCAATAAGAGATGGTGCTTACTGGACCTCTAGACAGAACAGTTTAGAACTGTTTTATCACCTCATGTCAGTTTCCCAATGATGAATCCATCCTTGCGCTCATAGTTATATATTACATCATGATTGATTGTGATATATATGAAGATTGCTTTATGGGACCCGTCTCTTGTGTTGCCACGCAGGAGGTGAGCTGAGGGAAGCTAGACAGTATCTAACTAGGCCTGGCAAAATCATTTCTTTCTGTGACCATAGTTACAGAACAAAAATGTTCTGCAAATATTCCGGCATTTAGCTAACTAGACAAGATGGGAAACGAAGCGTAAATGTCATAGGCTATCAAGTCAGTCTAAATCATCTAATCTAATTATTATACATTGTTTAAGTTGTATGATTAAACTTGACCATCCTTGTCCTCCAAGTCCTAGTCAACCTAACATCAGCACTGCTATTTAGTCCATCTGTTTCTCTCTCTTTTCACTTATTTGTTTTGTTTGTTTCTTTCATTCTTTGTTTTTATTTCACTCAATCATTCCTTCCTTCTTTCTTTCTCACTATATCCAAAAATGTTATCTCATTCAATCAAAAATGTTATTTCATTCAATCATTCCTTCCTTCTTTCTTTCTCACTATATCCAAAAATGTTATTTGATACATTTTCCACCCCTGTATCTAACATTAAATTCACCTATTGCGGTTTTGGTGGCACAAAACTTTCACCTCTGTCACTGAGGTTCAATTCTTGCGATTTATGTAGTTGTTTTATTCGAATATCGCGTCGGTTGCACGTGAGAAGAATTCTTCGAGTTCTATTCTACCAAACACTCCAGGTTTTAAGCCCCACAGGCGACTTATCGGGATGATATTAACTTTAAAATATTCGTTATTATACAGAAACTCAAGCCTATCAATGCAAGCATCAACTCTGAAAAGGAGAGACTTCCCAGATATGATGAAAAACTTCAAGAGTGTGAAGTATTGTAGCGCATTTAGCAGTGAGTTCAGTACAACATCAGATCACTTTAAGGTAGCTCACATTCAAGAACGTGTACTACCTCTGTATTATCTAACCATGCTTAACTCAGCAGTGAGTTCAGTACAATATCAGATCACTTTCAAGAACATGTACTACCTCTGTATGATCTAACCATGCTTAACTCAACAGTGAGTTATGTACAACATCAGATCACTTTAAGATAGCTCACATTCAAGAACGTGTACTACCTCTGTATGATCTAACCATGCTTAACGCAGTAGTGAGTTCTATACAACGTCAGATCACTTTAAGGGGGCTCACATTCAAGAACATGTACTACCTCTGTACGATCTAACCATGTTTAACTCAGCAGTGAGTTCTATACTATGGCGCGTTTTTACGGTCAAAATTCAATAGTTACAAGTCGAGCGTCAATGGTTTAAATCGATCAACACTTGCTCGAAACGAACAGAGCGATATACAAAGCGAACAGTCAAATCGCCATCAATGGTTTAAATCGATCAACACTTGTTCGAAACGAACAGACCGACATACAAATCAAATCAAATCGAATCGATCAATACATATTCAAATCGAGCATACGTTACTCGAATCGATCGTCAAACTTGCAGCGGGCAGTGTTTCCACCATTGCCGCTTTCCAAATGAAATTTTCGTCTAAAAAATTCCTTGAATTTCGAATTTACTTCCTTTTTTCAGCTTTTTTCCTTACGTCTAAATTTCCTTCAAAATGGTATCCGCTGTCAATATGCGCGGGCTCGGTCCTTTCCACAATTCTCGGTTTCTCACACGTGCGCGCGTAAACAAAGTTGTCGGCAAAAAGGCATGAATTATTTATATTTTTTAACTT
Source organism: Trachythela sp. YZ-2020 (assembly GCA_016169945.1). NCBI lineage: Eukaryota > Metazoa > Cnidaria > Anthozoa > Malacalcyonacea > Clavulariidae > Trachythela > Trachythela sp. YZ-2020. The sequence goes on along the minus strand of JADLSH010000162.1, from coordinate 200,569 downwards.
ATTCTATATTCTAACAAACATAATCTTGATTGATATTGTTGTGCATCTAAACCTTTTGTGTTTTCGCTTTGCGTTGGCTCTTTTGCTGTTGAAATAAGTCAAAAAATTTCACGTGAATTTATAGAAATTAAAACGGCCGTCTTCGAAGATCGCCTCTGGTTCGCGGAATGACATAGCCGTATTTATGGTATATTAATTTCGACGTTTCGAGCGAAAGCCCTTTGTGAGTCAGAGCGTTTCCAGGAGGACCAGACAAAAAAGGCATTTGTTCGAAACAATGCCATTGAGCAAGAATACAGCCAACGCCAATTGTCGCCAAACAGCAACTGCATTGAGTTTTATTAATGATATGTAATTTAACACCCATATATTAAAGGACCCAACCCAATTTTATTGTTTTGCTTTGTCTCACCCCTGACAAGGAAATGAACATTTATAGGAGCCTTTCCTTGATGAGTAAAATTGCTGCGGTCAGGGATGAATCCAGCCTGGTGAGGGGGGTGCTGAGTGGGCGCTGGTCATGAAGCAGGGTGTGACTGTCGACCAAGGCAGGGTGCATCATCACTGAGAACCCCCGGCAGGGATTGAGCTTGCCAGAAAATATTTGAAAAATAGGATTGCCTAGATGGTGAAAGAGGCTCCCAATGGCCCAATATTTTATTTTTGTTTGATAAATGCCCTGCCAAATCCAAATTTGGATTTGATATGGAAATTGGCGCTCCCCCCCCTTCACACCCCTTGGCCAAAGCTGGGAGGGGTGCATACCCCCTGCACCCCCAGGTAAATCCTTCCCTGGCTGAGGTTGGAAAGAGTTAGAAAACAAAGTAGGGAACAACAGTGCGCATTGTGCCTTAATGTGTTAACAGAAGGCCTCGTGCCAGATAGTTTTGGGCGGATTTCCCTTTGGGCAATCTGCGGCAACCACAAAATGTTATGTATAAGAAATAACCTCCTATTATATTATTATATTATGTAGAACAAAATGAGTAATGACCCAAAAATTTGTTGAGGGCTTGTGCTGAAAGTTTGCTAAATGCAGTAAATCGCCTTGAGAACGCGTCTAGTTCCTCTCCACAACTTCCTGTGGCTAACTCCACAGCAGATTCAAGTCCCATGCCAACACCAGCTGCTCACCCAAGTCCCAGGCCAACACCAGATGCTCACCAAAGTCCAAGGCCAACAGCGGCTGAAGAACATAGGCGTTTGTTTGGATACAGGCCACCATCCACCAGCATAAGCCAACCTCCTTCGAAACGACGGATGGTGTCAACAAGTGGAGGACGTACAGTCTCAATTCCAATAAGGAACACCTGGTCCCGAACGTTTGTGTGTTTACAGAAGAAGCATGCAACCACAGCCCCATCAACTGTGGATAAATTAAACATGGCTCTGGCTGGGCTGGAAGAGCGGACAATCTGTTTTACAAAAGGGGGGAACAGTGAGCATGTGCATGAGAAGATCTTAGAAGCGTATCCCATGCTCGCTGGCGCTGGCGGGTATGAAATTTTAAGAACAGGAGAGCGTGGCAATCGGCAATTGATGGTCCTGGCGATTCCACCTGGAGGTTACATAGTGGCCTATTTAAAAGCAACCATTGCATCGGCCAAAGGGTATCTCTGGCCCCTACAGAGAGATATCACTGTGAATCCTAGTACGGTCACTGGGCAAGGTCAAAGCCAGGTAAAGTGTTATTTTTCTTTTCTATGAAATTGAAAAAACAAAAACTAATTTCTCTCATGTCTTTTTGTGATTCTTTTAAAAAAGGCTTACTCAATACATTTAACAAATATATTGCCAAATGTCAAAGCTTACTATCTTATATTACAGGTGTATGTACCACAGAATACCGCAAAAATTAACATGTTCCATATCTTTTGTCAAATATATATAATGTTGCTTCTTAATATTTTTTAGTATAGTTTATCGATATATTTTTTCTTCCTGGGGGTTTTTGGGCTAGATTTCATAGACTTCAATATTTTTTTTAATTGAACATTCTGTGGAACAAACTCTAATGTACCACAGAATACCAGTGCGGAGATACATAAGCAACAGTTTATCAAATTGTACCAGGATTTGGTGTGTCATGTTGTGTGATAATACTGTACTGATATTGCTAACCTAATTTAGTTTGCAAACTTATTTTTAAGCTTTCGAATTTTACAGGCATTATACTGGAAAAAACTATCAAAATCATACAATGTTATTTTTTGTTAATCCTGATTATTTTTAACAATTTTATGAAAATATTCATTTTTTGTTTTTTATATGTCAATTAAAACTAAAACTAATGTGTATTCACAAAAATAAAGTATACAGTATGTTTCCTCCAAATTTTATAAGATCAATTAATAAGACTGGTATTCTGTGGTACCGTGGTATTCTGTGGTACCGTGGTATTCTGTGGTACATACACCTGTATATAAAAAAGGCAACATGTCTTTTCTCCTTACGCTACCAATTGAGCATGCTAATTTTATATGCAGATTTCCACAAGTCCAAAGGTTGATTGTGTTAATTGCAACCAAGCTATTGCCATGGACATGATGAGAGCACACCAGGAGGTGTGCGGAGGAGGAAGTTCAAGTAGCAACTCATATCCAAATGATAGGTACTATAGTATTTAATGACAACTGGCAAGTCTTTTTATCAGGCCTTATTATATTTTTGTGCCTACAAGCAGACCCTACAAATTTGAAATTGTGGCTTCAAAAATTGTGTTTCTTCTTACTAAACACAGTATTATAATTGGTAAATTGGGGTCTGCACAAATTTAAATGTGAAATTTGTGCATGTGAGCACCGCTTGTGTGCTTGTGCATTTTAACCCATTGAGTTGCAAGATTCCCTCCTTGACAGTTAATATCATCTGGCGTTAGACCGAGTAACAGAATCTGGCGTTAAGGCGGATTTCCAGTCCTCGCACGAGGACTTTAGACCGAGTAAAAGAATCAAGTAGGGTGCATTTGTGTGCATTTGCAGTCGACGGGTTAATGAGGCCTGTTTAACTGCTTCTATTGTGTGTATCATAAATAAAGTATTATTATATAATACTTTGCAAGCAGACAGGGCATATTTTAAGGATTTCTAAGTGGGTGGCCGTTTGTGAAAAAAGGCCCTTAATCTGAGTGCTGATGGCGCGAGCCCTGTAGGGGTCCGGGGGAGTTTTATCCCGGGAAGATTCTGAAATCTGGAGCTCTGAAATTACCAATTCTGAATACTATAAGATTGAATATTTTACTTGTAATCCAATAGTATTTCAATGTTTTAACTAAAACTTTAAAAATGTCTAACTATATAAGCCATAAAAACAATATTTCGTTAAACACAGACAAATAATTTACGCTGTAAACGACCCAATGTATAAAGGGTCCAGGGAGTGGGGGGCAAATTTTGTGTGAGTGGGGGGCCATCAAGAGGGCCTGGGGGGCCAAGTGGCCCCCCAGTATATTTGTTAAAATATGCCTTGCAGGCAAATGCCCAGAGTATTGTTTTCAAGTGTTTATGTATTTTTTGTGACTTGTGTCATCTACTCTGCATTGCAAATTTAAAGTAATTTAATTGGTGTATATAGTAATAATATATGTCTACTTTTGCTCATTTTCTGTAGGGACTGTGAAGAAATGGAGAGAGTGGAAAACAACTTGCCAACAACAGGTACAGTAAATGTAGATTTGATACAGGAAAGTCCGTCAGACAATTTCACGAATGGGTAGGACAGTGTCCGGGCCGGCCGATATTTACGTCCTGCTTTTGTATTTCACTCAGTTTAAAGCTAAACAGGTGCCTCCTGAAGGGAACGTATTGGGTGTTAATACATATGGGTGGTTGTTTTAGGTTTGAACCAACTGAGTAATATTTTCCCTAACATGGAATCATATGAAATCGTAGAAGCTCTACAGAATGCAAACGGGGCTATTGAAGCAGCGACAGCTGCCTTGCTAGATGATGATGCAGGTATAGTATATTAATCAGTTGCATTTGAGGCCATCTTGGTTGATTTTTTAACACAAATCTCATTAAAGTCACAGCTGTATTTGTCAGCCATTAAGTTAGGCTGACAAATTTGCTGCAAAATAACTATAGTCTCCTCCAGTGGTACAGGTATGTTTGTATTCGCACTCAGGTTTTGCAGATGAAATCGAAATTTTGTCCACTCCTGGCATTGCTTCCAAACGTGATGACAGTGCGCAACCCGACGACAGTGCCCAAGTGTCGTCGTTAACTATGATATCATTCAGGAAGGAGGTTGTTGATCAGGATTCACCGCGACAACGTTTTACTGTATCGCGAGAAGATGGCATGGAGGAGCTCAAGAAAGACATTCTGAGCAACTACAAGGACAGCAATTGCAAATTGACAGCAAAATTACGGGTCAGGTTTGAGGGTGAACAAGGCGCGGGGAGTGGTCCTGTTAGAGAGTTTTTGCTGTGTGCAATGAAGGTCGTGCAGGACGGTATTGGCGGTACTGGAAAGTCGGTCGTCTTTTTTGAGGGAGAGGAAGATCACCGCATTCCGATTCACGATCAAACGTTAAGGTACTTTTTTGTTACTATTATTATTTAAGAATTAAAAAACGAGTCGCGTGCCGTTATGGTGTAATAATGCACGAGGGGTGAATGTTGGGAGAATACGAGAGAAGCTTGTAAAACACGAGGCGTAGCCGAGTGTTTTACACGCTTCTCGAGTATTCTCCCAACATTCCCCCGAGTGCATTATTACACCATAACGGCACAAGACGAGTTTTTTAATTCTTTTATATTATAAGTGGTAGATAAGCACTGTAAACAATTTTTTTCATAGATCAATATTGATATTCTCCTAACATGTAATCACTGACGTCACTCGCAAGCTTTTCAATGTTTTCATTGCTTGGCAACAACTACAAGCTTGAATTCTGGCCGGCGAAGGAGCGAAAAACTTGCAACTCAACAAAAATTAGGGATTAAAAAGGCACAAAAACTGTTGAAAATTTTTCAAATATAGTGCACAATGATAGACAGATTGGTTTTTAGTTGTTCTGCTTCACTATTGTCCTGGATTCGTATAAAAGCGACGGGTTTTTGTCAAGCTGCTTTGACGACATTGGCTGTCAAGTTGATTTTTCATCTTGAACCGAATATATCAGGCAGTTTTTATTTGGAGGTACTGTTTGAATATTTTTTGTGTTTTTTGCTAGTTCTGTGGTTGGTGGTTAAAAATTTTCTCAGACAAACTGTCAAGAAATGCATAAACATGTCGTATTTGTGTAGGTTTTTGTCGTTGCATCTTGACAGCTTAAAAACTGTACACATAGTGTTATCTAAATCAATGCCAAAATGGTTAATTTTAATTTTTGCACCTAGAACTGTGGATAAATTTGGTTTGGTTTGTGTTTAAATACAGTTTTTTTTATAAATGTCAAAATAGTACAGATTTTCGCGTTTCTTGTCGCCGTTGAATGCGAACTTTCAAGCAAAAAAGTATATTTCAAACTCAGAAACAGCTACGAATCTTTATTCGCCGTTTATTGATCCCGTTGTTATTTGTTGGCTGGCTTTTGCCTTCTCGTTTAGGTCTACTTTTTCTTGCTTTCTGACAGACTTTGGATTTAAAACTATTATAATTTTGTTCATATTGTATTGACAATTCCGAGGAAAATTTAACAAGCGGGGACAATCAAAACGGTGGCCGTGCTTTATTGCGTCATAAAGCACGCGAATTAGCCAATCAAATTGCTCGTTAGATACTACTTATAATATAATTAATCTTATTTTACAACGGTGGCCCTTCAATGCACTACAACTGATTTTCAAGGGGCCGTTACTAAAAATTTACAAGACATTGCACACATTACATTAATTAAGTACTACTAAAGATACTGTATATATAAAAATGATTACTCTATTTACAATTATAATGGTCTCTTTTTCTGTCATTGAGAATAGCACTGAATTGACCTTTTGATATTTTACATTCCTTTGCACACCTCGACAGGTCGTTCCAAAGTATGGCCCCTGAATAGCCAAAGCTCTTTTTCATGTAATTTGTGTTAGGTTTCGGAAATCTATTTCATTATTAGGAAGGTTGTAATTATTGTTGTCGCTAGTTTTAAACATATTCATCAAACCTTCCGGAAGATCATTATTTCTTATTTTATGCATAAATAATCTTTTTTATGTTTCCTCCGATCTAGCAACGATTGCCACCACAATATTTTAGACCTGAACGGGAATATATATACATGAACTTGTGGTTAACGCTTGGCAACTGGACTCTGTAGCTCAGTGGTAAGAGCGCTGCACCGGAATCGCATGCAGGGCCGCAGGTTCAATTCCTGTCGGAGGACTTAGAGTTGCGTTTTTCGCACCCGTTCCCGTTCAGGTCTAAAATATTGTATATATTATTTCACTCGAAATATCCACCACCTCAACCTTCTACCATATTATTATTATTAGATGCACGGGAGCATTCAGGGCAGTTGGGCGAATAATTGGCCACTCTGTAGTACATGGAGGTCCTGTGATTTATGGCCTTTCGCCAGCAGTAGTGCGATACTGGGTATTAACAGGTAGCACTGATGACCATGATCTGGAAACTCTTCCTGCCGGCATCACCATAGCTGATATCCCTGATACTGATCTTAGGGAACATATAGTACAGGTATGCAGTAACGTCTTCGATTTAGTGGTCATACATCTTTATCAACAATTTACAAGCGAACAAGGTGTCAGAAAGTACACGTTTACAACTCCCACCATGAGCGTACTCTGAAATGTGGAAACATATGAACGATATTAAGTGGAACTTTATATCTGTGTAATTACTTTAGAAGTGATATTTTTTTCTTTTCAGCTTGAAAATCTTTCACAAGATGCAGTAATCCCGCCAGATTTAAAAGAAAACCTCGCACCGTACATTTTCGAGTCCGGTCTTGACATTGACACCTTAAATTCAGATCGACGTCAAATAATTCAAGGCATTATGGTGTATAATGTAATTGACAAGAGAAAGCGAGAGTTAGATGATATTGCTAAGGGTTAGTAAAATACATTATTTGTACGGGATGGTATTCGGGTATCAACGAGGTATTACCATGTATTATGAATGGAGTGGATGCCATGACTGAGAGTTGTAAGGGCAATTCACGTTGCATGGGCCATTTGCAAACGATCTTTATTTTAAATATATGTGTAAATCATGTGTTTTTAATTTCTTTGATTTACCAGGTATGAATGAAGTCAAGTTGCATTCTTTTGTGGGAAGATGTTCTCCCGCAACATTGGCAACGGTATTTCCAAATAATGACCAGCAGTTCATCACTTTAGAAGAAATGAAGGAGGCCATGGTGTTTGAGGAGACCGAGGGGCGAGAGAAGACGATAACATTCTGGCACAACTACCTATCCTCTCTGGCAAAATATGAAGCAGGTATACTTAAACATTACAATATTACTATGTAATTGGAAAACGGTTTGAAATAAAATTAAGCCAACAATACATTTTGAGTTGGTAACTAAAACAGTAAATTTCGACGTTTGAGATGGGGTTGGGGGAAAGCCGCCTAAATTAGCGACGTTTAACTGTTTTCGTTCGATGCTGGCTAACGGCTTTACCAACGACTTGATTTAAATCGTCATCATATTACGAAGAAAACAAAACGTTACAAATATTTCAGCCTGGCTGTTTACTTCTTCGAAATTCTTTACAGTCGCTGGTAATAGGCAGATCTACTTGTACTTCATTAATTATAAATAATTACTTCAACTCATTTAGGTAAGCCTTCTCTGACCGATCTATGCTGTTTCTGGACAGCTACCAACAGTTTGTCACCCAGAAGCGCTACGTTGCAGGTAAAATTCCATGATGGCAGAATCGAGTTACCTTTTGCAGAAACTTGCTTTTACTCCATTACGCTACCGACAGTGCATCAAGAGTACGACCAGTTTAAAAGAGCTATTGATGCAGCACTTCGTCATGGTTCCTTGGGAATTGATCATTCATGAGGTTGCATTCATGCATTATATTGAAACCACATTATTACATACATAACTAGGGACTACAATTTTGTTAAATTTGTTATAGTTTTATTCTAAAGACGGCGGCTTAAAATTACACGAGAAAGAGGAACGTTATGCTACTTTAATTTTGGATAACACATTTGGCATACTGTAGCTGTACTGCATTTGCTAATTATGTCAAATTGAAAACCTTACAATTGGCCTGCCCTGATTACAAAATGGCCTGGGTTCGCCTATTCAGGCTTTAAATTATAATATAAAACATTTAAAATTGGGAAGGACACTAAAGTTAAATGTTCCATATAGTCACAAGAATTATTACCTCGGCTTCCGGTATATAATTTTCCGATCTTTTGAATTTTCTGGACGAAACATACAATTGTCAATAATTGTATACACTCTCTTACACTCACACTCAAAGAGTGGAGGTTCAATCTGAGCTTCCCTTGAGTGTCAGTGCTGTTTTTGAATAACTGGAGGGTTAGTGCTGTACCTTACTATATGTGAGTACTCACCCTCCAGCTATTCAAAAACAGCACTGACACTCAAGGGAAGCTCAAATTGAACCTCCACTCTTTGAGTGTGAGTGCATGAGCATTTAGAATACCTGTAGGCGTTAGAGTAATAATGTCATTAATAATCAATGTGGGTGTTAATAAATTCCATTGTCTCCAGATATATATCAGTACCGTACGAGTTACTTTCTCTTAGTGGATTTATCACAGCAACAAGTTCCTCAAAACATTCTTGGGAAAGTGGACATGTTGTTTCTGGAACTTCAACCACGTCGACATCTGCGTCTGCCTCAGCTGGAAGAGGGCCATTCCAATCAATCCCATATTGATGAAATTCCTCCTGTAAAACATAACATGACTTTACTGAATAAAAATTATTTAGGCTTTACAATAATACAACTAGGTTTCCCATAGAGATAAGTGCTGGACTATTAGATATGCTGAGATACTATTAGATAGGTACGTCAATATAGTTTACATTAAATGATTATTAACACTAAAGATGCACATAACAACAGAATAACCTTGCAGTGCTGTACAATAATTGACCGTACATGTAATTTTTCTTACGGTTGTAGTCGGTTCGTATAAATCACGGATTGCAACGTGATGGGAGCTCCTGTACTGGAGGAGACCTAGGATATAAAGTTGCATGGGAGATCTGTTGCCAGCAGTCCTGATCCTGTGTTGTAAATACGCTTGTCTCCAACTTTCCAAATGCCTCATTCACTGCACCCATACTCATTCACTGCACCCAGAAAACAATTCAGGACTGTTTCAGCACGATTATTTTCGCTGCACTTCAAATAAACTGGGACTCTTGTATACCCGTCTATTCCACCATGAATAACTAACCGCCACCAAAACAGAGTTATACAAATATTATGCTTATGCCAATGGCCTCCACCAATGACCTTCAAATAAAAGTACAGTAACTTCACTGTGGAGGCAAATTTGTGTAATTACTCAGCCTGTAGGGACAGGAGGTTTAAAATGAGGATTTTCTGGTTTGTTGTTGTTCTGTGTTTTCCACAGTAGTGGATTAATAGGAGAATAAGGAGAGGTGCACATATTTATAGGAGTGGTCAACAGGGGTTGCAAAAATTAGATTTATCTAACGTTTAAGCATAGATGAGGTGATTATAGCCTGATCTATTGGGTACTGTTGCTTTCTAGAGGATTTATGTACCGTCATCATATTTATTCAACATATCTTGTAAAGCATAGGTTGGTCTTCAGATAACGACGAATTGTCGGCTTTGTCACGCTTGCTAGGAACATGGCGGCCATGGAACAACTTTTTACCTGAAGTTACACATCTGTATATATTTCATCTGTGACATGGCACTCTCCTAGCTGGGTTGTATTTCTATAGATCCGAACAGGGCTGCCAAAAAGGGGAAGAGATAGGGAGGGGGTGGACGTAAGAGAAAATTTACTCTTACGTTTGGGCCCTGCCAGGGTACGATGTACCAGTACGATGTACCGGTACTGTAAAATGACTTACCTGATCAATTTATGATTGCCATCTATGTGCCATAAAGCCAAAGGACCAAACACGCTATATTGCCTTCTAGGAGTTAATCTCAGCCACCGTACAGCAACTCCTTGTGGGTCCACCCTGTGCATGGCCTCTCGGACTCGCATATGCGAGGGTTTCAACCCAGAAACAGCAAGTTGAGATAGTACTCTACGGTACCCTGCATTAGGGAATTTCTGTAGGATTCCCCGGATCGTAGCATCAAGCTCCTCATCTGACATAGGGGGTAAATTGGACGTGACAGACAGTCCATAATTGCGCATTCGCCTGGATATAGTACTCTGTGATACTCTTAAGGCTTTGGCAATATTAGTGACTGAAAACTGATAGGTGAGGAAGTAATTTAGTTGCTCACGACTGATGTCTAAACAAGGACGACCACGTCTGCCAGAATGAATTACTTCCATTGTAAAAGGGCTTTCACTATTGAGCTCTTCCACTCTTTGTAAATAATTCATTGCTTGCATTACACAATGTTGGATTTCATCATCAACAAGGTTTACATCACAGAGTCGTATGATATGCGAGGCAAATTGTTCAAGTCTAAATGTAACAGCATCTAATTGTTCTGAATCTAAATTTTGCAGCTGGCTTAAAATATCCAGCAATGCTTCCCTCAACTGATTTCTCAAAGTTCCCTGTTCTTGATTCATAATACCAAGTCACCAAACTTCCTTAATGAACTTATCACACAGTAAATTTTGCAAGTAAACTAAAATAGGGAGAGAATGACTGTTAAATATTTGAAAACTAACTAGCATATTGTGCCTTATGGGTTAACAAGCGACCTTGGCAGTTTTCCCTTGACGAGTAAAATCCTATGGCATTAATTAAGCGTCAAATAACAAAGAAGAGAGCACCAGAGCGCATTGTGGCTTAATGGTTAATATCTAGGTATTAAATTTGGGGGCATATGGAAATACAACATAATCCATATAAAGACATTGCAACTTAAAATTCCAAGCAATGGTCTATATTATGCACCAGTCGATGTAACCCTCCTCCCCCCCCTACCCCAACCCGGGAAAGGCGAAGACTTGGACTTTGCATTGCAGCCTTACCGAATGAGCCGTCATCTCACCCCAGGGACAATAATTGTGTTCCAATGTCACCGCATGTGCCTGGTTATATTACCTAGCACCTGTCAATAACAAATGTGATTTGCTCAGTTTCTCTGACCAGTCTGGCGAGGCAATGAAAGCAAAGACATTGCCTACCCAACAGGGAATAGCAAACCGGGGATCATTTCATTGACCAGCTATTCCCCGCCCTTTCTTGGGTTGGGGTATACTGGTACTTACATTTCGACTACAGCGCATTATAAAGTAATTTATATTAAAAGTCAAAATATAACCGTCTATCTTTTGCGTTGATATATAAACATTTTGGGTGTTCAAGATCTCTTTAAATTTATTCGCACTATTTCATACTTTTCATCAAGATAATTATGTTTGTTAGAATATAGAACAAGTTAAAAAATATAAATAATTCATACCTTTTTGCCGACAACTTTGTTTACGCGCGCACGTGTGAGAATTGTTGGAAAGGACCGAGCCCGCGTATATTGACAGCGGATACCATTTTGAAGGAAATTTAAATTCGAAATTCAAGGACATTTTTGGACGAAAATTTCATTTGGAAAGCGGCAATGGAAGTTACGTTTCAAAAAGGTGGAAACACTGCCCGCTGCAAGTTTGACGATCGATTCGAGTAACGTATGCTCGATTTGAATATGTATTGATCGATTCGATTTGATTTGATTTGTATGTCGGTCTGTTCGTTTCGAGCAAGTGTTGATCGATTTAAACCATTGACGCTCGACTTGTAACTATTGAATTTTGACCGTAAAAACGCGCCATACTATACAACATCAGATCACTTTAAGGCAGCTCACATTCAAGAACATGTACCACCTCTGTATGATGTAACTATGCTTAACTCAGCAGTTCGCTTACCTCTGTCACTCAAGACTCAAACTTGTTCTGTTCGTAGACTAACATAGCAGTACAAGAAGCAACTTTGGACGAAGTGAAGACTGAGATGGATAAAATCTCCAGTGAAAGTGACCAACTGACAGTTCGTCAAGAAAGTATTAATGGCGAAGTTAAGAAAATGAAAGATATCGTCAGAATACATCAGGTGTGTACTTATAGCTAAGGCAATTAGGATTGTCTTTTCAATTACTTTAGTTTAGTTTAGTTTTAGTTTGTTTTAGTTCAGTTTTAGTTAAATTAAGTTAGGTTTTTGTTTTGTTTTAATTTTGTTTAGTTTAGTTTGTTTAAGTTTTGTTTTAGTTTAGTTTGTTTTAGTTATGCTTTAGTTTAGTTTAGTTTAGTTTAGTTTAGTTTTAGTTTGTTTTAGTTTAGTTTTAGTTAAGTTAAGTTTGGTTTTTGTTTTGTTTTAATTTTGTTTAGTTTAGTTTGTTTATGTTTTGTTTTAATTTTTTTTAATTTAGGTCTCCGAGGGTTAGTTAAGTAATATACCATACACGAGAAGGAGTTTATTATTTAAGAATTAAAAAACGAGTCGCGTGCCGTTATGGTGTAATAATGCACGAGGGGGGAATGTTGGGAGAATAGGAGAGAAGCTTGTAAAACACGAGGCGTAGCCGAGTGTTTTACACTCTTCTCGAGTATTCTCCCAACATTCCCTCGAGTGCATTATTACACCATAACAGCACAAGACAAGCTTTTTTAATTATTTTATATTATAAGTGGTAGATAAGCACAGTAAACAATTTTGTTCAAAGATCAATATTGATATTCTCCTAACATGTAATCACTGACGTCACTCGCAAGCTTTTCAATGTTTTCATTGCTTGGCAACAACTACGCTTGAATTCTGGCCGGCGAAGGAGCGAAAAACTTGCAACTCAACAAAAATTAGGAATTAAAAAGGCACAAAAAGTGTTGAACATTTTTCAAATATGGTGCACAATGATAGACAGATTGGTTTTTCGTTGTTCTGCTTCACTTTTGTCCTGGATTCGGTATAAAAGCGAATGGTTTTTGTCAAGCTGCTTTGATGACATTGGCTGTCAAGTTTATTTTTCATCTTGAACCAAATATATCGGGCAGTTTTTGTTTGAAGGTACTGTTTGAATATTTTTTGTGTTTTTTGCTAATTCAGTGGTTGGTGGTTAAAAATTTTCTCAGACAAACTGTCAAGAAATGCACAAACATGTCGTATTTGTGTAGATTTTTGTCGTTGCATCTTGACAGCTTAAAAACTGTACACATAGTGTTATCTAAATCAATGCCAAAATGGTTAATTTTAATTTTTTGCACCTAGAACTATGGATAAATTTGGTTTGGTTTGTGTCTAAATACAGTTTTTGTACCTTTAAATGTCAAAATAGCACAGATTTTCGCGTTTCTTGTCGCCGTTGAATGCGAACTTTCAAGCAAAAAAGTATATTTCAAACTCAGAAACAGCTATACGAATCTTTATTATACAACTGTGTTAAAAAGTGTCCAAATAACGCTAAAAACGAGTACAAATATACAGCGATATTTGGACAGTTAGTTATTTGGATACTTGGTTATTTGTATAGTAGAAAACCGGTTTGACGGACTGACGTGTGCAAAAACCTATAAAATAGAAATAAAAAATTTAAAAATGGATGATATTTTGTCAACATTTGAGGCCGACAATGAATTTGACTTGCTTTCAAATTCGGAGTTCGAAAACATGCTTTTAAGTATAAACAATGATGAAAACACTGTTCCGACAAATGATTCGCTAAACGATGTTCAAATAGGCGACTTCATTGACCAAAACAAAAACGTAAACACAGCAAAGAAAACAAAAACTGACCTGAATGTCTGGAAACGATGGTCCTCCTCTATCGGCGAAGCAAGGGAAATTGAGAATATCCCACCAAATGAACTCGACCGGCTTCTCTGTCACTTCTTCATTAACGTGAGGAAACAAGATGGAACCGAGTTCGAGCCAGGTACGCTCACGTCGTTTCAGCGCAGTTTCGGTCGCCATTTACGTGATGTTGGAAAGCACTACTGCATATTTAACGACAAAGAGTTTGCGAAGTCAAGACAGACTCTCGAGTCCAAGAGAAAGCAGCTACGCCAGCAAGGGAAAGGACGACGTCCAAACAAGGCCCTTGGGTTAAACCAGGACGAAGTTGAAAAACTTTGGTCGGAAAAGCAGCTTGGCGACCATAGTCCAGAAGCTTTAATTCGCACAGTTTGGCTAAACAACACGATGCATTTCGGATGGAGAGCGACAGACGAACATCGGAGAGTGCTGTTTGGAGACTTGGAGTTGAGAAGAGAGGAAGGAGGAGAAGAGAGAGAGTATATAATCTGGCACACCGAAAGGGGCTCCAAAACAAGAAGCGGCGGCAAAGAGTTTGGTCCCGAAAGATACTTCAATCCTCGCATTTACGCGACAGGTACTGAAAGATGTCCTGTGAAGTTATTTAAGAGTTATCTTACCCGACGGCCAATCGAAATGAAAAAGCCAGATGATCCCTTCTATTTGGCAGTCGTGAAGAACCCCAAAACCAACATCTGGTTCAAGAAACAACCTCTTGGCATTCATTCACTTGGCAGCTTCATGAAGAACATGGCTTCAGCTGCCAATTTGGAAGGAAAGCGAACCAACCACTCTGCTCGCCGTACGATGATAACAACGCTGAGACACGAGAATGTCAACCCCCTGGATATCTCGCAATTGTCGGGACATAAGAATCTTAAATCCATCGACAGCTACTCGACGGTCTCAGAAGAACAACAGAAGAAAATGTCCTTGTTGATTAGCCAACGCTCAGGCGGCAGAGAAGCGATGAAACCTTTGAACAACACGAGTCAATCGCCACCTCGAAGCCCTTCTACAGCAGCTAGTACGAGTCAAGCCCCTTCAACATCTTTTGCTGGAGCCGTATTCAATAACTGTAGCTTTGTTCTTGGCTCAAAATCTCCAGTTCCTGCTGTGGTTCCTGCAGCAAAATCGCCGAAACGCCGTCGGCTTCGTGTGATTGGGTCGGACAGCGAAGATGAAAATTGACAATTTGATCGAAGTACTGATCGAACCCAGTTAAAACACTTTTATTATATGTTAAGATTTCACTTCGATCCATTTTAACTTTCTTCATAAATCGAACATGTTATTAATAGTTTATAATTTTGAAATATATTTCAAGCAAATGCTGCCTTCTTTCTTGTTCAATGACAGTTGTAAAAATAAAATTAAAATTGTTTACCAAATCATTCTCAAACCGGTTTGACAAGTCTATTTTGTTAGCCAATCAAATGTTGCAGAAATTTTGCATAAGAACTACTTCATGTATGCTTATTATATTGTCTTGAATCTTGATGCATGTCCGTACTCCCGTCCCCTTGCCTTTTCAAACTTCTTCTCAATAAAAAATACTTTATAAAGCAGTTGTATAATAAATAACTAATTAGATGTTTTGATATGTAGTATCGCTGTACATTTTTACTCGTTTTTTGTATTTTGACTCGCCCTGCGGGCTCGTCAAAATACGGCAAACTCGTAAAAATATACAGCCATACTACATACCAAAACATCTAATAAGATCTAATTATTCGCCGTTTATGGATCCCGTTGTTATTTGTTGGCTGGCTTTTTCCATCTCGTTTAGGTCTACTTTTTCTTGCTTTCTGACAGACTTTGGATTTAAAACTATTATAATTTTGTTCATATTGTATTGACAATTCCGAGGAAAATTTAACAAGCGGGGACAAAGGGAGAAAAAATCAAAACGGTGGCCGTGCTTTATTGCGTCATAAAGCACGCGAATTAGCCAATCAAATTGCTCGTTAGATACTACTTATAATATAAAGTGATTTGAAACACCGAAAAGTGTAATGAAAAACAAGGCGCTAGCCGAGTTTTTTAACATATTTTGAGGTTATTTTAAATCAATGTTATAAACGACTTCGAGTGTTTGATATAGCTTCACAAACAAACCAGTATTTAAAGAGAAATTCAACGCGAAAGTTGAGTTAATTTTTGGGTGTTTATTACTGTGGTATCAAGAAAACGATACGGTGGTGATTTTCTTTGTGTTTTGCTCATGAATTATTAATGAGTTTGAGAAGGTTACAGAAGTGCCTAAGGGTTAGTTTTCAGCGAGGGAGGAAAACTGGAGTACCCGGAGAAAAACCCTCGAAGCACAGGAGAGAACCAACCAATCTCAACTTACATAAGTAATCAAGCACAGAGACGTTACCCAATCGAAGTAATTGCCTGCCCTCGACCTGCTGTATAGCCAGCTTAACTCAGAGGTAACGGGCAGCGCGCTAACTTCGTCTACTAAAAAACTCTCGTCTTTAAAACACGTCTTTAACTCTCGTCTTTTAAACACGAAAAACAAAATGGACGTAAACAAGATTCCCTTTCTCTGATGCTGCTATACTTGTTCATGCCATTACATGTCGGTTTTTTAATTTATTTTCAAGCACGAGCTAAGAGAAATGGAAAGAGAATTACACAATACTGCGAGAGAACGAGATGAATTACAGAAAAGGATAGAGGATATAACTTCAAAGTAAGATTTATGTGTTGTCATTAATTTTAAGATAATCTCTAGCAGGGACGTAGCGAAGCATCTGGGGGGGGGGGTGGTATCAAGAATTTTAACTGGAAATTGAACTTCAATGTTAAAATTTACCTGAAGTATATAATGATTATAATAGACCTTTTCTGATTGATTATCATTGTAATACTGAGTTGTTTAAAAGATAAGGGGGTCTTCTTAGGGTCCTCCCCCAGATGATTTTTATGTTTTAGAAGTCCCAGGACTACATTTGTGACATTTTCTGAAGCGATTTGGCAAACAAATTGCGTCCAAATTGACTGTATTTTGCACAAAATTTAGTTATGTGGAGGTTTTTGAAGAGATCCGATTTGATCAGATTCTTTCAAGTAATTTAACATTCAATCTTAGTAATATAACGAGAAAATATAACGACTTTATTCCCCAAATTCTACCTGAAAATGTCAAAATTTTTGCTCGAATTTTACCTGAATTTTTTTTACTTTCTACTGTTGGCTGAGAGGGGTGTTACACCCCCGTCCCCCTCACCACCCGCTCGCTACGTCCCTGATATCTAGGATCTTGGATAGCTTATGATCTCACCACGTAAGAAATGTGCTTCCAGTTTGACTTGACCAAGTATCACAGGTTTTCTCCGGAGCTCTGATTTTCCCCTGTAGTAAAACTGAGCCATTCAAGAATTATCCTTATGCCCCGTTTACATGAGACTGGGACCAAGTCAGAACGGGATGAAAATTTAGATTGTCAGAATGTCAGTACGTAGGTTTATATGAGACCGGTACGAAAAGCATTGCACACTCTCATGCGTGTATCAAAAGTGCAGTTGATAATTGATGCTGTTCATCTTGTCCACCGTTGTTTATTATTAGCGTTGTACCAACATTCAGATCCTTCTGAAAATCATTTGTGTTTACATTCATCCCGCTCCGAATTCGTCCCGATCTGAAGATAGACGGTTAGGTCCAGCTAGCGGGATGACTTTAGACCGGCCTGAGCGATTTTTAGTCCCGGTCTCATGTAAACATCTGTATTATAAATAATACTATGAATGAAACGAAATATTCCCATTTTTTCTTCGTCCTGGTATCATGTAAACGAGAAGACCAGTTTAAAACGGATGGAGTTATCCAGTATAAATGTATAAATATAGTGAGATTTAGTTTAGGTTTCCTCCTGTAGTAACACTGGATTAATAAGAGATGATCCTTACTGGACTCTAGGGAGAACAGTTTAGAACTGATAGAGCTATCCAGTATAAATATAATTAGTTTGGTTTAGGTTTTCTTCTTCAGGAACACTAAGGTAATAAGAGATGACACTTATCTAGAGGAAGAATAGTTTAGAACTGACAGAGCTATCCAGTATAAATAAGTTATAGTTAAGTGCTAAATGTTTACCTGATGTTTTGCTGCAGTGCAATGAAATATATCGAGTCAGAACGACTGGAAAGAGAGACATTACTTCAAGAAAAGAGAGAAAACCTGCAAGCGATTCAGTTGCAACTCAACACAACAACTCAACACACACAAATCAAGTGGAACAAAATGTCGCCGTTGAACTGATCAAGTTTATCAACTTAGGTATGGAACCATGCTTAAATCAATTATTTATATAATTAAAAATGACACTTATATTATTGTGAATCCTTTATTAAATCATCATCACCATCAACCATCATGATGATCATTATCAATCATTATCATCAATCATTATCATCAACAATCATCATCATCATTATTATCCTGATATATCCTCAAGGAGATCTGGCTTTCTTGTCGTAACATTACATATTCTTCAATTCCATGTTAAGTCCTCCTTGATGTTATTTCTACTCAAATCTTCATTAACACAATTTATCCATCGTTTCCGAGCTCTACCGCGTGATCGTTTTCTGTCCTAATTTTTCCTATGCCCATCGAGTGATATGCTATGACTCACGCCTTCTAACACACCCAAACCTTCTCAATCTCGATTTTCTTGCCCAATGACGCACTTTCACTTCTTGTCTGATGTCTTCATTCCTTCATTCCTTCCCATTGGATTCATGGTTGGTTCTCTCCTGTGCTTCGAGGGTTTTCTCCGAGTACTCGGGTTTTCCTCTCTCACCAAAAACTTACCCTTCCAACTTAATACATGGGTCTGTAGCCAGTAAGCCTTCGACTGGGTCATGTTTGAGCTGTGTCCTTCTCAAACTCATTAATAATACATGACCAAAACACAAAGGAAATCACCACCGTATCGTTGTCTTGATACCACGGTAATAAACACCCATAAATGAACTCAACTTTCGCGTCGAATTTCTCTTTAAATACTGGTTTGTTTGAGAAGCTATTTGATACACTCGAAGTCGTTTATTATAGTGATTTAAAATCACCTCAAAGTATGTTAAAAAACTCGGCTAGCGCCCTATTTTTCAACACAGTTTTTGGTGTTTCAAATCACTGTAATAAACTCCTGCTCGTGTATGATATATTACTTCACAATTCAGCTCTCAGTTGCAGGGACAGGTGATTTGAGCACTTAGCCTATTTAATATTTTGTAGCACTATGAAAACTTGGTTCTCTACGCAAAGGTCAGAAAGACAGTTTGGAAAGATTTGGCAGCAACGTGCCTGAATTGTTGCGTAAGATTGAGACGGCTGTCAGAAGAGGACGCTTTCATAAACCACCAAAGGGCCTGTAGGTGAGTATTCAATTCAGTTTAATTGTATTCAATTTAATGTGTTTACCACTCTCAGGTGGAGGGAAAGCCTTAACGGGTTTTACAACCCAATTGACCAGGGCGTTAGTTAGTTAGTTATATAGTTAGTTAGTAACTAACTGGCAGTACCCTACCACTGATAAGTAAAATTGTCTGCCGTTAGAAAGAGTAAAATACTAAAGTATAGGGCGCATTGCCAGCTAATGGGTTAATACAAGTACTGCATGAAATAATTAACTGTTAAGCAACCCAGTGGAACAGGTAGGGGCTATAGCCCACCAGAAGTAGAAGTGCCCTACACCAATAATTAATGGAATGGGAGAACTTAAGAGTGGGAGAGCAGATTCTTCGTGGCTTGAAATGCAAAATGAACGTCAAACTACCTGGTTTCTGCATGTCAAATCTTCCTCAGACCCCTTCAGCGAAGCATGTCCCCAGACCCTTAGAGTTTTTCTAACACCCCCACCTCCAACCAAACAATCTTCCGCTGCAACTGAACAATCAAATGTAATAGTTGACAGTTAATAACTTACCATCAATCATATTAGTAAATGAACTGAGAATTCTAATAAACTCTGGCTCATCATCATAAATGGCCGCCAACTTGATTCGATCGCTGAGACTACTTTTAACTTTGCCGCAATCTCCCTCCAGGCCAGTATCCACAGGGTTCGTTCTCTCTTGATCTGTTGAATCTTTTTCATGAATAGATTTAAGGCGATGTAGGGTGACATGTGTTCCATTGGCATCATCTGGACCACCTTCCAACCCATAATCAAGACTTTTCTGACGTCTTGGGAAATGGAAGTATATGTGTTTCCTTGCAACATTTGCCATTCTAAAAAGAAGAGTATTGGCGACATTTATGCACAATTTGTCTTTCTTAAATCAATAACTACATTAACAATTTAACATGCAACAAGTAATATCGTCTGGTGCTTCAGAGATTAAAATATAAAAGTAGAGCGCATTAGGCACATATTGCACAGTATAATCAATTATGGTATCAATGAGCGCCTCTCCTTCATCTAGCTCATACTTTTCTCTTAGATACTTCTTATATGCTTTCCTCTATATCCCCTCTTCCCTTCCCTTGTACGACATTTATAGCGCTACACTTTACGACAAGTGTAACGCCTGCGCGTAGGTCTTCGACCCTATAAGCGGGCCGAAGGCTGCACTCAGTCTATATCTTTACATATTAATTATATTTTGTTATAACTACTTTATTTTCATTGGTTAATATTTTGTTCACGTGACAACTTTTATAGCGTTGCTATAAAAGCTGATGTAATGTGTTTATCTGTCTACTAATTTCTCCTGACGAAGGGCTTTAGCTCGAAACGTCGAGATTTTGTTTATATCTTTTAGGCACACGCGAATCAAGCCTAATTTGTCTCTATAATCAATTAACATTGGGAGGGCAAATGAAGTTATCCCACTTTACATTAATGGCTAACACTTTACCCTTTAATTGCCAAAACCATCTTGGTTAGACAGGGTAAAATAACGAAGATGGTGTTTGTGGATGGAACATTTGAACAAAAATTATATACATTTTTACACCTAGCCAGTAGCAGTTGCGAGCAGTTACGTTCAAATATTCCATCCACAAATACCATCAACTATTATTCCCATCGAACGAGAAGACGAGAAAAATCTTAGTATTTACTAAATAACGAAGGTTGCATTACAGCAGCTTAATGCGTTAATCCAGAGTAAAATGGCAGAGTATTAGGGGCCGTTGACAAATAGATTTCGTCCCGTGATCGCAGATTTCTGCTGTGATTGCTTTAACCTCCTACCCCATCATGGTCAATGACTTGTTTACACATCAGTTTTCGTCTTGTTTATTTTGTAAACACAAATTATTTGCTACCAGCCCTCCCCCCATTGCGAAACAAGTCCACGATCAGGATTGCAAGACGAAATTTATTTTTAAAATATTCGTAAAGTGACAAAGTAAGGCACATTAATTGGGGAACATTGCAGCTTAAAGGGTAAACAAAAGACTTAGGCAGATAGTCTGGTTAACACATTAACAGCAAACACCTTTTGCAAAGTCTTGTTGATTGATCAGAAAAAGATCAAGAGATGATACATTTAAAGGGACACTCCACCCCCAGAACAATTGCTGCTCATATAAAAGCCCTATATGAGCCTACTTTGGAATGAATGTTCCTTCGTCTCAATTCTTTTTCGTTTACGAGAAATTTAACTTTGTTTCACTGATTTCCTCGTACATTCTCGCCGCCATGTTTGTTGAATCGTGGGCGAATGCGGTCGTTCCTATGAGTGCTGTGACGTAAGTGTGGGATAGCAACAGCGACTCACTGCGCAAAACAACAAAACAAACGCTTCGTGATTGATTTCGGTCATATAAATTCTGTTGTTGAACGTTTATTCTCCCTTTGATAATTTTTAATAATGTCCCGATCGAGTACTAGCAGCTCTTCTGAAGTAGACGAAGATATAGGACGATCTGAGCAGAACATAAAATTTGAAGCGGACGAAGCTAAGTTTTCTCTTCAGCCATATTTGTTCGAACCAACAATAAAGA
Organism: Trachythela sp. YZ-2020; assembly: GCA_016169945.1. Taxonomy (NCBI): domain Eukaryota; kingdom Metazoa; phylum Cnidaria; class Anthozoa; order Malacalcyonacea; family Clavulariidae; genus Trachythela; species Trachythela sp. YZ-2020. The sequence goes on along the minus strand of JADLSH010000162.1, from coordinate 178,714 downwards.
AAGAATCGAGTTCTAGCAGCGACAGTGAAGCTGAAGGGGATGAAGACTCGGATTCTTCAGCTGATGAAAGCCGGTTAGATAATTTAGAATGGTAAGTTTTTATTTGTGCGATAGAAATACAAATATTTCACTCGGTAGCTACTACGCGAACAATGTTAATATATTTGTCTGTCTTGTTGAAAATAATTGTTCCCTATTTATATAATATATAAAATATCCTCAGGTGTAAATATGGTCATTGCCAAATCTTGGATAGATCTGACGAATGTGTTTGCTGTCAGGAAATCCCTGAAATGTTATCGCTCAATGACGAAGCCATGACCATTGAGAAATTAAAAGAGCCCTTGACTTGTGTCACTGATAATCCAGCCTTTGCTGCTGTGTGTTTGAATTTGTGGGATCTGGTTTTAGCTTAGCCCTTTGTCGGTAGCCAGGCACAAGATCTAGCGTCGTTTCGAAGCAGTCAGGTGTAAAATGCGCCGAGCAAACACATGAATTATTTAAATCGCGTGGGTTTACTCTGCGGATTTTCGCCAACCACGCTTGTCGCAAACTTTTTTCCTTTGGAACTCTGTGGTAGCTGATTCCCACAGTTTTCCGTGAGTAGTTTGTACACTCTGGAACCATGCAATGAGGCATCTCCAGTTGAAAAATATTTAAAAGAAAACTAAAAAGCTTTTATAAGAGTGACTATGCAAATACTCGAAGCAATCTGATATGATATTATGATTATGCAAGTTGTGCTGTCCCACACTTACGTCACAGCACTCATAGGAACGACCGCATTCGCCCGCGATTCAACAAACATGGCGGCGAAAAGATACGAGGCAATCAATGAAACAAAGTTAAATTTCTCGCAAACTAAAACGAAAACATTGAACATCATTTTCTCGCTCGCATAAGTGTCAATACATTTGAAGTTGACCATCATGTCCATGTTTATAATAATAATAATAATAATAATAATACGAATATTTTAACAGGATAAAAACACTTCAGCAAGAATATTGCTGTTATCAACGCGTGTCCTGTGTCCTAAAAACTACTTTAGTAAAAATCTATAATAGGTTAAAAATTGAAAGTTCAAGATGTTCCAAGCAGTTCATTAAAAAGTATCTATAATGTATGTATATATATATTAGCTAAAATGAAGTATTAATAGTTTATAAAAATCTTCAGAACTTGTTGCAGTTCTAATATTTAATGGCAGCTCATTATATAATTTAGCTCCCATGAAATAGAATCCTCTTCGTGCATATTCAAGTTTTATAGTTGGTAAGTTTATCAAACAACCTCGGTTTCGTGTTTCTCGTCCGTGATCTTTAATTACAAAATGATCCATTAAGGCCTCCGGGATATTGCCATCTAACGTCCTTCTAACTATTTCACAGGCACGCTTCTTCCTTAAATCCATAATTGATGGGAGCTCTGAATCAGGTCGAAAATCGTTAAAAATAACTTTAGTGGCTCGTTCCCGAAAAGAAGCTAATTTATGCAGTTGTGTTGACGTTAATTTAAGATTCAAAATTCCACAGTATGTCAGGAGTGGTGTGATCATTGACTGATAAATCGTTCTCGCCGAGTCCACGTTTAAATTGTCTCTAATTTTGGATAGTAGACGTAACCTTGTTGATGCACGTTTAAAACAAGGATCAAAATGAGTGTTAAGATTTAATGTGGAATCAACTTCAACACCAAGATACTTGTATTTCTCTGTGAGATTAATAACTGTATTTCCATACGGTATAGACAAAGACTCGTTTGATTTGCATATACGCTTGGCTGTTCCAAATAGTAATGCCTCGGTTTTCCCTTCTTTTAAGTTGATAATTAGATCATTTTCATCCAACCAGTCCGCAACATTAGCCAAATCGTTCGTCAGTTTTGATTTGATTGACTCCATATTCTTATCATCTACATACAAAACAACATCGTCGGCATATTTCACTATTCTGGATTGTTCAATTACATCGACGATGTCATTAAATGATATCAAAAACAGTAAGGGGCCAAGTATTGAACTTTGAGTGACACCGGACCGAAGATGACATTCCTGAGATGTATGGTTATTGTATGAAACGCAAGCTGCGCGTTTAAACAAATAATCCTTAAACCAATCTAGTTCAGCTCCATTTATGCCATACTGGGGTAGCTTACTTAGCAGCTTAGGGTGGCTAATCGTGTCGAATGCCTTAGTCAAATCAATAAATACAGCTCCAACCAAATAGCCTTTATCAACACTCATACGAATTTCATCGATAAACTTCACCGCCGCCAGTTCAGTAGACATTTTTGGTCTGAAGCCAAACTGATTTTGCGATAATAGTTTATTTTCATTAAAAAAATTCATGACCTGACGGTGAATGATGTTCTCCATTACTTTCGATATTGCTGGGAGAACTGAAATTGGGCGATAGTTATCAAAACTCGACCTCGAACCCGATTTGTGAATTGGTATAATCTTTGCCGATTTCCTTTGGATGGAATCAGACCAGACTGCATAGACAAATTTATTATATGGGTAAGCGGTGGAGCAATGGTAGATGCTGATACTTTCAATAATCTTGGTGGTAAATTGTCACAACCCGTAGATTTGGTAGATTTAAGCGAGCTCAGCTGTCTTTCCACTCCCAGAATTGAAACATTTCGAAACTTGAAAACTTTCTCCGTTTTTTTACCAATGCTTTTAGGGTTTCTCCAAACTAGATTACGCAGTGGAAAAGCTTTCTGCTTCAAAGTTGCAACAATGTTATTAAAATATGAGCAAAAAGCGTTTGAAATTTTTGATGCATCAGCTGACATCTCGCCGTCAATTTCAAATGATAGACTCGTATTTTTGCTTGTCGATTTAACTGGGTAAATTGATTTAATTACTTTCCAAAATGTCTCAGGAGTCTTCGAATTTTCTTCCAACAGATTTTTGTTATACGAGGACTTCGCTTGTCGCAACAAAGTGTTCACCTTATTACGCTTTAGTTTATACGCATGAAAGTCCTCGTCATTGGTGGTCCTACGATATTTACGAAGTAAACTATCCCGATCGTTCATAAGCTGTTTGACTTCGACAGTCAACCATGGTGCTGGTTTACCTTTAACTCGCTTTGTAATAACTGGAGCATGTTTTAGGTATATAGCAGTAATTATTGTTTTCATGCAAGTCCAAGCTGAGTTCACATTGCTATTATTATACACGTAAGACCAATCAACGAGTTTTAGCTCGTTGTTCATTGCTTTTTGGTTGTAGCTTTTATAGTCTCGACAAATTATAGTTCTTGGCTTAAACTTAGTCGAGTTTATCTTGCGAACACAGCCGATCATATCGTGATCGCCAATTGAAAGCGGAATAACATCCGTGGCTTTAACTGATACCGGGTTGTTAGTGGCGATGATGTCTATCAATGTTTTCGTCGAGCCACTTATTCGTGTAGGCTTTTTTGTCATCTGTTTGAAACCATACATATTCAGAATTGCCTTGAATTCGGGGTTGTCTCCAGGGACTAGATAGTTTACTTTAAAATCACCCAACACAATCGATTCACTTGCATATTACGTATTTATTACTATTTTTATTTGCCATTGAAAATTCATGAAATGTGACAAGCTTTTGAAAAACTAGCATGCCAGTTTTTCAACAAGTACACTTGTCAATGAAAAGCTTGTCACATTTCATCATTTGTAATTCTAAATTCGCGATGAGTGATTTATGTTTTTGCCAATATATTATATAATAAGCAGATAAAATTGTGTTTTGTTTACGGTTGCAATATTTGATTAGTTTTACTTTTATTTAATAGTTCAAACGATATGTTATAATAAAACAAATATGTCAACTCGAGATTAACTAAAGTGCGAGCTGCGAGTTGCGGCCGGCGAGTTGCGAGTTGCGAGCTGTGATTTGAGCAGGTAAAGCTCGGGAACGAATAGATTGCACACGAGCATTAGCCCGCGATATCAGATGGCCAGCGTTCTTACTTTCAAATAAATTTCCTTACAACGAGGAAACTTTTACCTTTTTACTAGTTTTTAAGGATTTTAGGGAAATAGAATTTTTAAGGAATTTTAAAGAAATTTATTGATTATATGGCCATATATTTGCCTATTAAAATTGTTATTTTATAATAAAGTATTTTATTATATAGAGATGAAGTAATGCACTGATAAAACGACAAAAAGTGCTGGCGTAACTCATAAGTGAGATGTCAGTGTATAAAAGTTGAAAAATAAAAAATATAATTAAAGCAATGATTATTTTCAACTGATCGGGAGCACTGTTTACAAACAAAAGTACACGTGATTCCATTACAAAATTGAACAAATCTAAGGAAATTTTACCCTAGAAGCTAAGGAAGTGCTCGCCAATGGAAGTGAGCACACTGCACATGGCATAGAACACTTCTAACAATGGCTTCTTGCCAGAAAGCCGCGGATGAGCTGTTTGCAAAGGTATTTAAAATATTTTATCTCTAATTTTTACATTAATCTCAAATAATAATCGATCGAGGAAGTTCGATATATACGCATATATTCCTGGAAGGAAGTTCGCGTTTCAATGTACTTATTTCTTTGCTAGATGCATCAACAATATGTCAACTCAACCTCGATTATTTCAAATTTTATTTATTTATTATTTCATTGTGTATATAAAATTTCGAGAGTACGGTTGTACACAGACTACTAAAATAAAGGCTAAGCAAAACTAGAAAGTATATAGAATGCATCATACGTCATAGTTATAAAATATACAGACGCATCCTCACCAAAATGCCATTCGCATTTGTGAACAACTGGCCCGTCAACAGAGACGTGAAGAATTTTAAAATGCAAATTGCCCAATACCTTTATACCAGAGGTTCAGAACGAAGAATTATAAAGGAAATATAATTTGTTTGTTCTATTAATATTGCATAACGAATGTCATATTTCAAAATTATGCAGTTCATACTACACTCCGATGAATTGAATTTGAATTTATTAAATGACATTCCCTAAAAAGGGCTTTTCAATGACAATTTACATATGTTATAAAAATAAATTATAAATTATCAACTATATTTACAACAATCTTATCATTAATGATTAATTTATACAAATTATTACATAAACTAAAATTATACTTTATATTATATTTTATGAATTGAAAGCAATTAAAAATTATCGCTTTTCAATAAGAATTGTCTTAAGTTTCGTCTTAAAATTGTTTAAATCATTAATTGATTTCAGCTCTGTGTCTAGACCATTCCATATCTTAGTCCCTCTGTATCGATGTCCTGATCGATGTCCTGAATTTTGGAATATCCAGGTCTCCATTTCTCCTACTATCTCGGTTATGAATTTTGTTACGTTGTTCAAAAATATCACATAAGTACCGTGGAGCTTTGTCATTCATGCATTTAAATGTTAATAACGCATCTCTGTATAATAGATGTTCTTTGATTGGCAACCATCCTAACGCATTTAATGTCGGAGATATATGATCATACTTATGCACCCCTGTGATCAATCGGGCTGCACAATTTTGGATTAATTGGATCTTTTTAATATTGCTGTCTGATGTATTAGACCATACTGTTGAACAATAGTTAATTTTGTTCATGACTAATGTGTCAATGATTGTAGCTAGTGTTAACTGATCAAAGTTGTGTTTCACCCGACCAATCTGACCCAATTTTGAAATACACGATGATGACAATGCTTGTATGTGTTTGTCATACGTTATATGAGAATCCAGGAGCATATCCAAATCCTTTACCTCTGTCACTGGTATAAGATTTCCCCCCATAAAATTAATATGGACGGGAGATTCCAATTGATTCATAAGTTGCCGTGTACCAACCACCAACATTTTGGTCTTTTCTGGGTTTACAAGAAGACTGTTGTTACAACACCATTCAAAAACTCTGTGCAAATCCTCTTCTATATGCAGTAACGAGCGTTCCATATTCAATAATGTAAACGATAGAAATGTTTTTGAGTCGTCAACATACGATTCAAGACTACAACTGTTAGGAACTGAAGACAAGCTATCTGTATATATATTAAATAAAAACGGTGATAGCACAGAGCCTTGGGGAATCCCATATGACAATGCAACAGGCGTCGAAGAGGTGGTTCCAATTCTAACATACTGCCATCTGTCGGATAAATAACTTTTAAACCATTTATACACTGCCGGAGATACACCCAAGTTTAAAATTCTTTGAAGAAGCATGTCGTGTTGAACACTGTCAAACGCTTTAGACATATCCAAAAATATAACTATAGATAATTGCTTATTGTCCATTGCTTCCAACAACATGTCTATCACTGCAATGTTAAGTGTTTCAGTGGAATGTTTCTTTCGATTACCACTTTGATGCTTCGTCAATAATTTATGTTTTTGTTAGGTGTTCTGTATACTGATTCAATGCGACTTTGTCGCATATTTTTGACAAACATGACAGTAGTGAAATTGGCCGATTATTTGAGGCGATTTCAAAATCACCTTCCTTGTGCAGCGGAACTACTTCTGCTATCTTCCACGTTGAAGGATATGTTGACGTCTTCAAGGAAGAGTTGATAATATCCGTGACAGGGTCTAAAATCACTTCAAGTGAATCTTTAATGAATTGAATATTTATCTTATCAGCACCTGGAGCTTTGTTTGATGGACTATTAAAAATTATTTTTCTAACTTCATCACGTGTAACCGCACTAAATTCAAACAGATCAAGGGAAGATAGGTGTCTCGAGGGTGGTAAAGCAATTGTTATCTGAATATTGTTAACTTCCGCTAGTTTCTTTACCTTGTCGGCTGCAGTCTTCCCCACAGAAGCAAAATAGTTGTTAAATTCATTGGCTAGTATTTTATGGTCTTTTTGGTAAACGGATTTTTCTGAATCTTTACTCCACGGAAGTTGAGACAGTTCTGCCTTGAAACGCACGGGGTCGTAGTTTTTATAACTCCTCACGTCCTTATATTCAGACCGGAGCTTATCAGCTCTTAGTTTAAGTGTACAGTAGATCATAGAATGGTCGCTAATGCCTATATCAACAACCCCGCTACTTTTAACCTTAGAGGAAGACGAAATCATTACAACATCAAGCAACGAACTTGTTTGAGATGTAATTCTCGTTGGATCTTTAATAAGTTGGGTCAGGTGTAGTTCGGAGCAAGTATCTAATAATACTTTAGCTTCATAACAGGATGTAAGGAGATTACAATTCATATCACCTAAAATGATGATCTCTTTTCCCAGTAATAAAGCATCAATGAATTTAGGTTTAAATTAATCTCGTATGCATGTATCCGGGCAACCAGGTGGTCTATAAGTAGCGCAGACAATCATAGATTTATTTTTGTTCACTTGTATTTGCAACCAAAGTTGATGGAAACCTGCTGGAGAAATATACGAGAGGTCTTTTAACACTTTTGTCTTAAAGTCATTACGCACGTAGATACATACGCCACCACCCTTTTTGTGCTTGCGATCGAGTCTGTGTACATTGTATTCCTGAATTTTTACCTCGGCATTGGTCGTGGACGAATTTAGCCATGTCTCTGATAATGCCAAGATATCTAATTTCTCTTCAGCGACCAGTTCTCTTACTTGAATCAAATGGTTTCTGTTTCTAACTGACCGCACATTGAGATGAGATAACTTTATTATATTACATGAATGTTTTTGATTATTCATTACAACCTTTGAATGGGCTGTATGAGAAATATTCACGGTAGTCAGATTTCGTGATCGAACATTATAAGGATTGCGCTTCATTCGCCCAACCCTATATAATCTTCTATCTATATAGCAAAATCTAGTATAGCAAATTCTACTATCTATAAAATTCGCCAGAAACAATACAGTAGCCGTATACTAATGTGTATAAATTGTACGCAAGTATAATTGTATAAATATATAAAATGATTGTATAAATATATAAAATGATTGTTATGATGCAGACGTTTGTTATCTGCTGATGCAGATTTTTTAAAGCTAAAATTTTCTCCTACTTGTATTGATTGTCTTACAACGTCAAGGTCAAACTTCCTTTCATTCCACTCGTGGATGCAACAATTCACTATAAAGGAAGAATATTTCTTCTCGCAGTCTCACAGGTAGGATTCGTGAATTTTTTTTTATTTTCCGTCAAATATAATTATTTTAGGCAGGCAAATTCTGATTTTACAAGAGATATAGTTCTCCATTGTGATTCAACAATGAATATCACAATAACAAAGCTCTCCTGGGAGCTTTAACAAAGTTTTGTCAGTCAGAAAAACGTAAACAAGGCAAGAGATCTACAACAGTCGATAAATAAAACTGACTGATTGACTAAAAATTGTGCAGATAAGCTTTTATTATCAGTTTCACCACTCGCTTTTATGTTCTGTATGTTTTAGAGTTTAGCAGTTTATATAAATTTATATTTGTGGTTTTATACATATTTATGGTGCCAAATTGATATCCTTACCATAGGTTTTGTGCCTTTGTATATAATATTATTGACATTTATAATATTAAGCCCATGTGGCTTATATTATAGACAAGTCTTGCCCAGGGGCATAACTTGGGAAAAACATTGGGTGGTGTAGATCATGTTGCCCGACGAAAGGGTGTGGTCAGGATATAACGTAAAGGGGCCGGGAAAAACCAAAAAGGTTATGCGTACCTCGTGCCGCTAGTGGGAATGCACAGGTATTGAGTGCCGAAAGCAATAGGCCACCAGGCGGTATGGGGGCATGCTCCCCCAGAAAATGTTGAAATGTAGAGGCTCTGAAACACCATTTCATGCACTTTGGGGAATATTTTATAGAATTCTGATGGTCAGAAAATGTTCTATATTAGATTAGCAAATTTGTAAAATTGCCCGAACTGGATCTTCAAGGCTTTTTGTTCTCACTCAACATGATTTGAATGTATTTTTGCCCAACAAACATGGCAAAATTTGCTCTACGAATTGCAATTGTTAAACTGGCCCCTCCCCCACTAGTTATGCCCCTGGTCTTGCCTGACTGTATACCACCAAGTGCTGCAGAATGAGTTGCTTACTGTGTAGCTAGTTAAGGCAATTCACAACCCTCAGAAAAACTAAGCATCAACCAATGCATACAGGCATACCCAAATTTGTATGATTTATGACACTTTTGACTAGGAGTTCAAGCGCTGGTATGGATCAACCCCTTTAAGAATCTGTAGGCTGTCTGTCACATATGTGCCTATAACACAGTAAATGTGATGTTGATATCTTTAAAATAATGAAAGCCAGCACAAGCAGTGATGGGTCATTCCACAAAATATCCACACCTCCCTCATGGAGGAAATTAGTAGCTAATTTATACCCCTCTCCTTTAGACATCTGCCTTCGCCACCTGAACTGCAGAAATTTCCTATCATCTAGATCTTTTCTATATTGACCCACAGTGTATATCCACAGTTTCCTCACAATTATAAGCTAACTAGTATAGAAATAATGGATGAATAATCTGTTATAGGTACAACAAGAAATGGCACAAGTGACCAAAGTGTAGAACAGCCAAAGCAAAGTTGTAGCACATGGAGCATGAAAGTTACAATAATATCATAATAATTTGATTATTAAGTTTAGTTTTTAGAATATTTACTGCTAATTAATTAATAGTTATTCTTTGAAGAAATTAAATAAAAAACACCACTGTGGACTGCATCATTGTTGGATAATTCTGCAATAAAAGAATAGATATAGGTTATTCAAAAAATATTGTAAGCCAGGGACACTGGAACTTTTGGCACACTGGGGGCATTTACACCTGGTATGGTCCGTGATACCTTTCACTCATAGAGATGATGCACAAAGGGTGAACAAGTTAGTGACCTTTCAAGATTGTTGCATATTTAAGTGATATTTATTGAAAAACCTATCCTATTTGCAGGCTTGGATGTATGATACAACAAATGTATGATACAAAATAGGAACAAAATTCCATGTTTTGAGCATAGACCCTTTGTTGGGCAGACTAAAAGGCCCGACCTTTGCTTGAAATGTTGAAGTTTTTTCTAATTTTTTAGGTAGTTGCACGATTCATCTAAGTCTGCAAATCCTACAATAACATAACCCAAACTATAAAAGTATTAAACTTTGCAAAAAATTCCCAGGTGATAATTGGCCAGAACACTACACAGTGCATCCCTGGCGTGCATTTAGTGGGGACTGGTTGAACTTTTTCATGGGTGCGAGACTGGGGGGGGGGCATCGACTGATTTGCCCTGGGTCAGTTACTAGGTCTTGCCAGGCTTGCTTTAATACATTTCAGGAATACAATCCTAGTTCTTCAAAATCCTCAACCTAAAGACATCTTTGGCCAGAAAGCTAGGTACAAATTGTGTGCAATAGCACCCTGAACTTTTTCCGACACCCCTAGCATATACATAAATTGTAGTTACAGAACACAAAACCCTAATTCTATGTTATCCTAATTCCCTACTTTAAAGATAGTAGCACATATATAGCTTTATGTCGTAAAACCAGTCCTCAGGATTCTTGAGAGAATCAAGATATTCTGATATTTGTAAAATACATGGCTTCATACTACTGACAGAAAATTATAATTTTCTAAATGGCAAAATACATACAACCTATTCAGAACATCAAATATTGATAAAACAGTATGAAATTATAGATGTGGATAAAGTAGACCATAGTATTAAAAATAAAGTAAAATAAAATAAAACAAAGTTTATGTATTTTTTACAACCAAACTTCAAATCCTCGTTGGTAAAATATCAAATACATTGTACTGTACATTTATTCCCACCAAGTGTTTAATGAAACATTATATAAACTATTATCATTTATAGTATGTGAACTGCAAAATATTAATTACCTGCTAGTTCTGGTTTCAAAAATCGTCTTTGACCACATTTTCGAGGTTTTACTATCTGTTTGTTGGCTTTTGCGGACGAGAATAACTTGTGCGACTTGCACTTTATTCGCGGAAATGCTCCAAGGTCGAAAAATATGTGGAAAATATTGAAAACAACGAGAATTTACTGCAAAAACTCAAAAAGCTAAAATATATTTTGCAAAAACCAGGGGGGTGTGAATGTTGTAGCGGGCTCAGAATTGAGCCTGGTCAGTGGTAATTACCATGGGCAAAAGGAAACAGTCGTCATGGTAATGACGTAAGCAAAGGCCAAAATCCGCCATGTTTTTGCGGACACTTTTTTCTGCCGAGCACGTCCTCCAGTAATATAGTATAGCTCAGTGAGGGGACTATCGACGAAAGGAAACATGGCCAGGCTCCCGCTACTGCCAAACGAGATTCTCGGGCGGTGGAGCCAGCGCCGGGCAGCAGGAAAAGGAGAAGAGAAAGCCAGCCAAGTGAAAACGACGGGAGCGATGTGGACGCTCTCCTCGAGGCCTGCTCAGGGGAAAATAATGACAGTATTGGTCAAGACCCCGAGGCTATAGCTGGCGATGAGGAGGATGAGTTCCTCACTACTCTCGCCCAGGAATACTCGACTGACGAGAAAACAAGTCATCCTGTGTTCACTCAATTGGCTGACATAGTTAATAAACGCTTGTCGTCAAAATTATCCGATGACAAATTCAAAGAGAAAACATCGAAATATAAGCCTGTCTGCCGCCAAGGTAAACCCAGAGATATGGTCTCGTATCTCGAACATTGGCCAACGCTCTTGTTCAAAAAACCTTGGTGGCTGTTGGCGCAGCTCTCACAAAGTCTACTCAATTGCTTATGGATGCGTGCCAAACTGGCGGCAATCGGCGCCATGACGGCGTCAACAACAACAACATCGATGAAGTCCTCACACTTCAAATCGACCCCTTGCCTAGACTTGCTCCAAGTCTGACTCTTATAGGGATTTTTATTTCGGAGTGCGAAAATGCGGGCGGAAGGAAATTAAGGCGGACGGCGGGACGCGATAAAATTGGAAGAGGAGAGACAGACTTGTTTCCCTTGCAGCGCATCAAATTTACCGGTTGATTTCTCCACCGGTAAATTAATTAAATAAAAGCTGTCATCAATCATCATCTGTAGGCTGTAGCTTCGCAAGTGAGAGAAAATAATCACAGCTTGTGGCGATTAAAGGCAATTACAGCCGCTTTGACCGAGCGGGCGGAGCGACCATGTTTTAACTTTCGCTGTAGGTGTCTAGCATGAGATTTTTTTGTCCGTTTTACACCCCGCGGGCACGCCCGATAGTTGAACTACATTCAACTTTCTTGGCGTGCTCGCGCGACTAATTATTCACGAGATTCGAATCGGTCGCTTTGCCCGCGCGGGCCAAACGACCGTTTTGGAAAATTGCCTTAACTGAGACTGACAGTGCGGTCTATATAAAGAATGTTCTACGGTATGGAGTTATTTAACTTTAATTTATGACTCACTGCTTTAGATTCATTTTTAAATTTACAGTTTACTCACTTGTTTCCTTTTATACAACTATACTTTAGTTATACTGTTTCGTTTTATAGAACTATGGACTGTGCCGAGACTTATATTCCCTTGTTTAATTCCCATGGAACATTATGTCTATGATATGTTAATGTGGTTCTGTAATTAGCGTGGTTCTGTAACACGACTATTTTAGCGATTTTGTTGTCTTTCTTGATTTTTCTGTGATAAAAAGCATTGGTTTAGCAACATATTTGTTGCTTGTTTGTAAGACAAACACATAAAACTATGTAAAAAGCATCAAATTAAGCGGCAAAATCGGAAATTTGGTTTCTCTATTTCATACCTGTAAGCGGGCAGGCGTTTTTATATGAAATATATTCATCCCACCTATACCTATGGTCTCGGCTCACTTGAGTGAGATCTCTCCAAGCGGCCAGTCCGCTTTCTCATATGAACGCGATGTATTTTTTATACTGAAAAGTACTAGGAGGCGAGATCATAAGCAGGCGAGATCATAAGCAGGCGAGATCATAGCAGTCTCGGTAAGCGGGATTATATGAATATGCAGGCCCTAGGTTTGTTATAATGGTTTTTGGTTTTTATTAATCACATTTCAATAGCAAAGTATATAGCTAAATTATTATGTGTTACAGGATTATGAAGAATAAAATACAAAACTCTTATATATTATAATTAAGACTATGAATTAGTATTTTCTTTAAAATTATGTGAGTAGTATATAAAATTATGGTAGGGCATATAATAGAATTAGGATTTTTCGCTAATTGTACTAAAATTATTATATTAATAATATATATATAGTAAAATCTGAAACACTAGTATGCTAAAACAATTATAAACCTATAAATCAAATCTTTCAGTTAATGCTTTCATTGTATTTATCGATCGCATATACTAAAGGACTACTTTTGAAGCGTTCCGTTCTACAAGCAAAATTATAAATTAAATTACTATTTGCTCTAGTTTCTCTCTTTTTAATGTTAGAATGTTTATCAGGAAGCAAACCATGTAATTTATGGGTGGGCTGGACCATATTTCTGATAAGGTCAATACACAGGAGCTTTCTTCGTTCTTTAAGTGGTATAAGTTTACATTCTTTTAGGGCTTCATTGTAGTCCTTTCCAGGGCAGATAATTCTGAGCGCCCGTTTTTGGATTCTTTCGATGTTGTTACTTTGGTCTTGGGTGAGGTTTCCATGCCATACTTGCGCTCCATACTCGAGAGGACCTTATAACAGCGCAGTAAAAGGATTTTAAATCATCTTTACACGCGCTATAATTCTTAAGGATCTTTAAAAAATGGAGCCGTTTAGCTGCTTTTTTGATAATAAATTAAGTATTTTTGGCCCATTTCATATCATCATCCAGCCACATTCCTAGTAATTTATATGACTTTACCCGAGCGATAGGTTGGCCGTCAATATTAATTGGCGGGATGGTTGTTTTATTCTTCCTGAAATCGAGAATCATTTCTCTGCATTTCTTCGCATTTAGTTCCATTTTTTCATGCTTTGCAAACAGAACTACATTGTTGACATTTTCTTGAGTTTTTCCAATCGGTGTCCCGGAAATGTGGTCTGATACTTGTATCACTTCAGATAAGGTCGTGTCGTCCATAAACATTGTTGTTTCTCCCTCATCCGTACGATTTTGGTTAGTTGTTTCGGACGATTCCCAATTTGTAACCGATGGGAGTTGGTTGATTTTTATAATAAAAGCGATTGGTCCTAATTTGCTGCCCTGAGCTCCCCCCCCATTTGTTCCCATTCGCTCGGATTTTACGCCATGATGAGAAGTTATCTGTGATCGTCCATGTAAATACGATGCACACCATCCAATCAGACCTGGGCGTATATCAATGTTGTTGACCTTAATAGTATGTAACTATAAGTCCTAAATCTGTTTGGAATTCATGTAAAAGCTCTAAATTTAAAGAAGCTTTTGTTTTTTTGGATATTAGTGTACTAAATAATTTTCTTCTCACGTCGGCTTTCACGACAACGGTACAACACAGAACGCAATTTTTATTCTTTGAATTTGGCGATATATCTACACGACTACGTGTAAGCTTTCGTTGTAGTGATATTACTATTATTCTCTTGCATGGCCACACATCATTTGCGGTAGGTAACGGCGGTTAACATGCAGATTTGGAAGTTAAAGAGTTAAAATATTAGAGTGTGAACAATGTGTGAACTTAAGTGTCGAATAAATGAAAGCACCGCAAGTCACAAACTTGTCAATAAACTTTCCCGCCGAATTTATAATCGGATTCAAATTACTGCAAGGGAAACAAGCCTGTCTCTCCTCTCCCAATTTTCTCTCGCCGCCCGTCTCCCGTCCGCATTTTCGCGCGCCGTAATATACTCCCTCTATAAGAGACAGACTTGGAGCAAGTCTACCCCTTGCCCTGTTGGGCATACCAATTACGACTTATCACTTCGTCGTCGTGAAATGATGAAACCAATCTTAAACAAAGATTATGCATCATTATATTCATCCCAAACCTCTGTGACATCGCTATTGTTTGGGTATGAATTGCAAAGCCAGCAAATGAAATTCGAGCGTCGAATCGAATCAGCCAGACAGCTACTCAGTCTGGGCAAAACACTGGCAGCTACAATAAATCGTCGTTCAACAACCGACGACCAAGAAATGATCGTGAGAAGTCTTTTTTATCGAAAAGCCCCAACCCGCGTTGGTCGAACAACAGGCCAAACAACTACCAGAAAAAACGGGGAGGGGGCAACAACAAGAGGTGGCTGCCGCAAACGAAATAATAACACAGCTAACAAACGTTAAGGTAAACAAATTTTCAACGTTTTTACCTGTGCTAAAGGAGCACGTTCATCACCAAATAAAAAACTTTTAAAGGTGGTCGATTGACCGATTATTACCATGAATGGGGAAAAATTACCTCCGACCGAGAGATACTTGACATAGTACGCGGCCAACGTATATAATTTGACACAGAGCCGCTTGAAAAATTTTCACGTTCACATTCAAAATATACTGAAGCAGAATAGGCTGTTATAAGCTGTGAAATTACAAAACTACTCAACAAACGTGTAATCGTTCGTACACAACACGAACCTGGGGAATTTATTTCCCCTATATTTGTCAGGCCTAAAAAAGATGGCACAAGTCATATGATTTTGAATCTTAATAATCTCAATCAGTATGTAGAATACCACCATTTTAAGATGGAAACGCTTATCGATGCTATTAGGCTTATGACCCCTAATTGCTTCATGGGTTCTGTTGATTTGAAGGACGCGTATTACTCCGTCCCTATTGCCAAGCCACATCAGAAATATTTAAAATTCAAATGGGAAGGCTCGTTGTATGCATTTACCTGTTTCCCAAATGGGCTTCCTAGTTGTCCACGGAAATTTACTACACTTCTCAAACCAGTTTATTCAGTGCTCAGACAACTGGGCCACCCTTCCTCCCCATATATTGACGATTCATATTTGCAAGGGGGTGCTTATGAGATGTGTTTAGCGAACATAATAGATACACTTTGCGATACACTCTGGGATTCGTTATTCACCCTCAGATAAGTCTGTACTCATTCCAACACAAAAACTAATATTTTTAGGAATTATCTTGGACTCCATCTTAATGCGCATTTACATGTCACCTGAAAAAGTGACCAATGTCATCGACTTGTGCTCAAAATTACTGAAGTGCACATCACGAACAATCCGAGAGGCCTCCCAAGTTCTGGAATAGATAATTTCAACTTTCCCAGGGGTAACGCTAGGGCCCCTCTATTTTCGACATTTGGACCTAGTAAAATCCCAAGCGCTTAAGGTGAACAGAGGCAACTTTGATGCCCCTATGGTACTGAATGAGGAACCTAAAGGAGAGTTGATCTGGTGGATAAAATCTTCCCCAACCAGCTATAATGTTGTTAGTCATGGGGAACCAGAAATTGTAATGAGTACAGATGCCTCTAATATCGGCTGGGGTTGTACCCTAAACCAAATTAAGTCCGGGGGGCACTGGGCTAAAGATGAAGCACAGCAGCATATAAACTATTTAGAGTTATTAGCTGTATTTTTGGCACTCAAAACCTTTGCATATTCCTTAACCGGAAAGCATGTGAAAGTCATGATAGTATGACTGCGTCATCTGATATTAATCACATGGGGACCAGTAAGTCAGTACTACGGAACAATCTCACCAAGTCTGCATGGCTTTGGTGCCACGAACGGAACATTTGGCTAACGGCTGCCCATATCCCCGGGTGGATAATGTAGACGCGGACAAACAGTCCAGACTCTCTAATACTTGTGCTGAGTGGTCCCTTAATCAACAGATTTTTCGGGATGCAATATTCCGACTAGGGTTTACTCCTGATATTGACTTATTTGCGTCTCGAATCAATTACCAAATCAAACCATATGTGTCTTTTCACCCTGATGCAGGTGCTATGGCTGTAAACGCTTTACAGAAAATCCAAAAGGAACAGTGCACGGTGATTGTGGTAGCTCCACGATGGCTAACACAGACATGGTGACCAAAACTAATGAGTCAACTAATAGCGTATCCAATACTACTACCAAAGACAAAGAGAACGCTGATCCTTCCAGGCAATCCGGAAGCAACTCATCCACTGTACCCTCATCTGGAGCTAATTATCTGCCACTTGACTGGAAATCCCTCGAAAATCAAGCAGTAGCGTCGCCAGAGAGGGGACTGGGGGGACACGTCCCCCCCAGTTCTCCTCAAAATCACTTTTGAGATTCTCTCAAATCCGGTGAAAAAAAAGGATGGGGGGGGGTACGTTTTCTGACCATCAGAATTCTGTCAAATCCTCCCCCAAAGTCCAGGAAATGGTATTTCAGAGACTCTAAGTACGACATCTGAAGGTCTATTTGGAAAAACATCAACACTGCGAGGAACGCACACTCCTGTTTCAACTGAAACTCTTGCTAGATGGATAAAAACTGTTATTAGCAAAGTTGGAGTAAACACCAACATATATGGTGCCCACAGTACCAGAGCAGCATCTACCTCTGCAGCACATAGCAAGAACATTGATACCAATAGAATCCTTGTCGCAGGTTGGACTAGTGAAAGTACTTTTAGTAAGTTTTACAACAAAACAATTGCCTTGACTAAGAGCCAACGGCGCGAAGCGCCGTTCCGGGCGATAGCCCGGGGCGAGGGTACTAATTCCGCTCGGCTATTTATTACCCCCGGGGAAAAAAGAAAGCAATACGAAACCAAAGTTCCTGGCGTGTGGCTATGTTTCATGGGTGTCATGGGTGAGCGTTTTCGCGAATTTCGCGAACTTTTCGTAGATATCGCCTGGGCTGTATTTGTCAGCTTTTAGGGAGTTTATATTAAAGAGGAGCTGTGGGGCACATTTTATCACTTTTGCTTTATTTAAAAGGATAAGAAGAGACATATGAGCGAAAATATAAGGCGAGTTTGTTATAATTGTTGATGTATGTGTTCATGGCATATTATCATTGTTGTTTTAAAAACTGTTGCTTTATATAAATAGTCAGTCTCGTTTAATTCCAGTTTAATTGAAGTATCCTATATTTTATGTTACAAAAGCTATAAATTAAAAGGAAAGCGGAGCCAGTCAACCGCGTGATTTCATTTCAATAAGGTGAATTTATATGTAAATGCAGTTTTGTTTGATAAAACTTTACGAAACGTTTTATATTGAACGCAAGGTTGAATTTTTCGATTTTACATTAAAATAAAATATTATAATGCGTAATAACATACCTACATGATATATTTCAGTATTCTATTGTTAAAACCATTAATATTTTAACTACATTGCCGGTTTTGTAGTGTAATTTGTACGCTAAACACTGTAAAAGAAATTTTCTTACTGACCGTGTTGCCATGACTACAGTGCTTCCACAGTTTGAAACGCGTTATATACATGTTATTTTATAAATAGTCATCTTAATTTTTGTTTACCTTGGTAAATGAGTCTTTCTTCACCGATGACAGTAGGTGAAGCTGAACTTTCGAGGTCGGAGAAATTTCCTGAGAAGTAATTATTAAAAATAAAATTATATGATTCAAATAAATGATCTTAATAGGTAATTAAAGCTATTGGATATATATTTCATGCACCAATTGCAAATTCATAGCTGTATGCATACGTTAAGCACTGCATGAGGACAGTCCGTGTCATCGGAATCATCATCACATAAGGTGTCTATTTAAAAGGAAAACATGTATATGGTGACAGGTCGACCCATATATGAAGTACTTTCCCCCAGTCAAATTTCAGATGTTACGCATCACGTATTTAAGTTTTTTGTATACTCTTGTCAGGCTTGTGCAAACCCAGTCATTGAAAATGCAAACTGTTAACGATCACTGGTGGTTATTATTTTTCTGTTAGAACCACTAGCCTTTGTAACAAATTTGCTTATGGATTTATTTATTTCACAAGTTGTTTACATCTGACATTCGTGTCGTGTTTTATTGAATATATAATAACTAGCCTTCTGGCTATACACTAAATACAGCATGACCAGTGACCACTCGTGTTCAAATTAATATAATACCAAAGTGTATCGATTCGATGTTAAACATTTCTAAGAGCTCTTGCACACTTTCTTTCATTTGTGCCGCGTATTCATCATCTGCATCCGTGCTGCAGGTTGCTGATGTACTCTCTTATTCCACAAGCTAAAAAAAGGAAAGATGAAGCCACCTGATAATTAAAAGACACGCGAGAAACCAGAATAGACGATATAGCATGGTTGGAACATTAGAAATAATATCTTGAAAATATATTGTTAGGAGAAATGATCCCCCCCCCACGTAAAGGCTGATTTGTTGCAATCGTTTTCTTTTGAATTATGAGCATTCGACTGGAACGGATCAGATCGAGGGCTCATAATTCAAAAGAAAACGATCGTGTAAAAGGTCGATCGCGTGACATTTCGCACTGAATGGCAATCAGCCTTTATACTTATCCTTACGACCTTACTTTACTTAGTTTTTTTTCTTTATTCAATTTTTCTCACCGTATTCAATTGATTGTATCAGGTCGTCGTCCAATACACTTTTGGGAATTTTGTACCCTTTGGCATTCTTTGTTTTACCAGGTTCTTTCCTCCTCACATCTGCCAGTTTCGCATTTTTATCAGTAGCCACAGACATTGTGGCTACTGGAGTTTTGGTTTTCGTCAGATCGACGATGAAAGAGAATGGCTTCCTTAAAAATATATTCAACAAGACAATAGACGTTTTTGACCAATACTATAAAAGGTAATTCAGTCATGGTATACTGAATGGTAGAGCACGAGACCAAAATATATCACATTAAAATACACATTACATGCATTATCATGATTAGTGTGATAAATGGCTCCTGGTGAATAGACTCGTAGTACATTTATTTATACTAGTTTACATGTCTATCGTTCTGAAACATGTAGCCAATTACCTTATTGCCAATGCTTGCAAATGATGCAATCACATTGCAGGTTATTCCAATTGCAGAAACAAATTTTCCTTCTACGGAAACGTTCGCAGAAGGATTTAACCATGTGAGGGGCTAAAATTATACAACAAGAATTAAAAAAACGTGCATAAATAGCACTAAAGATCAAGTAAATAATACAAAAAAGAATACTAACTGCGTCGTCTTTTTGTAGTGTCTGATGGATTTCTTTTGTTAGCCTACACCAAAATGTGGGCCCTTGGTACTCCTCACTTTCCTCTGTTCTTAAGCCACTTGAAACTATGTGTTCCAAGCTTGATACCAGGCACTCCTCAGTTATGGAACCAAAAGCAACTTTATGTAAAGATGGTTGTTTAAAGAGTAATACTTGAAGAGTGATCAAAGACGCCATCACGAACATTTACATAAGTGTTGCTAATAAATTGTTACAAGAAAATTTATGTTACAACATGCATTAATAATAAGAATAATGCGTACCATGGCGTATGTGTAGAGAAGTCTAGAAACAACATTGCGCCACCTCCGCTGCTGATTCGGGACCAACTTTGCCAAAATTTGCCAATACCCGGCATCTGGTTGTACCCGCTGTTCCAGGATTTAAAAAACTGGATAACCCAGGCTGTTAGTACACCATAAACATTAACTTTGCATGGTAAATTTCAACTTTTCACCCAATTTTACTTAATCTTACCGTCACGGTCAATACCTCTAACGTATTGGAAGTTATATTAGGTTTTGTTCACTTCTTCGGAAGATTATATGGTTATTTTCATACGAATTTTTTCCTTATTGGATTGGAATGCATCGTGCATTCCTTTTGATGAGTTTTCATTACATTATACAATACTGGAGAGTGATAGTTAAATGGTCATTAACTTTAAATACGCCATTCTGATGGTTAACTTTTGTACTAACTATAGTTAACTTAACTTCATTTTTATACAATCATCCCCTGGTCGGGATCGTGTATTGGTTTAGTAATAGAGAGCATGCGACATTTTGGTCAACACGGACATCACGTGTTTCTATTTATCATAGCCGTCAATATGGCGTCAGCATTTGTGAGTTAAATCTATGCATTTTTGTCGCCATCTTGGCCCCAACCCCACGCTATCTAATGGTCCACCCCTTAGCTCTCTAATTTTGCCCAATTTTCTCATGTTCTCATATCAATATACCACACAATCATAATGACGGCTTACCTTGTTGTTTTCAACAAGTCCTACAAGCTCGCTGTTTAATGCACCTTCATTCTCAAGTGTAAAATTTTCATCTGTTTTGTTGGTTAAAACAATGCTCCTGCCATATATTCTACCAAAAGAAATAAATATATTTTAACTCCAAGTGGTACATTGTGTAATATTGTCCCAGACCCAGTGGTACCTTGTAAGTTCGTTTTACAAAAAAAATTTAAACCGTTCACAAGCGTACACATTTGATTATCTGTTTTCTATGTCACTTGAAAACATGATCAGTAGGCAGCTAGCGTGAAAACGACAAAGTCGAAAAGAGAAATTGACTTGTTTAGGAATGAAAAACTTGTATATTTTCAGAGATTTCGTTTCGCCGAGTTTTGGCATGGTATATTATATATTTACTTTGTCTGCTCACCTTACACCTTCTCGGGAATTCGAACTGACAAGGACATTCCCAACCGGAACAGAAAATCCAGTTCGAAGTGAACCTTGTGCAAGTCCTGATTGAACTTACAAAAGAAACTCACTCATTTGTGCCGTGAAAATTGGATCGTCTACAAGACATGTCATGTTTGTAGCAGCTAGGGTTGACATCAATACTTTTCTATAAAATACAATACAGGTATAAGTCTAAATGCTCTGACTACCGTAAAATGTATACCCTAAAGTAAAGTGTCAGCTGCAGGTCTGTTCCAAAATGGTATAGCCTTCATGTAGGAGTTTAACGTTAGGAAATGTTGTACGAGTCTACATGACTACACACGTCAAGTAAAGAGTTTTTAACAATAATTCAGCATTTATGAGTTATGTTACAATTGACATATTATATATTAAATTCTGGTATGACGGAACTGTATAAGTGTATCCGCATTGTCCATCTCCACTCAAGGGTGTTAATATGTCGTAATGACAACAATTTTAATTCGTTACCAACGTATGCAATGATATAGGTTAAAATCTGTTGTTTTGGTTTCAATGAAGTATAAGAAAAAGCATAGTTCGAACATAGTATCAAGATATTCATTGTTAAATTGGACGCATTATGCCACGTAATGCTACGCGAGACTGGCTAAATATAGTTTCATAGATCGTTGCATTAATTAAAATATAAAGTTTGCCAAATATCGTAGAAAAGTTTGCCGAATATCCTGTAAAGCGTTCTTCTAGAATGTCATAACACTCATACTGTATGTGGCGTGCGTATTGAATACTTACAGAATTTGGGGGGTTGAGAAGTCGGTCTGAATTTATGAGTCGGTCTCATTTCGAAACTTCACACCTCCCAACCAAAATCGACATGTCGTCATGAATCATGATAAATTTGGGTGGAATGGATACACTTGTTAGTTGTTAAGTTGCCACACTGCCAAAAGTTCGCCAGTGTTTCGCCCATATAACCATATTGTATACTTATTCATATAAACATATAGTCTGCATTACGTTGCACTCTCGGATTCCTCACATATTTTCATTAAAATCAGCATTTTCTTTTGATTTTTCTGAACGTATGCTCGCCATGCTGGCTCAAATTTGTTAACAGAAAGCCTGTCAGTGTCCGCCTGTCTCGTTGCATGGGATTCTTGATTATGCGAAGGCTTAAAATTCAGAATATTTTTGTAAAAAACGGTCGAAGGAGGCAGATATCGAGATACAATCCTGATGAGACTTAACCGGTTCGGAGTATTTACTGATGATCTCATCAAATTATTAGTATAAAAAGCATATCGATCTTGAAACATAATGACACGAAAACGTAAAAATATCAAGTGTACAGCGTAGCATTCAAAAGTTCTAATTGGCACGCTGTGTGAACAAAAATAAAAATAGGTACGCAAAGCGTACATGTATCTGCGCATGTGTATTTGCATAGATGTCAATGCACGAGGTCAATATCACTCAATGAGTGGATGAACGTTTATGTTGCTTTTAAAAAACTGTGCATAAAGGGACGAAGGCCTATAGCCCACGGGAGAAATTTTAAACAATTGTGAAACATTAAGATTTAGTCTTTTATACTTGAGAATAAAGGTTATGTTAGCAGCACTATTTACACACCACATATAAATATTACATACCATCAACTCATTTAGTCCCCTAGTCACAACAGTTTGGGAAGGAAATGCCAAACTGTGCTTATATCTTTATACCAATCAAATATCAAAAGTAAATTTAATATATTAAAGATGATGTTGACGATTGAAATGACAAACAATGACCATGAACTATTGTCAATTTGACCCAAATAGTGTTGAAAATAAATATGGCTTTATTTTAACACTTTTGTGAGTGAACTTTGTCGAAATGTGATGTTGACTATTGAAATGAGAAACAATGACAATAAACTCTTGTCGATTTGACCCAAATGGTGTTGAGAATAAATATGGCATTATTTTAACACTTTTATGAGTGAACTTTGTCAAAATAGAAGCTCGAATAACGCAGGGTATTCGTACAATATTTAAAAGGCAGACCACAACCACATATAAATATTACATACCATCAACTCGTTTCGTCCCCCTAGTCACAGCAGTTTGGGAAAAAAATTCCACACTGTGCTTATATCTTTATACCAATTAAAAATCTCAAAAGTATAAGGTGATGTTGACTATCGAAATGACAATTCCATTTGAAGATTTTGACACAAATAGTGTTGAGAATAAATATTGAATTATTTTAACACTTTTATGAGTTAACTTTGTCGAAATAGAAGCTCGAATAATGCAGGATATTCGTACAATATTTAACACGGCTTACCTTGTTTCCTGATTCAAATGATATTGATATATAGCAGGTCAAAGTAAATACTTTGTGTAAATTGGCGAATCATTTTCACAGCGTAAAATGCCATCAACTACTTCCAATACTAGCTCGACTCTTGCCATGTTCAAAACAATATACAAAATTAAAATGATCGTTGGTTTGATGCATAATTTTCACCGTCAAATTAAAAATTTGACTCATGTTTACAATTTTCGCCCTTCAGTAGTCCGCCATCTTGAAATAATCAACATCAATGGTCGATTTGTAAGCTAATCGCTGATTGGCTGATATAAGCTCGTCGCTGAATGGCTACAAGCTAACTTAACATTAACATTAACAAGGCGATGGCAATATATCTGCTACGCAGATACAAAAATAGGTACGCTAAGCGTACATGTATCTGCTCATGGTGATGCCACAGTTGCCCTAGACTTGCTCCAAGTCGACCTCTGCTAGTCGAGGGCAGCACTGGTCGAGGGCAGCACTAAAACGAGGGCAGCGCTGAAATACTTCCTTGAAATTTCCTTCGTTATAAAGACTATCCTAAAGACGAGGGACTTTGAGAAAGTCTACAGTTGCCCATGAAGGAGTAATATTGAACAATAGGCAATTTCGTAATTACGGGCGCCATTTTGCAAAGGGGGCAAACACAATAAAGCAACAATAGTATGACTCTAAGGACAAGTATTCCCATTGGGACGACGTGTATATAGTTACTACGGCTGGCAGAGCCATAGGTTTAATGTACCCCTGTCTGTTTTCTTCGTCGTCGTCGTTGTGGCTTTTTGGGGGTGTCACAAACTTGCACTCCCACCGTTACCCAAGTCGCCCGCACAAAACGCATGCAATTTTCTTGTGTGCATCTTAGAATACTTGCGCATTTTGAGTTACGTACTTGTGTTTTAACCAGATCAATAACGCATCAAGGGAATGATACGATAAATGCATGTGCAATACAAACGAGAAACGTACAAATCATGCAGATATTCGTCACGCACTATGTAAAATATTCGACATACCTCAGTCTACATGAGGGTATTATATCTCCAACAACAAACATTGCGCCTTCAAGACTTGACGATCGTAAAGCGCATCGCTCTAATACATCTATACTCTACAATAATTTGAGCGAACCATACGCGGGCATTTATTTGTATTTGTGGGAAACTAAAGATAAACTAGAAATCAGTGTTGAATATAATTCAGACATAAACGCGCAATAACGAGCTCTATTTATTAGAGTTCAAGGGTCAGCTGTCACATATTCTTGATAATTATTACACTATAAACGGGTCAAGTTTTTACAAGAAAACCGAAGAGCTTAGTTCTCCCTACGTCTTCCAATATTTTAAGATGATCCTATAGCTCATCGTTATTATACTTCGATTTGACCCAAACTCTTGAACAGACTCGATATCAGTATTCAGCGAAACGCATCCTGACGACAAATAATATGAGGGTGTTATATTTCCAACAACAAAGATTGCGCCTTCAACACTTGATTCGGCGCATCACTCTAAAACATCTATACTCTACAATAGTTTGAGCGAACGTATACCATTCGTGGGTATTTATTTGTATTTGTGGGAAACTAAAGAGAAACTAGATAGCAGTGTTGAATATAATTGAGACATAAACGCGCAATAACGCGGAGCTCTATTTATTAGAGTTCAAGAGTCAGCTATCACATATTCTTGATAATTATTACACTGTAAACAGGTCAAGTTTTTATAAGAAAACCGAATTAGACTTTAGTTCTCTCTACATCTTGCAATATTTTAAGATGATCCTATAGCTCCTCATTATTATACTTCGATTTGACACAAACGCTTGAACAGACTCGATATAAGTATTCAGCGAGACGCATTTCTCACGACAACAGTGGAATACGCAAGACATTTAATCGCGTGCACGGCGCACGTATTGGTCAAACGTTGGCACACCAATTCAAACGAGTAACAACTGTATATAGTCAATATATACAATGTTTTATTTTTAATATGTTGTAGCCTAGTATTTCTTATATACCTTAATGGCTTAATCTTCGACAGTTTGACTGTTCAACTGTTTAGTTTCTCCTTCAGAAATAGAACAACTACATTTGAAATTGGCAACGTATTTTAAAGCATTCCCTCTAGTCGATACTTTCGTATTGAAAACCTTCGTATTTCCACGTTTTTATATGAATTAACGACGTTTTGTCAATATATTTTGACATTTCATTTCAAACCATATGCGTCATGTTGAATTTAGGATCTGCCTGCGAACAGGCAAAATGAATGAAGTGTAATTCTCGTGAAACATTACGTCATTGTTGGTTGTAAGCCAATTGCTGATTGGCTAACTTTGCCTATTTTATATAAGCTCGTCGCTGAATGGCTAAAAGTTACACTAACATTAACATAAACATTAACATTAACATTTACAGCACAATGGTATTATATCTGCTACGCAGATACAAAAATAGGTACGCTAAGCGTACATGTATCTGCGCATGTGTATTTGCATAGACGTCAATGCACGAGGTCAATATCACTCAATGAGTGGATGAACGTTTATGTTGCTTTTAAAAAACTGTGCATAAAGGGACGAAGGCCTATAGCCCACGGAGCAATTTTTAAACAATTGTGAAACCTTAAGATTTTAGTCTTTTATACTTGAGAATAAAGGTTATTTTGTAGCGTGCCGATACTCAATAGACTTCACGAACTCGGTTTTAAACTCTTTATTTCCTAGTTATATTACAGAGGCTACAGCCTTTCATGTGCGACCCTCTCGCTCTGAGGTGCGCGTTCACTCTCTCGTCATCGGCTCAAGTCATTGTCTAGATCATCCACTGTCCGGAAACCACATCGGTTTCACATTACATATTGTATACACGTTACACCATCTCCCTACATAAAATTCTTGCTCACAAGAATTGTACATTTACAGAATTATGAATTATATAAATTACTACAACAGAGTTTGTTCTGGGAGTATTATTACGCAGCAAACCCATACCGATCAGGCGCATGGACATCTTGCCTGAGATTCCTAGGCCTAACCAGAGGGACATGTGGAGCATTTTCGCAATTAGGTTGAACGTTGTTTGAGGGAACATTGTAAACCACCTGATCGCCCCAATTTCTCGCGCAGGGCAGACAATGTCTCCACAGTTTAATGGTGCATAACCACGCTTCAATCGATCATGATGTACCACCGTAATCTTACCTTCGATCGATTTGATTTTATAATCAACGCCTAACCGACAAACAACTTCAAACGGCCCGATCCACTTGGCCCCAAATTTCCATCCTTTTGGTCTACGCAAGTAAACTGTTTCACCTGACCCGAATGGGCGCCACTTTTGCATTCTCTCTTCATTACCTTTCATTTGTTTCTCCCTTGCTCTCTCTAAGTTTACCTTGCTACCTCTCTCACCTCCTTAAATATCTTCCTAAGAGACTGTGTGTATTCGGATTGTGTGCTAGGGTCTTTCAGTGGGAGGCCTAGCTCTAATTCTAAGGGCAATCTCGGCGTACGACCAAAAACTATCTCATATGGAGATGTTTGCAATGACTCTTGTCGACTCGTGTTGTAGGCGAAAACTACTGCGTCTAGCCATAAATCCCAATCGTTATCGTGTTTTGTACAAAATGCCGCTATCATATCTTGCAGTGTCCTATTTTGCCGCTCTACTTGGCCGTCGCATTGAGGATGATACGCCGTTGTTCGCGTCTTGGTGATTCCCATTAAATCGCACACTTCGTGCATTAAATTACTTTCGAAGTTCGCCCTTGATCAGAGTGTAAGACAACTGGGGGCCCAAATCGACTGAAAACTTTATCGACAAGTATTTTAGCTACTGTGGACGCTTTTTGATCTGCAGTGGGAAACGCTTCACACCATTTTGTAAAGTGGTCCATTAAAACCAATATGTGGCGATTGCCACGACTAGTTTCAGGCAAGGGGCCCATATAGTCTAAAGCCCAAAATGTAAATGGTGTGCTCACTTCTAAACTTTGCAATGGGGCAGTTCCACTATTTGCCGTCGGCGCTGGCGCTTTTCTTTTGATGCATACGTCGCAATGGCGGATATAATCTTCAACAGATTTTCGCATATGTGGCCAAAAGAAACGTTTCCTAATACGGTCAAGTGTTCGTGTGACGCCTAGGTGTCCGGTAAATGGGCTATCATGGGTACCCTTAAGTATTTCGTTTTCTAGTGCTTTGGGTACAACTACAACCGGATCGGGATGCGTATTTCGTGTCTTATGACCGATAAAGCAACCCATCTCGAACAAACAACTTTTTGTAATGATGCCAAAATGTTACTAAGTGACGGTCATGTCGCCATGTCGCAAGCTTCTGTTTTGGTGTGCCGCTAATTTTAAGTTGGATAATTTGAGAAATAATCGGGTCTTCTTGTTGCGCAGTCCGTAAGTTAATTGTTGGATTAACGCTTATTGCACAATTAGGTTTATCTTCGACAGAGTCCTGTAAATACGATGTCGCAGTGGTATCAGTTTGGCATTCTTGGACTGTGTTTTCATGCATGTGAGATTCGCTAGGAATAGGTGCTACAAGACGAGACAGAGCATCGGCATTATTGTGGAGTTTACCTGGCTTATGAATGACTGAAAATTGAAATTCTTGTAACTCCATTACCCACCTTTCTAACCGTCCTTTAAGACGTATACTATGTAGCCATTTTAAGGCACTATGGTCTGTTATAACCTTGAACGGGCGGCCTAATAAGTACGTCCGAAAAGTGCGGATACCAAATACAATCGCGAATGCTTCTTTTTCTGTTGTGCAGTATTTTCGCTCCCGGGCGGACAAAATTTTAGACGCATATGCTATGGGTCGTTCTTCGCCATTGTCATCAATCTGTGACAATACCGCACCTAGTCCTATATCCGATGCGTCTGTTTGTAGGATAAATTCTCGGTCAAATTTGGGATGGACTAGTACCGGCGAATTGCACAGACATGTCTGAAGCGTTGTAAAAGCATTTTCACAATCTTGGTTCCATTCAAACTGTTTTGTACTGGTTGTTGAGGTCAATTTAGTCAGAGGTGCCGAAATGGCTGCGTAATTCTTAATAAAACGGCGATAATACCCCGATAAACCTAGGAAACTTCGGACTTCCTTGACTGTCTTTGGCATCGGAATTTGCTTGATTGCTTCGACCTTTGACGGAACCGGGCTTATACCGTCTTCGGATATCATATGTCCTAAATAGTGAACCTTCTTTGCCGCAAAAGTACATTTTGACACATTTAACCGCAGATTTTGCTGCTGGAAACGAGTTAAAACCGTTCTTAACCTATCACAGTGTTCGGTAACGCTGTTACTAAATATAATTATGTCGTCCAAATAGCAAAGACATATACTATAAGTAAGACCAGCTAAAACTAGTTCCATGGCTCGCTGGAACGTTGCGGGCGCAGTTGCGAGGCCAAAAGGCATTCGGTTGAACTCGTATAAGCCGCTATGCGTGATAAAAGCGGTTTTTTCACGATCGTCAGGATGAACTGGAATTTGCCAATAGCCGCTTTTTAGGTCCAAAGTGGAAAAATACTTCGCGTTTCCCACCGAGTCGAGTAAATCGTCTACCCTTGGCAAGGGATGTGCGTCATGACGAGTAATCTGATTAAGTTGCCGGTAATCAATGCAAAGCGAATATCACCTGATTTTTTTCGCACTAAAACAATTGGGCTAGCCCATGGGCTGGTGCTAGGACTTATAATTCCTTGATCTAACATGTCCGAAATTTGTTTGTTTGACTCTTCGCGAAATGCGTATGGCATTCGTCTGGCTCGCTGCCTAATTGGAGAATTGTCACCGGTGTCAATTTTGTGCTGCGCTACGTTTGTTTTGCTAATTTCACCGCTAAAAGTTCCTCAAACTCTTCTAACACTCGTTTCACTTGTTGTTTTTCAGAATTACTTAAACCCGGGTCTAGACTAGAATCAATTTTTGACGCCACGTGATCTGCTTTGACGGCATTACAGTTAACCGGATCGTTGTTGTTAGCAACGGTCTCTTTCTCGACTAGAGGACAAAATTCCGCCAATTTACAACCTTGTGGTAATTCAATTTCGTTGTCCGTAGTGTTAGCTATTCGAATTGGCACTATTTTACCTACAGGAGTAACAACTAAATGAGCTACATGCAAGCCTTTTAAATGTCTAACACTATCTGATCGACTACCTGATATCATACCAACCTGTGAAATGTTTTTCACCAGCACCTTACCGTCAATTATTATTTCCGATCGAGCCGGAATTGCAATGCCCTTAGGAAGAATAACTTTGTTAACACCTTTCAACTGAGATTGGACAAGAAGCATGCTTGTTTCAGTGGTTTTACTCGAGTCATCGGGGGAAGCAACAGGCGGATTTGCCTCTGTGATCACAACTCCGCTCGACTGTACCTTCATTGTTGGATGCTCCGCATGTAATGGGAATTTCCCATAGGGGCCCACTAACTGAAAACTACTTCGACCTCCCCGAAAATCCCCTTGAATACCTAATTTGTGCTGCGTAATAAAGTCCCATCCCAAAACACAATCGTAGGGTATATTACTACTTACAAGAAAACAACTATTATATTTACGTTGAGAATGAGGAAAAGTGACACTTGTCACAATGTTGCCTTGAATATCTAATTCCCACCTGTAATTGAAGTGCAACGCTGTGATTGCGATTTATCTAATAGAATACAGTCAAAATCGAGAATATTATGAATGTTATCATTAATAAAAGACTTCATTGATCCAGTATCTAGAAGAGCATTGACCGGTACACCGTCAATGAAACATGTTACGAATGGGTGTGCAGGCAAGCTCATCATTACAAACATTAGTACTATTAGCATTAAGAGAGTCACAGTGCTTACTTGTTTCGGGGCTGTCTACCGGCCTGTAGTTCCTCGAGACGCCCTTGGAAGTTTAAAGGTGCATAGTTTCCACAATCGCGAGCAAAATGTCCATATATTTGACATTCATAGCACCGTACATTGGAATGGTTTTGACGTTGGCGTGGACTGCGGCAATCACGAGCAAGGTGACCTGGTTTTCCACATTGAAAACATGTAGCTTTCGATCGCTGTCTATTTATAGGTTGGTTAACTGCGGCGGCATAGAACTGTTCTGAAGTGGCCATCTGATCTTCGAGCGCCTTCTGTCGAGTGGCAAGTTCGTTCATGAGACCCACGAGTTGGTCCATGTCGGCGTTCGGTTTGGGTGTTGCGGAGCTGGCGTTGGTTGTAAAGGATGAGTCGTGTTCTTCAATCGCACGATAACGCTAAACAAAGCCTAGCATTTCGTTCACGTTTGGTGTGGGGTTATGAGCCAAAAGCTTCCCTCTCATTGGTTTGGGTAGACCACGCATAAATTGGCGCGACAAAAGTGCAGATGTGGCTTCGTCACCGAGCGTTGGGTCGGCTTTTTCCAGAAGTTGTTCCAGCTCCCACTTGAAAACTGATGGGTCTTCACCGCTCCGAAGCATTCGGGCCTCAAACTTGGCATAATAATTTTCCTCTCGACTGGTGGGCACAGGGCTTGTTTCAAGCGCTTCGTCGCGGCGTCGTATGTGGCTCTCCTCGGCAGGAATGGCGTAGAGATGACTAGACGCGCGGCCACGGAGAAACGCAGGCAATTTCTTGATCTTGTCGTCGTCTTTCCAACCATTGGCTACAGCACATGCATCAAACTCTCTTAGCCAGGCGACAACGTCGTCTCCGTCGAATTTTGTTGGCAGAATGCTCGTTGACATGATTTCGTTTTTTGTTTTACCGCTGCCACCAATTGTAGCGTGCCGATACTCAATAGACTTCACGAACTCGGTTTTAAACTCTTTATTTCCCAGTTATATTACAGAGGCTACAGCCTTTCATGTGCGACCCTCTCGCTCTGAGGTGCGCGTTCACTCTCTCGTCATCGGCTCAAGTCATTGTCTAGATCATCCACTGTCCGGAAACCACATCGGTTTCACATTACATATTGTATACACGTTACAATTTTAGCAGCACTATTTACACACCACATATAAATATTACATACCATCAACTCATTTAGTCCTCTAGTCACAACAGTTTGGGAAAGAAATGCCAAACTGTGCTTATATCTTTATACCAATCAAATATCAAAAGTAAATTTAATATAAGATGATGTTGACGATTGAAATGACAAACAATGACCATGAACTATTGTCGATTTGACCCAAATAGTGTTGAAAATAAATATGGCTTTATATTAACGCTTTTGTGAGTGAACTTTGTTGAAATGTGATGTTGACTATTGAAATGAGAAACAATGACCATAAACTATTGTCGATTTGACCCAAATGGTGTTGAGAATAAATATGGCATTATTTTAACACTTTTATGAGTGAACTTTGTCGAAATAGAAGCTCCAATAATGCAGGATATTCGTACAATATCTAAAAAGGCACACCACAATCACATATAAATATTACATACAATCAACTCGTTTCGTCCCCCTTGTCACAGCAGTTTGGGAAAGAAATGCCAAACTGTGCTTATATCTTTATACCAATCAAAATTCTCAAAAGTATAAGGTGATGTTGACTATCGAAATGACAATTCGATTTGACGATTTTGACACAAACAGTGTTGAGAATAAATATTGCATTATTTTAACACTTTTATGAGTGAACTTTGTAGTCGAAATAGAAGCTCGAATAATGCAGGATATTCGTACAATATTTAAAAAGACACACCACATATAAATATTACATACCATCAACTATTTTTGTCCCCTAGTCACAGCAGTTTGGGAAATAAATGCCAAACTGTGCTTATATCTTTTTACCAATTAAAAATTTTAAAAGTATAAGGTGATAGCTATTGACTATCGAAATGACAATTCGATTTTTACACAAATAGTGTTGAGAATAAATATTGCATTATTTTAACACTTTTATGAGTTAACTTTGTCGAAATAGAAGCTCGAATAATGCAGGATATTCGTACAATATTTAAAAAGGCTTACCTTATTTCCTGGTTCAAATGATATTGATATATAGCAGGTCAAGTAAACGATATTAGCAGGTGGCGAATCATTTTCACAGCGTATAAAACACGATCAACCACTTCCAATACTCCCTCGACTCTTGTCATGTTCAAAACAATATACAAAATTAAAATGATCGTTGGTTTGATGCATAATTTTTACAATTTTCGCCCTTCAGTAGTCCGCCATCTTGAAATAATCAACATCAATGGTCGATTTGTAAGCTAATCGCTGATTGGCTGATATAAGCTCGTCGCTGAATGGCTACAAGCTAACACTAACAGCTAACAGCTAACAGCTAACAGCTAACAGCTAACAGCTAACAGCTAACATTAACATAAACATTGACATAAACATTAACAAGTCGATAGCATTATATCTGCTACGCAGACACAAAAATTGCATGAAAAGTTAAACGTAAAACTAAACCCTGCAAATTGAAAAGTTAACTAAAGAAATCAGGAAATTAAAATATTGGATTTCACCGTTTTTTTATAGACAATTTGATTAAAATTATTAAAAAACGTCAGGTTGGCACTTACTTTGTTTCCAACTTTGAAAGAGTATTTGAAGTACAAACACAAACCCAGTATCCATACTTTTCTAGTTCAAACGTCAACAGTTGACCCAATAGTTTTAGGCTAAAATCACCAAATATTTGGGAGCTACCATCGGAATCCACACAATATGTTGTACCAATAACCACAAAAAAACGAAGTCCCTGTGACCTGTGTTATTCGAAAAGATATCAAAAATAAACCAGGTTATCCGTGAATAACTCGACAATACAGTGCATTTAACAATTAAGAGTAATTAATTGAGGAAATTTAGTACTTTCACGTTTGACAGGCTATACTCTTATAATTAATATGTATGAAAGGGTGTCAACTAAATACAAGATTAAACGGGAATGATAATTTAGATGCATGGTGACCGAAATTTTAAGTGGAGCTTGTATGTATGCAGTGTGGTACGTAATGTTTGTTTGCTTTGAATAGACCTACTGAAATTCGAACAAATTTGCATTTACCAAGATGCCTGCCAAGATCAAGGGCGTCAATCCTGCGGGAAAATTGAGCGGGCGAATCCCCCCCCCCCCTACTTTTTGGGCAGAGGGGAATCAATATATAATTATCTTCTTACCTTTTACAGTTTTATTTATACGAGATGTTCTCAAAATCAGAATTCTGTAAAGTCTTCCTCCAAAGTGCATGAAATGGCGTTTCAGAGACTCTAGATTTCAACATTTTCTGGGCGAGCATACGCGCGTACCCTCTATAGTGCCCTCGTCCTAGCGCCATGAGGCCTCAATAGACAATTTAGGTTTTGGCTTGCCCCTTTATCACGCCATTTCGCCTGGCAAAACAAACTCACAATCCTAATTCTTAGACCCAAGTTACACTCCTGTCAGGAAATGTATATAAATGACGCGGATATGCCGGCCTGAAAACGTTAAACGTGTTATACATGCTTCCGTAACTATTAGCAGGCTCCACCCCGCCCCTCTCACATTTTGAGATGGATTTTCGCCCTTGGCCAAGATAAACGAACAGAAAAGAAAAGTCATTGTATAACCTCTTACCCACCATCTTATTAGGACTTAGCTCACTTCGGAAATAGATTATTTTCTATAAGACGTACAATAGGGAATAAGAAAGTATTTTACTTGTTATGAAGTCTATGACACGTGTTTTGATTTGGAAATCAAGCAAACATTACGATTTCCAAAGTATCTTAGACTACGTACGTATGATGAATGGAAACAAACCTAATAATATAAGCATATATAATAAGATAATACTTGGTAGTCGTAAACAGTGATGGATCAAAACAAGAACATATCTACGAATTCTAATAGTAAGCGAGGAAAAGGAACGTATTCAAACTGTGGAGAGCCATATGCTTGTCGATACAAAACAGAGAAATATTCGAGTTGTAGTTTTAATTTAGGTGGTACGTTTCAACCAAAAAACGTCAAACGTGCAAAAAGATGTAATCCTGAAGTTGTTCGCATCAGCCAAGGAATTTACTCGGTGAAGACCAGTACAAAGGACGATCGATGTTTTGTCATTAAAGAAGGTAAAAACACGATATGTCTGCACAAAGATTGTAAAGTATTGTAAAGTACTGGAGAGCTTGAAAAATGTAAGTGCAAACATGTCAATGCGATCGAACAATTCCCTTCTAACAATCATTTGGTTGTTTATCATCTTAACGAAGAAAGTATAGCCGCATAATCGGGAGATCTATCTGCAAAGGCATTGTTAACCGACCTACTAAAGTGCATTCCGGAAAACCATCCTTCAGTTACTCGTGTCACGGATTCGTCCTTAGTAGTTTTCGGACAACCTACGTCAACAAACACAATGGGATACTGTCATGTTCAGATTATTTCAGAAGCAAATAGATTATACAAGTGCACGAGTAAAATTGCCGCACGTTTGTTAGCAATTCGAAACAAAAAGATTCGCTCGACCTGTCAACACTTGCATTTACTTTATTGTTTCCTGTATAAGCATGATGACAGAGCACATAATCAGAGCCCAGAAGCCGAGCCCAACCAGAGCTCGTGTACAACGTCTACGGCCGAACATCGGAATTCGGAAATCGGCACTGACACTGTCGACGGTGGCACACCTTTCACCTTTGTCAAGACAAATTACAGTAGATGTTGCTGTGAGTTTATCCCTGCCGTACGAAATTCCATCTTCACTTATTCAAGCTATTTCAAAAAGAGATGCTGCTTCCATTCTAGACGTTGGGACGGGTTGGCCAGACTCCTACGAGCCTGCTGAAGTTATCTGTTTATTTTGCCAGTCTCCACTTACAGCATCACGACAACATCCCGGTCAAAATGGTAAAGACAATGCTTAGCTTTTAACAGAACTGAACCCATTTAAAAGAGTAAAATTATTTGTCAAATTGTGCAGCAATTCACTATGCAAGGCAATGCGTCAGTCGAAATCCGCTCAAATAGGTGAGTTTTATATTATACGTACTCTCACATTCTTTCACATACGATTTATTTATTTAATTTATAACAATGTTTGAGTAGGAAAGCTCCACTCACCAAATAGGTGGTTTTCAGGAAGGTCCTACTATAAAACATAGATATACATATTATACTATATTAAACTATATACAGATACACGGACAGATAAAAATATAAGACCAATCATGACCAATCATGTCTTCAATACGGTCACGTGCCTGTCCGACATATTGCGATGTTTAACTTGCTTTTTTACAAAAAAAACAAAAACGCTATGGCGAAGTAAAGTAAAGTAAAGTAAAGTAAAGTAAAGTAAAGCAAATAAAAGGATTTGGAAAATTTAAGTCGCTTTCGGTCTCGTCCAATATTGAAGTCTCGACTTAATATTTTGCCATATTGGGCTCAGAAGAATCCAATAAGATATAATCCATGTTTACAGGAATGCAGATAAAGAAAGGCAATGCATGCATATGGCTATGGTGCAAAGGGTGCCAACGTCACGTACAGGGCAATTTTTGTGAGCATGCATACTCTATTTTCGGGGTTACACAAATTCATAGCTATAGAAGTTTCAAAACGTTTATCTATTCTGTTTCCCATTACAAAGTTTACGAGTTCCTAACCTAGCTCTAACTGCAACTCATAACACCTATGCCAATATATGGCTATGCATGCATCGATATTTGCATAATTGAACTATAATTTATAAGTTGTAAAGCGAGGGACAGTTTATCTTCGTTCTCATAGAATTTTGAGAAAGTCTATTCGATCTCAATGATCTTACTCATGGTACAAAAGTACCTACAGAAGTACAGCTATATTTCAGTTACGGTTGTCACATGCAATAGTCAAATGTACAATCATTAATTAACAATTATTGGATGAGCTTGAGCATATTGAGAATTATCGAGCCGAAGTTTGCGTTATCTGCCGAAGCGAAGCGGCGGATAACGCAAACTGAGGCTCGATAATTCCCGATATCATGCGAAAACCGAATTCAATAATTGTTTTATTATGCATTTATAAATGCAAGGGCCTTTAGAGAGTTATCTGTAGGTTTTTAGCCAATCATAATCAAGATGGCATCAGTAATGCATAATAATCCAATATATTCTTAAAATTAATGGTAATAATAATGCTACTAATTTCAGCCTCACTATTCTTATAATTGAAAATTGGTGGTAAAGTAGATTCTTTTTAAGGAAAAGGAATCTATAGCGTTCATGTGTTAGCTAGGGCCTAAGGCTAGAGAGACTAGAGACGAGTCCATTACTAGTTTTGAAAGGAAAGAAACATTTTTCGATATTATAACAGCGACATCATTTAGTTTACAAGCACATTCTTGCAAAAATCTATATATTATTTATTTTTCCTTAGGACTATTTAACATAGCTGATAAAATATTGGTTTCTTTGGACATTTTGCTGGAAATGAGATCGTTTTTCAAACGTGGACATCCACCTACCAATATCATGGAAGCCAAGCTGGAATCCCTTAAGTTAAAGGCACTGCAGGTTAGTTCTGAGTTGATCGTAATTCCCATAAACGTTTACCTGGCTGCCATGAACTACATGAACGTATACATGCGCCGGGGCAAATGGCTGTGCAACACCATGTCCATGTCGATATCTTTCTTCAATCACTAAAAGTTCGCCTTCCTGCCATATTTTGTTGTGGCGGCCGTTACATGAGGGAGGAAGCGCGCATGTCTATAGGTATCGCCAAGTTTCCGTGTGTTTGAATGTGAGCTTACCACCTTTCAATGTTACAGTTTCATGTTAAGTTTTTATGCTCCCTAAGGCTCAGGCTGTCTGGCACTTTTGTCCTAACATCTCACTCGGTGTGAATAAGAACGTCTTAGTGACATTAGGGACTTTCAGGTCTTGTGTGAACGGGCTTATTATACTTTGGTCAAATGGTGACTTGGAAATTAATATGGTAATTAATATGGAAAACATGGAGTTTAAGGACATTAAAAAACATGGAGTCAATGGAAAACACGTC
Source organism: Trachythela sp. YZ-2020 (assembly GCA_016169945.1). NCBI lineage: Eukaryota > Metazoa > Cnidaria > Anthozoa > Malacalcyonacea > Clavulariidae > Trachythela > Trachythela sp. YZ-2020. The sequence continues at coordinate 140,888 of JADLSH010000162.1, read as the reverse complement.
GTTTGACGTCAGACAAAATATGGAAAACATGGAATCATATGGAAAACGCGGAGTCTGAAGGCAAAAGATTGGAAAATATGGAGTCTATATATGACGTAGTGTCAACGTAAAAAAATGGAGAACTTGGAGCCTGGCATAAATACGAGCATGAATATTATCTTTATAATTTCGGTTTTACAAAGCTTGTGCTGTAAAGCAGTTAATGCTTTATACGGTCTAAAATATATTTAAGCGCTCAAGACTGATATATTCGGGGAAAAAATTGCGTAAAACCAGTCATACGACTGCGTCGAAATTCCCTTGTTACTTGTATGTTGTGCAAATTGTTACACTCTTATTAACCGTGTATAGAGCATTATTGAAAAACAAGCCTAAAAAAGTCGAACTTTATTCAAACTACAATTGTTTGTGTTGTTGATGTTCACACCTTGCACATATTTCCCCGTTGATTTTAGTTGTATGAAGCATTAGCCATTACAATACAGTAGCTCGCCTTTTGAAACGACCGAAATTTGAAGGTATGTTCAGGCTCATATTTACGCCATATTTTTCCATATTTCCCGCTGACAATACTTTAAAGTCTGTGTCTTCCAATCTTTTTTACGTCAGATTCCGTATTTTCCATATGAATCCGTGTTTCTCATTTTTTCTTTAACGTCAGATTCTGTTTTTAATATTTTAAACTCAATCAGCCTATATTAGTTCCTTGGCCTTTTCGCTTCCGCCTGTCTATTCTAGGGTGGTAGTTTGTCGGGGCTTTCAGATTGACTGGGATTCATTTCAGAAGCATGGGAGACTGGGCCAGTTAAGATATTTTCCCAAACGTGCAGCCTGCAAAATTCCGGACAAGTATGTTACTCGCCCGCGCGTGGAAGGCCAAGCTGAAACTCCGTGTTTTCTATATTTATGGCGTCATACTCCGACTCCAGCATCCGGAATTCCGATTATGATTCTTATCATTGCGATATTCTTAAGATTGCGATCAGGTTTGTATTAAATTTAGGTTGTTAATACATCCGACAGAACCTTTTGAATGCTAATATTTATACGTTATTTCTATATCAGTGTTCTTTTTTTTAGGCCAGAACCTTCCCACAGAAAACCAGCTAAACTATTTGGCAAAAATGCTTTACAATGGCTATTATGGTTTTGAAGCTTTGACTGAGTGAGATTTGGACACCCCCATTTGTGGAATTTGCGGGATTTGTCCTGAGGTGGTACTTGGAGATGGCAACGCAAAAAACTGCCGCACAAACAACTAAGTACGGTCAATTGATAATGATAGTCAACATGTTAATTTCTAATCATTTCATACCATGTAGACACAGTCATAGTATTTCATGTCATTTCCAAATATATAGGGAGAAAACGAGGCAAGTGTTTGGAAATGATATATTAAATTGACGGTTTCGAGTGTATTAATTATATATAACTTCTCAAACAAGTCAGTATTTTATAAAAATGAGCGTTTATTATCACTTTTCCAAATTACGCCTCGCTAGCTGATTTCCTTGGAGTTTTTCTCATGATTTATCACATAAATTAGTGTTTTGAGAATCGCGTTTGAACATTAGTACTCCAATAACTTATTGATAACTTCATGTCATAAGTTGAAAACAAATGCGTCCAACAATTGAAAGAAATATTCAACATAACTAAAATATAAATGTGTGAAGTGGGTGGGACCCCATAAAGCCAGGATTGTTATTCGTACGATAGGCTGTTTGTTAGATGCAGTAGGTTAATTCAAGAATACCGGGGATGTTTATTGCCTCCACCTAACTATGCTTGACGGCAAAAATGTGGGGCAAGAAACCATGCATGTATACGGAACTGGATTTAAAGGAGTGCACTTTGCTGAAAACTGCAAAGCTGTTCTCATGTGGAGAAAAAAACGTTAAAAATGTAGTATTATTAAGCTTAAAATTGTTCTTACTTTATCAGATCGAACATGTTAAAGATGTCAGCAACACCCAACGTTCCCTCGTAACCCCTCATGATTTCCAACAGAGGCTAAAGAGGAGGTGGTTGGAAAGGACAGTCCTAACTCGATGTGCGGAAAAATTTGAAGTCTCGGTCTCCTCAATTCCTCCAATAATGGCTCCAGCACTTGTAGGCCCAGTCTTATACAACACAGAGAATGAAAAGAAAAGTGTTTACCTCAGAGAAAATCATCAACCAGATGGTGAGCTGAATGAGACTGAGTTAGACTTGAATGATAATATTGCCGTTAGTTACCCACATAAATTTTCAGTATTTCAAAACATGTAGCGAGTCATGTTAAACACATTAAGCCATGCACAATGCATCTTACTCTGTCTTTGTCCTGCATGTGACGCCATACGATGTCGCTTGTCAACAGAATATAGGGCGTAATTCGCAATCTTCAGCATAAATGAGTAGGGTTTGTTGTCATTAGTTTTTTTGTTGTTTCAAAATAAATAAGTACTATGTGTTAATCTTGTCAACAGGTGACCCTGCCATGGTACATCAAATTATCACAAAAGGAGAGGTTGATATTAGTTCAATTAACGACATAAGTCATGAGATGATTATTCAAATATGCAAAACTTGTAATATTACATGCAGTGGAAAGTCAAAGGTAACTAAGCTTGCTCTATCTGAAATCAATATAGCAAATAGGTATATGTTCGTAGTCATGGTAACTGTTTTGCATTTCATTTACTGAAGATAACAGCAGATGATTTTACGTTTTATATTCCACCTTCCGTTAGGGACGGACCATTAGAAAAGTGATGGGGTGGTGCGATTTTTGGAGATGCAGTAATTTTTTTTGTACACCGATAAAAGTTCCACTCGACGACTGGAAATGTACATTGCTTAATTGAAATATATTTTTACCCGCACTCAGATGGATCTATTTTTGCATACACCCATCTTTTGCACTAATGCCTTCTAAAAAAACATTGCTGCAACTGCTATATAATAGATAAAACATGAGCAGTCGATCTTTATCTGATATACAAACTCGAACGGAAGGCGAGCGTTGTATGCCAGATAAAGATCGGATGCGAATATTTTATCGTACTTATCAAACGCATACATATAAATGTTCATGTTTATCGACTATTTTAAATATATAAGCTGTTTTAGCTGAGAAAATTGAATGAAAAGGTTATGTTAATCAAGACGAAATCTGTATCTGATTTACAGACATTGATTAAACATTCATTTCTTTTGAATTTTCTTCATGAATTATTAATGAGTTTGATAAGTACTATTTAAAAATAACAAATGACGTGAATTCATTAACGAAATAGAAATAATAGTTAATAACGTCCGTAACAGAATAGGCAAGTTAGCCATTAAGCCTGTCAAATATATTCGTGATATCCCCTAAATATATCATACTTCATAAACTTACTAAAATTCTATACCACGTTTGGCGTTTTTATTCAGGAGAATTCCGATCTCACGACGTATAGCTTTTAAATCGAATGGCATAGTGAAATATTAATTTGCTTTAGCTATTTAATATTTTTCTCTTTTTTTCTAAATTTCGACAACATGGATTAGGGCTGGGCTGGTTCTTCTACAACTGTATGCATTTTGCTGAGTTGTCTCATACATGCGGCCATATATTGATCTAATACCTGAAAAAGATTATTCAACGAGTGAAGATTAGAATAAAGTGACCACGGACTCGGCAAGTTAACCAGGCCAACCCGTTCCATGCAATCACAACTGAAAAGAACGTTCACTTAACCTAGCCAACTCGGTTAACATGCCAACTCGGTTAACATGCCAACTCGGTTAATAGGCCAACTCACGTAACTGCGTAACTGCCGTGATGAAGTCATGTTCGACGATGTGAAATAGTTTGAATCGTGTTTTGCTATTTGCTCTGTATGTAAATCAGAATTCACCTAATTTATGGAGATATATATTGACAGTGTATTACATCTGACACCTTGATATGTTCGCAAACAAGGGGTTAATCCACTGCTTATACTTATGATTTTAAAATATTTACTTTTGTAGTCACTGCTGATTTCAGACATTCAGTCATTGTATTCCTCTATGCTTGTTGGTTTATGCCCATGTCTTGGTTATAATCGGTCCAATGGATGCACTGGTGGCTTCTATCACTTAGCTTGTCGTCATGGTGTAAGTACTGCAATAAAGTCAAAACATAAAATTCAATATTGAATCACAAAACATCATATAACAATATCATCTAGATTGAATTCATACCGGTGTGCACTTTACTCATGCTTCATTGGAGACCCATATTAAAATGTAAGTCATGTAAGATCCAGTTCAAACGTCTAACTTTTCATGTGCTCAATGCAATGCACGTGGGTTAATCATAAGCGCGACATTTGAATGTGGCCACATTTTAGTACTACATGAGTAACACATTTAAACATTTTGAATATTGTCTTGGCAATTGCCAAATGAAACACCCTCGTTTAATATAGCTACTGGAACGTGTAAACCCAAAATATATCTATTTTTTCAAGAATAAGGTGAAGCGAGAGTAAAAATTGAAATTGCAATTTGTTAATTACAGCCCAAGTTTGATTATTTTTTGTTTTTTCTGATAGTGTACAGTTTCCTCCAAGTTGCTAACACTAACACAATCTGTTCGTGATGCTGCAGATCTCTATTGTCATTAAAGTACCCACCAACAACGTTCATATGTGATTCTGCATGTGGTTTGAGCAGACATCTGGAGTTGCGTGATAAAGAGCTAGCACAGACTTTGTGGGGCGAAAACTGTGGGTGTTTTGAAAAACCTACCTTAGACAAGTCACCAAGTAACGTATGTACATTTTTACTAGAGCTGCATGCTCCATGAACAGCATGATATTTGCCAAAACTTTCTTTCTTGAATGAATGCAATAAGCATTCTGGTGCTCTTATTTAGCAACACCACAAAATATATTGGGGCCACCCTTTTTGGAAGACCCTGTAACAACATTTAGTCTGCTTTTTCTGTATTGTCATGTAGAATCTCAATGTTGCAGATATTGTTACCTGTGAATTCCGAGCTCTTGACGAAAACAAGAAGCCTGAAAAAGATCTGAGTTTTGGAGAGCATCCAGTAATAGGGTCACCACGCCATTTCATTTTAGGTGATCGGTTTCATTCATCCAGAAACCCCCATAAATCACCACTTTGTGCCTTCCATAACATTAACCTCTGCGAGCAAGCAAATACCATTTCCACCAGCATGCAGGAATCTGAAAATAACAGGAAAAACATTAAGAGGCTAAGAAGCACATGTCTTCAACTTCCTTATGGATTTCTACCAAAATGAGGCTACATGTATTGTTCTGGGGCAAAACGTCGTCTGGAAGAAAATATTCAACCAAATCAATATATTGAAAGAAACCTATATGGACGATTTGTAATTAAAAATTAAATTGAATTGAGTTAGACAGCAAGGAGAGGGTGGTAAAATACAATAATCAAGATCAGTAGGTTGTTGTAAGAAAATTTTAGTAGATATATAAGTCAAATAATTTGATGCAAAAATACATTCAAATGAATAATAGATGAAACACAGTCAGAATGGAGATGTTCAAAGACTAGAAATATTTTTTGGCCAGTGAATATAATATGTCCACTCAGAAAAATTAATACTCAACATATTCTTAAAACTTTAAAACAATCTGGTTTCTGCATGTAAAGTTTTTCCGGAAGGTATAAGTATGAAATGTCTCATTAAATATTAAGAATGTTCCTGCTAACATGAATCCCAACACCCGGCATTTTAACAAATGGACAATATTTTAAGACCAGGATTTTAACACTTGGGAAATGTTAATATCCCCGCATACTCCCGGGGGTCAGGGGTTTCGATTGACTACTGCATTACTTGCACGTTATGTGAGTAAGGAATGTACCATAAGCATGGAATGTACCAATAATAGTGTTCATATTGGTATATTATTTATATCTGACTTGTTTTACAAATATATTTTAAAAACAGCCATGACGCTCGTCAACACACGTTATCTCATCAAACAGGTTGGGAAAGATCTGTCTTTGCCCACTTGAATCTTTATTATCACCTGACTGTATAGTATTTAAATTTGGCTGCTTCAATTCAGGCTCTCCTGGCTTGTTTCATATCCTCATATGATCATTAGATACACATGTTTCTTAAATATAAATTTAAAATATCCATTTACAATATAGTTATATATACGTGTAGGTTTATAGGTCTACGAAACGCAAAGAGTGCTCGACAACATATAGTTAGAGCAAATTATAGATTTTCGCTTACCTCAAAACTTCTCTGCAATAGGCTGTTTCATCTGTAAGGAATCATTGTGAGCATATATATATCTCATAATCTTTCAAGTTGTATGGTACAGCCGTTCCGCAAATTAATGATAAAATAATTGTTTCAGTAACGAAACGTACCAAAAATGTATATTCTATATTTACTGTCATTCAACGACCTCAATTTACTCGTATTTTCATCTAAATATATCTGCTAAATATTTAGTGAAAATACATAATTATAATTGTTCAGTGCCTCTGCGGAGAAGAGAGGTAGTTTATAAATTATATACTTATAATACAGTAATATTCGTAGTTGAGATTATATGCAATATATATATAATGCAAAGCTCACTTCCCTTGTGGTCGTTTGAGCACTCTGGCTCAATGGCACTTTGCGCATGTCTAGATGCGTTGATGTTACCGCGTCGTACCACATGCGCTTGCGAGAGTAAGCTCATGTGTATAAATACGGTTGACATCTCGTGTATAGACGTATATCAAGCTGCACTGACGAGGCGTTGGACGCCGAAACATGCAGGTCTGCATATTGTACTATATATATGTTGTTGAGTACTCTGGCAAAGCTAATGGGTGTCTACTAGCGATAATGCAAAGCTCTCTTCCCTTGTGGTCGTTTGAGCACTCTGGCTCCATGACACTTTGCGCATGTCTAGATGCGTTGATGCATGTCACCGTGTTGTACTACATACGCATAAATAATATAATTGACCTTTTCGGCACTAAAAACACGTGTAGCGCCACGTGACAAAAAATGTAAACAAACACCACGAGTTCGGACATTTGTACAAGCTCGTATTATATTATCGAACAACAGCCTGCACGCGATCGCGCTATAAAGTTTTAAAATAAAAGCATTTTGAGAATCTTGGCCAAATTTTTAACCATTACTAGTAAACAATGAAAATTGGTTTCGAAGGCATGGATTTTAAAACGATGACTGTTATGGAAATAAATAAATATTTAGTTGAACGTGGAGTTAGCGTAAATGGCTATAACAAACCAGTATTAATAGAAATGGTGTTTTCAGTTCAAAAAATGGGATTGCCGACTTTTGAAAGCTCGATGGGCAACAACTCGAGCGAAGAAAGACGTGATGGAAATTAATCATTCATGATATGGAAATTGAACCCATTCAAAATGAAAGTCGTGAAGAACTTTATCGACTCGCCGCCGTTAGGACTATACGATATATTCAATCACTTGAGTTGCCAATCGACCAACTACGACAAACAAGACATTGCCAAATACAACTGAGTCTTTCGATGACTACAGACTGTCTGAAGAGGGGTATGTAGAGTCGTTGTTAACAATCACGTTAAAGAATGAAGGTCTACATGTTTATGTTGGGAAAGTGAGACCAGCCATGAAGATTAAAACCGATGACAGGAGAGACTTTTACGACCTGTATTTCACCGTGGTCATCGTGTAGAGAAAAGGCGCAAACAGAGGCAGCATTCTAAATGCCAAGTGTATATGTAAAGGTGGTCGTGACGGTGGATGTAAGCACATATCTGCAGCAATGTATTCGCTCGAATAACTTTTAAATACTCGTGGCAATAATAATAGCGCAACAAGCGGTCCCTGTTTGTGGTTAAAGAAGCCGACCTCAAGCACGCAACCATGCGAAGTCCTAGAGTTGGTGATAGAGAAAGAAAAGTTACCATCTCATCAAAAAAGAAAAAGAAAACACACTTATGCGCAAAATAGTGACATTGATGTGAGAGAAACGCGCGACAGATTTCCACCACGCAAACAACACCACATGTAGACCTTCATCTTTAGCGTGATTGTTAACAACGATTCTACATACTCCTCTTCAAACAGTCTGTAGTCATCGAAAGACTTTTATGCGGCAAGGCCTTTTTTGTCGTTAGTTGGTCGATTGGCAAATCAAGTGATTGAGTATATCGTATAGTCCGAATGGCGGCGAGTCGACTTTCATTTTGAATCGGTTTTCAATTTCCATATCATGAATTATTAATTTGCCATCACGTCTTTCTTCGCTCGAGTTGTTGCCCATCAAGCTTTCAAAAGCCGGCAATCCCATTTTTTTAACTGAAAACGCGATTTCCATTAATACTTGTTTGTTATAGACTTAGCCATTTACGCTAACTCCACGTTCAACTAAATATTTCTTTATTTCCACGACAGTCGTCGTTTTAAAATCAATGCCTTCGAAACCACTTTTCATTGTTTACTAGTAGTGGCTGAAAATTTGACCAAGATTCCCAAAATGCTTTTATTTTAGAACTTTATAGCGCGATCGCGTGCAAGCTGTTGTTCGAACATATAGTACGAGCTTGTACAAATGTCCGAACTCATGGTGTTTGTTTACATTTTTTGCTACGTACGTGGCGCTGCACGTGTTTTTAGTGCCGAAAAGGTCAATTGTTATACTGTGTGTTTTATACTTTTATTAAAAATTGCATATACATTCTGCATTTGATACCAGCCTATCTTCTAGTTTACGTACCCTTAATCCTTATATATATAGATAAAAAATCTTGTTTTAACGTCGAAATATCAATGGAATTTATTTACCGTTTATATTTGCATTGATCAAGCAAATGTTTTTTAAAGCGTGCAAGTCTTCGCATCTTTATAATAGTTTAAAGTCTTCTCGCAGTAAATTTTAAACCACATTTTGCCTTGTTCTATAAATCCTCAAATTAACAGCCATCTTCTGCAAATACTAACTACTTACTAACTGAGCGTGAGGTCTGTACGGTAAAATATCAAGCTGAGGTCTTGCTGTATTGACCGAGCGATAGCGAGGTCAATACAGCAAGACCGAGGCTTGATATTTTACCGTACAGACCGAAGAGTCGAAGTTACTAAGTTGCTTATTATATGGCATCTCAGACAACAAAAAACAATTCATTTTGCCAAAAATTGGTCACGCGAGGGCAAACTACAAGTCCGACACTCAAAGCCGGTCATTTTCAAATGTAAAAATAATTTCAATGATACAAATTTGTCTTAGTTTTTTACATATTTATCTAGTCTTAGCTTAGTAAAACTACTCTACAGTACCATTTATCGAATAAAATATAAAATTAATAGAAAATATAGTGATATTGAGCTATCGAATCAACAACTTTGCATGTTCGAAAAAACATTTTTTCCGTTTATTTTTCTTTGTTTTAAATTATTTTTAAGGATTTTTTTATGCTTTTATTGGTTTGAAATGTGTTCAAGTCGTCGCAGGGCAATAATAATACCGTATTGCCCGTGGGCAATACGGGAAAATCCTGCCTCGTCAGCAGCCTATCAAATTGCGCGATACACCAAAACAAATGCTTGCCATATGGCTATCTTTAAAAGCAGGAACGGGGAATCTGGGAACGGAACGGGGAACGGAACGGGGAACTTTAAAAACAGGAACGCGAAAAGCCGGAATCTTTAAAAACAGGAACGCGAAAAGCCGGAATCTTTAAAAACAGGAACGCGAAAAGCCGGAATCTTTGAAAACAGGAACGCGAAAAGCCGGAATCTTTAAAAACAGGAACGCGAAAAGCCGGAATCTTTAAAAACAGGAACGCGAAAAGCCGGAATCTTTAAAAACAGGAACGCGAAAAGCCGGAATCTTTAGGAATCGGGCAACGGGGAATCGGGCAGTGGGAAAATCGGGCGACGGGGGGAGTGAGGGAAACGGGGAGTGGGAGAATACCGTATTCCCCCTTTTAAAGATCTTTAAAACCCGTATAAATACTAAAATCGGTAGGCTCTAGCCATTGCCGAATACCGCCGAAAATTGCCGTTGGAAAACGGGAATATATCTGGTTTCATGCGCGCATATATTGGCAGAAAGCGTACGACATTATCTACATTTCGGTGGTATTTATATTTTTTCTAGCTACAATATTGAGCGAGAAATCATTGCCTAAACGAGGGTGTCGAATTGCCGTCGATATAGTGAATATTATATTCTAGTTGGAATTTATTTGTCTGGTTTCATGCGCGCGTTTCAACCGCTTATATTAACTCGCATATTGACAGAAAGCTTATGAAAATATCTACACTTTGGTGCCATTTATATTCTCGTAGCTACGACAGTGAGCGAAAAATCATTGCCTCGTTCAAGCAATGCGCATTTGAGATGGTTTGATTGACATGTTTACGCCCATGTCACATTGGCGGCATTTGGCGCAAGTTAGCAATGTATATATTATTAGTGTATTGCGGTATATATTATTATAGAAGATTGAAGAGTTTAGAAAACCACAATTTTAATGATATATCTAAGGTACACGTGTTCATGAATAGCTTCAATTATTTTAAAATTATAAGATCTGGACTATGGCCATTATATATACAGTAATATAGTAGCTCTTGGGCACTAATATTGCGTCAACAGTGCTATTCGAAAGCGGGATGTGACGTTCACTGTCTGGCCAGTCACAAGAGCATTGTGTCATTCATATGTGCATATCGATGATATAAAACATTCATAAGTACAAAAGTACATTCAAAAACATTCAAAAGTACATTCATATGCGCATATAAGCGGATATAAAACGAATGATCATGAAATACAGTAAGAAATCTAATCTATGGTACTGTGCAAACAACGTCTTCATAAAATGTATCTGACCACGCGGCATTATGCACGTTGCTAATCAGTTTATAAGAAACTCAACATATGTTGAAAATTTTAACCCGATAGACCGATATATAACATAACATGAATTTGAAGTTTATATTCTTTATATTATAGTCTGGGAACTTGGTACAAACTTACATTTTGTACCAAAAATACCCTATGAGTCACAATTGTTCGCCTTACTACAAATTAGTGTTTTAGCATTGACCTTAGCCGTTTAATTTAAGGTCAAACCAAAATTTACTGCTAATTGCTGGAAATGTTCTTGATGGAGATGGGGCAAAAACTCATGGCCAATGTTCAGAACATTTACAGAGAAGCCAGGATATTTCATCAAAATACATTCCTTGCGAAGATGGAAGTGAACGTTCTGTGGTGATGCACTTCTTTATAGTTGCCCAGACAGCCTATCCCTGTATTCGCGTACATCACGACAGAAAACAATCAAATCATGCGGACGCTGCACAGGCGGGTTCTGAATACGTCCATTACACCCATAACACTTTTTAACGGTTGTCCCTTGTACCCACTTTAAAAAGAAAAAACCATTGGGCAGGATTGTAGTTGGTTGGGCCATAAGATTTGTCGTATTCTGCGTTGGGGGAGTTGACCTGGAAACTCCAGCGACTGATGGCATGGACGAATTTGTAGATTGGCAATGATTCATTGGAGGTAAACCACAGCCGCTGAACGTAGGTGGAATATGGCTGGTATGGTGGAACTCGCTCGCCATTGAAGGGTAATGACTCGAGGAACTAACTGGTGGTATGCTGCATCTTCTACTAAGAGAGGATTCGGAAAAACTGGATCTGTGGTGTTGCAAGACATTTACAGGTGTCGCGCTGTAGTATGCAGTGGAAGTGTGGAATTGTTGTGGTGGAAATGCCGCACGATGCTGCTGACTATTATTTGCTGCAGTTGTAGTTGGTTGCGTGCTACGGGAAGACGTACTAGTCTCATTGTTATCACCAAACAAGTCGACGTATTCTTCCACCGCTTGTGCTTTTGAATTCGACCGCTTTCTCTTCGACGGTTTTTTCCCGGCATTCTTGGGTCCTCTTTCATCAACCATATCCATCATAACCGGTTGCTTCTTCTTTCTCTTAAACCACGCAATAAATTCGTCAAGTGTTCCTCTCAGCTGCGCAACGGCGAGAACGTGTTCGCAGATTTTCGTAGCATGGTTAATGCATGTACGATCGCACACTAAACAGCCACCTTTTCCGGGAGTAACGATGTGGACTTTGTTCGACGTCCCAGCAACTACAAAGGATCCATCGTCAGCTCCAGGCTTTCGGATAACATTTCCCTTGGATATAAGCAAGTTGGAGGCTTTCTCAAACATGGCTTCGAGTATTGGTGCTGGCACTGTTGTGATTCCACTCTCCTTCGCGCTAATACCCAATGACGATGCTTGTTCTTCTTCTTCCGAATTGGTTCGATCAGAATTTATGACATCATTCTTGTCATTCATTCCTGCATTTTTGAATTCCATCAACTTTTTTGTCATTTGAGCATGGCTCAAATGGCTTCTCTCCACCTCGTCTATCGTAAGATGCGTGAAACCTGGTCGCACTCGATACATTCCTTTGCCAAACACAGCGCGGTCTTCATTGCGTTGTTGGGTTTCAATAATGTCCTTGATCTTGTCAATAAACTCGTGCGGCTTTTTCGCGTTGAAATTAAGGCCGTGCTTAATGATAAAGTTTGCGGACTCAGGGTCGTTATTGGTATAGGCTGATGGAGGATTTCCAAGTCCAGCTTCCGTTCGGACAGGTTTTAACATCGAATCCTTCATATCGGCTGCCTGATAAAAATATGTGTTAAAAATAATACTGTTAAATTAAAGATTAAATGAATTAGTGAGGGTAGTTTTTCGCTCTTGTGCTGCGGTGCAGGTAACCCGCGAAACGTCTACGCGGAACTTTTCTTTTAACTTCTCAATTTTTGGATTTCATATGACGTCATACATTTCAGTGGAGGTCAACTCTAAATCGAGACACAGTAATCGGAGTGAGTGAATTGTTCACTGTATGTATTGTTCACTCTATGTTCAGTCCGATTAGCCGGGTAACTCGCCTCCACATAATCGGACCCTTAGTTGAAATTAAATGGTATTGGCAATGGAATTTTAGTTTGTCCATAGTTTGTTTAATTTAAAAGAACTAGTAAAATTATTAATATAGAAATATCGAGACCGAAATGAGTGAGCTGGCCACCATCTTGGACTCGTTTCTATGACTGAAATTGCAAAGAAATTCTGAATCTAAAGAGGATAAGAAGGCTTATTATGATGCACATCACAATCATTTAAATTAGTCTGAATTATGAAAGGGTTCTATAAAACATCTAGTAATTGTTATTTGGTTACCCAAGAGTAGTTTTACACGGTTAATCTCGCTTGTGACCTCACTAAAACCACCGTCAATGAGATGGTATTTCGAAAACTAAGCAAGATATGAAGAACTGTTAAAAGAGATTTATATATAATTTCAACAGTTCTTGTATGCGAGTTCGATGTTTGTCAGACCTCTATAACCGTGAAAAGATGGTTCACGGAACAGTGCCGTGGAGGACGTTCGTAGGGTAAATGGTGTACGGAAAAGTTTGAAAAATAGGGCATGGGAAATGCAATTTCCAATATTCTCTATCAACGGCAACGGTTCGTTAATCATACAGCAAGGTCATTGTTTTTAAATGTAAAGATTAAACTATTTGTAATGTATATCTTTGTACTGGACCTCCTAAATTTTTACATGTCAATCCCTTTATTAACACGAATAATTAAGCATGACCTCTTGTATAGAGGAAGAGGTCATGTCGTCATGGTAATTTCGCCCCTCTTACAGCACTGCTTCAAAGGAGACACATATACATAGGAAGTATTCGGGTATTTAATGTGTGAAATATACAACTGGTTCTAATACCTTTTCATCCTGAAACCACTCATAGAACGTACGTTTGTTGCCACCATTCCCATGCTCTTTCTCTCTTTCCTCCCAGCTTAGTTTGAGGTCTTGAAGCTTTGCGTCGCATTCTTCTTCAGTCTCACAGTCGACGAGTCCAAAATATTTCACAGAGCCTTCCTGCTTGCCGAATACTTCTGACACGAAAAGCTTTTTGGCATCACCCGTTATTCCTCTACTCGCGAGTTCTCTTTCGATATTGTCTTTAAAATGCAGAAAACATCGTAGGAAAACAGCAAAACGCATGTTTCGTTTAAATCCATCAATAAGGGCTTTTTCGCCATCGGTTCCAACAGCAAGAATACCCTCCAGTTCTGGTTTGAGAGTTTTCAAAGCATGCGCAAACGTTGAGTACGTCTGCCAATCCTTCCTTTGGTGCATAAGTAACGGTCCCACAAACACAGGTGCTTTTCCGGTTTTCGGGTTTACTAGCTTGAGATTTCTGTAGGTTGTAACGGTGAGGCTGATGTTGCGATCAAATACGTTAAACGTTGGATCAATTCCAAGAACACTGTATTCCGTTGGGTGTGTGCAGAATTGAACAAGCTCTCTTAGTTGCTGGTCGTTTGCAATAACAACAAAGAAATCCGGATGTATTGCACATTTACGTATGAATACTGCGTCCTTAGAGCGTTCTTCGTCTCTCTTTGCGCGTTCTAGGAGTGTCCACACGCTACTTACACTAATATTTTGACTAGTTTCGCCTTTTTCACTTTCATCATAGGGCGCAGAACGAGACTCAGAAGATTGCTTTGCTGAGTGTCTGGCGTTATACATATCACTTGGCCCTCTCGGTAATTCACCAACAGACCTGGCCATTGTAACATCGCCTGATGAGCGATATACCTCATCAAGAGCTTCTTTAACCGTCTTTTCTTTATCAAGTACAGACTTTTTCATCTTGTCTCTTGTGCTGGGTAGAAGCCGCATGTAAGAAGATTTGAATTTGGAATTCCCATGAGGCTTGATCCATTTAACATCATGTTCTGTGCCACTGAACAGGTACTGTACAAGCGCATAAGGAAGTTCATTACCACAGTTATCTGGAGAAAAAGAAAAGATTCTTTCAATGTTTAGCCGTATCCAGAAACATCGAATGTGGAGAAAAGACGTGAAACTCTGTATACGAAAACATTCAACATTTCATTGCCCGTATATAAACTGTTGATTAAAATAATGCGAAACGTAGCCTATAGTTCTTTGTTTTAAAGTCTTTAGTTCTCTGAGCCAAGTGCTTTATAAGGAAACAAAGAAATACTCAACAGGCCAAACGCACATGTATTTTGTAAATCAAAATCCCCCTGCCACGGCAACTAACGCCACACGGAAACCCGAACGTCCTAACCCAACGCGTCCCAGCAAGAAACGTGATCGCAGTTTGAATGTATATATACAATAATAATTTTTCGCCAAATTTTGTGGATTTGTTAATAACCGTTATTCAACACTTACCATTTAATTTTGAAACAATTTTGCGAACATCTGGGTCAGAGACGTTCCTGTAATAAGTTCTTTTCAACTCGTAAACGTCTGTTTCAGATGTAGAAGACGACTTATCTAGCGAACGAATCTTCATGATCCCTTTTGAATCCTTTCAGCGCGAAAAAGGCGTTTAGGTGAGCCATTGTACTTCCACGCCCCCATATCATCGCATTTCAAATCATCTCGATGTTGTAGGGAACTGATGTCAACAAGGAAGGAAACGTTATGTGAAACGTTTAAGGGTTGCGATATGCATGTGTGCTCAAGTTCGTACTTTCCCATTAAGATGCGAACGATTTGTTCCCCGTTATAGGCTTCCTTACTCCTTGAGAAGACAGGAGTCATCGCGTCATCCTTGTAAGGTTCACCGGAAGGTTTAAACGCTTCCATTGTAATATCATTGTCACTGTAATAAATAAACAAAAGCGACAATGTTAACTTCACGTTGTAACTTCATGCAAGCAGCTAAGCATAGCAGGTTTAATGTTTGATAACTTACTTCACGAAATCGTGATCTGATGAAATATCACTTGTCCCGTCCTCTTTGTCCATGATATCATCCTGTTTAAAAAAGACGAGGTCCTGTAAGTGCTAAAGCACTTAAAACTACGGTACATATTTTTCGAGCGTTCTCAAGTAGACCTTTTGCATAATAAACAAAATTTTGATCTGAACAAGTTTAGACAAAAATTTCATCACAGCTTGAAAGTTGAAAGAACATCACAAAATTAGTGGTATTCCGAAATTTCGTCGTAAAATGCATATAACATAGCCCGCAAGTTCGCCATTTTTCAGTCATTTTGTATTTCCATTACAAATGAAATTGACAGCCCCAAGGCGTTTCCGGCTGTCAATTTCGCGTGCATATGGCGCAATAAAAAAGACTGAAAAACGGCTATATTAGATGCATTTTACAACATTTCGCAACGAAACTTCAGAGTACCATTAATTTTGTGATGCTCTTTCAAGATGTGATTAAAGTTTTGTCTAGATTTGTCTAGATCAAAATTTTGTTTATTATTCAAAACGTTAATTACTGCTCTAGTTTCCATTTCACCATCATGTTGTACATCTTCATTGCTTTTGCCACTTCTTGCTAAGGCTGCGTCCTCACTTCTAAGTCTAACTGCATCATCATCAACTATTTGTGAACTCTCTTGGCCAATTATTGCTGAATAATGACACAAATCACATGGTAATTAATTACCGGTTTGCTGGTCCAATTTGGTTTTTGGCAGTGGCAGTTGAGAAAAATCCTGATAACAGAGCTACAATAGGTCTCTATTTTCTTCAGTATATCTAGTACTGTGTAAAACCAAGAAGATCATATATGCCTGTCTTTTGAAAGATAATTTAAGGATTTGAACATTTTCGTATACATGTGTATAAATAAGCACTTCATATAGCATAAATTGAACATACATAACAAAGCAGTACATATCTCTTACATTCATTAGAGCTTGAAGAGCATAGAAAAATAACAGGACCAGATACACCTAATTCTGCCAGATCAGTGGATTCAACAACCCTCTTGGCAAAAGGTCTAGAAGCAAAAAAACTGATGTTATAATTGTTGCAACTTGCAAAATTCACCCATCTTATGGGTTATTTTGTAACATACCATGGTTCCAACACAGAAAAGTTAAGTACTAAACTTATATAGTGTTATGTACAACACAATGTTTGCAGTTTGCATGAAACATAGACTTCAAAAAGTGATATAAACAGCTGGAAAATTAGGACAGGATATCCCATTAAATAAACCCCATTTCATTTCCAATAACAATTAATGAAATAATTGTACTCCTCCCAACAAACCCCGAATAACCCACAATGCGTTGCGCTAAACACGAAATTCAAGATGCCGTCGCTATTGATGGATGCGTGAGTTAACGCCTTGTTCAAAATAAAATGTACTTTAATTGAAATTCTTACACAAGACTTACAGTTCACTAGTTTTGCTACATCCACCTTGGAATGTTTGTGAATATGGTACTCCCTAAAAATAATTCAATTTTTTTTTATGAGACAAAATGTGTATCACTGAAAGGAACACCACAACACCTAAGCAACTGAAAAACTATCAAACTTTTGGTAGAATATTGGAGAAGGCTTACCTTGTTTGAATCAACAGAATGGATGTACTGGTTGCTTGTTGAATCCTGGGCGTTTTCGTTTTCAAATGGCATATTCTCAGAATCAGGGCACGAGAGGCATTTATCTTGGGATTTTATAGCATCAGACTCCGCGAAGTTTTCACACTCTGTTGTCACCATTTCTAATACAGCTTTGGCTGACAATCGCTCACTTGGCGGAAATGATGTGCAAGCCTTAAAAGCTCTGTCGATTGCTAACCAGTCGACCGTTCTGATGCGATGATACTTGTCAGAAAATGAGGCTTCGTTTCCTCACGCATTAGGCGAATAAGAACTTCCGCGCTTTCCAAACACTGTTCACGCTCTCTCCTTCCATTTCTATACAGTACGGAAATTCTAAATCAGGATTAAGAAGAATGAACATGACCATTCCGAGAGACCAAACGTCGCAGCATTTTAAGTCCGTCAATGAGAACGATTGACCTTGTTCTGCTGTTAGCATCTCAGGCGAATTGTACACAAGAGTCCCTCTTTCAAAGTTGGTCGTTCTTGTATGGCTTGCGACCGCGGTTTGGTTAAGGCTGGATCGGCTTTCGCCAAAATCGGCAAGCTTGCACACTATTGCTTCTTTCTGCCATTCCTTTTCAATTTCAGCTCGGGACTTGAGATTACAATAGTGTGTATTTGACACCAAAATATTCGCGGGTTTAATATCTCTATGAACGATGTCATTATCATGAAGGTAACTTACCGCCGAGCTAACATCCTGCGCTATTTTTAGGTTGAGGGATGATAATTCCTTCACAAAATTACCACTACAGATAAAATCGAGTAATTCTGTGAGAGTCGTTACGCGATCGCCTTCAATCCCAAGTGGCTGGAAGTCGAAATAGACGTACTCAAGCATCACCGCTACTGGGCTTTTGCTATAACCTTCGACGCGCACGATATGTTTGCACTTTAGATCTTTTAATATTGATATCTCTTTGAGAAACATAGCTTTTTCACGCTCTTTCTGTTGCCGCTTTAGCTTTTTTAACACGACCGTTTTCCCTTCGAATTCTGCGGTAAAAACATCCCCGAAGCTCCCTTCGCCCAGGCGGACTTTATCTTTAATTCCTGCCCATTCAAAAAGCGGTAAATCTTCAATATACGCGTCTAATATTTGCGAACTACCTCGTTCGAGAATAGGCAACTTAGTCGTAACAGCCATTTTGACACTACTTTGACGTTGCTAACTTGCGCCAAATGCCGCCAATGTGACATGGGCGTAAACATGTCAATCAAACCATCTCAAATGCGCATTGCTTGAACGAGGCAATGATTTTTCGCTCACTGTCGTAGCTACGAGAATATAAATGGCACCAAAGTGTAGATATTTTCATAAGCTTTCTGTCAATATGCGAGTTAATATAAGCGGTTGAAACGCGCGCATGAAACCAGACAAATAAATTCCAACTAGAATATAATATTCACTATATCGACGGCAATTCGACACCCTCGTTTAGGCAATGATTTCTCGCTCAATATTGTAGCTAGAAAAAATATAAATACCACCGAAATGTAGATAATGTCGTACGCTTTCTGCCAATATATGCGCGCATGAAACCAGATATATTCCCGTTTTCCAACGGCAATTTTCGGCGGCATTCGGCAATGGCTAGAGCCTACCGATTTTAGTATTTATACGGGTTTTAAAGATCTTTAAAGGGAATACGGTATTCTCCGCTCCCCGTTTCCCTCACTCCCCCCGTCGCCCGATTTTCCCACTGCCCGATTCCCCGTTGCCCGATTCCTAAAGATTCCGGCTTTTCGCGTTCCTGTTTTTAAAGATTCCGGCTTTTCGCGTTCCTGTTTTTAAAGATTCCGGCTTTTCGCGTTCCTGTTTTTAAAGATTCCGGCTTTTCGCGTTCCTGTTTTTAAAGTTCCCCGTTCCGTTCCCCGTTCCGTTCCCAGATTCCCCGTTCCTGCTTTTAAAGATAGCCCTTGCCATATAGTAAATATCGGTATTAAATAATATGGTTTGGCTTGGTCTGAGGTATAGTATCATGCAACTATTTCACGGGGACCAATCAGATCTCCATCTTCACACGATGTTTATTTCCTAAGTGTCAGACTGTCAGTGGTTGTGGTAATATCTATATTTAGATACTCCAAATAAATTTGGTTATTAAATAGTATAAAATCCATAGCCACAAGCAAGTTCAATACAGCTATTCCTATTTTATTCCTATATATAACATGGATTACAGGATCCGACTCTAATTTATGCATGACCATTGCCTATTAATCGCATAAAGTCGACGACAAATTCGACGACTGCTATTGCCTGCATGTTTGCTTAATCTGATCTTGACAGCGGAAAAGCTATTGTCCAGGGGTAAATCATTCCTAAAAAGTGTACGATACTGAAATATTGGATTTTTGAAAGTCCGGGTTATTTTGTACTAAATATAACAACAATTCCCAGTTGTTTTGTTGAACATAAAACGCAATTATATTCGGGCTCGCACTAGAGCAGTTATCAGAACGTATACTTTTATATAAATTTAGATCACATATTTATGAGGAAATAGGCCGTATTCTGTGGCACGAAAAGTCGCTTAGAAAATGAAATTCGTTGCCCGGGTTCGGGCACTACTTTAAAACAAGATAAATAATTAGGATTAATCATACAAAGTCCAAATCCGCTTGTTTGCACTTCTAGAAACCTGCAGTTTTCGAGTATTTCTTCTTCGAAAATTCAAGAAATCAACATATTTCGCAATCGATCGCCGCCATTTTTTTCAGGGTACTTGGTGTAATATGCACTATATATAGTGTATTTCGTGGTTCCACATTGATTTTTACATGAAGTTTCTCAAACATCCGCTGACATAAAGTAAATATGGCGTTTCAGAATTATTGTTTTGTAGTCATTTTGATGGGGAAAATGACAAAGGTTTCCGAGGTTTCATTCCAAAAGTTGTTTGGATTGACAAAATATATGACTATCGCTTGACGGGCTTCAAAAGGATGTTGCGTGGAGAAATTTTGAGTTTTATTCGCGGTAATGTGAGTGGATATAAGTGACAATACTAGTGAAAACATTTTATCACTGGCAGAGGTCTTGGCAGATTCAATATAGGACTTACCTTTGTGATGAAAAACTGTCTGGTTATCTGGTGTTGTTGGAAATCCTATTCCGTATAGATAGAAAATGCAAAACGGTGACATACACATTCATCAACAGATAAACAGAACAACAACAACAACAACATGGAACATTTCAACATTCAACAGACAACAGTATAATTAGCCTTATATTTCAATCAATTCTAGCATTGCCCCGTCCCCCCTGGCTACCCCTGGGCATTTGCAAACTTTTGTTGTGCAGGGACCAGGCATTAGTACACGCAAAAGTTCCCCCTGGGCCAGGCATTTGTTCACCGGCGGGGCATTTGTCTCTCTATCCGGAAATTATTGTGGTTTCTGCAGCAGCTGCAGTGAACATGTGCACTTCCATGAATATGGATGAAAGTATTTGTGTCATACACATAACAAATATAACTTGTGAAGCAAAACTTGCTCATCTTTACAAAGTTAAACATAATTTAATTAAGAATGTAAAACTCATATCCTGATATTCTACAAATCTATGTGTTGGTGTGCCCCGGGGCCGGCAGTTGGCATAATTTCTTTGCCCCGGGTGGGGCATTGTTGCTCTTTTCCTGCCCAGCCCCAGAGAATTGTACACTTAGAGAAAAAATAAGTGCAAATGCCCAGGGGGGATGGCAATGCTAGAATTAACTGATGTATTATCTAGATTTGACTTGCTACTTTAATATGGATATTACACTACTGCCATAAATATAAACTGTGAACCTGAACCTGTTTAAAATGTAATACTGCATGTAGTAACTCTCCTGTTATTCTTAGTACTTGTATTGTTCTCTAAATTTAATTGTATATTATAGGGCCTGCAGTAATTGGTGTATACTGTTGTGGTGACCCTGACACTCTTTATGTGGCAAAGTTAAATGCAAAAAATATTCCTTGGATTCTGTAGCATGTTCACCTAGTCAGCTACGCTGGGGTTTCCCATCAAGGACAATGATTGGTGCATATTTATATCTACATTCTGTTTGGTGAGCATGAGTTCGTTCCTTTAAATAATATACAAATTATAATTTTGAAGTTAGCTCTTTCAACCAGAGTCACAAATCATCAGAATCTGCAAGTTCTTCTTCCTCATCAGAATGAGTCATATCATAATCCTCCTCATCTTCATTAACTCCTGCTTTATTCTGGCAATCACAACATGTACATGTACCCTGTCTTACACTTGCACTCAACACACTCAGGTTAGGATATGATAGATAGACTGTAGATATGCTCCTTTTAAATCCAGAAAATGTTCAGATGATGTCTCACCCCAACCTCTGACAGTCTTTTCCAACATATCAACAGAGCAAATTTTCAAACAGCATCATGGTCTCAGTGTTGGTGCTGGCTGGACACTCTCCAATCAAGAGCTGGAGATTGTCTGGATGGCATGTGTCCCCCCCCCCCTGTGCTCCACAATCTTTGCTTGAGTGCAAGTGTAAGACATCCTCTGCATGTGGGCCCTATAACAAATACTATATAAATATACAATTACATTAAATTAAAATAAGAGAACAATACAAGTGTTAAGAACAACAAGAGAGCATCGCTACGCAGGCTAGACCACGAGCAGTAACACATTTTAAACAGATCAATTTCCAAGTCCAGGGAATTTCAGGTTCATAGTTTATATTTATGGCAGTAGTGTAATACTGTAATATACATAAAGTAGCGATTTAAATCTGGATAAGGCTAAGGTATGAGTTCATCAGAATGTTCCATGTTGTTGTTGTTCTGTTGATTCGAATGTATGTCACCATTTTGCATCTGTCTGTACGGAACAGTATTTACCACAACACAGGTTCTGATACCAGACAGTTTTCATAACAAAGAAAAGTTCTATATTGAATCTGCCAAGACCTCTGCCAGTATAAAATAAACAATTAAACACAGTTTCCACTAGTATTGTCACTTATATTCCCTCACATTACCGCGAATAAAACTGAAAATTTCTCCACGCAACATCCCTTTGAAGCCCGTCAAGCGATAGCCATATATTTTGTCAATCCAAACAACTTTTGGAATGAAACCTCGGTAAAATTTTGTCATTTTCCCCATCAAAATGACTAAAAAACAATAATTCTGAAACGCCATATTTACTTTATCACAGACTTTATGTCAGCGGATGTTTGAGAAACTTCATGTAAAAATCAATGTGGAACCACGAAATACACTATATATAGTGCATATTACACCAAGTACCCTTAAAAAAATGGCGGCGATCGATTGCGAAATACGTTGATTTCTTGAATTTTCGAAGAAGAAATACTCGAAAACTGCAGGTTTCTAGAAGTGCAAACAAGCGGATTTGGACTTTGTATGATTAATCCTAATTATTTATCTGGTTTTAAAGTAGTGCCCGAACCCGGGCAACGAAACTGAACGATAACGTGCCACAGAATACGGCCTAAAATGTCGATTCCGTCCACTGATGTCATACTCTTTCAAATTTTGAGGATCTTCCTTCATTTTTATCGTATATTTTTATAGATAATTAATTATTATGAATTTTACAGTATAAGATTTGTCAAGTAATTTTACATGGATTTTTGATACTTTTATTAAACACAGACTAATTTTACATGGATTTTTTATCTTTATTAGTATTTTTAAAATACGTTTCAACAGTCTATATCGTTAGTAATTCATACAACACTTACCGTTTATGTGAGCGCAAAAATTCCGTTTATAATTTACCGTTCTTTTGGTCTTCATATATCTTCATATCTTCATATATCTTCACATATCTTCATATATCTTCATAGTCTTCACTTGATCATAATATATAAATCGAACAAAAGCTCAGTAAAAAGCTAGCTCGTTTATTATTTTAAAATAACTACCGGTACTACGAAAATAAAAATACAAAGTTCACTAAGCCACGTGATTAAATTGCGTTGCTCTGATTGGAGAGCACCAAGACCACTGCTGAATTTTCATCAGCCAATCAAATGGCATCTTCTAAGAGGTGCGACCCACCTGCGGATTTCGGCATTTGCTGACGCCAATTGGTCCCAAATGCCCATGGTAATTACCACTGACAAACCGTAATCCTTGCCCCCCTGGTTTTTGCACCAATATTTTAATTTTTATTTTTTCCCGGCTTTGTTGTTTATCCAACAACGACGAGAGAAAAATGCCTTTTTGCTGCGCATTTGGCTGCCACACTATTTCTTCTCACCGGTAAGAATCCATGACTCCTTTATATACTTTGTAGTTTTTACTGCAGGCCTATACACAGACACATATTTATAATGATCTAACTCCTTTATCTGTGAGAAAAAGGCTCAATTTTAATTTTCACATGCAAATTGTACGAGAAGAAATGGCGTAAAAAATTGCCATGTATATATAAAGCGTATAAGCCTAACTATCCCTTTTCTTTGATAAAATTTAGCTAATGTTTTGTATAGTCAGGCAAAATTTTCGGTTTGTTTATAGCAGCAATATTTCTAGCTGTATATAATAGTTTTTTCATTTCCATATTTTTTTGGTATTTCTGTGCAGTAGTAGATAGGCTGGATAGGACCTAGTTGCGTAAAGCAGTAGTTAAGTATATTCCAGACGAAAGAGTCATCTTTGCTCAGAACATTTCAGTGTGGACATGATGCAACAGTTTGGGCAAATAATGCTGCTGCCAGATGCTGTGTCAACAATATCTCAGAACTCTCAGGTTCGTGCTTTGGTCTTTTAATGCATAATTTTGCTTTTATGCCCAACACTTTCTCCTTGATAAGTTAAATTGTCTGCATTAAATTGAGTAAAATAATAAAGTAGGCTACATTAATGTGGCTTTAATTAATGATAGAGTTTAACCCAATACTGCATGGATCCATTGTGCTTCAATGGTTCATTTTGTTGTTTCAATGGTTCACACGGTTCAATGACTCATGAAGATGTAACCCCTAAAAGGAGAAAGGGTTAGGTTTACCAAACTTGCAAGACCCTGAAATAGAAGCAGGAGGTTTATAGGAATTGAAATATGTTACATATTTTCAGTATTAAAAATTGAAAATGTAAGCTATTAATGGACAGCATCCACTAAAATTTGTCTTGTATTTGAAAGCAAATATATAAAATTGAGAGATGTAGTTTAATTTTCTTGCTCCTATAATAAGTGCCAACATTTGTGAAGTTGCTGTTGACCACCATCTGCTGTCCTGTAAGATGTGGTGAAACCCACCAATACAGGAATATAGGAATAGTATGCAGGATATGTAGCACATGCTTTCATTTCCTTTCCGATTGTTGGACAAGTCTCTTCCGAATCGTCTGTCTCTATTAAAACCTATATAATTATGGAACAATTTCATACTAGTACAGATATAAATGTAGATAAATGAAATATCAAATAATATTTAAAAGTACTGGCATAACAATGTAATGACAACTTTACAGTGACTTTACACGTTTTGCTCTGATTGTCTTGCTTTTTATGCACCTGTCAATGCTAAGTCTAAAGGGAGGGACAAACCAAAGGAATTTGACACCATGCGTAGTATGGCATACCAATCAGCTGATGAAATGCAAACGAGTAGTGACTCGCCACTGAGGTCTATTTCCAACTTGATAGAGATTTTTGACCTGTGGATGGGGAATTTGATACTCACTCAATCAAAAAGATCAAATCCCATGGTGTTTTTTTTGCAAAATCCAGGGGAGAAGTAACTTATTTAATTGTTTGTGATTGTTTGTTGCTAAAATTATTTTGTCCTCCTTTTGTTACAAATATATCTTGATAAATTACTGTGACTTACTGATTTGTTCTGTTAGTCAAGCCAGGGGTCCATTAACCCATTAGCTGGCAAATGCTGTGAAAAATCTAACACCACAATGCTTATAAATACTTACAACTGCACTTTTTTATAGAAAATCACATTTTCAGTGCTTACATTATCTGATCTGGAGAAGGCAGTACCCCAAAAATGGTGGTGTGAGAAAGGCTAATTTTGCTCTTCAGTGGTTGGGTCCTGCGCGCCAGATAATGGCTCAAATAGTAATTGTCACAATTGCCTTGTTGCAAAAATGTAAAAATAGACTGTTTGCTATTGCAATTTGTCCAAATTTTGTGGTTGTAATTTAATGGAAATCTGGCTTTATGTTTCCTTAGTATATGTACTAGGGTACTGCCAGTTAGTGCAGTGTTTTCGATAAGAGGCGGTTACCGGGGGTTTACCGCTGCCTATTACCGGCCCCGCCCCTGGACCTCACCGGGGGCTGAGCACAAGGATTGGTGACACCATATGTTACCTCGCCAGCTCACCCCCCTAAAACTTCTGGCACCCCCTTAGTAATAAATATTAAAATATGTCTATGCTATTACGCCTTTCAAAGTTGTCTATTTCTTTGTTTATTTGCAAAATCTATGTCTGTCTTTCATCTGGAAATTTTGAGTGCAGACACCTATTTTTGAAATTCAGCCTGCTATGACAATAATTACTATATTACAATTACTATATTATAATAATTACTATATTATATTATATTATATTATATTATATTATATTATATTATATTATTATATTATATTATATTATATTATATTGTATTATATTATATTATATTATATTATATTATATTATATTATATTATATTATATTATATTATATTATATTATATTATATTATATTATATTATATTATATTATATTATATTATATTATATTATATTATATTATATTATATTATATTATATTATATTATATTATATTATATTATATTATATTATATTATATTATATTATATTATATTATATTATATTATATTATATTATATTATATTATATTATATTATATTATATTATATTATATTATATTATATTATATTATATTATATTATATTATATTATATTATATTATATTATATTATATTATATCTTTGTGTCGATCATTACCAACAGCACTGCATAAGCAAGTGTTTATTAAGCGGCTTTTTTCGTATAAAGGAACAAAACGTGAAAATTCTAAGGGATTTATACCTGATGTAATAAGAATTTTAGAAAAATATGGTTTAAGCGATTTTCTTGAAAAATACTTAAAAGACGGGGTCATTCCTTCTAAAGAAGTTTGGAGAAAACTGGTATTGAGGAAAATATATGAATATGAGGAATATGTCATGAGGACGACGATGGCATATAAACCCAACCTTGTACATTATGCTCAAATACATCATGAGCTCAAACCACTTATCCACTGGGAGGTTCTGAAACACTATCCATTTGACCGTATAATTATGACTAATATGGTTAACCTGATGTGCGGAAATATTCCCAAGTCCATTGTATCAGCGACGGAAGATCGGGGTGAAGTTTATATTTGCAGCCTATGCACGAAAGAACTGTGCGATATTGGATTCCATTTTGTTATGGAATGTCCAGCAACAATTAATGAACGCAATCAGATGTGGGATAATTTATATGATAATATATGTATAAGGAGCATGTCAAACCTGTTTAATAGGTCAGATCCTGATATTTACGACAGCCTTCTTGGAGGCTTGAACATTGATGGTAATAACGAGGTGGACAGAGTACAATTTCTTATAGTAGCTCGAAGTGTACTTGCTATGTTTAGCAGAGTGGCTGCATGTATAAATTGATGTAATTTGTAACTTTTATCTTAGGGTTAGGTTATGTATGTATATTGTTAGTGATCTTTTGAAAATTTGTAGATCTCTCCAGAATTGGGGGCAATAAATCTCTTCTATATTCTTATTATTACTGAAAACACTGTTATTGAGTTAACAAAACAATTTGCCGGTGTCTGGGAATATTTTACTCTGTCAAAAGCCAGACGATTGTACTCTTCCGTGGTAGGGTACAATCAGTTGTTAAATGGGTAAAGCATGTTATATGCTGGCAAGAGAACAAAAGATTGTTGATACACTAGAACTGTGGGTGCATGCACTTGTGGGAAATTATCCCTGATACTCTTCATATACTTCTTTCCTGATACTTTTTTTTAAGTTTGCCCTTAAAAACCACTTCCTGGACTCATATAAGGGTATTGATCGATTTGAACAGTTAATGTGATCAGTTAAAAGCTTCAGTAAATTGTAGATGTGTATATATATAATCCTAAGATCTCTTCTATAGTTCTCTTTCTAAATAGCTTTATCGTTATAAAGTAGATATAATCTATAACTTTGTATATATTGTATGAGGGCCACAGGTTTTTCAGCTGTATTGCTGTCATGTGTTATTTTTACCCTCTTTAAATAAAGTTGTTCATTCATTCATTCATTCACTAGTTTATGATAGAAAGTCATATCAGAAAATGTAGGAAATACAATCACCACAGTTGTGGCAAATGAAGAATATCCCCAACCTAAGAATCTTAAAAATTGGGGCACCCCAACCTAAGGGCACCATTTTAACAGCTGACAGAAAAATATTTCTAAGCCCAAATATACAACTAACTGACAAACTAGTATAAAATTAAAAATATGAAATTCTAACATTTTTACAGTATTTTATACAAAATACCCCTTTGCTTTGTGGGAAATATCGAGAAAAACAAAGCTTAATATGGTATTGTGGTTTGACTAGTTTCTACAAACTCATATGCATGGCTAAAATTGAACATGTTTAATACTCATGCTGTACAAGGGGACAGCTTTCTTATAAACAATTATAACAAATAAAGTATATTTTATCATTATAGTCTTGCCATTTTTCACGAAATATCCATAATTATCTCGAAGTATATGTGAACGGTGAAATTAATAAAATATACCTGTCAGCTACTGGCTACAGGCTACTGCAGCATCGTTTCAAAGTTCAAACACCGTCTTTTTCCCACATTCCTCGAGGTTTTAATCTTTGTTTGTTGTCTTTCATGGACGAGAATATCGTGTACAACTTGCACGTGGTGCAATTAGCTGGTTGCCTGTGTTCATAGGATATTGATAATGCATTTGCCATGTGCAGTCTGTCAGAACAGTCTTTGATTCTTTGTTCCCATCTGTAGATGTTTCATACATGTATTTAATCAACATTTGGTTTCATCAGTGTTCATCTTGTACTGCCCAGTGAATTGTCGAAATATATGATTATACAGCAAACCAACATGCACAATGGTGTCTCTCTCGAAAACAACTTTGATACACATTACACAGGATCCACACCCACATGACCTGTTGGAAACATATAATTCCTCATATAGCAAATTGCACCCCATAAGTGATGCTGTAATTATATATCCCTATTATTTTGAAAGAACCATTTTGTTGAAGTAAAATAAAAATATACACTTCTGTGTAATCCAGCATGTTCAGATGGTACCAGTCAGTGTAATGATTAACATTAAGCTCAGTAAGAATTCCAAACCCCCAATTAGAAACTATATAACAAAAAAGAAATAATGGGCAGATCAATATTATTTTGTGCCTGTATGTGCTCTTAGGCTCTACCACAATGAGCAGATCAATGTCGCAGTACTTTCCGCCACAATGGGCAGATCAATGTTGTTACTTTCTGCCACAATGGGCATCTCAATGTTATTTTGTGCCTCAATGGGCAGGTCGATGCTTTTTTAGTGCCTCAGCCGACTCTACAACAACAGGTAGATCACTATTTGTTGCCATCACAGATAATGCAGCTGCATGTTTTTGCCTGTACAGGCGATATTACAGATCCACAGATCTCGTAGGAAAACATGTTCTTACTACACGAAACACTAACAACTGTTTGTAAGTTATCTATATAGACAAAAATTGTACACCTGGGTCTAGGATAATTAAGGCATTATCTAGTGCTTTTAAGTACATTTTGTCTCCTTGCAGTAAGACATTATTTAATGTTTTTGTTGACCAATCGATCAGCGGTTATTTTGGGCTGTTAAAATAGCCGATAAACTCATGAAAGCGCATTTCTTCCCTCTATATTGAACGCTAAATAGTTCATCGCCTTGATGTATGTCAGTAGAAAGAAACAGAGCCATACTTACCCAAGATTTTCTGAAAAATGTCGATCTTAAATTCGCATCCGTATATAAAGTTTCCAAAATCTTGATCGAACACATGGAAAGAAACCTGCATGCGTGCCCATACAAAATTTACAATATCTCGTTCATATGGAATGCCGATTGTTTCAATAATACTTCTGTTACAAATATAATACTTCTTTCAAAATATAATACTTCATGTCATATATATAAAACTTCTGATAACTAATATAAAACTTCCGAATACATATATAAAACTTCATCGCAAATATATAACTTGATCAAAAATTTAAAACTTCATCGCAAATATAAAACTTCATCGCAAATATAAACTTCATTGCAAATATAAAACTTCATCGCAAATATAAAACTTCATCGCAAATATAAAACTTCATCGCAAATATAAAACTTCATTGCAAATATAAAACTTCATCGCAAATATAAAACTTTATCGCGAATATAAAACTTCATCGCAAATTTAAAACTTCATCGCATGGCAAATTTAAAACTTCATCGCAAATATAAAATTTCATCGCAAATATATAACTTCTTCAGAAATATAAATATTTTAATGGACCACTTGCCTTATAACGATGCCTGCTATACAGTATAGGATAGCCTAGTTCCTCGGCCTTCCACCCGCGGGCGAGTTACAGGCTTCACGGAATTTGCAGGCTACATGCGCGTTTCCAAAACCCGACTCCGATTAATCTCAACACACGCGAAATTAAGTAATGTTTAATTGCCTATTTTGGGGTGGTTTGGTCAGACACATGTTACCAATTAGATTCGGAAATGCACATATACACAAAGATAAGCAATAAGATCATGATCGTGATAATAACCGAACTAACAAACTAACAAACTAGCAATCCACAATCCGGGCCAAAATGTGCAGTAAATCCGCGACCACTGTCTTTGTGCGATCCGCGAATCCGAAAATATTATTGACTGGATCCGAAATCCGGACATGTTTTTTCAGCCAAATCCGACGATCCGAAAAACTATTCATCCTCCGTTTTAACAACCTTTTTTTAACAACATCCATCGATAAATTTTATCTACAGGGAAACAACAAGGGGGGTTTTAACTTGATGTAGATGTAATTTCATGACGTTCTGTATAACGAAGGAAATGCGTTGGCAAGGAAGCGACATGTGAACGCATTCGCAAAAATATTCTTGCAAAAAAACTATCCTCACGAACAAAAACAGGTGGATTCGCGTTCTACTAGTAGTCTAGGACTTGTATATAAGTTTGTATGCATTTCATTTAGGACAGATAATCTCAACTGTTTTAGGGCAAGTTGACCATGACGGTCAACATGGTAACGCTGCCCGAACCCCAATCCTGGACGAAACGTCCGAAACGGACCACACCCAAAAACGACGCTTTCGCCATGGTGCTATCTACCAAACCATAAAAGCTTTGGCTATTCTGAGGTGCTTATATAGTTCAGAGATAGTGCTTTTAGGGGGGTCATTGGTAAGTGTGAAATGCCTACCACTGATATTTCACAAGAATATGACTATACAATTCTCATGGTCAAACGTCAATTTGTGGCTTACAACTTCAGGTAAACAGCAGTGGACCTACATTACCTTTTTTCCTCAATCTTTTTGATAGAAACATAATTGGTACTTATTTAAGTATATTACCACTGTTTTGGTGTAAAATAGTAAATATTTTGTGACCGAAATAATAATTTGAAATGTACCTACCTCCTGCAAATTAACGTATTTGACCAAATTCGCCATTTTACTCCGCTGTTTATCACCGATACTCTGAATGAAATATAGAAAAAAATATTTTATTAGTTTAAAAAAGTATAGTATTCAGTAAATAACAGTATAGTTTAGGGTATTTTAGAGTTAGCTTTCACTAATAGTTCAGTTTTTAGTCTATATTTAACTAAAGTTAATTAGTCAGCTTGGGTTGCTGTTGTCACACGCAGCCTTCTTCTATCTTCGTGAAAAACATCACCCCCCTGTCACGTCCCTATCACTTTGACCACGCGAGATTTGTACGAATGTTTTGAAAGACTCGTAAGCAACCTTTTACAGGGAGGTAAAATGCCGCATTTCGTATCTTTTATTCATATTTGTATCTTCATACCCATAATAAAGGGTTAAATTTGTTACTAGTGTAATCGAAATGGCTTGGATGGAAGAATAACGAGGCCGAATTGTTGACAACCGACACGGGATGACACAATGGCGCCGAATTTGGACAAAGTTGAGGTTTTACCTTGTCGATGGTTAAACAGCTAGGATCTACTTGAAACCTAGTTAAAACTTGTTTAAAATGTGCTTGATACCATTATGTCTGAACTGACTTACATATTTGGAAGGATTTCAACGAGTATCGGTGATAAACAGCGGAGTAAAGTGGCGAATTTAGTCAAATACGTCCATTTGCAGGAGGTAGGTACATTTCAAATTATTATTTCGGTCACAAAATATTTACTATTTTACACCAAAACAGTGGTAATATACTTAAATAAGTACCAATTATGTTTCTATCAAAAAGATTTAGGAAAAAAGGTAATGTAGGTCCACTGCTGTTTACCTGATGTTGTAAGCCACAAATTGACGTTTGACCATGAGAATTGTATAGTCATTTTCTTGTGAAATATCAGTGCTAGGCATTTCACACTTACCAATGACCCCCCTAAAAGCACTATCTCTGAACCATATAAGCACCTCAGAATAGCCAAAGCTTTTATGGTTTGGTAGATAGCACCATTGTGAAAGCGTCGTTTTTGGGTGTGGTCCGTTTCGGACGTTTCGTCCCGGATTGGGGTTCGGGCAGCGTTACCATGTTGACCGTCATGGTCAACTTGCCCTAAAACAGTTGAGATTATCTGTCCTAAATGAAATGCATACAAACTCATATACAGGTCCTGGACTAATTAAGATGATAATGATAATGATAATTTATTTAACGTCGAAAGCGTAAGGAGTGGTTACCCAATCTCCCGAGCTAAGAGCTCGACTAAACTAAACTATCTATATATATATAACTATTACAGCATAAGAAGAAAGTTTTAAATATTATTATGTACAAATAGTAATATATAAAAAACCTAACTGCTACATAGACATACTGTTTTAGACAAAATAATGTCATGCAGTTTTATTTTAAAAATCACAGTAGAGTTCACTTCCTTAATATCTTCAGGTAGATTATTCCATAGATACGATACAATGTAACTGAATGAGTTATGTAAATACTTTGTCCTATATGATGGTTTATTAACCTTAAACTTACTGTTTCTTAAATTTTACGATGTTGTACGTGGTGTAAAAAATTCAGAAATGTAGCTAGGACCATTTAGTTTAGGAATTTTAAAAAGCGTCACCAAAGCTTTTTCAAATCGCCTATATGTTCAAGAGTTCGCATGTTTACTGATTCAAGTGCAGTTTCGTAATCGGTTGAGCTTGAGAGGTTTAATAGGGTTTTAATGGCGTGGTGGTTCACAGCTTCCAGTTTTTTCGCCAAGGTTTTTCCAATACCAAAAAATATGGGACTGCAGTATTCCAGATTCGACAAGACATAGGCTTTATAAAGACGAGCTGCAATATCAGGCTGTATAATGTTAAAGAGGAGGGGCCCAAGTAAGCTACTTTGCGGTACTCCACATAAAATCGGACGCCAATCTGAAATTCTGAACACACTCCATTGCATTTAACTCTTTGCTTCCGATGTAATAAATAGGACTTTATCAATTGTAAGACAGATTCATTTACACCATGGACTTTCATTTTTGCGAGAAGTAGGGAGTGACAGACCGAGTCAAATGCCCTGGAAAGATCAATCGCAACAAGGCTTACTTCCTTTTTGCTATCACGAGCATAACGCCAATCATCAGTAAGTTTAATTAGTGCCGAGCAACATGAGTGATTCTTCAGAAAACCAGACATATTCGCAGAAAATGTTGGTAAAAATGGTTCGTACATTTGATCATACTTTGCTTTTTCAAGCAAATATGATTGATAAAATATTTATGGAGTGATAGTTCTGTTTAACAGTTTCCTCATTGGCTTTGTATACAGGAGTGACATATCATTATTTTGCCAATTTCCAATTTTTAATTAAGAGGACACTGGGATGATTGATAAAATCATTTTCAGTTTAGTAATAAGATCATCTTTTCAATCGAGGTGTTATAATACTATCGGTCACAACCTTTCACAGTTTTGTGTAGTAGACTATAAACATAAAAGTGCTACTAACAGAAGCGAAATGGAAAACCAGGTTGAAGTTGTGATCTTTGATTAATTGTACACTGGGATGATTGATAAAATCATTTTCATTCAGAGATAAGATGTTCTCTTCAGTAAAGGGAGTTTCTTCCAAAATTCACCGATAGAACGTTTTAAGGATGAGGACGTTTTGTTACTTTATTTCTCTGAATTTTGTAATTTAACGATATTAATTCATCCTGAAATTTGCGGTATTTTTTATAAAGTCGGTTCCTTATTGTGAAGGCCGCGACTAGACAAAAATGTTAGGTCCATTGTAAAATAGGAATAAAAACATATTTATATGCCTACAGTAGCCTATTTAATAGGTCAAACAGAATGATTCAGTCAGGCAATTTAGACGATCAATTGCATATCTGTGACTTTGTGTCAAGTTCACACGGAGTCACAATCGTCAAGCGGCATACACGAAACATCACTTGATGCAAGGTATGGAAATCAGCAAGAGTAAGCAAACGCGAATGGATAGAAAAAGCTTTTAAAGACATCTCTATGTAAGACTTCCATGCTTTACAGCACTAACAGCTCAAGCAAAGTCGATAGCACATTAGCAGAATATATAGTTTATGTATAAACAGACACTGAATCTAGCTGCGATCGATTGTGTGCTTTCAGCGTTTCATATAGATATATAAATTGAGATTGCCAACTATCCAAAAAGGGGGAAACAAATGTAAATGTAACATATAAACAAAAGACAAATTATCCTACCTTGAATGGTCAAAATAGACTTGAAAAAGCTTTAGAAATTCGATAATAATTCGAAGACTCCGTCCGTTAAAATCGAAAAGCACAGGAACTGAGCGAGTTTAAAATTTGTGTTCTGCGCATAGCAAGCGCGCACGACCACAATTCCATGCGCTAAATAAAATTTACTTCAAAACCCCCTCTCTTCACATATTAGGCTGCTGCTACGCTCGCTCGCATCAGGCTTGCTCGCTCCGCAGCAATTATTAATCAATTTTATAAAACTATAATATTAATAAAGTGTAAAGTTTTTGGCTAGGTTTTACTATGGAAGATTTCTGGGCTTGTGTTTATTAAAATATATTAACTTTCAGATGGAAAATATTCTCGTAGTGCAGGAAAAGATATATGGATTGTTCTCATGAGGCGAATTTACATCTACATGTAGTTAAAATTCCCCTTGTTGTTTCCCTGTAGATAAAGTTTATCCATGCATGCATGCAAAGTTGTTAAAAGTCCGCCATTTCATCTTAAAACAAGATCGCTCGCTCCTACAGTCAGGGCCTTTTTTAAGAAATCGTTAGTTGGGGGGGGCATCATCGAAAGGGGACGTAACAAGTAGGTGGTGTACTACAGGTGTGGGAAGGTGAAGGGGGGTCTGGGGTCCTCCCCCAGAAAATTTTTGTATTCTTGAGTCTTTGTGGCCTGATTTCCTGCATTTTCAGGGACAATTTTTGATATATCCCATCTAAACGGAGCCAGGTTTTGTTGTGAGAATACCATAACTTTCCTCTAAACTCAGTTTTTCCCCTTTTTTGCTTATACTTTGGACAAAAGGGACCTTCACTGGGGGGGCCAAAATAGCTTACTGGGGGGGGGGGGCAACATTGGGGCTGGGGGGCTTTGGCCCCTCCAGTACGTTAGTTAAAAAAGGCCCTGCCTACAGTCGCCATTTCGTTAGAATGCAAGGTAACGACTTCAACCGTAATGCATAGCGGGCATCGCTGTATAAGGCAAGTGCTCCATTACAAGATTTATATATTTGCTATTAAGTTTTAAATTTGCGATGAAGTTTTATATTTGCGATGAAGTTTTAAATTTGTGATCAAGTTATATATTTGCGATGAAGTTTTATATATGTATTCGGATGTTTTATATTAGTTATCAGAAGTTTTATATATATGACATGAAGTATTACATTTTGAAAGAAGTATTATATTTGTAACAGAAGTTTTATTGAAACAATCGGCATTCCATATGTTCACTCCCCCTAATTTCAAAAATGACTTCAGGCTCGACCTTTTGTCCCGGAATTACGATAAACAAACCGACGCCAAATCTCAATAATTGACAATCGTTGACAATATATAGGTCGGGTAAAAGACTGGGGCAAGTGAACTCTGGAGAAACATTAGCACGTCAAGAATAGTGTGCAGTCTCGCTGAGGCTCGACAGCAATTAGCCAGTTTGTAATGTTTGCTTATTTTTAAACTATATTTAGAATTCCTGCGCGAATATACGCTCCTCTCTCGTCAATAACACTATATTTTGTACGCCGTTTGAATTATCGTTGCCGCTCTTGTGTCGCTCCAGCGTCGCACCTAATACAATGAAGTTCGGCGCATGAGTGGACCGGCGTCTGAAACGGGCCTAAGCCATCGCCGTTGGTGCTATCTACCATCTATTGAAAAATGGTTTTAACCTTTTGCTACATCATTAACTCTGGAAAAACGTGTCGTTCGGTCGCCAATAATATGCGAAATATGCCAAAATTACTCAGTTGTTTTTTTTTCAAAATTTGTACTACGGAAATATTTGGAAATAGTATGAAGATGGGAACAAGTATGGACATTATACCAATTCTTTACTAATTGCCATTTTCATGAAGGCCGGCGAGAAGGGGGGGGGGGGCAGAAGGGGCAAAATATCGTGATCATTCCTCCTGTCAGGCTTTTATGCGTGCCTATTTATTATATATATTATACATGTGTGAAATAAATGGCATAATAGAACCATAACATGTCAGCCAAACAAAATGAATAAAAGTATACATATTCTAAAGTTTTTGTCCTTCGATAACATGCGCCAGAACTATATACAGGAAAGTGAAATTTGCAGGAAATTGCCGGACGACAGTGGGGCCAGAACATTGTAGTCAGTTCACGTCCCTTGCGAGCGTTAAGTGAGGACGAAGCAAACCAAAGCGCATGAGTGTAAGATTGAGGGAGTGAGGGGGGTCCGCGTTTACCAGTCTGCCCCGGGCTCTTGCTGGGTCTCGTTGGCCTTGATTTTCATACTATATAGAAACACCATGGATACAACCGATTTCCATATCATTTCCATAGAATGAATTTCAAAAATGAACTTTAGTGAAGTGCAGCGAAATATCACAATTATCACAGGAAACAGATCTTTTGTCGGATGAAACCAAGTGAGGCTTCTCACAACATCCTTCATGTCACATCTGCTGATCGCGCTGGTTCTCGCCCAAATCAAGCCCTTCGGTTCATTTTCCCTATTTCCTTATAGACGCTGGGGAACGATGCAGAGCATGAAATTTTTCAACCCAAATGGAAAAATTGTGACTACAGAAATTCCATTTGAATTGAATACACGTTTAACTCAGTGGCTTCTCAGGCAGTAAGAATGTTATCAATTACAGTGGGAAAATCCACGTTTCAGGTGGTCGAGCAAAGCCTCCAGAATTTCGGAGAAAGCCACAATTTGCACTCTTATTTAGTTGTTTGTAGCCTTTCTCTGGTAAAAATTGTCGACAAAGCGTCTATTTCTGTAAGAGTAGTGGTTCCCCCTCCTACCCCTCTAGAGCCCAACTGGATTTCTTCCACTGTTCGCTTATCTAAAGTTTTATAAGATAACCGGGCTTCGAGAAAAATGGTCCTGGCTTGGTAAGTATATATATTCATTAGGTCATTTTTGGTCTACTTGCTTCTATTCACAGAGTCGATACTTTTACTTTTTGCTCAATAAATTTAGCGGGATTTGTATGCAACCACCCTTGCTAAGAATTCAACCATATCTAACGTATTAGTGAAATATTTGTAGCATCTTATTAATGCGCGCATTTGTTTTCTACGCGTCTCAAATAAAAGAAAACACACAAAATATCGTTTTAATTATTCTATATTTACTGGGTGAAATCTCAATAGCAGCTGCCGGTTACGGCAGTGCAAATGCTATTTACATAACAATAAAAGATAAAACGATGTTGCGAAAAACCACTACAAAATACTATTGTATACAACAAGTTAAATCTCCTACAAACTCTAAACGCAACATACAACAAAGAAGCATTTGAAAGCAATACATGTCACACACAAGCCACCTTTTCACATCATCTTATTTTGGTGCATATATGTATACTTTCTCTGCAACCTATATGCCAAGTTACTGTACTTGAGCAAATCTAAAGCCAATATATATTTAATCACTAAAAACTTACGCTGTATTATTGCGTAAGATCATTACGATTTTGAAATTTTAAAACCGTGATTTAATTAGTATGGCTAGCTCCAATTCCAATCATATAGAAATATATAGATATTTCAGCGATTGCATGGAACCATTGCCAAATTGCTGCATGATTTGCTAATTCTAAAAACCCTTCTTTAATATATAAATAGACTATATATTGCGAAGGCAACACCTTATCTAGGACAACGTAAATCAAGCGCTTTTAAGTCTACTCGTCTAATAAACCCAGTATTCTAGCTTTTGAATGGTCGAGATGTTAGTAACATTCCACACCAGCATCTTCTGAATGGGCACAGTTATGTATGTTCCATCCGCGGTGATTGCAATCCCAAATATAGGATTCCTTACCAGAGCACTGAACATCATCAAGCAATATAGGACCACTTCCTTTGCCATAGGAAGCTTTTTTTCTTATCCTATTCGCTCCAGTGAAACCCAACTGACGGCAGACGACGTTACCATCAGTAATATCCCAGAGATCATCACACACCGTGCCCCAGCCAAGTTTCGGAAAATAGATTTCAACCCTTCCAGTCATATTGTTACTTGAACCATTCAATCTGATTTGTAGTTCAGAGGTGGCTATAAATAAAAACAATACATATGTACGTCAGGAAAATTTCATGCAGGTTTCATCCTTCGATCCCAAATTTTGGGAACCCTGTAATTGCACTTCACTTCGTCGAAGTTCCCTCCCCTTGTGGCGCGCATCTTTTTAAATAGGTAAAGAAATTAAAAATGTGTCGTATACGAATGTGATATAGTTCGAGCAAATTCGCCATTAAGTCTGACTTGTCGAATCTGGCATGTGCATAATTCAAATTTGCATAAAATGGGTATTTATTAAGGGACGTAGCAAGGGACATTTCGTGGTCAGCATTCAAATAGTTTTCTCAGGACTGTTGTCTAGCTTAAGACTGTTTTCAATTACGATCGCTTTGCCGGCGCGGGCGGAATGAACATGTTTCAACTTACGGTGTAGGTGTCTAGCGTGGGAAGTTTCTGTCCTCTTTACTGCTCGCGGACACGCATGAAAGTTGAACTACATTCAAATTTCTTGGTATACCCGCGTGATTGATTAATCACGTGACTCAAATAGGTCACTTCGCCCGCGTGGGAATCCTCCCGCCCGCAATTTCGCGCGCAGTTCATAGCTCCCAAATAAACGCCTTCGAGAGAAAGACTTGGAGCAAGTCCACGGTCTCCCAAAAAGACTTAACCAACATTTAATTTGCGATACAATATTAACATATATTGACCGACGTTTCAAATTGGAGCTCCTTGTAAAATTAGTTGAAAGCGACAAAAACGGCCTACTAAACGGTTTGGTAGAAAACGCGGGGTCGGGGTGCTGGAAATTGAAAAACGAAGCAGTTGTGTAAACATATTGTTAGGTGCAAGGTTTCAAAACTTTCAAGCGCCCAAGTTCGATTCCCTGCTATTAAAGGCACCTTTTCTTCACTGTTTTTAAATAGTTTCAGTTTTCGGAGATCTGTTTTTATTTTCGTTGTCTTTGTGGTTAGGTTTTAGTTTTGTGTTAGGAAAGGTATTCCTAAATCTCAATTTTCACTTTTCACCACGCGAGTTGTAGCGCACGGGCTGTGGCATGGGCACTAAGAACAAAAGTGCCGTAAGTATAGCCCAGCGAAGTCCGTGTACGGTCCCGTAAATATAGCCACTTCGTTTTCATATTTGAAATATAGAACAGAGATATATTTACAATTATACTAATATTTTTATTATCGTAGAACGGTAGAATTATAATATAATCTTAGCAGGGGTGGGCCATGAATTTGTGTCGAATGACAAGGGATGGGCCACAAAAATAAACCAATTTTCCTTGGACTGGTCTTGAAAATACTATATCGACATTGCAAAATTATAAACTTACATAATTAACTGCCCCTTATCGAATTTAGCCGTATGTCTACGCTATTGAATATGCCTTTTAGGTTAATTTTTGGCATTTTCAAAATGCACGCCCAAATAATGCTTATGGCTCGGCATGGCCGTACAGGTAGGCGCGCTGGAGATTTAAAATGCTAATTTTCTGTTTTAGTCGTCGCCCTGGTGTCACTGACAAAGTGGCATTTCCACAGTTTACCCAAATCTATTTGACAAAATGTGCTTCCTCATTTACATCAAGGCCAAAAAAATACAAATTCTGGAAAATAGGGGTAAAGTTCACGTGCTACCACGTTCACGACGTCCGAATTATGACAGGCTGAGTTGAATCGAATCGGGTTTATTACTTCAGATTTGGGGCGCATCGAGATTCCTTGACACCCTTAAATGTCCAGGAGGATGCCAACATAAGTAAAATACTGCTATATATAAGTGGTTAATCAGAAAGGGTAATAAAAAAGGATTAGACTGAGGCTTTCCACTAAGTGGCATGGAGTGTAAAGGTAAGCCCTCAAAAGATCAAGAGTGATTGTGTTGCATGCACTCCCAAAGGTGCGGTAACAGCTTTGTTGGTCTTGGTATAAACAAGTATGTAATTTGAAAATGTCCTGCTGATATAAGGTGTTAATCTCTAGCATTGCACCTCAAGCAACAGGTTGTTCATTTTTCTGCCCGTCGCTGGACGAGTTAACCTCTGGCAGGCGTCTTGTTCAATTTAAAACATCTTAGTCTATATAGCATAAAAATCTCTATGTAATATATCAAAATATAAGGCAGCTCTTTATGAATCAATAGTAAGGCTTATTTGAGTGTAATAGTAAACAAAAAAGTTAATTTATATAAAACAAACAGTCCTTTTGGATGACGCCCGAAAGAAGATTATGATTTGGACCGCGTTCCTGGCAAACGTACTCTCGAGCCCTAGTGCCGTTTCATAACGATTCCACGGTTATTATTGCAGTGCATGTTTCGCTCTTAAATCCTAAACACACAGACACAGATATCATTATGAACAAAGCGAGCTTTTCCGATGAATATATTTTTTGAAACTTCGTTGTTCTCAGAATACACTAGATCAAACCCGAATAGGTTGAACCTGATATAAATACACCAAGAACGCTGAAGACGCCAAACGATAAAATAATACCCACTCATTGGCTCATTTTCCCTGTTTGAATTGCTTAAAAGGAAAATGTGAAGTCCGAAAGACCCGCATAACACGATTAACAAATCTGTCGTAAAATAGATTGAGCTGCACGGCAATTGAAATATTCTACTAACTAATTTCGAGAAGTTAAATTTTGCACGTGAATAAATCAAACAATTTTGGACTCATATAAAATCCCTGGGTTGAAACAGGCCTAAAGAAACGCAATAGCACACCCAGCAAAATGATGAAAATTGGTCATTCGTATTTATTATAAATATAAGGTAATGGCAGAAGGCACTTAAAATATCCTTCACGGTCCTCTTGGAC
Organism: Trachythela sp. YZ-2020; assembly: GCA_016169945.1. NCBI lineage: Eukaryota > Metazoa > Cnidaria > Anthozoa > Malacalcyonacea > Clavulariidae > Trachythela > Trachythela sp. YZ-2020. The sequence continues at coordinate 99,551 of JADLSH010000162.1, read as the reverse complement.
GAAGTGTTCATATTTATAATAGTTCCAGTCTGGCCTGAGTTCAAAATCAAAGGCTATGTTTACACTAAAATGATGCAGCGAAAACCATAATGGTGTTCCTTCTTTTTACATTAAAGGGATATGGCAATAAAAATTTAGTTTGTCTCATTTGAAAGAACTTTTAAAATTATATATAAATCTCCCTTACCGATTTTTCGTATCTTTCTTAGTTCTTGAGATATTTTGACCGAAATAATCAGAAATCAGCGAGCTGCCCGCCATCTTGGATTTTTGTGGATATGCATGTTACGTATTTTATCCAGAAAGCCAATGGTCATTATAAGCCCAAAATTATACTTCGGTCACCATTTCAAATAACAAACTGACTGACAACTTTTTAAACATCTACTAATTGTTATTTGGTCACCTAGGAGTCGTTTTATATGGCTAACCCTGCTTGTGACGTCACTAAAACTACGAGATCAAAAAATAATCCAAGATGGCGGACAGCTCATTGTTTTAAGTCAAAATATTTCAAGAACTAAGAAAAATACGCAAATCGGTAACGGAGATTTATATATAATTTTAAAAGTTCTTTCAAATGAGATAAACTAAATTTTTATTGCCATATCCCTTTAAGTACACAATTCTTGAAGGGCAACATTTTTTTCAACGGAGTGACACTGCTCCGCTCCGATTCTAAAAATGCTACGCCTACGGTTAGATTTTTACATCAGATCTATATTTACAAAACGGAGTCATCTTATCTTTTATGTGCTGTGCTTTTAAGTTGATACAAACAGCTTTTACGATTAGTAGTAGTATTTTTTAGTCATTATTACAATATAACATAATTTATTTTGGTCCCATATTCGCTCGTGGGTTTTTGTAAAAGTGTCAAAACGTCGATCCTGTTCAAGGTGCGATGAAAATAAGTGTTCACATTCAAAATCTTATAGGACTGACCAAGATCACATGCAATGTGAATTAGGACATAGACACTCTGGCCTACACTATCTCCTATGATAATCAATGATTCTATTTAATTTGGCAAGAACATGCGAATTACAGATGTTTTTCGGTTAGATAGATATATAGATATTTTAATAGGTTTCTCCCTGAAAGGGCTTTTCAGAAACTATTTACAGCTTTTAAGAATTTATAACTATATTTAGAGTTAAAGGTTACGAATGAGTAAGTGTTAAAAGCTATTTTAGAGCAAATGCTCCTTAAGTGCTGTCTTAAAAGTTTTGAGTGACGAGCTATCTTTTAGGTCCATGTTTATATTGTTCCATATGTTAACAGCCCTATAGGTTAACGACCGTCGCCCAGCAGCAGATTTACTGAAATAAGGGTATCTGCAGTGAGTCATATTTACGAGTCCTACAGTTATGGATTGAAGATCTTTTTCTTAACTTGTCACAGAGGTAGTCAGGTGCAAGGTTATGTACACATTTGTAGGTCATGACAGCGTCTCTGAAGTACAGGAGTTGGTCGACAGGAAGCCATAGTTTGTTCATACAGGATGAGACAAGTTGCGAGGTATGTTTGTCATAACTTAGGTGAATATCTACTGTAACACCTAAATCTTTGGCACAATCCACGTTTAAGAGACTTTCCCAGAAATTGAACAGATAAGTTTGTAGGTAGTCTGCTTATCAGCTGCCTGGTTCCAAATATAAGCCGGTTAGCCTGGTTTACACGAACAGCTCCTGACATTAAACTTTTGTATGTGGGATACATGTATACGTGTATAGATGAACAAAAGTGCTTTTAGCATAAATTCTGAAGGAAAACGTTTTCTTCGACATTATTTATAATCGTTTGCACTTAACAAGCGAAATTTCTCCATTCCTTTAAAGATTGTGAGATAGGAGATATACATGGCCATATTCGCCTTTAGTTCGAAAATGGTCAATCTTTCTCCATTACAAACTAGCATTACATCTACCTCAAATACTTATAAAATGACTGGATTTTGGTACGAAAATGCAATTGGTTTCGTGAAAAACAATGTATTTAGATGAAAATAACAGGGCACAGTTTCCATGAATAGAATTATACATATGGCTCCATATTTCTTTGATGCTATTTGATATCGGCACCTGCTAATGCCAAACAGATAGCACTAATGATTTCCACGAAGGACACCTGATGTTATGGTGACACTTCGCTGCTGGCTTGCTACAAGTTGTTCGACAAGCATCTTTACAAAGCCCACATCGAGTGACCTATTGTTCTTTCAATGATAATGACTCGTCGCGGTTTGATTACGAAGCTTTAAAGTTTGGCTGCGAGAAAAGATTCACCTGTTCATCTCACCACCAGACAGAAGGGGGATCATACAGCTTCCAGATCAATACATTAGAAACATTTAGCTGGGCTGCAAAGTAAAGGCGAACGCAGGGGACCGTAGCTTCCCCTTTCGACAGCATGTTCCTCCCTCAGCCACGCTACCCACATCACCAAAACATCTTCGAAGAGGATATAAGCCACAAACTTGTAGGCAAAGTTTGACATTACTCAATGGATATCCGTGATTGTTACAAAAAATCCCCTCAATTAGAGGAAATTCCTGTTCTCTTGACGGTTCGGAGAGTTAAGCCAAAACAGCAGACAAATTCTACATAAATTACACTGGTGCATGGTTCGATGGAAGAGAAGGATGCAATCATTATTGTCAAGACAATGAACGACCAAAAGGAAGAAAGGTGTAAGACAGTAGAGCATAGGATGAAAAAGAATGAGGATTTTTAATGCTGCAAATCACATGTTGCTGTAAAGAATAAGGGTCGCGAAGAAATTTCTATCATGTCACTCCATTTTACTGCCATGAAGAAGAGAGGGTTGAAGAAGTTCTTTGCTGATCAACACCTCACTGATTGACATGTCTTATAGGCAGAAAGGTCTTTTATGATATTTTTGTCTTTCGTGTGATGTTATTAAATGAAATGTGTGTTTTGGTTTTGTATATTTTATCTCTTGGCCTCTTGGGCTGTATTAAGTGCAATAAGACTTGTCTTATGCAATAATGTGAGGTAAATGTGAGACTTACACGTATTCAACTATTCTTAGTTACCTCAATTAAAACATACAAATAGAACGCTTCATATGTTCCCTATCTATCATGCAATTACTCGGTGATAGTGAGTTTAGAGGTGGATCTTTTGTTTGAAGCTAAGATATGCAAATAATATATTTGTGTTTTAAAATATACTCAACTTGCAAACTTACATATGAGTTGTCAACTTTGAAGAGGAAATTTCATTATTATAACCTACCAGCAAGCATCTTGTCCCTAACCCCCAGTTGCAACACAGTATGATCAGTGGCGTAGCCAGAAGTTTTGGGGGGCATATATCGAACGCCGAAGGCGTGAGGCTTTCTAGAAGGTCCGGGGACATGCTCACACGGGAAAATTTTGAAATATAGAGTCCCTCAATGGCGATTTCCCGTGTTTCTGGCGTGAACAGATCAGATTGGTAGTCACATGGGTAGTCGTCCCCCCCCCCCTAATTTCTACCCGGATTTCATCTTTTTACAAGAGCAGTCCTTCAGCCTATTGGGGGCTGGGCCGCCCCTTGCCCCCTCCCCCTTGCCCCCTTGTCTACGCCACAGAGTATGATGACTTTGTAGTTCTTACGAGGGCCATTTCAACCCAAAATCCCGAAACAAAATCCTATGAAAGGTTGCAGAATTTTAAAATAACTATTATTTGCTAAAGTCATCGTTGATCGTCCAGCGACACAATGTAGGTCAGTAATCGCGTTAGACAAACAGACGAGTCAATATGGATTTTTGGGACAGAGCGTCGAACATTGTCCGAACATTGCAATTTCAGAAGTGCTTTCGATGAAATGTTAATAGCTTGAAGTGGTGCCAGTTATATAGGTAAAATATGGCTTAAGAATTTAAAAATATAGTAATAGAATATATTAAAATTTAAATAAAGTTATACAAGAAAGGAGCATTTATCTCGCAACGGTCGATGAAGGCACTGTTGATTTACGAGAGGAGACATGAACGGGGGGTCACGTGATGACGTTCTTGGCTTTATTAATGGGAAACAATTTTCAAACATCCGCCATATAATTTAATAATTGCTGGCATTGGGGCTTCGATCGAAAACCTTCGTCTGGACGGTAGTAGCGTGGGTCGGAGAAAAACATGTTTTTAGTGTATACAAAAGTGATCACTTGATAAAAAATATACAAATCAGATGGATTTAGTGAAAACAAAGTATAAAGAAAATAAGAAACTCAAATTACAAAATATAGTATTTACATGGAAAGAATGTTGCAAAGATATGAACAGGAGAAATTACGAAACTATGTATGAAATGAGGTTTAGAATATCTGTCCATGTCTGCTGATGGCAGGCATGCAATGATAAGAGTTAAATGTATCAGAAGCGCTCATTAATACCGAAATGATGAATGGTGCCAAGTCGGGAAATGAGAAGCATTTCTTGTCTCGAGCTCATTTCCTCTTTCATCATTACTACCTGAAATGGGATAGGGAGCTCGAATTTTTATGCCTGAAACACTGTGATTTCCAGTGTTGAAATGTCTGGCAACAGGCTGTTTAGCATCGTCAGTGACAGCACGACTCACCAAACCTTGACCTTAAACATCTTCCGGTTTTACCAATGTAAAGAATGTCACATCTACCACATGAGATGCAGTAGACGAGATGAGAGGAAGCACACGTAAAACGGTGCTTGATAGCATACTTAGATTTAGTAGTTGAAATAGTATAGTTGAAGAATGTATGAACTCACAGGTTTCACATTCCACTATACACGACAAGGTAACGCGCCATTAAATGACGACAAATCCTGTGGTAGGGAGCTATGGACTAGTGTTTCGCGAATGTTTATACTATGCCGAATAGAGACTAGGGGGTTATCGGTGTAAATAGAAGATATTTCAGGGTAGTTTTTCAAGATATGAAAATACTTTCTAATGACATCCCTTAGTTTAAGGTACATATACCTATAGTGCGATGGGAGCTTCCAGACGAAGGGGTTTCGCTCGAAACTTCGAAGTTCTTGTTGAATTTTTCAGGTAGATTGATCCTAAGACGACATTCTGATCTGTGAACCTACGGATGAAGAGCATCTGCCCAATCTCGGTTACGTGTGAAGAATTCCAAGTGTCGTTTCATGCCACGCGTCTTTAAATTTGAAGGTTTTCAAATTGACTCGCAAGGCATTTTTCATGTTGAAGCCAAAGTCCAAGCCGTAAAAGAAGCTCCAGTAGGATTGAGAGATCTCAAAGAAGACCAAGTTGTATAATTAACGAATGTTAATGTTAATTACGTAATGCGCACCCCTCATATGTTAATGATCACGCGCCGCCTCACAAAAGGGGGTTGATCGGCCTTACAACTGACAAGCTTGCTACCAGTCTGTTGGGAATACATTATACATCTTCTTGACAACATGTGAGATAATATAGCTGCATCGATAGTTATCTTAATAAAGTTTTCAAATGGACCCGTTATAACCTAATGACTTTAAATTGTCAAAAAACGAAAACTTAATACCTATTGCCCTTTTTGTTGCAACTAAATAAGGAAGTTGACCATTTTGAGCACTTGCCTGTGTTTGTTGTGCAGTAAAAACTCAGTAACTTGTCATTGTTAGTATTTAATAACCTACTTATATAGGGCTGTTGGAAAGAAGATAACAACGTAGAAATGAATCTTTCAAATAAAGTTCGTTCATTCATTTATTAAATGCCTAATGTTTAGTTTTTAGCTACAGATGAAAACCGGAGTATCCGAAGAAAACCCTCGCAAGTACGGGAGAGAACCAACCAATCTCAAATTACCCGAGTTTATCAAGCACAGGGAGATTAACCCACCTGAGCAATTCTTGCCCGCGACATACTGTATAGCTGGTTTAACTCAGAAGTAAAAGGCAGCGCGCTAAGCGCATCTCTCTTCCGCGCATATTTGTACCATATGCATGAAGAAAAATATGCTTCATGCCTGAAGAAAATTATTCTGATACACTAAATTTACTTGGTATTCCATCTTTGAAAGACCACCACGAACATCTTTGTAATAAGTTATTTCAATCTGCTGTGTCTGACTCAAACAATAAAATTCATAATTTATTACCAGATAGGAATGAACTTAGTTACAATTTAAGACATGAAAGAACGTTTAATATTCCTATGACTCATACAAATAGGGTGGAAAACTCTTTTATATATGCAATGTGTAAAAAGTTTAATAATAGTTAGCATCCTTTCTTGAATTTTAGAATAGTTAAGATTTAAAATATCTTTTATCTAAGTAGTGTTGTCTTATAAGTAATTAGCATAATTATGATATCATGTATGTAAATAATTGGTTTTAGCTTAGTATTAATTGTAATAATTACGTAATTCAGCCTTCATGGCTGCAAGGTAAATTCATTAAATACACACAATACAATACAATACAATACATATGGCTATTTTAGACCCCTAGATTATAAATTTAAAGTAATTAACAAATATAATATAGTGTCAGTTCAAGTGTTTATTTCCTACTTGCCTAACTTATTTCCTATCTAGGACACAACAACATCTCTGTTCCAGGACAACTGCATCTCTGTTCCGCGCATATTTGTAGTTCGGTCTGTGTTATTCCACAAGATAGAAGACAGAACCGAGAAACCTCTTGTTTTTTCCTCACGAAATCTGAGAAAAAATGTATTCGCATATATTTTACCATAATTTTTGCAGTCATGAAATTCGAACAATTCCTAAATAATCGTAAACTCGCGATTTAACCAATCACAAACCGCCCCCAGGAATATCTGGGAGTTGAGCGAGAAATTCCACAAATTGCATCTAGCAGAATTGAAAGATGTGCATGATATGTCTGCTTACGAATACGATTTAATTTGTACACCTGGAAAGAATAGGAACGCTACTTCAACGCTGATCATGACACATTGTGAAGTTGTAAATTTTACGCAACAGTTCTCCGGAAGTCCTGTAGATGCAATTAAATCTAACAATAAGAGATTTGGTGTTACAAATATACATTGGTAAGTGTAGCAATTTACCTTGCATGGATGGCCCAACACAGTGCAAGATGATAAAATAAAAGCATCAAGTGTAATTTTACTCGGAGAAATGAATTGAGTCTCAAAGTAGGTTGTCTTTATATAGATCGAGCGTGGCGATACGTTCTCAAAAACGAAAAAGAATAAAGCACATCATGGTACGTCTCAGATGAAAGGTTTGGTTCGTAGATGTGTCTGGTGGCCTGTGATTGAGAAACATGCGAGAAGTAGTGCATGCACATTGTCCAAGGCTGGATATCCCCCTGACGAATTAATGTAATGGAAAGAGGACATGTGAGAGAATACGTATGTATTTGTTAGTCAGGAATTACCTGATGATTTCAGATAATGGTTCTAATTTGTGTAAAGAACGGAATCAGCTAGATTAAATAATGTCACCTATTATCTACTGATCTAGTGAGAAGAGCTGTCCAATCCCGTAAACAACAAGGAAGGAAAAATATGCAATTTTTGCTGACAAGATTGTTTAACTCCTGAGCAGTGGTCTTCTCAAGGTAAGCTCATTGAAGAAACGGGATCAGTTTTTGCGGGAATCGAAATGAAAAACTCAAAGATTGTATGTAAGGTGACACCATGATCATATTCGACATGAGACTCCAACCACGTCCGAAACTGTTTGACAAAACGTTATGCAGCAAGAGAGCGTCGCATACCTCAAAAACTGGACGATTATCGGAATGACTTTCTGATAGTTATTATATTCTATGATAGTTATTAATTCGATAAAGATCTGCAGCAATTTTTAGCAAATCATTGCGAATTATTCATTGTCATAGACGGACTGTAGAAAGCTTGTAGTTTTAATAAAGGTTTAGAATTGTTTAAATGTATGATATACAAAACCTTGCCAGAAATACATTAAATGCCAACACTCGCCGTGTTTACTTGTCCTCAGGAGTTTCGAAATCAGTAACGCTACCAAAAAATTTTTGAATATTTTTTTCGTTTTGTCCCTGCTTAAGTGTGCTTTATTTGCTGTACAGGTAAACTGATTTTGACTTATGAAACAATCGTAAAATATATTATCAGATTTTGATACATCGAAATCACACTCTGAAAGTGATTGATGTGAAGAGCCCCCCCCTATCCTTCCACCCCCATTCCTCCCTCCCATTCCTTCCTCCCATCACATCCACCTTCCCTCCCCTCACCCCTTTCTTTGCCTGCAGGACGTGTCAAAATTATATTATTTTTGGTCTACCATGGTTTTATGGTATTCAAAATGTTCGGTTTCAGATACGTTCTCAAAAACAAATTAATTAGACAACAAAACGTTTGCAGGTCAGTTTTTATGTGGTTACGTTATGCACGTATAATGAATAGAATAATGGATACTACTGTGGTTGTGTGATGATACTCCTCTTGCGCTTTGAAGCGTAAGTTGGGCGGAGTTCGATTCACAGCCGCCACAGTTATAGGAGGAGAACATTTGAGCAGAGTTTTTTTATTAATTTTGTTTTCACGTTTCATATTGATATATTTGTTTGCCTTGACTGTATTGCTTGATACTCAATTTGGACATTTGAGATACATATGCTGTATTTAGAAATTATGCAACACCTAGGATTGCAGTGTAACGACGATGAATTTGTGTTATATTCAGTTCAGTGCAGTAATCATTTCGCATTGAACCTATCTAGCAATTATCTCTTGTTTATTCTATATCCCTTTTCGTTTCTTCCAAATTCCTAAATATCAAATACAATACCTGTTCTAGGTTTTGAATTTTGAATTCAATACCTATATCGAGTTTTGAAATTTGAACACAAGACCTTGAGTCTTGAGTCAAATTCTAAAACAGATTGAAAACAATAAAAAATTGATCTGATAGGTTGAAAATGATTATTTGGCTCGGTGTGTTGTTAATTGTTATACCGAAGCAAGCGCTAGATTTCTCAATTAGATTCTCTTTCGTCTCTTAGGAAATGATACAAAAATCTTTTAACTATTATTTCTGTCACCAAGATTAATCACAAAAGATTTATAAGTCAACGAAACGAACACAGTTGCTCTGGCAATCAAAGCCGAGAAAAGCTGATGTTTAACTATTTTACAATCCAAAGTTGAGATTGTCTAATTTGGGCAAATCGTGGATAAAAGGCGTGGGTGAGCGCAAAAATAGCGGATAGCTAAACATGGCGCGACTAATTTCTCCGGGAATTATTCGCCGGCACGCAATTTTTAACAGAAAAGAAAATCAGAGGAAATGTTGTAATCAAGGTGGATAAAAACACGGCGGTTTGTTTTGTTGCATAAATCAATTTTTTTTAGAATTTGGCATTTTTCTGCGAGCGATAAACTGTGAATGCTACCAGTATGTCATGTATATGTAAAATACACGTCACGCTTAATATGTAAAATACACGTCACGCTAACTAAGCCAATGACCATGGAATGAAATCTTAGAGCTTGTGGATTGGAATCTGTGGCAAAATATCGAAACGTTTTTATCGATGTAAGGCAATATTTAAGCGAGATCTCTGCTGTCATTTACTGCCATATAGAAATTGCCTTATTTTAGAAATATATTTGTTAACCGTCTAAATCAGTCAATGTTCAATCAAATCACAAACCTGGAGTTTGTATTAATTACTTCCATATAAATATTATCATATAAGATGCAAATCGGTCCTATTTACAGCTGGTGAATTGAATTTCACGAATTTTGCAGCATAAGACCTTCGGTAAATCTTAATGTCAGAGCCAGACCTAATACGTTTGAAATTAAAGCTAATAAAAAATGAAACCTAACTTGTAAAACAGTGAAAACATTCGATTTTCCTTTTTCATCCGAAATTTCCACAGCAAGTATTTTAGTCCCCAGAGAAATTTCCAGAGCCATTTGCCATTGCCAAATTTGCTTACCCGATCCTTTTTCGGTGCCCGACCTAGCAACTTGCGACTCGCAAAAAATTGAACATTCCTTATTTGAAAATGTCCGGATTCAATGCGTGCAATAAATTCCAGATTTTCAATAGACAAAGTCACGTAGAAAAGGATACAGTAGTTATAAGCTGTACAGAAGACCAGAGAACAGCTTTATTATGCTTAGTTACAAACTATACTTTGAAATTATATATATTAGTTACTGATTTGCATGAATACAGTTACGTACTCTATTTACTCATTGCTAGAATTTCCCAAAGTCCTTTCCATTTTTTTTCGCGGTTCGGATGGACGCTGGAAAGGACTTTTCCCACTTAAAACGCGCCAAATCTACTGGTGGAATTTTTGACCGGGGTGTGACTGCGGTTGTGTCATTCATTATTCTAGCCAATAAATGCTCCTTAAGGCTTTCGACTTATAAATTAAAAATAAAACAAAGTCATTTCAAAGAATAGGGAATATGGTTCTTCTCGAAGATGCAATAAAATATGGTCTCTCAATGTTTGGTTATGAGGAATGAGAGGCCCACAACACGAAGTGGTTGAAGCGTATGCTCTTGGAAAAGACGTGTTCTTGAGTTCTCCAACGGGATCAGGGAAACGTCGGTGTTTTGCAATCCCTGCGTACGTGCTGGATTGCATGAAAAAAGTTAATTTTCGGCGACGCAGAACCCAATATTGTTGAAATGTCTTAGTTGGCGTGCAAAGTGTTGAAACCGCCTTTCAATAAAATATAGTCATGCATTGAAAGAAGTATTCTAATGAAACACATGAGAGCAAAATCGTAAATTTATATGGCATTTTAGTATAAATTGATAGCATTTTCTTCCACTTTATGTTATTAACAGTCATTGCCATTAGAAATGGTTGTGTTTTAAAATTTGAGCGGAGATCTACGATGGAAAAGGCAAAGGAATTGAAAGTCTATTTACAACTTGAGCTGAAATCGACAACTTTTGTGAAACTTACATCCGCATTATTTAACTGCATTAATTTTCGCACCAGAATTTTTAATCAGATCTAAATCCCTGCAAGTCGATCTCGCGACTCGCAGCTTCGCCGCTCGCTGGTACGAAATCGACTTGTGGCAAGTCTAATGCCCGTATTCTAAAAGCTCACTCACACTCACACTCAATGAGTGGAGGTTCAATCTGAGCTTCTCTTGAGTGTTAATTCTGTTTTTGAATAGCTGGAGGGTGAGTAGTCACATAGTAAGGTACGGCACTAACCCTCCAGCTATTCAAAAACAGAATTAACACTCAAGAGAAGCTCAGATTGAACCTCCACTCATTGAGTGTGAGTGTGAGTGAGCTTTTAGAATACGGGCGTAAGTGTCTAACTCATTGCCTATTTACCGCAATCCAATAAATGCTTAAGAGAAGTCGTGTAGAAAAATACTTGATGCAGGGAATATTGTAGATAATTACATGTGCAACCCAGTATACACTTCGACAGAAATATATGGTCGTGAACTTTTAAAATTGATTATAAAGAAATGGGGAGATGTCCATTGAAGTAGATATATCCCTAATTAACCCAGGTAAACCAATACTTCTATGACTAGTATATACTGATTTTATGGAGTTATAAGATCAGAAAAATCTACACCATCTAAACTAAAAAGATTACTCGTATTTGTAACCAGATATTACAAATATCAAACCTCCCATTGTTTGATAATCCCAGGGATTAACAGAAAATTGCCAACTGTGTCATACCTTGGAAAGAGATTTCGACACAAAGAGAAAGCAAGGGCTGTGCGGATAAGTACAAATGTTTAGGAGGGGGCACATAAAGGATAATTAGTTAGCATGCTAATATATACGAGAATACATACCAATACATCCCGCTCCATAAAGAGTGGACCTATTCTTACACATACACTTGTAAGAACCTAGAGTGTTCTCGCATGAGCCAAAAACTGTAAGATTACATGGCGATGATATGCATTCATCGATATCTAAACAAAATATTCGAAAAGAGATTATAATAATATAATTGCGCATGCATACATACATACATACATATATACATACATACATATATACATACATACATACATACATACATACATACATACATACATACATACATACCATTTCATGCACTTTGGGGAAGACTTAAGAGTATTGTCACCAAAACTTTTTATCGAACAAAAAGCAGCTTACTACCAGGGCCGTAGCTACCGGGCGGATGGAAGGGACAATTCTCCTCCCACTATCCTTCAGAACCACCTTCGATATATGTTTATAATCGATGAGAGTTGTTGGGGGGCATGTGCACAATATATAACAGCAGCTAGCAACTTTGATTGTATCTCCGGAACTCTAAAAGGCCTTTGTAGAGATCAAAATGTTATGCGGGAGCATGACCCAGGACCCCCTAGTAAACTAACGACTTCAACGATCGTTGGCTCCACTACCCACGTCATCAATTGTCCCCCCCCCCCCCCGCGCCACTACCGTTTTGCAGGCTACGCCACTTCTGACTGCCACACCTATGTGACGAATGAGTATTTACCGTCAAGACTAAAGAAAAGATAATTAAAGTGGCTAATTCAATACCTAAAACTTTTTCACTTTTAAAAAGACCTGAAAAGTAGCGTCAAAAAGTCCGCCGATTTCCTGTTGGAGTTAAGTAAACAATAAGCCTTAGACATAGCAGAGATCTTGCTCCGTAAATGTACGTATATTCCGTTTTCTTATGTAGTCTTTGACACGAACAAATTAGCCACGTCCACCAGCAGTGCATTATCAGTTTGTATTTTACGAATATTCAGACAGTTGAATATCTTCCGCGACATATTTTCCCTAAGCCAGGTTTTTATTGGTCGTGCGGTAAAAAAAGATCTCTCGCCCGTTTCGCTGATTTCTGAGTTGACTAATAGAAGTTTGCAGATGGTGATAATTTAATTGATCATTTTGCTTCGCGTTACAATCCAAGCTTTTAATGGCGTCTAGGACTTCAGCAAAACATTATAGTTTTCTCCATGCTGGGTACTTTGAGTATTGCCATTTATGGGAGAAGGAATTTTTCTTTGGTATCCTCGGAGTAAAATTCCTTTACATTATGCTAACTCAAAGGAAATGGCTTCCGATTTTTGAAGTTCTTATTAACAGTGGAGCTTGTAATTTCGCAAATTAAGCTTTAAAACTGGACTTGTCGAAACGTTCGTTAATCGCTAATACAATCACATCAAGGGCTTTGTAATAGATTTTTCTATACAAGTCTTCTGATGTTTCAGGTTTGAAGCTCCCACTGTGCTCCTTCTCTCACTTCATATTTTGCTGGTGTCTTTCTCTTCCTTGGTAATTCAGGTTCCGAATACGTCTGCTAACCTGAGGTATACATAGGATGTTTTCTTCAGTGTAATGTCTTTATGGTTGTGAAAACCTATAATATGTTAAATTTGTGTCTATTCTAGGATGTATGTATGACGACTTGTTTATGGGACGGTGGAGGACGGGGGCTAAAGTCGGCAAGGGCACCTTCTCCGCGCTCCCTTCGATCTAAAAGTCTCTAAGTTACTGGGTTATAACCGTGAGACTAGCACGCGAATGTGCGTTTTTATGTTGCTTACATCGAAAACATGTAATTATTGTATTACAATGCTCATTCTGAGCCCGGGTGATTTGTTATGCGAACCAATGTTATTATACAATCTCATGCAAACACATACGGAGTTCGTCTTGGCGAAGAAATGTTTCAAGTGTGCCCATGCTGGGTGGTATCGTTGCGTACGCTCATTATATAAGAGACACGTTTGTATACGTTTTGCCTGAACAGTAGAACACACTAGTGAAATGCGCTCTATTTGTGTGTTGTAAAGTAAATTGCATATTTGGTTCATAACTGGGAAGGGAGCCAGCTAACCTTCATTAACTTGCCATTTGAAAGAAAATTTCAATCGGTATCGCAATTCACTTAACACACTTGAGACAGTTAAAATTTACCATACATGACTTGATAAAGTTCGGTTTTATATTATAGGATTTGGATGTCATTTTATGGCCTTGTAAGTCGGCCACTACTTGATAATCTGCTTCGGAAGTACTCACTTAAAAAAGTAGGGTTAGCAGCTTTAATGCATTTAAAAGCCATGAATGCATCACGTAAATAGAGTTCCTTCGACAGTGGAAGCCACTTCAGTTCCCTCAGACTGATGGAGTTTTATTATCATGCTTGTTTTACTGACGGTTCGTGGAGCAAAATTTTAGACACATCCCATCTTCTTATTTGTTACTCTGTGAGGCTATACAGTAAGTTTCGAAAAACGAGTAACGTTTAATACGTAAATATAATGTTTATAATGTAATGTTAATGTCGCCCTAATTACTTAAATAATATGCACTATACTACATATAAAATTCTCATGAGTATGTGACTTATTCTTTTCAACTGTGACAATGTGATTATAATAGGCATGCGCGTATCCCATATCATACGTAGATCTTTCGCGTCTGTGATTGGTTAAAAGTGAAACTCCATTATCCGTAGATAGACAGAAGCTTAATTACGTCCAATACTGGAGAGTCCCGATTAACCCCGGGCCAGTCTATCTAATTTCAATTTTAACATAGTCAAGCTAAAGTTAAGAATAAACTGATAGTACAGAGTAACAGTCGCTTTATTATAAGCTTATCACTTCTAATAGTAATATTAACTAATTTATTAAAACTATGCAATATATTCCTTGAGCAAGTGTAATATATGAACTATATAAGATAGTTTCATCCTACTGTCCACGTTCCTGTAAATCAGCACTGAAGATACCGCAATATATTGATTAATCGTCCCCAATAAACAGTTGAGCACTGGCTCGTAACTGTAGCAAGAAGAAAATGCCACATATTATTGCACGTTCAGCTGAAACGATTGAACAATCCATGATTAAATGATATGCCATATTGTCTATGCTTCGATCACGCGAACTACAACAGGAAGAATCCACATGAATATCTACCGTGGACATAACTACAGCTGGTATATTACTACTCACCACATTTACAGCATTGGCAATTACCTTTTAATAAATGGGATTCCTGAGTGCAGAATACCACATCCTCAGGGGTTCAAAATCTTAATTGAAAAAGACGGTGGTAATAAATTTTTGGTTTCGTCAAGTGACTGGCACCCTTGACTAGTGTTTTCCAGTTGTATTTCTCAGGAAAACCACCTCCAAATATTGTCTTAGTTTCTTTAAAATTTTAATTCTGTCTTTCATGTAACCTTGACGCCAGTTTGTTACTTCATTTAACTTCCAAAACACTTTTTAATGAAAAACTGTTTGTAGATAGAAGAGACAGACGGACAAACCAATTATTGCAGAAACAATAGCTTCGTACTATCGATGCATTCTTCGACAGTCCAGAGCGCCAAATTTCCAATTACCCCTTCAGATTAGCAGCGGTACAGAGGCCTTGTTGTCTTTTTGCATCACGGCTGTTGATCTTATCGAACTCCTCAATTTCAGTTTGTGTAATATTCCTGCACAGCACGGAACCATACAGCTTCTTTAGGTAATCCAACAATCTTCCAAATTACGTTGGCGCGCAGAGGATTTAGCTCCCGCCCCGGTCGGACATCGATACTCATCAGTGACGAAATTTCCTCTCTCCCTTTCTTTGACATTTCTTGAATTTGCTTATAGCTACTAAAATTGCCAGACAAGATAATATACCAACGTGTTCGCCATATTGCTTTTCTTCTATTGACGGATTGCACATGTGCCAAGTACGTTTTCTTTTGTTCCGCATAAATACTTGGGTAGTTTCTCCAAAGGTGAAAATAGATGTTTTAACCCTGACCGAAAATACTAAGAAATATATTCTCCCGTGGAACGTGGATGTGTTCTTATCTTCATAAAACATGAGAACTTACGATGTAGGACGGCAATGCTACGACGACGATCAAAACAAACTGCTTCAAATAAATGATTGTAAAGAAAACTTGTCGCGTATTATTAATCGCATGGATTTGATACAGTTTGAGGAGTTAGCAGGGGCTTATGTTTAGGAATATTTTTATTTCAGTACTGAGGCCAGGTACCATTTTTCCCGGCTTTAAGTACATAGGTTGTACACATGACGTGAATATCTGTGACTTCCCTAAACAGAGCGAGGCCGACGTCAAAAGTCTCACGTGTGATTTTGATTATTAATTTCCTTTCCAAAATATTATGTATTTCATTATACTAATTATTTTCTATATCCGAGATTGGATTCGAATTTTGCACTAATTTTTCATCTAATTTAAAAGAATCTTCTGTCTAGTGAAGATTTTCAACCGATGCCAGAATTCAACCCTGACGCGGAAGTAGGATCTAGTCTGGGCGTCCGTTGGAAAAATTGGATTCATGATTTTGAGAGTTGAAGGGACATTTTGAGCCACAACGAAATCGCCGATACGAAGTGTACAGTATCAGACAAGCCAAGCAAGAACGAGCTGAAACTTTCATACGCGACTCAGGTCATTAACACAGGCGTGTGAATATGCCGATGTAAACTTTGAAATTGAACAACAAATTATGGTCGGTGGACTATCGTCTAAAATACGGAAAAGTGCCTTGAAAGATCCTAAGCACGATTTACCTTCGATGTTACTCGATGGACGAAGAGACGAACAGAGCAGATATCAAAATAAACTCATCGAATCGAATACGGGACAGTTGAACGAGCGTCGTGAAGAAACAAACAAAATTGACCCAACCAAAGCGAAACTGAAGAAATGCTACAATTGCGGTGGAATACATTACCATGGCCTGCTAATGGAAAACAATGCCGAAAATGCAATAAAATGAACCATTTTGCGAAAGTTTGTCGAGGTAATAGATCACAGAACAGGTCAAACTATGAACAGAGACAACGGAAACATGTACATCCAGTTCAAGAAGGAAAAGAAAGTGGTGACTCAACAGACAAAGATTATTTATATTCTGTTAATAATACAAAGATCCCAAACGTCAATGTCACGGTTTGTAAGCCGTACATTTAAAGCGACAATTGACACAGGAGCAACAGTTAATGTTATTGATCGGAACACTTACGATAAAATGACTGGAGCCAAGCTCAACAAAACGAAAGTCAGAGCATTCGCGTACAGTTCGGAAACGCCAGTGAAATTCATTGGAAAATTTGTAAGTACTGTTGAAACACGGAAACGTATCACCGCAGCAACATTTTATGTAGCTGAAACACCTTGTAGTGGCAATCTTATTTCATCAACCACAGCACAGGAACTTGGTCTTATCAGTATACATGTAAACAAGGTTTCGACAAAATCTGACAGTAAGATTGAGAACATAAGTTCAAAATATGATTCAATGTTTACCGGTCTGGGAAAGTTGAAGGCTAACCCGGTAAAATTGAACATTGATCAAGAAAAGACACCAAAAGCACAACCACAGCGTCGCATACCATACCATATACGAGAAAAGGTAGGAGAAGCGTTGAAAGATCTGGAGAAAAGTGACATTATAGAGCGTGTCCCAGAAAACCAACCAACACCATGGGTGTCACCAATCGTAGCAGTACCTAAAAAGGGCGGAGCAGTTAGAGTATGTGTTGACATGCGAGCAGAAAATGAAGCGATTAAGAGAGTACGACACCCAATACCAAATGTCGAAGAAATTAGTTTGGAACTAAACGGGGCAAAGTACTTTTCTAAATTAGACTTCTCTCAAGCCTACCATCAGTTAGAACTAGACGAAAGTAGCAGATATATTACCACATTTACCACTCACACAGGCTTATACAGATACAAACGCTTAAATTACGGGACAAATGCAGCAGCGGAAATATTCCAACACGCACTACAAACACAACTGCACGGGTTGAAAAAGGTGTACGAAACATAATTGTGTATGGCAAAACAAGAGACGAACATGGCACAAATTTAGAGGAATGCCTGCATCGTCTTCAAGACAAGGGACTTAAACTTAACAAGGCTAAGTGTAAATTTCTGACAAAGACACTTAATTTCTTTGGTCGGATATATTCTGAAGCAGGTACGTGCCCCAACCTTAAACCTGTCAGTGATCTACGAGAAGCCCCAATTCCCACTAACGTGTATGAACAAGCCTTTGATGCCCTGATGATCAACAAGCCTTTGATGCCCTGAAAAATGCTATCTCATCTGCACCATGTATGGCATATTTTAACATGAAGAAAGAGACAACAGTTTCAGTCGATGCCAGTCCAGTTGGCCTTTGTGCCTTACTTTCACAAAATACGAAAGGTAGAAATGACAATAAAGTAGTTGCTTATGCCAGTCGAGCATTAACCGAAGTCGAGAAACGCTATTCTCAAACAGAGAAAGAGGCACAGGCTATCGTATGGGCCGTATTTTTCTCTACGGAAAAGACTTCACCCTAATAACTTATCACAAACCCCTTGAAGTGATATATGGCAGTAGTAGGTCAAAGCCCTCGGCTAGAATAGAACGATGGGTTTACAACCTTATACCTTCAAAGTTGTATATAAAGCCGGTGCAACTAACCCGGCTGACTATCTGTCCCGACACCCGGTACCAACGAAGGATACAAGAAATGAAAAGATGACAGAATCTTATCTCAACTTTATAACCACGAACAGTGTCCTAAAAGCAATGACACTTGAAGAGATAAAGAAGGCTACCAATGAGGACAGAACCTTACGTGCGATTCGTGGAGCCATCAAACTAAACAGATGACACTACGATGCAGTGAAGCAGTTCAAGGCCGCTCGTGATGAATTAACCGTCACATCAGAGGGAATAATTTTGCGAGGAACCATGTTAGTCATCCCAGAAGCCTTGCAGAAACGAGTAATTGCCATTCCCATGAGACGCACCCTGGTCTTACCAAAACAAAAGCTTTAATCCGAGAAAAAATCTGGTTTCCCAACATAGACAAGATGGTGAAGGACACCATTGATAGATGTATACCATGTCAAGCTGTAGGCAAACCACCCCCAGAACCACTGTGCATGACCGAGATACCCAACGGACAATGGGAAACACTCCACCTAGATTGTTATGGTCCCTTCCCTTCCGGCGATTATTTGTTGGTAGCGATGGACAGATATTCGCGATACCCGGAAGTCGAAATTGTCCTTTCCACCAAAGCGTCAACAGTAATACCAAAATTAGATCAAATGTTTGCCCGACACGGAATTCCCATTATCATTAAAACAGATAACGGTCCGCCTTTTAATAGTGAAGAGTATGTTCGGTATTTAGAAACACTTGGAATAAAAGCAATATTTTCAACACCTAAGTGGCCACAAGGGAACGCAGAGGCCGAAAGATTTATGCAGCTACTAGGCAAAGCGTTAAAAACCGCCTGCATAGAGGGAAGACGGTGGAAACAAGAACTCAGCGTTTTCTACTGCAATACAGAATTACGCCTCACACTTCAACAAATGTACCGCCAGCGGAATTGCTTTTTAATAGAAAGGTAAACGTAAAACTCCCATCCTAGAAAAGCGGAACATTATCAATCGACGCAAAGTCGCTCAGAACAGTGAAAAGGCAAAGCAGAAATACAACAAACAGTTTGCAGATAACAGGAGTAATGGTAAGGGAAACGATATTAAGATTGGTGACCATGTTTTAGTTAGACAAGAACGTAAGGACAAGCTCACCCCAAATTTCAATCCGATTCCATATGTTGTTATAAAGAGGCAACATTCATGAGTTACAGCAAGAGCAAGAAATGGTCACATCATAACTAGAAATGTATCACATTTTAAGAAAATCCCAGATCCTGACAAACCATCAGACGAAGACGAAGATTGTCAACCAAGCGCGCAAATAAATTATCGTGGCGAGAACGGTGTGAGAATCAATGATAATCATGGTGATGAGAACCAAGAAGTGCGAAGATCAACGAGAGAGTCAAGAAGATCACAAAGATACGGACAGCCTGTTTTATGGGGAATATGTAAAGATAAAAAGGGGGGTGATGTAGTAGACTGTAAATATTTATATTATGTTTGAACACATAACGTCGCGTGATCAGAAACTAACATTCTGATTGGACAATAGCGAGAAACACATGGGATAAAAGGGATTTGCTTAGGGAAGCACATTACATAAGTTTTGGGTTGTTGTAAGATTATACATTTATTCAAATTTCAAAATTTTCTGGGGGAGCATGCCCCCATACCCCCCTAAAGGTCTCGCTCCTTCAGCACTCGATACCAGTGTCACTGCACTCTCGGAAATCTTTAGCCTTTTCAATTCAAGAATCCGTGGTCCTCATAGAGCTGCGGAACATCATAGTTTTTGGCAGGGCAATTCTACCAGACGCCCCCACCTCCCAATGAAAAGGTGGTAGTTTCGCCTCTGTTTGAACGACTCGAGCAGTCAATGAAGTTGTTGGAATCCGAAAAATTCCTTTTCTTGGAAGCACAAAATAACTGGTTTAAATTGAACAAATACGACGAAAATATGAATATTACCTACCAAAGCATTCTGTCCCATTTTGGGCAAACCCCTCAGCACATCCACATTTGCAAGATCCTTCGGTATTGATGCACTTTTCGTTTTTTGAACGTTTACAACCACATGAGTATGATTCGCATTCATCATCATCTAAGAGAACGTTTAAAGAAAATTCACAACATTCTCTACCTAGTATGAAGCATTGTAGTGATTGAGTGAAAGTGATTTATTTTAATATTATTGAAAACGTTAATACACACTCTCTGCAAAGCCGAGACATTTCCTACAAATTAAAAAAGTACAGGTGAACCAAATTTTAAATCATAGAAGCTTAGATCTTAATAAACTTCAACAAAAGGTGCCTTGGTATTTCAATAAACGAGACTCAATTACTCTATCGATCAAAGTAAAAACACTGATGTTTGACCGTTTTACAATTAAAATTGGGACAATTTTGTTAGTTTAATTTGCGCGAGTCTCTGGTGACAGGTAAAGGCGCGGATGCCGATGGATTTTATCCGGTTGCGAATTGAGATATGAAAAGGAAAAACGTATGTCTAAATGTTTAACAATAAAATAATGGGAGAGTTTAATTTGTGCACGTTTCTGGTAGCAGGTAAAAGAAGCGGGTGCCTGTAAATAGCGGCTTAATTTGTTTCGCTGGGATATATTTTTCGGGAATTTTCCCCGATAGCGAATGTTGAAAAAAAAGGAAAATTAGATGAAATATTTTTTACCAAAGAGGAAGGAACAACATGGCGGTGAGTTTTGCTTTGCTGGTTGAATACTATCAGTAACATAAAAGTTCACTGGGCACGGACTTGGTCGACGTCGTACAATTTTTAACCTAATTTCTACAATGATTGCCCAGTATTAGCAACTTTCACGTTAAAACCACTGCGATTTACACCCATTATTTAGTAATCAATAGAAGTATTTCCCAATAAATGTTCAAAATCAATGTCAGGAGAGAATTGTCCATCATGATCATCGAAAATTTTCAGAAATGTTTTATCAATTTCAGTGTTTAATAGCTTTCCCAATTTTGTTTTATAAGCTTAAATTAATCAAATTTCGGGCAAGAAATATATTTGTTAACCATTTAAATCAGTCAATGTTCAATCAAATCACAATCATGGAGCCTGGTGATTTAGATTTATTGCAATATATTAAAACCAGATTTCATGTGCATTGGTTACTGCAATATATAGCTCATCATACAAGATACTAATCTCTTGACAGCCAGTGAATGTCACAAATTTTCAAGGAAGGCCCTCCATTCTCAATCCAGCATAGACGTTCTATAAATCTTAACGTTAAAGCCAAACTCAATGCTTTTGAATTAAAGTTAATGAAAAATGATACCTGAGATCATTGAAATCATTCGATTTTCCCGTTTTTACCCAAGATACCCACAGCCAATTAAGTAGTACCCAGGGAAATTACCAGCGCCATTTGCCAATGCCAAATTTGATTACCCGCTCATTTTTCCATCCGCAACTCGCAAAAAATAGAACATTCCTTTAAAATTCCCACATTCATTGCATGTAATATATTCCAGGTTTTGAAAAGATAATTTCACGTGGATAGTCATAACTCATAAGGTATACAAGAGGCCAAAGAACAGCTTTATCATGCTTAGTTACGAACTGGACTCTGCATTAAATGCTATACACCAGTTACTGATTTGAATACAGTTATTTACTCATTGCCTATTTTCCTTTTTCAAGATTTCCCGCACACCGATAAATAAGCCGTGCAGAAAAATACTTTATGCAGAGAATATGGTAGTGAATTATATTGTATATACAATACCACTGAAATATATACTCGTGACTGAAGTCCCATTGAAATAGCTATATCCCTAATTAAGCTAGGTAAACAAAAACTTCCATAACTAATATATTCTGATTCTATGTCAGGAGCTGTACGACGAGAAAACTTCACGACATATATACTAAAACAATTACTCGTATGTCCAGCTAGATATTACAAATTTGAAACCGCTATAAAATTGTTTTATAATACCATGCAGGTATATTACCAGAATATAGCATTCGAATATATACGTCGTTTTCGGGGCATGGG
Organism: Trachythela sp. YZ-2020; assembly: GCA_016169945.1. Lineage (NCBI taxonomy): Eukaryota > Metazoa > Cnidaria > Anthozoa > Malacalcyonacea > Clavulariidae > Trachythela > Trachythela sp. YZ-2020. The sequence goes on along the minus strand of JADLSH010000162.1, from coordinate 77,094 downwards.
TTAGATTATCCTTACAGCCACACGCTGTGTCATACTTATCGAAAGAAATGTCGACACAAAGAAAAAGCAGGAGCTGTGAGGATGAGTACAAATGTTGAGAAGGGGAAATAAAGGATAATTAGTTACCATGCTAATACATACGAGAATACGTACCAATACATGTCACTCCATTAAAACGGAACCCTTTCTTACACATACATCTGTAAGAACCTAGGGTGTTGTTGCATGAAACAGAAAGTGTAAGATTACATGGGGACGACAAGCATTCATCGATATCTAAATAAAATATTGAAAGAGAAATTAGAAGATTTTGAATAATATTATTGCATACATGAATACACATACATAGAATATCTATTAGTTATCCCAACCGGTTTTTCATAACTAATTTACAATAGATGCTAAAAAGATAGAAATTTGATACAATTGCAAGAAAGTGTGAAACTTTCATCCAGAGTTATATAACTAGATTGCCCACCGGAGTAAGCCTCATTACACTGTTTACGTTAATATTACGCTGTCAAGGACATTTTCTCGGCGCAGGGACTCCGGAGAATTGTTTTGGATTGGGGGCGCTAAAGATATTAGAGGGCGCGGTGGCACTAGTAACAAATGCTCAATGATAGAGACATTTAGGGGGGTATGGGGGCACGCCCTTCAGAAAGTTTTGAAATCTATAGTCCCTAAAATGCCATTTCATCAAAACTCGTTCCAAATGTTTAATGTTAAAGCAGCTGACTACCAAGGCCGTCCCTGACTACCAGGACCACCCTTCGGCATATGTTTAAATTCGATGGGAAATGTTGGGGGGCGTGTGCACAATATATTACAGCAGCCAGCAACTTTGATTGTATTTCCGGAACTCTAGCAAGCCTCAGAGATAAAAATGTTCTATGAGAGCATTGGCCAGGACTCCCTAATAAACTAACGTCTTCTGCGATCGCTTGCCCCACTGCCGACTCAACAATTTCTCGATGACGTCATAAATCGTTCGCCTCACCTCCGTTTTGCAAGCTACGCCACCTCTGACTACCAAACATATGCGACGAATCACTATTTACCGTCAAGACTGAAGGAAAGAGAATTAAAGTGCCTAATTGGGTACCTAAAACATTTGTATTTTTCAAATGACCTGAAAAATAGCGCACTTTGAGCGCGAAAAATAGCGCACAAAGGTACTTTGAGTATTGTTATTTATGGGAGGAATCTTCTTAGATATCTTTGGAGTAAAATTCCTTTACATTATGCTAACTCAAAGGAAATGGCTTCCGATTTTGAAGCTCTTAAGAGTGGAGCTTGTAATTTCGCAAATTAAGCTTTAAAACTGGGCTTGTCGAAACGTTCGTTAATCGCTAATACAATCACATCAAGGGTTCTGTAATAGATTTTTCTATACAAGTCTTCTGATGTTTCAGGTTTCAAGCTTCCACTGTGTTCCTTCTCCCACTTCATATTTTGCTGGTGTCTTTCTCTTTCTTGGTAATTCAGGTTCCGAATACGTCTGCTAACCTGAGGTATATATAGGATGTTTTCTTCAGTGTAATGTCTTTATGGTTGTGAAAACCTATATGTTAAATTTGTGTGTATTCTAGGATGTATGTATGACGACTTGTTTACGGGACGGTGGGGGACGGGGGCTATAAAGCCGGCAAGTCCCTTCGATCTAAAAGTCTCTAAGTTACTGGGTTATAACCGTGAGACTAGCACGCAAATGTGCGTTTTTATGTTGCTTACATCGAAAACATGTAATTATTGTATTACAATGCTCATTCTGAGCCCGGGTGATTTGTTATGCGAGCCAATGTTATTCGGACAATCTCATGCAAACACATACGGAGTTCGTCTTGGCAAAGAAATGTTTCAAGGGTGCCCATGCTGGGTGGTATCGTTGCGTACGCTCATTATATAAGAGACACGTTTATATACGTTTTGTCTGAACAGTAGAACACACATTATAAGTAGAACAGTGAAATGCGCTCTATTTGTGTGTTGTAAAGTAAATTGCATATTTGGTTCATAACTGGGAAGGGAGCCAGCTAACCTTCATTAACTTGCCATTTGAAAGAAAATTTCAATCGGTATCGCTTAAAACACTTGAGACAATTAAAATTTACCATACATGACTTGATAAAGTTCAGGAAAATATAGCTGAAGCTCACGAGATTTCGTAGCATTATATACGTAAATCGTTTTTCACAGGTACAGAAATCGTCTGATTTTCACTTAAAACCATTCAAAAACATAACATTGACCAAAAACAGCATAAAACCTCCAACTCTCTATATAAAGCACATATAAGTGATCACAACAGTCTCGTGCAATCTTCTCTTTGATTATTTTGCCTACTGCATTATGGTCAAAGACAACAATGTAACGCAATAAAGACAATTTAGAAAAATCCCTCCGCTACGTAAATTAAGATTCTGCCTTGCTCGCCAGCATAGGCCGCACTCGCTGTGGCAGCAATAAATGACAAAACAATGGTACGCAGATATAATTTGCACCTAGGAATCTTTCTAGCAGCTCTTTCATCAAGCAATATTTAAAAAATCTGGCGGACCCAACTTGTTTGATTGAAGGATAAAAGGATAATAGTAATATGATCGAATTAAGCTCTATAAACAAATGACGTTTGGCCCACGTTGGGTCTATATTTTAGGATTTGGATGTCATTAGATGGCCTTGTAAGTCGGCCAGTACTTGATAATCTGCTTCGGAAGTGCTCACTTGAAAAAGTAGGGTCAGTATAGCTTCAATGCATTTAAAAGCCATGAATGCATCACGTAAATAGGGTTCCTTCGACATTGTAAGCCACTTCAGTTCCCTCAGACTGATGGAGTTTAATTATCATGCTTGTTTTACTGATAGATCGTGGAGCAAAATTTTAGACACATCCCATCTTCTTATTTGTTACTCTGTGAGGCTATACAGTAAGTTTCGAAAAACGAGTAACGTTTAATACGTAAATATAATGTTTATAATGTAATGTCAATGTCGTCCTAATTACTTAATGTGACTTATTCTATTTAACTGTGACAATGTGATTATAATAGGCATGCGCGTATCCCATATCATATGTAGATCTTTCGCGTCTGTGATTGGTTAAAAGTGAAACTCCATTATCCGTAGATAGACAGAAGCTTAATTACGTCCAATACTGGAGAGTCCCGATTAACCCCGGGCCAGTCTATCTAATTTCAATTTTAACATAGTCAAGCTAAAGTTAAGAATAATTTATTAAAACTATGCAATATATTCCTTGAGCAAGTGTAATATATGAATTATATAAGATAGTTTCATCCAACTGTCCACGTTCCTGTAAATCAGCACTGAAGATACCGCAATATATTGATTCATCGTCCTCTATAAACAGTTGAGCACTGGCTCGTAACTGTAGCAAGAAGAAAATCCCACATATTATTGCACGTTCAGATGAAACGATTGAACAATCCATGATTAAATGATATGCCATATTGTCTATGCTTCGATCACGTGAACTACAACAGGAATTAAGAATCCACTTGAATATCCAGTGCTGTAAGTAACTTCGTTACAAGTAACGAAATTACAAGTAATCGTTACTTTTTTGAGTAACTATAGGGGTAACTAGTTACATTTTGCAAGGAGGTAACTGTAACTGTAACTAGTTACTTTTTTGCTCAAAATGGAACGATAACGCGTTACATATGTTATCAGCGTTAAAGTTACTTTTCCGTTACACTTTCAGGCTAACTTCTACCATTTATGATTTAATAACAGAACTGTTTAGTTAAAATAAGTTACGTGAAATGTTAGATGATGTTAAATGTTATTGTTAATATCAATAATAGGTTATCGTGTTACTGTTAGACTACTAGTAGGAACCACAACCTTTTTTGATGTTTGATGTTTGAATTCTGATTCAGTGTAAGGTTTATTGAGTAGTTGTTGACTTGTTCCTTCATTTAAAGACAGTACCAGTGTCACAAGCTAGAAATCCGCTCTTCTCCATACCCCTGCAGTTATTGTAAATACTAAATAGTCTGGGGGAATGTAACTTTGTAACTAGTTACAAAAATTTTGAAGTAACTTTGTAACGGTAACTAGTTACGTTTTTTTTCATGTAACTTTTACCAGTAACTAGTTCCTTTTTTGAACATGTAACTGTAACTCTAACTAGTTCCAAAAAAAAAGTAACTTTTACAGCACTGTGAATATCTACCTTGGACATAACTACAGCTGGTATATTACTACTCACCACATCTACAGCATTGGCAATTACCTTTTTATAAACGGGATTTCTGAGTGCAGAATACCACATCCTCAGGGGTTCAAAATCTTAATTGAAAAAGACGGTAGTAATAAATTTTTGTTGGATGCAAGTGAATGACACCCTTGACTTGCGTTTTCCAGTTGCATTTCTCAGGAAAACCACCTCCAAATATTGTCTTAGTTTATTTAAAATTTTAATTATGTCTTTCATGTAACCCCGACGCAGTTTTTTACTTCATTAAACTTCCAAAACACTTTTTAATGAAAAACTGTTTGTAGATAGAAGAGACAGACGGACAATACCTTCGTTTTATCGATGCATCCTTTGACAGTCCAGAGCCCCAAATTTCCAACTACCGTTTCAGATTAGCAGTGGTACAAAGACCTTGTTGTCTTTTTGCATCACGGCTGTTGATCTTATCGAACTCCTCAATTTCAGTTTGTGTAATATTCCTGCACAGCACGGAACCATACAGCTTCTTTAGGTAATCCAACAATCTTCCAAATTACGTTGGCGCGCAGAGGATTTAGCTCCCGCCCCGGTCGGACACCGACACTCATCAGTGACGAAATTTCCTCTCTCCCTTTCGTTGACATTTCTTGAATTTTCTTATAGCTGCTAAAATTGCCAGACAAGACAATATACCAACGTGTTCGCCATATTGCTTTTCTTCTATTGACGTATTGCACATGTGCCAAGTGCGTTTTCTTTTGTTCCACATAAATACTCGGGTAGTTTCTCCAAAGGTGAGAATAGATGTTTTAACCCTGACCGAAAATACTAAGAAATATATTCTCTCGTGGATGTGTTCTTATCTTCATAAAACATGAGAACTTACGATGTAGGACGGCAATGCTACAACGACGATCAAAACAAACTGCTTCAAATAAATGATTGTAAAGAAAACTTGTCGTGTATTATTAATCGCATGGATTTGATACAGTTTGAGGAGTTAGCAGGGGCATATGTTTGAGAATATTTTTATTTCAGTAGTGAGGCCAGGTAACATTTCTCCCGGCTTCAAGTGCATAGGTGGTACACATGACGTAGATATCCGTGACGTCCCTAAACAGAGCGAGGACGACGTCAAAAGTCTCACGTGTGATTTTGATTATTAATTTCCTTCCCAAAATATTATGTATTTGATTGTACTAATTATTTTCTATATCCGAGATTGCATTCGAATTTTGCACTAATTTTTCATCTAATTTAAAAGAATCTTCTCTCTAGTAAGTATTTTCAAATTCGGTAAGATTTTTTACTTCCCGGAAAATCGCTATTTTATCCTGTTTAACAAAAAAGTCTATTCTGAGTAGCAAATCTAAAAACTTTTCTTAGCATTTATATCGTGTTAGCTAAATTTATACTATATTCGCATGAAGATAACCAACTTCGATTAAGATAAATACTGCAATCACACGTTATCTACAGGTGTGTTCAAAACTCTATATCAATACAGATATTTCCCGAAAGTTAATTCTGTAAATATATGTCAGATCTTTGAAAGAAATTACACTCGCACCTAAGCGTCTTTTAGTAAAACATTACTGCTATCATATTAGAAATGTTAAGTATATTGCATTATATATACCTGTACAAGACCGTCCATTGAATGTGAAACCCATATCACACTGACAAGAGTGGGAACCATTGCTGATTGTACAGTAGCCGTGAATACATGGAACATCTTGGCATCCTTGTCCTGTCAATAAAGTCGTAATTTTAGGGAAACTTGTTTGTTATAATACGTATAAATTGTCTTAGTAAACCTTAGACGCTCAAATATCTGAGGAGGTTTCACGCGGTTTCAGATGTGCAAGCATATACGTTTACAAGACGGTAGAACCACTCACCAAATAAAAATATATGTTATAATTGGATCTAGTATTTCGCCTACGTTTATTGTGCAAGCATTTTTCTGTTTATTAATTTAAAACCTAGGACAGCACAGCCACAATTTCGTTGTACGACATTTTACTGTATTTTCAAGTACAGTCCAGAACTGCAAATTTATGTTATGGCGATTCTATTTGCGCGTAAGTGTTTTACCCCGAATATGCAAACATTTCTTAATGTCAAGTATGAAAATGTAAATTTTGTCTAGCAAGGCGATATATGGCAAGAATACGACTGGAAATGGTTTTATGACTATTAATAAGCGTGCGAAACCTCTCTAAGGTCCCTTTCCAAGCATGTTTGAACTAGGGAGTTAATTCCTGGAAAACATTATTGAACGTTGACAAGTGCGGTTTCTTGATTTCTTGTAGACATGATCAAGGGTAGCTACTATGGTAAAATACAAGCAATTTCATTTCCGCTAAGAATTCATCATCACCGCCGCCATGTGCTTGACGACACTATTTTGAGAAACGTCTCTAACGGATAAACAGAACACGCAATCGGGATGTATTTATTCCTCTGAAACTTGCAATTAGGTACCAAATAGCTTTATCATGAACACCAGGAAGTTGCAGTTACTCAATTTAAAAAACCAGTTCAAATTCAGGTTTCCAATGATCTTTTTAGAATCACAATGATCTTTTTAGAATCAAGATCGTTTGATGTACATAACGGTAATGACAGTGTAAGAGGAAGTTAACAGGAGCTCGACGCAAAGTCTGCACTCACAGGCTATCACTAACTGATAACAAGAAATAATATAATTGAAAATAGTTTTACAAGCACCAGGCCCATAGCTGGCTCTCAATTTTTGGGGAGGCACTCTTGCATGTCAATCAGCGTCTCAGTGTCATTGGTCTTCGATCGTTTAATATGAACTATGCCTAATAAAAAACTGTTGAAAACTACTGGTCTAAATATGTATAATGTACTAACATTCACCACATAATATAAAATTTACCTTCAGGTTGCAGAGATCTGTCTACGACGAGAAGCTTTCTCACGATGTAGCCTTTAGGTAACGGAATATAACGCTCTATCTCTTTGCTGGAGACATTCACTTCAATAATCCTGGGCGAGTACCTTTTGTTGAAGTATAGTATATTTCCAATTACATCCAATGATAAATAACTGCCAACTGAAGGAAAATTGATTATTTTACTCTCGTTACCACCATCATAATCCATTGAAAGTATAATATCCCTATTATCCCGCTGGGTGAACACGTACACTCGCTTGTAGAGGTAATCCAAAGTTAGAGCGTAATACAAAGTTGATTTAATTTGAAATATTTCTGTGTCCTTGTCTGTAGCCAAGTGTTTTCGCATCAAGCTTACACCGAAAACTTTAGTACAAAATAGGTATCTACATAGAACAAAACGAAAGAATTGTAATTAGATTATCCGAGCTCAAAGACTGGTGTTACCACCGTGCGGAAGTTCTTCTGCGGAAGCAGAGGTTGAACTAAGATAATTTACTAGGAATGAAAATTTAGATTATCCAACGGTAATCAATGCCATTATATGCTAAACTCCATGCAAAGGGTAAATGACTGACAAAATAGAACATGTAAGATTCTTAAGTTTTATAATTCCATGTTACAGTTAATCTTAACAAATAATCTTATTAAAAATGCCTAACATTTCGTTGTTGTTGTTGTTGTTGTCGGGCACATGCAACGTATAAAAATAGGTACGTTAAGCGTACACATATCTGCTCATGGTCATCCCACTGTTGCCATGAATGAAGGAGTGGTATTCTGCAATTCTATTTGGCACTAAATTGTATAAGTTATACATACTTTGTACAAACAACATATAATTACATTAGTGAATTATTAAATCAATACACTCCTACTGCCTACATTAGTGAACTGTTAAATCAATACACTCCTTCGCGTAATTTAAGATTGTCTGACAGTAATTTCCTGGTTATTCCAAAATCATGTACAAAAAGTTACGGCGACAGATCCTTTCCGTAGCTGCGGCTAAGTTGTGGAACTCGTTGCCCAATATTATAAGATGTATAAACTCTTTAAGCGATTTTAAAAGAGCTAAAAGTTTATATAATTCACGATGTAAATATATTAAGTTACTAGTATTGTGTATTTATTGCATATATTAGAACTTTGTAAAGCGTAGCCGTTTAATAGACTATGGTTTTAGCTACTTTTAACTAATTACTTGAAATTTTATTTGTAAGAGCATTGAGACTATTGTATAATGCTCCTAATACGTATTATTATTATTATTATTATTAAATATAATTTAAAGTCTACTTGCAGAGACTATTTCCACAAATGATAACATAACAAATATTTATTTAACTTTGTGATGCCATTGCTGAAACATGTTAGGTTCACAATCTTCTCAATAGTTCATAATATACAATCAAGTATGTGAGAAAATTGTAGGTGTATGGATGTTGTCAGGATACCAGATGTTGCTAATACATCCTCACCCAGTTTTAAAAGCAAGATGAATTTAAATAAATCCAAGTGTGGAGTTCTACAGATTACAAGACGTCTTCAGCCCACAAACAACCAATACACACAAGTTGGTATTCCAGTCAAATGATCAACCAGTGAGAAAGATCTAGGCATAACCATCACCAAAGATCTAAAATGGAATCAGCATGTGCAGGAAATATCACTGAAAGTGAACAAGATTCTAGGCTTTGTCAAGCGAACAACGTACAACATTCACGACCTGAGAGTTCGAAAGATACTCTACTTGACTATGGTTCGAAGCCAACTGGCTTATTGTAGTCAAGTATGGGCACCACAAATGGTCAACAACATCTTGACAATCGAACGATTGCAGCGACGTGCATCTAAATTTATACTTTCACTTCCATACCAAACATCTATCTCGTATAAGAAACGTTTGATCAGCAACAGAATCATCCCTGTTGGTTACAATACTGGCACGAGTATTTAGATATGGTATACCTACTCATCAAACCTATGATTCTGAAGATCCCAGAACATTTAAGAATAATTGTACATCGTGTGCAAAAAGATACCTTCTTAAAACATATGGTTGCTGTTGTTAACTTCTTCTCTTGTATATACATGTACCAGTGACTCAGTGAGTTTAGATTGTTCTGCAAATAAGGATTAGTTCTGACAAAATTATCCACATTTAATATGCAGTACATTTATTCATGATTGTTGTTTTCATCTATAAACAAAAACCTTTATGTTAGAACTTAAGCAGTTAAGGCAAAATGACAGTGGTAGAACATGCAATAATATATAAGACAATAATATATACAGACAATATATATTTATCTAAAACGCCAAGTATGGCTCCATATAGCCTCCTCCGCAGGCAACGCCTTAAAATTGGCGGGCAGAAATTATTTGCTGGAAAAAAAAATTAGTGTCGATGCCTGCCAAAACCCGAAGACTTTGGACCGGTCATGTTACCCTTATGGACCGGTCATGTTACCCCTACCCCCCACGGGATATTTTGTTCATATATTAAAACTAACGAGAAATGTCAAAAGCTGTGTTGCCCTCACTCTCACGGGATAATTATTTGTTCATAAAAACAACTGCAAAATTATACGGATAAACGTTCGTCAGAATACTGTAACATTTTATGCTACAAATATCAAAAAAGGTATTTAGTATCTTGCGCTTTAAAAGCTACAGAATAGTTGCGAACATATTTAAAGATAAAGCATGTGGATCGAAGTCATGAAAATAGAAGTCGAATGGCTTTAGTCATTGACTGACTTGGCTTCTACACTACGTCGTTTGATGCTGCTAAAGCTGCTTGTTTAGTAAACGGAGAATGTGTATTAAATGGATTCCCTAATGGTCTTAGTTCGACGGAGTAAACATGTTCAAACCACTTAGAAACTGTATAAAGTATGAAGAGTTGTGAGCGCCGAGCTCGAATGGAAAATATAACTTAATATACGAGTATAGATAACACACAAATAGCGTTGAACTGGACAGTATAAATTGTTTTGGGAAACAATGTACTCTAGAAGGTTAGAAGGTACAAGCATAGTAAAATAATGTCGAATTTTCAAGTGCAAGATATAATTGATGCTGGTGGAATATAATACTCATTTTACTTGATGAGACAAAAGATAATTTGTAACTGGTTTGGTTTGTTTACAATTTTTTTGAGATATTTCAGCCAAGAACACACTTAAAATTTACTATGCTATGTTTTTATGCTGTACTTGAGTACTTATGCATGACTGTGTACTGCTTGAGCGCTCAGTGTTCCATGCCGGCAGATATGTAGCCAATCTCCAAATGGAGCTAGGCTTATGCCGGCACAGCTGTGGGGCTGAGGAAGAGAATGGGTGCGGCTCAGAGGGCAGATTCCTCTTCAACCTGGCTCAAATTCTAGTTGTTAGCAATTGAATCTAATTTTTTTGCAAATTGGCTTCTAACTCCAGAATTATTTATTATTCACCTAAGTTATGATGTGCACATTTTCAATTTGGGGTTAGCCTTATAGACTATGGAGGTTGACAACTCCATGGCTCCCTAACTTCTGCCACCATGTGGTGTTGTGATACAAAATTTGCCTAATATTAGGAAGTGTTCAATGATTATATATAGAGCCACTGTAATATATTAGCATGTTGCAATCAGAATTATTTTATGGCATGTATAATCAAATGCATGTTTGGACTGGATGTGCCTAATTTCAGAAAATAGCAAATAGTCTTCTATGTTATAGATAAAACATGAGCAGGAGCCTGCGGAGGAGGCTAGGCTCCATATACAACTGACAAAATCTGCTGAATTCACACAGGTAAAATTGTCAATATTTTTGTGTCAAAATTCATGTTTAAACGACTAACCGGATCAGGATAAGTTTCCAGGTTAGATGGCGACAAAATCAGCATAACTTCCCAAGTAAAATAGCGAGAAAAATAATTAACTTTTCAAGTAAAAATCAAGATACCTTTCTTAGCAAAAATGGCGAACAAAATAACACCAGTCAAACGCGGTTGTAAGCTGATTGCTTATTGGCTGATATGAGCTCGTCGCTGAATGGCTACAATCTTACACTACATTACGATATCTGCATTCCGAGATAAAAGAAGAAATATTTAAATGTATCGTAACGTACCGTAGCATTTTCTTTTTTGTTGAAGTCATTAGTTCTACCCGAGTGTTCAGGAAACAAAGAAATACGCTACAAGGGCCGTACCTAACCCCTAATGGTTGGAGGGGTGCAGATGAAAAATTTCCGAATGGACCTCCGAACTTCCGAATAACATTTCCGAATCAAAATCATTAGTTTACAGGTGATTACTGAACCCTCAGCTAACGTAACTTACGTAAAAAAGGTCAGTTTCATGATAAGGCGATACGCGGCAAACTCGTAACATAAATGATTATGCGTCCTAGTCTAGGACCTGTATAGGAGTTTGTATGCGTTTCATTTACCACAGGCAATCTCAACTGTTTTAGGATAAAATGACCATGGCGGTCAACATGGCATATGTGCCAAAACCTGACTCCGGGAACAAAGTCCTGAAAATGACCCCGCCCTGAAACGGCAGTGCCGACATAGCTCTAACTTCCGAAAAGCAGAAGCGACAGCCTTTCTGTAGTGCTTATAGTGTTTAGAAGGTTGCTTTTAGAGGTAGTTAATTATTGGAAGGAAAATTTTGTCTAAGTATAATATGTTACAAGAAAATGAGCATGCACCACCCCAGGTCAACTGCTAATTATCCATGAAATAACTAATATACCTGGCAGAGATTAAATTTTCTTATTTCCTAACAATTTTTATCATGGGATGAAAAACTATGCTTAATTTAATATAATTATTGTAGATTTCATAAGGATTGACATTGTTTTGTTTAAATATAATACATTTTATTTCACTTACCCCCCACCAAAACACGATTTCAGCCATATTTTGCCGTCTTGTTTGCTTTTTATCGCCGCGTCTCGCAAGTATCATCCAATTGTTGTACTTTTACATAATGATAGATGCCTAAAGAGGATTTCAATCATGTTTCGTCAAGTTTTGAAGCAGTGCAGTGTATTTTATCTTCGATATTGTGTCCTTCGATATTTCGTCAAATAGCGGCCATTGCAATGCCTCGCCGTTTCTCTTCCCGATAAATGCCACTTCTTCGTCTTCATATGTATTTAGATTACACTATCCAAGAGTACTTCATTGTAGAATAGTCAGTCGAAAAACTAGAGTATAGTCGTACTTGAAAGGAAAAAACCTTCATAACAAATTTAGGATCAGAATCAAGACACAGTTTAAAAATAATTTGAAAGTCACGCGCAATCTTCGCGAAAACTCCTCGTGGGCTACTTGACAGGGGGGGCAATATTTTCATGAAACGCTGGTTCGCCACCACAGAACCCAGTAAATATATTATATTTATTGTATTTTTATGATTTATGATAAAATCAATAGAAAATACGCAAATATTTATTGTTTTTTTCATAAATCATAAAAATATAATATATTTGCTGGGTTCTGTGGTATGAACTAGCGTTTCGAAAATAATATTGCCCCCTGTCAAGTAGCCCGAGGAGTTTTCGAAGATTGCGCGTGACTTTATTTTAAACTTGTGTCTTTGATTCTGATCCTAAATTTGTTATGGGAGGTTTTTTCCTTTCAAGTACGACTATACTACTCTAGTTTTTCGATTGGGACTATTCTACAATGAAGTACTCTTGGATACTGTAATCTAAATACACATAGATCAATTTTATTTAAACACATTGGCCTTTTCAGCAAAAGCTGATTTCCAAAAGGGATGTGTACTTACAAATTATTATTTATATACTAGCTCTAATATTAGATACATAACAAATACACTTATATACCTATTTAGACAAAAATTAACTACTACTTTAAGTCGAGATTAAGGTCGAGGAAGATAGCTTTTTACAGAACGAATTATACGATAATTCGTATAAGAATGTTTTATAAGGTGTTTTGAGAAAAGATTATTCTGGTTAAGATACTCATACATTTGATCATACATAATTCTTTCCATAAGTTTACTTACTACAGGAAGGATTGATATCGGTCTATAGTTGTCCAACATGGACCGCTGACCTTTCTTAAACAATGGAATAACCCTTGCAGCTTTCCAATCAGAAGGAAATTGATCCGAGTCAATTGACATATTAAAAATCTCAGTAAGAGAAGGTGCAATAACTGGAGCTGCTACTTGTAGAATTTTAGCTGAAATTTTATCCATTCCAGTCGCTTTGGTGGTAGACAAATTAACTAGAAGAGTGTAAACCAATGTTACACTCACTGGTCGAAATGAGCAACTGTTCTTTGGCTTAGATTTTTGTTGAGTAATAAAATCTCGAAAACTAACGTCATTGTCATTTGGAATAGACTCAGCAAGCTTTGGGCCAATATTACTAAAATGATCATTAAAAATGTCGACTAATTCGTCGGTCGATGTAACAGTTTTACCTGGAAGTTTAATTTCATTAATCGTAGTCTGTTTTCTGTTTCGACCTAATATATCGTTTATTGTTCTCCAAGCATATTTAGGATTCTGTTTATTATTTGTGAATTTGTTTGCATAATAATCTCTTTTAGCACTGCGCAAAGAAGTGTTAGCAACATTTCTAGATGACTTACATAGTCTCCAGTCTTCTTCTTTATTTGTCTTTATTGCTTTACGCTTAAGAGCATCTCTTTTAAATAATTTTTCCTTAACTCCCGGCTTACCCAAGGAATATTGCCCCCTTTTCTTAGTCTTTTTACTCTCACAGGGGCATGTTTATCCAGCACATCTACAAAGAATGTTTTCCGTAACCGCCACATTTCATCTACATTTCTTTTAAATCTTATTTCTTCCCAAGGTATATTTTGTAAGTCATATAGAAAGCCTGAAACATTGAAATTCTTAAAATTTCTATACTCGACAGAACCTTGTAAATCAGTTTTTATTCTTGTACTTATTTTCCGAATACTATAAATGAGGCTGTGATCACTAATTCCGAGATGGACTACACCTGAAAAAATTATTTTTTCAGGCATTGACGCAATTACTACATCCAATAATGATTGGCTAGACTGGGTAATACGCGTAGGGTTATTAATTAATTGTGTAAGCTGATATAATTCCAAAACGTCTTGAAGCCTTCTAGTGGTGGACAAAGTTGGTTCTAGCATATTACAATTTAAATCTCCCAAAATATAAAATTCTATATTTTCATCATCAATTGATTTGATTAGCCTCGCAATTTTTATAAACACTTCACTAGCGGAACATGGTGGTCTATAAATACTTGAAACTATAAAAGATTGACGATTAGCCTGCTTAATTTCCACACAGACAGCTTCAAGGCCTGTTGGAATTAGATCAGGGCGATTTTCATAATTTACATGGCGTCTTATATAAATACATACCCCTCCTCCATTTCTATTCCGATCAGCACGTAGCAATTCATAACCTTCAATGCTAACAATCCCATCGGAAATAGTGGAGCCCAAACGGGTTTCATTAACTGCTAAAACATCTAGATATTTATCATGAAGTAATAATCGGATTTCATCAAGGTGTTTCGGAAGGCTAACTACATTAAGCATAGCCATCTTAAAACCCCTTGTTTTCGGAATATTTAAACAGGCATCATTAGCACTCCTCCTCGACCCGTCCTCATTTCAATTATGCGAACTTAAGAAATATGAAAAGTTTGCCTGAAGCAAAGAGCTACCTTCTCGGTTTAAATGCAGTCCTCTACTATTTAAATGAGAGCGACTAATATTACTATTGTCTAAAAATGCAAGCTTTTTCTTCAAGCAGCTTGACTTTAGTATATTGTTGGTCTCATTTACCTTCGTTGTAAGTTCCTCTCTATCGCATCTAGTGACTAAAGAAGAGATGATGACTTCACTATCATTGCAATCCTTTTTAAAATTCTCTGCTAACTCGATAATTTTCTTTGCAATTTCTTTAGGACTTTAATAGCGTATGTCGTTTGTGCCTGCATGGATAATGAGCTTATCGGGTTGCTTTCGTGCAGTGGGCTTTAAGAAATCAGACATATCAATAACTGTTGCACCTGAGAAAGACTTAACTATTACGTTTCTGCCAGTGTAGGATACTTCCCAACCTTTTACATATTTTATAATCGAATCTCCAGCTATGACAACCGTTTCTTTAGTGCGTTGTCTTTCTGCTGTTATTTCCTCACTTGCCTTATGCGCTTCTCTTGTTTGCTCGTTTTCCTTTGCCTTTTGTTCGTTATTCTTCACCTTTTGTTTCTTCTTCTTATGCTTTTGTTCCTGATTAATCTGCTGTGACGTCTGCTTGTAGACTTTCGATTGAGCAGCTTTGTCATCAGATTCGCTCATGTGATTCTTACCAAAGCCCTTTCGTTGAAGGCTTAATTTCTCTTTTGTTTTTGTCGTGCTAGGAATTTCTTGATCATCAGATTCTTCATCGCCTTCGTAAATTAGACTTTCAAATCTGTTGCTAATCTCGACATTTGGATTGATATCAGCATCTATACTAGATGCGGACATCTGTTTACAGCTACCGTTTTTTATAACAGAACCTTTGACAGTTTGCCACTCAGCCCCTTTATATTTCTCATTTAGATCTGATTGTAACATTCCCAAAGCTGTAATCAGGGATTCTTTCTCATTTTCGAATCTTTTAGCTTTAGTGTTTAGATCTGATATAATATACGAAAGATTTTCAGAACGCTCCCTTAAATTTTCATTATCCTGTCTTAATTTTACATTTTCCCGCACAATACTATCAACATATTCACGGGAGAGCTCCGTATTTAATCCTTCCTTTGCTTTCAAACTGTTTATTGATTTTGCGATATCCATAAAGTTATTATTCATTCGATCTTCGAGGAGTTCAACCTTGTCAGCTAGATCAGACCACTTACCGCATAAATCATTAGGCAGTAAGGTAGAATCACTGATGTTGACCAATTCGATCAACATCAGATATTATCTCTGGCTTCGATATCTGCGGTTTCGTCGTTTGTAGCCTTGACATTTGTGGCTTCGACATTTGTAGCTTCGACCTTTGCGGCTTCAACATTGGTGGCTTCTACATTTGCGACTTCGACATTTGTCAAATCTGTATATTTGTTGCTTACAGCTTCGTGAATTCGTTCTTTAATTTCATCAGCCGCTTTACCGTCAAAAGAGATCGTTTTGCTTTTGCTGTGCCACGTTACTAACAGATCATCGCCTTCGCCTTTAAAGCACCATGTGCCTCCGCTCGGCGATCGCCATATCGCATTTTCAGCATCTCTTTGATTCACTTCATTCGCAACGAATGTCTTTAATTGAGAAAGATCTCCTTGCAATAATAATTTGTTTTTTTTTACATCAAACAGATCATAAGTTTGATTTGTTGAGTTTAAGGCCATATTTTGCGGAGCTCTGTCTCTAACGAGAGTCATCTTCCATGGGAATTAAACGCGGAATATGAAGACGAAGAAGTGGCATTTATCGGCAAGAGAAACGGCGAGGCATTGCAATGGCCTCTATTTGACGAAATATCGAAGGATACAATATCGAAGATAAAATACACTGCACTGCTTCAAAACTTGACGAAACTTGGTTGAAATCCTCTTTACCCATCTATCATTATGTAAAAGTACAACAATTGCATGATACTTGCGAGACGCGGCGATAAAAAGCAAACAAGACGGCAAAATATGGCTGAAATCGTGTTTTGGTGGGGGGTAAGTGAAATAAAATGTATTATATTTAAACAAAACAATGTCAATCCTTATGAAATCTACAATAATTATATTAAATTAAGCATAGTTTTTCATCCCATGATAAAAATTGTTAGGAAATAAGAAAATTTAATCTCTGCCAGGTATATTAGTTATTTCATGGATAATTAGCAGTTGACCTGGGGTGGTGCATGGTCATTTTCTTGTAACATATTATACTTAGACAAATTTTTCCTTCCAATAACTATCCCTAAAACCAACCTTCTAAACACTATAAGCACTTCAGAAAGGCTGTCTCTTCTGCTTTTCGGAAGTTACAGCTATGTCGGCACTGCCGCTTCAGGGCGGGGTCATTTTCAGGACTTTCGTCCCGGATTCAGGTTTTGGCACATATGCCATGTTGACCGCCATGGTCATTTTACCCTAAAACAGTTGAGATTGCCTGTGGTAAATGAAACGCATACAAACTCCTATACAGGTCCTAGACTATCCCTAAAATGGTATTTCCTGCGTTCTGGGTAAACGTTTTATATAATTGAGAAAGTTCTAAACATCGTAAAACACACAATTTCAACTGTACATTTCAGCACTATATAGTCTATGTAAAATATTGTAGCTTCTTAATATGTTGACTAAGTTTGGCGATAATCGCAGGTCATGATCGACCTAAGTGTATTTTAATGTTGTCAACAGGAAATGTGTTGTTTATAATTTCATCTCTGATTCTGCTGCAGCATCTATTAAGTCCTTTATGTCACATTAGTTTGTCATCTCTGACAAAAGTTTCAAACTTTGCATCAAAATTAGAATGTTCGAATGGCCACGTTAGAAAGATCATTTCTAGCTCATTCAGTTCTTCAACTAGATATATGGCTGCAGAACAGTTTAAAGGGAGTTTCTTTCTTCAAACAATTTTCAGTCTATATCGCTATAATTGCCTTGGACCGCAATTTTCGTATTTCCGAATAAATAAATCAATGTCAGGTTTCCCGAATTTTGTAATTTTAATACCGAAAATGATATTTATATTTGCGACACATTCCATTGTTATAAAGAGGGCGGTAAAGGGTATTTTCGTGAGCCGTGAATTGCCAATATTTGTTCCCGTGAAATGTGAAATGACGGATTTTTGTGTCGTGAAACTTGATTTATATCCCTAGCCGTGAGCCGTGATTGACGATAATTTTTGTCCACGAAACAAGAATATATTTGTGGCCTGTAGAACAATTTAAAGACTGAACGAGCAGTGAGAACGTCAAGAAGAGCAATGTTATGGATGTAACAATTTTACTGCGTCTATTTCTTGATTTTGTATTAGATATATGGGTTGTTTTTATAAAAAAATGTTGAAATTGGTTTCGAAAACGTAAACATTGGGCAAAAGGTTAAGAACGGCACTAAATAACTCAGTTTATAAAATAAAATTTACACATTTGAAAACGTGGTTTTTAGTTTTCGTGAAATGGCAAATTTTTTACATGTGAAACGTGAAATGGCTGTTTTACCTAGCTCGCGTGAAACGTGATCAGTAATGCGTGATGCGTGATTCGTGTCTAAATGAACCCGTGAAACGTGAAAGAAACTCGATTAAAACCGTGAAACGTGAATTTAGATCAAGCGCAATGCGTTATTTACGTGCTATTAGGTGCGTGACTCGTGGCTTGTGGCACAGAATTTCGTGAAAATTGAATTTAACAATTGTTAATAGCTTGAAAAGCTTCTTTTCGAACTAATTCTTGTCGAGTTGTGGGGACAGTTTCACGGGTGAGTTACATAAAGTAGCGCGAAAAATTAATTGCGAATTCCGAATGCTCCCGAAAATAAAATGGTAGACTAGCCAAATCATATTCTATATGACAGCCCATGAGATAGATAGCCATATAGCAGTACGAGGATAATCTATTTCATGATTTCATGTCCTTTCATTATTATCGGTTTCCTGTTGTGGACTGTTATGGAAATCGAAACCGAAACAGTGCATAATTCATCTTCGAAAAAAGTTGATGTCAATGTCCTTATTTCATTGCATCTAAATTTCTTATCCACATTGCATCAAATTTCTTATCCAAATCTATTAGTACTGGGTCCGGTAGAGTTATTACCTTGTCGCACAGAGCCTTATACTCGTCATAACAATGGTCAACAAACTTTACACAGTTATTTTGTTTCTCCCATCAGTTATGGGCAATTGTACATACTATATATACAGTGGTGTAGAAGAGGGGAGCGCTTGGGGCGGAATCCCCCTTCTTCAAGCTATGGGGGGGGGGAGGGACTGGGTACCCCTTCTTTTTTGCAAGAATGCTTGAAAATATATAATTTTTCCATAGTTTTCATTCTACAAGCATCACTTTATGACTATTTCAGACATGAATATCGTATAAAGATGGGATTGGGGTTACCTATGACGTCATCCATCCCCGAATGTTTTCACCCTTGGTGACATTCTCGTCTAGAGAGCCTCCCTAGTTATGAATTTAGTTCTACAGCACTGTATATATACTAAAATTTTATCAAAGAAATACAGTGTAACATTAATTTTAACAGAAGTTTGCGTCCAGTAGAAACCTATGCATGTTTGCTCTTGGTCAAGTTTGTGATACGTGATACTGACCTGAACAGATGTGTGACGCGTGAAATTACGAAAAATCATTGCGTGGAACGGGATCAAGACCCCCCCCCCCCCTTTGCCACCCACTTGATATAGACAGATAAGATAACTAATAAAACTAATCTAATTACATACATAACAAGTGAGTCTTCAAAATATTCTTAAAACTTATAAAATTGTCAGTGTTCGGAATATGTAAAGGTAGTTTATTCCAGAGTGTTGGGGCAGCAGATGTATATAAATGACCTATCCCCTAATGTCTTTCTGAATTTAGCACGAAGTTGATTAAGAAGTAATCCACTATTAGATCGAAGACTGTATATGGATCTTTCCCCAATACCTATTAAATTACTAATATATTCAGGCGCAAGGCCGTGAATCGCCTTAAAAGTAAGAATGAGTATTTTATAGCTAATGCGGAATTTAATAGGCAGCCAATGCAGGGTATATAGCACAGGAGTTATACGGTCAAATCTTGATGTTTTGCAGATTATTCTCCCCGAAGAGTTCTGTGCACGTTGTAGTTTGTCAAGATGGACTGAGGGTAGACCATAAAGAAGGCTGTTAGAATAATCAAGGCGCTCAATAATGAACGATTGAACTAGCGTTTGCGTCGATTCGTTAGATAGATATCTCCCATATAATGTTCCCAGAGTCTTAGCTGCGCTTACCGAATTGATTTTAGATTCACCGACAGTTAGATGATCAATATGTTAACTTTACAAAGTTGTTGCTTAGTTCCAATAATTATGAACTCAGTTTTTCCTTCATTCATTTTTTGTTTATCCACTATCATCCGTGTTCTTATGTCATTCACACAACGTTCCATCGCATCCAATGCCTCTACCTGACTCACTTTGCTATCTGGCTTGAATGAGAGGTAGAGTTAAGAATCATCCGCGTATGCATGAGCGTCTGGAAGATGATCTCGTATAACCTGAAATAGCTTACTGGAGTAAATCGTAAATAACAGTGGTCCTAAGCATGAGCCTTGTGGGAGAGGGAAACTGTTCGAAACACAACCACTAAAGGTAATTCGTTGAGATCTATTCGTGAGGTATGATATAAATCAATTTTTGATATTGCCTCTTATTCCAAAGCTTGTTGTCAAACGCGAAATTAGGATCTCATGGTCAACAGTATCAAACGCCGCACTCAAGTCAAGGAACACCACCAAAGTTACGTGTTTCTTGTCCATATTCAAAAGAATGTCATTATGCAACTTGAGTAGTGCTATTTCAGTATTATGTCCTTGGCGGTATGCTGACTGTAATACAGGATAAAGATCAAACCGCATCATGTGATTGTGCATTTGATAAAAAACAGCACGTTCTGTCAATTTGGATATAAAATGGAAATTACTGACGGGACGAAGGTTGCAAAACTCCGAGTTTAAACTAACTTTCTTCAGAAGAGGATTGACAAGAGCTTTCTTCCAATCTTCCGCAAATTGACCAGATGATAGAGATAGATTAACTATACACGTAATTGTAGGTAAAAGCTCGTCAAGGCACTTGACCACCAGTGATGTTGGCATGGGATCTAGCGAACAGGACGTCTTAGGTGACTTTTGGATAAGCGAGTTCACGTCATCTTCAGTGAGAATTTGGAAATCACTGAATATCTGAGTATCATCTACTTCCACATCTTTAGGAACTGCATCACGCGCACTCTTATTTAAATGAACATCATTTGATTCTCTGGATATTTAAGTATTAGTGTTAAGGTTAATGATTACAACTTTAGCTGCTCCTTGAGTTATTTTTAAATGAAAATCTAGATTTTTCAATCGCTTATGACGTCATCGTTTGACGTCGTGATATGCCCATTGACATTTTTCGTAGCCATTTTTGCAATAAACATAATAGGGAGCGTTTTAAAGCTCAAAACTGATAGGATTAGGAAGAGAACGGTACAGAGCAGGTGATTTCTTGGAATTTTCAGCTCTATTATGACGTCATAGAGGCACAAACGTCGTGACGTCATTTTCTCCATGAAAAACGCAAAATGAGTTCTGGCGACCAGTAAATTCGAATTCAGCAGGTCAAATTACATAAGAATAAGGTTGTCGAAAATTTTAGTGTGAAATGCCTCCTGAAGTTCGATATTTTGAAATCTCGCCGAGTCTAACTACAAATGTTCTTATTTTACGTGTTGAGGATCACATAACTTCAACTTGGAATTTGAAATAATTTTCTCGAATGAACTGCGGCCAGTGTAGTAGTAACGTAATTGAGGTATTCTGGCATGGTGAAAAATAATGGTACAATGCGTTTTATATGGTGCTCCCCAGAAATTGTGCCCAAAATATTTATTGTGATTGAGTTGCTCGTCATGGTTTGGATCTGTCAGAGTGATATTGTTATTACTGGCCAGGTTATCACACTATAGGCGCGCGAAGCATACTCTATTTCCGAAAGCTCACTGAATTGCAAATCTTTCACTGTAAGATTTTTCTATCAAATTTACTATGTTTTTACCGGGTATCGTTTATGGATGTCCATATATATATATATATACAAAGCGCGCGAGAGGTCTTTATCTGATTTAAAACATCGAGGCGCACTGCCGAGTGTTTTAGATCTGATAAAGGCCGAACTGCAAGGTTTGTATATGACTTCTAAAACGACTCGTTTTGTACGCTCACTGGCGTTGGAATTTTGAAGATTGATGTTATCTACGCTGTAAAAATTGAAGGAGAAAATGTGAGCAAGTCTATATCAAATATATAGATCCGCTCGGGTCACGAGCTTCCTTTGTATTTTGCTTATGAATAATTAATGAATTTTAGAAATATATATATATCATACCATTTAATATTTGAATACTTGTATCTATATCTTGTGATTGGACTTGCCAATTTATTTAAAAATAATAGTAATAATGACAATAGTAATAATTATAATAGTAATAATAACGCCATAACGCATGAGATATATTTTCCGCAAGTACTCATATTGTTATATACGCTGGAAATATTTGTGATTGGCCGAAATTATTCAATTATTATTTGACATTTTCTCAAGTATATAGTTTAATATAAACCTAAACAGATAAAATATAAAAATTTCTACATCACGGCAAGAGTTTTTTTCATAAAACAAGTTCTATGATTAACTGTTGAATGTAATTACTTCCAAAATTACGTAATACTCACCCTTCGATGGGATCCATTGCTATATACATAGGTCGCGCAGTATTAAACAGCACTCTCCTATCTTTGCCGTCTAAAGTCGCCACGTCAATCGTACCTTTCCAATAAGCAGTCCAGAATATACGACGTCCTATCCAGTCAATTGTTAACATACTAGTACCAGAATCTTTCGCAATAATTTCTTCATCAGTACCGTCAAAATTCGCCCGATGAATATTTTCACGATATTCTCCAAAGTACATTTTCTTGTCCACTGTATCAATATCCAACTCCCAAATATCTCGGGTTCCATTGACGACGACTGTTGTATCAAGGGTAACCAAGTCAATGGCCAAGACTCCAGTCGTGGTACCCACAAGTAAGTATGGCTGAGGATACGGTCCTAAAGAAAAATAATCGCACAAGTCGAATAGAGAATTGTATTCTGAGAAAGCTTCAGTCAGTGATAACTTCCTATTTCACTATTGAATTTTCACGCTACGATCCTCGCCTAGCGTTTGACTCGACCCAAATACAAAATATGTCATATATTTAGACAATTGCTATGACACTTGGGTATAATAATTCTTCCAGGAGTATATTATATTCAGTTTTATTCACTCTATTTCACAATTGGATTTCAACCCTACGGTCCTCGACTAATGCGATAGGCGGTAAAAGTAGCGTGGCATGTGGATTGCTTTATTGTACAAAAGATATAAACTTAACATATATAATATGTAATATATCAAAATTGGTTTTAATTATATTTTATTGTGTTCTTTACAAGAGCTTCCAAATTTTCATTTGCATTTTTCTGAAAACTAGTCAAAGTGCA
Organism: Trachythela sp. YZ-2020; assembly: GCA_016169945.1. Taxonomy (NCBI): domain Eukaryota; kingdom Metazoa; phylum Cnidaria; class Anthozoa; order Malacalcyonacea; family Clavulariidae; genus Trachythela; species Trachythela sp. YZ-2020. The sequence goes on along the minus strand of JADLSH010000162.1, from coordinate 53,671 downwards.
GCTAGACCTTGTCAATTCTCAACTGACGATATATGTTGAAACGTTTCTGTAAAATTAGGATATTTTCAGGATATAACAATTTGAGACGAGGACGGGGTATCAGTAAATGTTTTGGGTAGATATTCATGTTCAACGAGTGAGATTAGTACCGTGTTGCAATTTCTGGAATTCAGTGCTTTAAGGCTTAGATGTCTTCGACGCTATTATTTGCCGTTGTCTGTGAATTTGACCTTTGTATGAAGTAATGTACTGCCTATTTGGAGAGACTGGAGAAATATTTTTTCGTAAATTGTTATTGGACAATGCGATGTTGATGTAGCACAAGCTCGACTTGCAGCAGCAAACAAGAAAAAATCGCTGTTCACATTCAGTTATTGGGCAGAAATTTTATGCAACCCTTCGTGGATTTGTGCAGCCCATATTTACGTAAACATAAAAGTTTTTCTGAGCTTTGTGATCAGGGGCGGACTGGCCAGTCGGGCTCACCGGGCAAAAGTTTGGTGGGCCCCCTACTTGTGAGGCCCCTTTAAGTCCCTAGAAATGGGCCTTAACGTTATATATATAAACGCTAACAGTTCCAGATTAATCATATGTGCGTAAGCGACATAAACATCACACGTATCGCATTGAAGACCTCCTCGCTCTCTTATTGTGTAGTATTTGTTCTTTTATGAAAAGCATCGAGGTTCCGACTCAAAACGTACATGTCACGGGGGCCCGCAAAGGCACATAGACTCCCCGGCACAATGTAACTCGCGTTTTGGCGAGCAGTTTTTGGACTCCGGGAACTTAAAGTCCTAATAAAGCATTGGGCCTGAAAGAAACGCTGGGGACTTCGCTGACCAAATGCAGAGGGGGATCAGGGGGGAAGCAAATGTGGCCCAAACTACGGTTATATTTTTGTGATCTTAACAAATAATTCTTTGTAGATAAAGACGCAGCTGATTAGGGAAAACCATATCAAATTATTTGCTAAGACAATAGCCTGCGTGGACGACAACTTCCCGATAACTCCCTAAGCGGTATTCGAAGAAAATCGTAAAGTGCAAGTGCGATTTTTAGCAACGGTCAGTGAGTCTGATATCCCTAAGATGTTTACAACTAACGAGACCATTCTTTTCTCAACTACCCTTGTGCTGCTGTTGCAAGATGATTAACATTTAGTGAACATTTTGTTGTGACTATTGTTGCTTCGCAAGATATGATATAGATTTGTAGTTATTTTTCTTTATTTTTATCAAAATATACGTGTTTTATGGAAAATGTTTGAGTAAATCTGCAAGCTAAAACGCAGCAAATAGCGTTTCAAGGGTTATAATTCCAAAATTTTCCGTGAGAGCATTCCGGCGGACTCCCCTATACTTATACTTGACTGAAATGCCACGGTCATATTTTATGCTAAATAAATCCCCGTTAAAAAAACGTCTCGAAAAATAATCATCAGAAATGAACATACAAATTGAGGGATCAGCCAAAAGATGCTTTGACTGGCAAATTTCCACAAACACGAAACACACGAAACACGCTAAAATGACCGGACTACCAACCAGACCACGTTCAGCCTCTCTCCTCCGCAGAGGCTTTATTATTACGATTATTGTAATAATGCATTTCACTACCCTTTACATGGCGTATTACGGTGAATATGAGCCGCTCGGTTCGACTTCTGTGCTCCATTTCCAAATGGAAAATATGCCCTCGTTCTTACAGATCAATAATCGAGTTACACTGAGGGAGAATATATCGTTCGATGCAACCAGAAAGAAGCTAAAAAGGATCTTTTCCACACACGGCATTCCCGGAACCCTACAAAGCGACAATAGCCCACCATTCAACTCGCAATGCCTTCGAAGAATTCGCGAAAGAATCAGGTTTCAAACACAGACGCATAACACTACATCACCCGAAATCCCAGGGTCAAGTGGAAGGATTCAACGAGCTCGTCAACAAGATAATGGCTATATCAAAGCAAGACGGCATCGATCCTAAAGAAGCCACATACGAAATGCTCCCTGCATACGGAAGTATCCCACATCCTGCAACAAAATTCCAACCCAATCAGCTACTCTTGAATCGAGAGATGAGGATTAAGTCGGACCATTTCCTAACCGAAACCCATGAGCAAGACACAACAGTAAGAGAACACGAGCGCAAGTGTAAAGAATACCACGACAAACGACACAAGACAGCGTTGTTGTTGGAAAAGGACAAAACTAACGCAAAGGCCAAACAATGTACGAACCATGCATATGTATACTGTATGTTATCACCGAAACGTAAGGCTCAAAGATTACCGCAAAAAGAATCAAAGATGGACGAACAATCGTGAGAGATGCAAGCAAATTCAAACAAATACAGAAACCAAGAAACCAGGAACTGAAGTTAAAGGACACACGAATAGAAGAAAACCAACCCATCTCCATACCTGATACCACAAACATTCCTGTCACTACAACCCCAGATACCGTCACCACTGCAAATGCCTGAACCATACCAAATACTACTACCCAAGACAAACAACCCACAAAAAAAACTTACAAAAAGAACTAAATCCAACATTCCCACAACTAAGAAGAGCTGAACGATTGAAAAAGCGCAAGAAATAGAAGGAAATAGACTTTGAAGGAAAGGATTTGAAAGTGCGCAAACTTTAATTATTATTGTTTGTTTTGTTAAGCTGATGAACAGTTAAATCAATCTCAGAACAATGATTATCTAAGTAATTATCAATTAATCAATAGGAACAATCTATTAGGAGAATCGAACTGAAGGGGAAGGAATGTTGTAATCTGATACTAGACATATAGTAATTATATAGTAAGCTATATAGGTTACTTGATATAGACAATTGAAATAGTTGTGATTAACTACCGAACAGTAAAGTGTGATTCAACTTGAATGTATCATTGCGTGCTTTAAAAAACACCACAGTATGGTTGATAGGTTCAGACAGTTTTGCTATCACATATTTTTCTAGAAGTATTTATTCCTGATTATTATTGACATTAGTCTAAACGTGGATATACTGTAAAAATAGGATATTTCGGGTTTCTATTGTATGGGATTTTAAAACTAATGAATACTGAAATTTCGTCGAATAGAAGAAAGACAACATTAGGCATTATCGAGAGAACTTCCCGGATTGTTTGAACTAATATTGTATTGATTTTTAATTATAACGCGCAAAAGTCATTTATGCCCAACGCCAACGCGATATGAAATTTGATTATATTACCTTCATAAAAACACATCTTCGAGTGCGAACGCATTCTATCCTGAAGGTAATCTTTTTCTGCCTGACAAAATGTGGAATTAATCTCTTGTCGACTTTCTTTTAAACATCTATATCGACTTCCATTTAAACATCTATGTCGACTTTCATTTAAACATCTTTCTTGCCAGCCTTTCACGTCTTCTTTGAGTTCTGTCAAGCGCTTGTGACAAATGGGGATACCTTCATTACAAACGATCAAAGTTCCACCAAAGTATGTCAAGATGATTACGCCAATTACAATTTTCGTTGAAACGAGAATCATTCTCTTCATCTCAGTGAAATTTTCTTGCGCAGGTAACCAGATCATCTGAATAGAAATATAATGAAAATATATTTTATTTTCGACCAACGACAAACATTTCAGTAATACGCAAAACAAAATTATAATTGTTAGTATTATTTGGCATGGCAAGTAGTATAGGGAAGAGGGTTCTACGTCAGGTGGTGCGGGTGGTGCTTTCGCACCGCACGTTACGTCATCAGTTGTAATTATTTTCAATTTATTCATGTTGCGAGATACGAGTGTCGAATTCATTGAAGCGTTGATGAATAATTTTACAGTACATTTTGGTTTGTTATGATACTTATTGACCACTTATCAGCATTTTATGATGCTTTTATGATGCTTTTACAATTTAGTCGTCTGTGTTTACTCGACTTGAGAACAGTGAAGTGGATTCAGAATGTTCTATATAGCACTATTCGTAATTAGCATCTCGTACATGCACAACGCAAATCTATTCGAATTTGACCTTCATGTACCTTTGTTATAATTTCCTAGTTCTCTTATATACACGTTTCTCTATGCAATATATAGACAACTTTCATTTAACATGGTACATGTTTCTAAGATTTTATTCAAAATTTGGTAAAATGCAATATTCGTGAAACCTATCTTCGCAGAACAATAGGCCAAGATTGAAGGAAGAAAATGCCATTGTCGCACCAATAATTTCAAAGAAAATCTATTTTTTCTTTAAGAATTAGACTGAATGATTATTCAGTAACTGATAATCTGAACCCTGGTTATTCATTATTAACCATGGCAATGAGTGTGCGCGAGTGTATATTATCTGAGTATCAGAGTGGTCTCAGAATGCACGAAATACCCTTTCAGAACCCTCATATTTTCAATATTTTCCGGGGGAGCATGCCCCTGAGCCCCCTACAAATTCTCAGTCTTTTGGCCTCGAAAAAATTAGTCGCACCAATGTTAACATCGTGACGACGACCCTGACGAGCACATGCAAACAAAACTATTTAATATTAAAAAACGACATAATTAACAAAATAATTATGTAACCTTCTAGCCAGTTCAATTTGTAAACGTTCATTTCGAGTTCACAGTGAAAATTCAGCATATAGATTTATAATCCAAATTCGAGCATTTTGGGTCAGTTTAAAATTCAGGTAATTTTTTGTTTGCCCCCCCCCAGCACCAAATAAAGTTGCGCCCGTACGCCTATGACTGTACATGCAGATGAACTGCGAAATACCGTAAACCTGCGACTATAAGCCCACCCGAATATAAGCACCCCCGTGTATATAAGCCCACTATATTTACTAACGCTCAAACCATTCCGAATATAAGCCCCCCGCAATATAAGCACCCCCGTGTATAAGCCCATCATATTCATTAACGCTCAGAACATTCCAAATGTAAGCCCCCCCCCCCCATCTAAGACTTTGGCTTATAACTGAAGAAGATATACCAGTATTTATTAGTCTTTTATTAAGTTTACAAAAAGCTTGTTCATGCTAATGATATTTCAAGGCATCACGGACGAATCTTCTGTGTAACTTCGGTCCGACTAGGATTTTAAAATTGATGCATTGTGTCAATGTTGTTAGAGATATGTAATATAGCATAACTAATACTTTTTGTACTGAAAACACAACCTACAGTACAATATGTACCGGCGTCTTGACGTATTTGCTACATATCTAATTGGGCTGTCGTCATGATGTAATTTTCATTTTCCAGTTTTTGTTTCTATGTTTACAGTATCCACTGATAATAACCCAATGATTCCAAGGGCGAAAATCCATCTCAAGAAGTGGGGGGAGGATGGAGCATGCTAATAGTTCTGGAGACATGTAACACATTAAATGTTTTCAGGGAATTTCCGCATCATTTATGGACATCTACCGACAGAAGCGTAACTTGGGTCTAAGCGTTAGAGGTGTGGGTACGTTTTGCCCGACGAAAGGCGTGGTAAAGGGGCCAGCCCTAACCAAACTTGTCTATTGAGGCCCCATGCCGCTAGCGGAAATGCGCAGGTATCGAGTGACGAAAGCACGAGGGCACTAGGGGATATGCGGGTATGCTCCCTAAGAAAAATGTTGAAATCTACTTTGCAGAAGACTTTACATAATTCTGATGATCTGAACATGTTGTATAAGCAAAAGTGGAAAAAGTGAGGGATAATTACATATTGATCCTCCTCTGCCCAAAAAGTGGGGAGTGATTCGTCCCTCCATCCCCCCAGGATGTCGTCCTTGAATGATTCTAACGTACTATTTATGGTAAATAGGTATCATATTGTTCAATTTTTTAATAGAGAACAGTCACTCTATGTTGTTACGGTTCTGGAAGCATACATGCATACATATGCTCTTCACTATTTTCCATACAATCAGAAATTTAATCGTAACTTAATTTGAATGTGCTTCTTTTAAAGATAGTGTTATTTCTTCACCGGCAGTAAGTATTTCACACATAAAGATGACAGCTGTACATGGACGTGATGTGGATGTGATGTCTTTACTATATTTGTACTGAAATTTGAACGTTGACGCCTACTCAAGGGTCAACAGGTGAAAGTGTTAGACGAATTTGAATAGATTAACCCAATATTCTTTTGACAGCACACTATATCCTCAATGATGAAATTCAAAAGCTTTCACCGCCTAAACACGAGTAACAATGCATAGTTTTTCGTTATTCAAGCAACATAAGTAAGATTTAGGTCAAACAATTTAAACTTGTTTTAACGCGATGTTACACGGGACAAACGTGTAGTCCAACATAGATATTATTCTACAACAGTTTGCTGAAGTTTGTATCTGAACTGCCCTGTATAAAATTAAATATTTCAGTTCATTGGGACACCATGCATGCAGTATTGCAATATACTGCTTGTTTAAATCATTTGCATCTGTAGGTAAGTGTTCTCTCATATGAGGCAGAACAAATGGTTCGATTTCACGCTAACAAGCAGTAAAAAAGGATCTTTTCAAAACACAACGAATACCCAACTCTTTGTTTAGAATTCTAAATATTATATTAAGCTTAATACCGGGTTGAATATTTTTCAGTTCAAATATTTCAAAATTTAGAATATCATAAAGTTTAACACTGCCACTTTTCGATATCAAATGAGTCCATTTGATTCAAGAAATATATCAAAAAGAGTGCAGACAGAAGGCTTAGCTAACTCTGAGACAATCATTATGTTATATGTGTTAAAAGTCATGTATTCAGTTTACCTAAAACAAGTTGCAAGATAGACTAACGCACTGGACAAAAAGAATGGCAACTTATGACAAAAATTTTGATTCAATACTGCGATCTGCCGCCGTATATAATCCAGATATTAGCCCATCCATTAAATTAAGACCATAAGACTTTTTGAAACAATATATGTTTACTTCTTTCACAACTTGCGGTCCCACAATAGGTTGAATTTACTGTTCTTGATAAGAAGTAACCTAGAGGCAGGCTAACCTTCTAGTAGGGCACGGCATGCAGCCATCGAGTTTGAAAGGGAAGAATACTTCTTGACGTTTCGAGCAAAGCCCTTCGTCATTAGAATGTTTATGACGTCTTCCTACCAGCTCTCCTGAAGAAGAGCCATTGCTCTATATTTCGGGATTTATATTGAATATCTCTTTTTGATTGAATAGCTGTCGTGTACGCCCAAAAGCGCTTCATATTCAACGCCGCGGCCATCGCTACACCCCAAATTAGGCTAACCTTTTGGCTGAAAGCTGGGGCATTGACATTCAAAATTGTTTCAATTTGATAGATACATACTTTCATCGACTATCCATGATTTTAAGTATATATTTAAAAACAAGTCTTGAAATCAATATGGCGTAATGCCGAATATTCGGAAGGGAGACCATTCAAAACCCACAACCGGTCGTTTTACACTAACGGCTTAATTTCTAATTGTGTATTAGACTACTCATTCCTGCATGTATATTTTCATTCAGGGGTCATCCTAAGGCCTGCCATTTTCCAAAATGGGCAGTTCTAATTGTAAAATGGGTAGTTCTAAAACCTAAAATGGGCAGTTCTAAAAATTGAGTTTTGGAGAGAACATGTTGAATTCACAAACCCGAAATATGTCTAAACATTCAATATTTAACATATTGTTTGAATTGGTCATTATGATCATATATACTTTCAAATACTTTTTACATTTTAACAAATTCCTAAAAATTTCTATCTTTGGGATAACCCTGTGACAGTGCTTGAAGCCAGGCTAGCCAGCTTCCCCCTCACACGCGAGGGAATTCGCGGCCCATTGCCTGTTCCGCCGCCAAAATGGGCAGTTCTAAATTTTTCCTTGGATGACCCCTGTTTCCATTTTACAATAATTGTGATGAAACCGACCTGTGCAACGTCGAGACTATATGCTTTAGCAATACTTTCAGAAGAAATGAAATTGGTAAATGCTATAGGGCACCGAACGCAATTTAACATCGCGGTTCGTTTTTTTCTTCAACGGAAAATATTTTGCTGCTTATTGCCCTTATTTGGTTGATGAATTGAAAATATGTTCTAGCATAGAACAATGTGGCGAATGGTTCACGGTTTAACTCACAATTAAATATTGAATAGATCTCGCTAGCCTTGTCCAACCGCGCCTCGTTGTTGTGTGCACAGGACAATAACAAATATGCAGTCGTTTGAAAATAATTTTATGTCGAATTCAAAAACATATTCTGAAGAATAAAGTTACTTCAACACGGTACATAAATTCCGTGCACCGTGTCCATGTTTTTATAGAGGCAAGATATTATAGATGTTTTAGGCGCGTGCAAGATATATTAGTGATAATTTGTGCTTTTGTAAAAAGAGAATATATACAAGTAAATATAAATTAAGCAATTTTTAAATGAACGTCATGTACAGTACTGTCCCACATCTTGCCTTCTTAAAATGTTTTCATTTTTCCCTTTTTGTTCCATATTTAAGTTTTCATAATGTATACAAATGTATCCACAAAATACTGTATATATTTTATTCACTGCAATGCGCGTTAATAATGTAATATATCATAGATTCAAACGTACAATTCATGGCAAACATAATATAATATTATTGGTTTTATTCTATTTAATAGAAAACTTACAACGTTGTTGGTTCGGTAGCACATATTAACATCGGAAAATATATTGCAAACAAATCCTACCTTATTTTGGCTGTTGTGTTTCTTTGAAATACGGTATTATTTCTTCTGTATATAGGCAATATTATTTCACACGTATATACGCCAGCTGCCTTGAAGTGAATTTGAGTGAACGTTATGCAGTTACTTGCAATGCCAATCTATACTTGAACGCCTACTTAATAAAAATTTCTGACATTGCTTTGACAACACACTTAAACTATATACATAACGACGGAAAAATTCCAAAGTTTTCACCGCCAACGGACGAATACAAATGCGTAGTTTTCGTGATTCAAGCAACATAAGACATGAGTCCACTATTTTAAAATTCTTTTTCGATAAATACTTTTCCGATAAATACTGTACAATATTGAAAATGGCGATTTCCTGCAACTACGAGCAGAAAAAATAGAACTCTCCGAACATTTTCACCTGTCACAATTTTCTCTTAATTGACATAAATTAAAAGGATGATTAGACCAAAAACTAGGCGAATATAAAATACTGAATATACACACTGTAAATTTTTAGCCTGTTTAAAGACACTCAGTCTCATGGTCCGCTGTTATATCGGTGGTTATTTTCACTAAGCCCACTGAACAGTTGTTTTGACAGAATAAAACGATTGCTTCAAAATTTTTGCCTATTAAGTTCCAGAAGCCTATGTTCAAAAAATTCCCTGGTTAGTATTTGAACTACTTGTAAAATCTTAAATCAGTCTTGTAGGAATAATTCAGACACCAATTTTTTACGCTGATTGCTTAAAACATTCGCATATATTATTCTATACTGAAACAAAACCTTTTTTCTTCGTACGAAATATGACGTTTTCAAAAAATGATGAATATACTCATGTCATTGCAAAAATATCTGAATATCATGACTAATCACTGGCATACGTGGTTGTCTGGTTGATCGCTTTAAACAGTTTTTTATGTTTCAAATGTTATGCCTTCCATTCTCTAGCCTGCGCCGCAAACGGTCAACCTGCGGCGGAACAACCACAAGGCGGGCGCGGCGGAGCATGTGAAAGACCGTCTGCCGGGTTTGGCAGTGTATTTTAGCAATTAAATATTAGAGAAAAATGTTGGGTTGTTTATGTAAACACACACAACAATGAACGCAATTAATGTGAAAATATAATGATAGCAATAGAGCACTATAGATGCTTTTCAAAATAGATTCGAAGCATTTATTATGTAGAAACAAGTGCAGTTAATATTTATAGGCCTCTGAGTTTTTTTTAAATAGAGCGAGATCTTCAGTCTCGAGGCTAAACTGTTGGAGTTACTTGGACAATACTCGCAATACGCAATATGAAAACATGATAAACAAATGAATATTCTGGACATTTCGTCTAGGGCAAAGCAAGTAAAACATGTTTTCCAACAAGTAATTATCTAACCACGATATCTTATAACGATTCATATAGTTAGTTCGCGTCTTCTATATTGAGAAATATATAATTTGCAAACAGGTGACCACACACATCTACTTCATGGCGGAATTTGATATTGTAGGTGTTACATGTACAACGCATATTTTGCCTTGATTGACAGCGGCACAGACCCATACAGCCAATCATCAATTCCTGTCCACTGGTGGATGGGTATTTAAAATAGACTGCCAAACCCGACAGACGGAATTTCGCCTCCTCCGCCTCGCCCGCCTTGTAGGTGTTCTGCCGCGGGTAGTCTGCCTGCCACGCAGGCTATTATTTCTCCAGTCATTTTACTCTTGTATCGAAATTATTATAAGCTTCGGGTCTTTAAGATCACGTTTCGAGCGAATGCCCTTCGTTGCCACATTCTACTTCAATCCGCAATACAATCCGCAATTCATTGTTCCGCAACTCTGTTTCTGCAACCCTTTGCTGAAATTTATTAATACCAGATTTATTTCATTTCCGGGAAATTAATGTTGCAATTAATGTAGTTTAATATATGTTGAAATCAATCACAAATTAGTTTGAACTACTGGCAACTTAGCACGACAACAAATACATTGAGACACATTTTTGTGGCATATATATTGGGCAAGGAAGCGATCGAACGGTCTAGAGGCTCGAACTAACCTAAGTCTTACCTAGAGGAACAGGAGGACCTCTAGGTTGCAGAGGGGTGAGTCAGCTCTGTGCATATTGCCCAGTGGGTTGAGGCCTGATGGTCTAGAGACAACCATTCGTTATACTGAGACAGTAGGGGCACTCAAGACCTGACAGAGCATGCAGAAACTGTAGGTTTTTCTAGAGGAAGAGGTGGACCTCTAGATAATAGGGGAACAGGCGGACTCCCGTTCAGGTCAGTCAGCTCGTTGAAATTGAGTCCTAGTTGGCCTTGGTGACCACTATTGGTGCAGGGTACTCAACTATTGTCTGACTGACCAATCGAGTCTCTAGGTCAGGTCATTAGGTCGCATTTACGACCTGAATGTCCTGTAACTGCACTTCACGTGGTGAAGTGTTGTCCCGAAGGACAGCACTTCCCTGCCGTTATTTATTTTAATTCACTACCATAATAACGACAATCATCCGCTTAAACATATGCTACCTATAGTCAAAGACTCATCCAGGCGTCTGCGTAACAAAAGCTCACTGTGGCCAAAATGTAACACAGAACGCTTCAAGAATAGCTTTTTTAACAGACTGATTTTTAAGTATAATTTGTATGTAGATAATGAATAGAATAGTTTATCATAATATTGATGTATTAAGTAGCTTCTGTGTTATAATTTCTTTAAATATGTAAATTTGATATGTATTTTTATCAAATGATTAATAAAGACCAATAATAATAATAATAATAACAAGTTAGCAATTACAAATGTATTGGTCACGTATACACAGACGATCTACGTATTATGTCGACATGCAGATTCTCGTACAGTCCATTGCTGTGGGGGAGGTGGGCGGGGATTTTTTTGTGGGGGAGGTGGGCAGATGCTTTTCGCAAAAGCATCTGCTTCGTTGTTATCCTTCAACAACCTTATTAGACTGCATGACTTTTAGACTATTATTGTGTTGTTGAAAATTGTAGTTTTCTTTTTTGTACTTATATTACTGTACCTAGGACCAGGGGCGTAGCGTGACCATTTTGACTGGGGAGTGTAACGTCTAATATTTACCGACGAACACGTGGTCGTGCCCCCTCCCCCCATAAAGTTATACACATACGATATCCTCCGTTTATATAGCTTCATGTTTTAATGTTTATTTTACACGTTAATATTATATATTTATGTAGGTTTAGGTGGATGGATATTCCGAGTGAAATATTATATACAATATTTTAGACCTGAACGGGAACGGTTGCGAAAAATGCAACTCTAAGCATCTATATATATACATGAACTTGTGGTTAACGCTTGGCAACTGGACTCTGTAGCTCAGTGGTCAGAGCGCTGCACCGGAATCGCAGGGCCGTGGGTTCAATTCCTGTCGGAGGACTTAGAGTTGCATTTTTCGCAACCGTTCCCGTTCAGGTCTAAAATATTGTATATAATATTTCACTCGGAATATCCATCCACCTAAACCTTCTACATCAATTTCAACCGAGTGAGATGCAGAAAAAAACATCTTGTAATTATATATTTATATATCGATGGTTTTACCGATGGCTTCGTACATTACCAACCGAATCCGTGTTTTACCGACCATTCAGTAAAAATTGGGGGTTGTTACACCCTCACATCACCCGCACGCTACGCCCCTGCCTAGGACTCTTATTAGCTAGTTACTATATTATTGCTGTAAACATGTTTTGTTGTACAGGGTCCCTATGGATACCAGCTTCGGCTGAATGGGCTACCCTGTTAAAATAAAGTCTTTACTACTACATATGCTACTACCATGGATAATTTTATTACCCATAATATTAGAATATTTTTATATTTTATTTTATATTAATTATTATTTACATGTTGCACTGTATGCATCAACGTTGTTTCAACTGATCTATATAAAAACAAAGCAGTGTCCTCAGTTAGTTCATAATGCTATAACCTGTTCTCCAACAACATGATTTGTATTATTTTGTAAATATATACAATGTTGAAAAATAGGGATTTTTACCAGCTAGTTCAATCACTCATTACCTGTTAACCATTCAACGCCTTCATTTAGTCCTTCACCAGTTAAAGCATTGCTCGCACTGGAACAAGAATAATTATTAATCTTTTAAAGTAAAATGTAGTGTCCTTTGATACCATTTTAACCCATTAATTGGCAGTACCCTACCACTGTCGAGTAAATCGTCTGGCGTTAGACAGAGTGACTACTAATGTAGGGTGCATCTGGGCGCATTGCAAACTAATGGGTTAACAAGAGACAGTGGCAGTAGTACCCTACCACTGATGAGTAAATCATCTAGCTTTAGACAGAGTAAAGTACTAAAGTAGGGTGCATCTGGGTGCATTGCAAGCTAATGGGTTAACAAGAGACACTGGCAGATAGTTTTGTTAACCCATTAACTAGCAGTACCCCACCACTGACGAGTATAAAATGTATTAAAATCGTCTGGCATTAGACAGAGTAAAATACTAATTAAGTAGGGCACATATGGGTGCATTGTAATCTAATTAGTTAAAATAATTCATGATTTCTTAATAGCCAACAGCCAACGGTGAATCTAATCTGGGTGCATTACCAGCTAATGGGTTAACTTGTAATTCTATCAAAATTCAAATGCATCTGCTAGAAATTCAAACAAACAGTTCAACCCCAAGTTAATGAACAGCAACAGTGAATGTTGTAAGTGTCCGTTAATTAGGGAGGTCTCGATCATCAAAAGAGTGTACTCTATTGATTGGCTCAATTCTTGAATTGCATACTGTATATACCTAAAACAAATTTTTTGTCCAATGTCTTACCATATATGCCAAGGTTTATTTTTAATTTCTTCAAGTTTCATTAGATTGCTGACCTACAACACATAAATAATACAGAAGTTCTAAACGTTACAGTATGCTTATGGTTTGTAAGACTAAACTACCTGAAAAACATAACAAGAATTTAGACGTTTTCAGAGAAAGGGCTTTTGCTCAAAACGCTGAAGTTCTTGTTGATATATTTCTCAGGACGTTTAATCCTACAAAATGAGTAATTCAAATATTCAATCTAGCCTAGCTACTCAACTGCATCTGCACACTAAATTCAATTAGTAGAATCATACTAGTATACTATTGCAAATGCTGTAATTCGATTGGCTATGCTACTCGCTATCTAATTGTCGATAGATAGCGAGTAGCGAAACAGCCATCTCCTCTGCGCGATTTTTAATGAATTTATTTCAATAAATTATGAAAAACGTTTTGAAATACTGTTTTCTTGCTGGTTTCTACTAAAACAATTAGATTATTCGCTCTCGATTTCTATGAGATGATAGTTCATTCGGGCTTTGCCCTCATCAACTATCACCTCATAGAAATCTTGAGCTCATAATCTAATTGTTAAATAGTCTCTGGTGCAGGGAACAGTTAATAGTTTTGATAATTAGTAACTTCGCATACCTTTACAGAGGACAATGAATCTCTCATGTCCATTTTATTAGCAAAGAACAGTATAGGTACACGCCTGGACGATATGTCTAGATTAATTGAGAAAAATATACTTAAAAAACATAGTACAAACGCTTATCAAATATTACTCAACAATATTGTGCACAAAAGTTAAACCTATAGCTCCTTCAAAGTTCAAATTTGATTACCAGTAAGACATACTGCACCCAATGACATACCTGGATGTTTTATCAATAAATCTAACTCATCTTTTGATACAACTACTCTCAATTTATCACTGCTGTCAATCACAAATATCACAGCTTGAGCATCTCTACAACATTTTTAAAAGTTGATTGTTTGTTTATTTGATTGCCAGAGTATGTGATTTATTGAATGATCATTAATTGCAATACTGAATGATCAAATTGCAACTGCATGAGTTATGGAACTTGATACAAGGATTTAATGATAAATTGATTGAATGATTGTTCCAATGGTTGAATGAATGGTTGATTGATTAAATTATTGATTGAATAACTGAATGATTGATTGAATTATTTAAATGATTGATTGAATGATTGAATGTTTCATTGAATGGCTGAATGATTGATTGAATGATTAATTAAATTATTGATTGCATGACTGAATGATTGATTGATTAAATGACTGAATGATTGATTGAATGATTGATTAAATTATTGATTGAATAACAGAATGATTGATTGATTAAATGACTAAATAATTGATTGAATGATTGATTAAATTATTGATTGAATAACAGAATGATTGATTGATTAAATGATTGATTGAATGACTGAATGGTTGATTGAATGATTGATTAAATTCATCATGATCGATTGAATGACTCATTGATTGATTCAATTATTGATTGAAGAAAAGATTCGATGACTGATTAGTTGAATGATTGATTATTTTGATTGCTTTTGGTTCTTTGATTGATTGTAAGAATTGCAGTAGAAAATGGATGAACATTTTTCATTCTAATATTATTACCTGTAATAATGTTCCCATAGATTTCTATATTTTCCTTGTCCTGACATGTCAAAAACAGTAAAGGACAAGCTACAAAAGCAGAAGCCTAATATCAAAATTACATGTGATATTCTAAAGCTGATATTTCATCCAAATCAACTGCAGACAGCTCAATTACAAATCTCGGTTATTCATTTAAACATTGCATGTAGCCAGGATTGCCAGGGTGCATTTGGTGTAAATGCTACGCCAAAGCAGTCGCAACGCTACGCCAACATCCCACCCTGGCCCATTCTTTCGACTCTCACCTCTCTCATGACTGTATGAGTCAGTTCTGCAAAAATTCCACACGTTTTAGGTCCATTTTTGAGAAGTTTAAAGTCATTCGTCGTTTAGTGACATTATTTTGGGCCATAAACATGTTACCGTGTTACGCCGTTTGAATCGTCGTATTTTGACGTATTTATTATTTTATTGGTATTTATGCGCCGCCAAGTTAAAAACAGTGTATGCCTCTACGCTAGGAAAGATGATTGTGCGCCAGTACACCAAGGCTTACTGTAACTCTACGCCGAAGATCTTCCAATTAGACTACACCGAATGCACCCTGGCAGGATTGCTAAGTCAAATCCCACTTGAGTTTACTTTATGTAGACAATACAATATGATCTATAAGAAACCTAAACTAAACTAACTTTATTTATACTAGATAGCTCTATCAGTAATCAGTTCTAAACTGTTCTCTCTAGAGGTCCAGTAAGAAATACAGTTGCAACAATCCTAAAACAATACTTTTACACCTGCGTGCAATTTTCAAAATCAGGCTTTTCAAAATCAGAGTTGTATCCATGACAATAGTAAACTCAAATCAAATTTATTTCAACACAAATTTTGCAAACTGAAAGAGTTTATATTGCTAGACACTATAAAACCTACCTTTGAGTAGCAAATTTCTCTACGCTAAAACCAATAGTCGGTACAATATCCGTCGCTTGTGCCTTTATAAAAATAAAGAATTAGTAAGCAAATATATTTATAGTATTTTAAAAGCAACATCAAAAGAAATTTCACCCTTACTTTATCGGGTTTCAAATTGTTTATTATTGTACTTTTCCGCTGTTATCTAAGCCAACACACAGCACGCTTGCTTCTTTTCTCTTTACGCCAAGCCAAATGGCTAGTTTGTCGAACATACCCATGTTTTTTTGCAAAAAACAAAATATATTTTAACCGAACGAGAAGGACGCCATTTGTACAAACTGTTACTAAGACGAAGATTTCACGAAGTTTTTAGTCGGAAACAGCCGTAATCGTTCAAAATATTTTATCCATACAGTATATTATATATAGATCAGCGGTCCGCTGATCTCCATTTATGTGACTGGATGGACCATTTCATCTATATACTATATATGAAGTACTAAAGTGAAGGAATTCTATCCAGTATTACGGGAACGACTAAAAGGAGAGTTAAAATTGGAGAGTTAAATCGGAGAGTTAAGATTTCGGAGAGTTAAGTTCGAGCCACGCCCACGTTTGTGAACGACCACGCCCACTTTCTTAACTCTCCCGATGGTATATTTGAACTAACGTCAGAGAGTTAATTTTGATTTAACTCTATTGCTTAAAAAAATAAAAAGGAAGAGAGACTTAACTTTGTCGTAACTCTCAAAATGCCAAAAAATGCTAAGCGAGAGAGTTAAGTTAGTTTTACGAATAAAATGGTGTCCCATTGTCAGGATGATCACAAACGATTCATAATTGTCATAACTTATCTAACGACGACACATAACTTATCTAACGACGAGGTATACCTTCTGGCTTATGTTTTCGTAATTAAAATATTGCCTATTTTTGAATGTCCGTTAGGCAATATGTCCTAAATTATTTGCGTTGTCGCACTGGAAGGGCTTCTATAGTATAGTCGGTTATTATATACGGTTGTGATATACATCTGTTATATTCTATGACTATGAGTATGACTATGTACAAGTTATTGTCAAGTTTCATGTGCCTGTGGCAGTGCCGGCTCTCACATTCTTCCGCAAAGTCAAACAAAGCAGTTAAACATGAGCAAAAGTTTTACTTTGGCATGTTTTATTTGCAGCAATGCCCGTGTGACAGTATGGTACTATATCTATGAGTCTATGAGTATGACTATATGTCTGTGGAGAAATGTGGCAAAAGCCAAAAAATAGACTTGTCAAGAAAAAACTTCACATGCACGCACCCGGAAAATGAACCATGTGGCATACACCAGGAAAATAAAACTCGCATACAGTGATACACATCCTCGTACCCAGGGTATTTGCCAACCTCTTTCACAGGCTCTTATCTCTATCTCCACAAGAGGGAAAAGCCTGGGTACGAGGATGGGTATTTGCTCCCCCCGAGCCAATAATACCCTGGGTACGAGGATGGTTTAAACGCAGCTATCTCAGTCAATATTGCATGAAAATGCACATGGCATATATCAAAATTTAAGTTAGACATCGCTGAATGCAAAGAAACTTGTTGAAGTGTAATAGCTCTTTTAGTTTTTAAGTTATACTAAATCAAGTAGTCGTACTTTTTTTTGCCCCACCCGGTGTATACTATGCTCTCTTTGTTTGACTCGGATGTTGCCTATTAGTATTTTATCACTATTGTCACATCAATATCACCATTTGACCATTTTATTCGAAAAACTAACTTAACTCTCTCGCTTAGCATTTTTTGGCATTTTGAGAGTTACAACAAAGTTAACTCTCTCTTCCTTTTTATTTTTTTAAGCAATAGAGTTAAATCAAAATTAACTCTCTGACGTTAGTTCAAATATACCATCGGGAGAGTTAAGAAAGTGGGCGTGGTCGTTCACAAAAGTGGGCGTGGCTCGAACTTAACTCTCCGAAATCTTAACTCTTCGATTTAACTCTCCAATTTTAATTTAACTTTCCTTTTAGTCACACCCTTGTCACACCCCAGTATTACTATAGAGTTCAGTGAACCACCGATCTGCATATAAATAACTGGATGGATAAATTACTTTCAAGAATCTTCGGGGACATTGAACATTTTAAATTATAGTTAATCAACTTTCTAAATTTTTATACTCACGTACATAATTATTGTAATTTTAATAAAAAAGTAAAGTATATATAGTAGTAATCTGTAATTATCTAGTTTTAGGAGGGCCACAGGTTTGTCAGTGTATACTGTTAAGTGTCACCCTCGGTAAATAAAGTTGATTATTATTATGAAGTAACCCAGGGTCATAGAGTAAATATTATATAGAGGGTTGAGGGTTCACTCTCTTGGGAACCTTTGATTTTTTTGGAGTCGCGCATATCGCATTACGCATGTTGGCCGCCATTTCTCTGGCCAGTCAATTGCTTTTTCTGGCCAATAAGCACGCCGAACTGGCTGATCCGCCATTTCTCTGGCCAGTAAACTGCATATTTTTGCATAAAAAACCGAGGACACGTTGCACCGCTGAGTGGCCCTTCTGTATACATCTTTATTCTGTGCCAGGGTTAATATTATAAAACCACATAGTCGACCATTTTTGGTTACAACTATTTATCGACCACCAAATTTGGCAAAGAATTTCTTTGAAACGTTTGAAAAATTAATCAAAGCAAATGATGATGAAAATAAAGAAATATATATTCTTGGTGATTTAAATTGTGACATGCTTAAAACAGAAGCTGATACCCCAACCAAAAAAATTAAATCACTGTATGAATTGTATCAATTGTCACAATTAATTAAGGAAGCTACTCGAGTAACCATGACAACCTCCAGCCTCATTGATCATATAGTTACTAACACACCAGAGAAAATCTCAGATTCTGGTGTAATACATACAGGAATCAGTGATCATAGTTTGGTATATGCTATCAGAAAAATACATATTTCTAAGAAACAAGATAAAAACATAGTGGAAATTAGAAATATGAAAAACTTTGATGGGCAAAAATTTGTTGAGGATTTGCTTAGTCAGCATTGGGAATATGTGTACTTTTTCGCAGATAATCCAAATTCTATGTGGGAGATTTGGAAGAAATTGTTTACAGAAGTACTAAATAAACATGCACCTATTCAACATAAAAGGATCAGATCAAAAAAAGTCCCATGGATTACTAACGAGATAAAAAAGCTTATACATATGAGGGATAGATTTAAGAGAAAAGCCATAGTGAAAAACTTTGAAACAGATTGGGAAGTGTATAAACAAACCAGAAATAAAGTAAATATAGAAATAAGACAGGCCAAAAGGATTATTACTCCAAGAAAATTGCTGGTCAAAAACAAAATCCAAAAGAGGCTTGGAAAACAATAAACAATTTACTGGGAAAGCAAAACAAACCAACCAAAGTGAATGAGCTGAATATAAATGGAAATATTAATTTAACAAATTCTAAAGACATTGCAGAGGGCTTCAATGAATTATTTTCAAATATTGGTTCTGACTTAGCTAGCAAACTTGATACGTCAAATTGCAATTTTCAAGAATATATTAAGAAACCTAAATCAGAATTCACAGGATTTGAGTCAATTACTACCAACAAAGTTTACCATCTCCTGCATGGCCTTTCCAGTGCAAAAGCCACTGGCATTGACAAAATTTCAAGTAAAATTTCATTAACTTATATCTTTAATCAGGCTATTGCACTATGCACTTTCCCTGATGAGTGGAAAATGGCAAGAGTATCGCCTCTTTATAAAAATGGTCCAAAAAATATGCCTGGTAACTACAGACCAATTTCTGTTTTGCCAGCCGTTAGCAAAATTATGGAAAGAATTTTATATGACCAACTATATGATTATTTGACAAAATTTAAACTACTTAGTGATTGTCAATTTGGCTTTCGTAAATCTCACTCAACTGCTACAGCATTATTAGACTGTACTAATAGTTGGTATATGAATATTGACAAAAAGTTATTCAACTTAGTTGTACTAATTGACTTAAAAAAAGCATTTGATACTGTCGATCACCAGATTTTACTAAAAAAACTCGAACTTTATGGCGTAAAAGGAGATGCTTTATCTCTACTAAAATCGTACTTGATGAATCGCACCCAGAAATGTCAAGTAAATGGAACTATCTCATCAGAGAGATTGATTAAGTGTGGTGTGCCACAAGGCTCCATTTTAGGGCCTTTACTCTTTTGTTATATATTAATGACCTGCCTCATTGTTTAAACAAAACAAAACCCCGATTGTTTGCTGATGACACAAACCTAACAGCTGCTGGTCAATCTATAAATGATGTTGAAGCTGCAATGAATTCTGATTTAGAAAACTTAGAAATGGTTAATTGCCAATAAACTAAGTTTAAATGTAGCTAAAACTGAATTTATGTTAATTGATCTAAACCAATGATAAAAGTGTTTCAAATATACAGCCAAACATTACCATTGAAAACAAACCAATCAGACAAGTTTACAGTTGCAAAACTCTTGGAGTGACTGTCGACCAGCATTTGTCTTGGAAGAATAATACTGAAAAGGTTTGCAAGAAAATAGCATCGGGAATATCAGCTATTCGTCGAGTAAAAGAATTTGTTGAGAAAGATACGCTTGTTTCTATATATAATTCTATTGTTCGCCCACACTTTACTTATTGCTGTGAAGTATGGGATGTGTTTGGTGAAACACAATCAAAACGTCTCCAAAAGCTCCAAAACAGAGCTGCTCGAATCATAATGAATATGAGCAATGATGTAGATCATCAGGTTGCTTTAGATGCTTTAGGCTGGAAGTCACTTAAAACGGAAAGAATGAAGGCTAAGTCAAAACTGATGTTTAAATTGTTGAATAAAATGGGTCCTAAATCACTTACTGATTTATTTACTTTCAAAAATGAAATGACAAATTATGAACTTCGAGATATTGAAAGTACTCTTTGCTTACCACAGCCACGTACTAATAGCATGAAAAAAAGTTTCATGTTTGACGGGGCACACATTTGGAACTCTTTACCAAATGAAATTAGGGAGAGCAACTCCCTCATGTCTTTTGAAACTAAAATCACTACTCACATTTTTGAATGACATAGAGATTTGTAAATAGATATGTTTCACTATACGTTTTTCTATACCTTATATTCTTGTACCTACGTAACTTTCTTATTCTATACTGTATTACCATCTATACTATATTTTTGTAATCTTATTATCGTACACGCCCCTTGTGGAAATCAGCCTATAGGTTGACAATGGTTAGCGTGTTTAAATAAAGTTATTCTATCTATCTATCTATCTATCTATTACATCACGAGGGTATAATCGGTCTATGACGACCGAGCACCATAGCGCGAGGTAAATATTCGGGCACTATTGCGCGAGATTAATTACAGTTTAGCGAGCCACTGATCTGTATTAAATTGACTGGATGGATAAACCATTTGATCTATATAAGATGAAGTACCAGTCATCAGATCAAAGAAAGTGCAGCTTCACCCGCGCTGAACCGCGAAACTATAACAACACTTGCCAATGTTTACATGAAACTTACAAAATGGCTTGAAATATGTTTTCATTTTGGTCGGTAGATGAAAACAAAAACAGCGAAAATAGCAACGAAAGCGACGGGGAAAAAGACAAAAGTAAGCCGTTGTTTTATGGTCTCTTAAACCTGTGTCCTATTTTAAATGCTTTTCTGCTTTTTAGCTGGAAAACCGGAGCGATTTCGCTACGTGAGTAAAGGAGACGAACGCACCACCAGTCAATTGGCGGACGATAATGTTTTTCAAAACAATCGTAGCGTAAAGGCGTTCAAAGAAAAACGAAAGCAAATGGATGGTATGTGAGCACTTTAAATTTGTTTTAAGTTTTGACACTTGCGCTAGGCACTTTTAAACCTTTTTAATACCTTTTTAATTAAAAGCGTTTGTAACGTGTTTATTTTGTGAATTTCTTTAGACATGTTAAAAGACGTATGGAGCGTACGAAAAGATGTGCGTGTTAGTAATGCTGTAAAAGCGTCGGATGTTGGCCAGAAATCGTATTATTCACGACACGGCGGCGTTTCAGGTATTGATTTAGTAGAGTTCGGGCTAACATTAAGGGTTTTTCACGACTTTAATTAAAGCGATAAATTTATATTGCAGTTATTTTGTTGCCATAGCAAATGTCAAAATTCATTAAAGTTAATTCCCTTGATCGTCGAGTAGATTTGATGCTTTTTTTGTCAAATTCAAAAGTTGATACAATGTAAAGCACTGTGTTCAATTAAGTTCAAACCGAAACCCGTACACACGTTGGCCACTCCAGGAGGAAACCTGAACTAAACTAACTTTATTTATACTGGATAGTTCTATCATTTCTAAACTGTTCTCCCTAGAGGTCCAGTGGCTTATTGCTTTAATAGTGTTACGATCAGAGGAAACCTAAACTACACTAAGTTTATATATACTATATAGCTCTAGCAATTCTAAACTGTTCTCCTTAGAGTGGCAGTAAGCTAAGGCCCATCATAACGGGAGCAGGAAGAAACCAGAATACCAGGAGAAAACCTGGAGTGTTTTGCAGTGGCGTGCTGGCTCGTGTTCGCCAGAGGAAGCCAGCTGGGAATTTGGCGGGCCCTTGTAATTTGTGTATGGGTGAGCGTCGTAGTCATGAGACCTCTAGGGGGGTCCGTGGGCATGCCTCCCCGGGAAAATTTTGAAATCTAGAGTCCCTGAAATGCCATTTATTGAGTTTTGAGACGTGATTTGACAGAATTTTATGATGAGATAATTACAGTGCTTGCGGCAGTGCGGTAGTAAGTAATGCGATGTAGCGATAGCCAACATTACCAAGAAAATCTGGCATGTCAGTCCAATAATCTCAAACTCTCATCGGATCTGACAAAATTCCAATTCTGACTAGCGGCTATTGTGTGTGCTTTTGTGCGATTTTGTGCAATTTCGGCGCCCCATTTATGTTTTGGCGCCCCCTAAAATATATTCGCTGGAGGGGGGATGGCCCCTTGCCCCCCCCTGCCAGCATGCCACTGAGTGTTTGGTACAATCAAACTGGAAGCACTTTGTGAGTAATTAAGACTCACATGACTAAGAACTGACTGAGAACATGACATGACTCAGACAACTGCATAATGCAGAAAGAAACCCGGGTCACAAGGTGAAAGGCACATCCACTAATTACTGTGTCACCAACGCCACACTACTTACATTGTTTTCTCATGGCAAATGTACTATGTACTTGCTTTGTGGAGGGTCTTGGTGCAACGGTGGTAATACATGTACCTTTCACCTCACTGTCGGGCGTTCGATTCCTGCCAGGGCTCGCAAAATTTTAGAAAAAGTGATTAAAAATTTGGTTGCCCAAAGCTATTTCTGGCTTGCCCACCTCAATTAAGTGAAAAATGAACCATGTGGTGCAGCCATCTTTTATCTTGCAAGTTGCATGATCAATTGAATTTACCCCTTGCAATTAACATAGCATCCGGGGAAATTTTTTTATCGTCCATCAATTACTTTCGATTTCAGCTTGCTTTTGAAAACTGACTTCGAATGTTTGTTTGTAACTTGGTAATGTTATTCCAAAGTTCAGAATCTGATTTGAAAGTTGGTTTCTGATAGCTCACGAAAGGTTACGATGGTTGCATATTATACACATTTGATTAGCCAATCGCAACGTTTCAATTTGTAAACAAACTTAATTTGTATCGAACATCGGAAACCAACTTTGAAACAAAATTCTGAACTTTGGAGTGAACTTTCCAAAGTCAGTTTTCAAAAGTCAGTTTTCAAAAGCAAGCTGAAATCGAGAGTAAACGCTTTGATATCAACAATTTTTTTGTTCAATTTCATTACATAGATGAAATGGCAAGACTTGTAAAAGTATGTTTTTATCGTGGTCTTAGCCTAATTTCTGGTTGCCCAACAGAAATTTTAGCTGCATCGGGACGTTGGGCAGGCGATTTTGCGAGCCCTGATCCCTGCAATATGCCATGGTCTTATTGTACTTTTGCATCAGTCACATGTAAAAATAATGCTTTTAGTCTGATTGTTTTTCTGGGTACTCTGGTTTCCTACTCTCTTTAACACTGTATCAATAAAGGAATGGCCCTAACTGGACTTTTAGGGAGAATTATTCAGAACTGATAGAGCTATCTAGTGTGAATAGATGAATTAATAAAGTTAGTTTCGTTTAGGTTTCCATCTGTAGTAACACTGAAACAATAAGGGATGACCCTTACTGGACCTCTAGAAGAGTCAGTTTAGAACTGAAAGAGCTTTATAAAATAACATGTATATAACGCGTGCTCTGATTGGTGGAAACCCGTGTTTGGATCAGGCCATCCAAACACGGTAGACTATCGTGTTGTTGTTATTTTATAAAACAATTACTTTATGGTTTCCGTGTTTGGATGGCCTGATCCAAACACTTGGGAATGTTGCTCGAGTTAAGAAAAGCTCGCAAAATCACTCGCCTTCGGCTCGAGATTTCGCGCGCTTTTCTTAACTCGCAACATTCAGCGTGTTTGGATCAGGCCATCCAAACACGGAAACCATAAAGTAATTGTATAATCCAGTATAAATAAAGTTAGTTTAGTTTAGGTTTCCTTCTGTATAGTAACACTGGATCAATAAGGGATGACTCTTACTGGACCTCTAGGGAGAACAGTTTAAAACTGAAAGAGCTATCCAGTATAAATAAAGTTAGTTTAGTTTAGGTTTCCTTCAGTAGTAACACTGGACAAATAAGAGATGTCCCTAACTGGAACTCAGGGAGAACAGTTTAGAGCTGATAGAGCTTTATAAAATAACATGTATATAACGCGTGCTCTGATTGGTGGAAACCCGTGTTTGGATCAGGCCATCCAAACACGGTAGACTATCGTGTTGTTGTTATTTTATAAAACAATTACTTTATGGTTTCCGTGTTTGGATGGCCTGATCCAAACACTTGGGAATGTTGCTCGAGTTAAGAAAAGCTTGCAAAATCACTCGCCTTCGGCTCGAGATTTCGCGTGCTTTTCTTAACTCTCGCAACATTCCCGCGTGTTTGGATCAGGCCATCCAAACACGGAAACCATAAAGTAATTGTATAATCCAGTATAAATAAAGTTAGTTTGGTTTAGGTTTCCTTTTGTAGTATAACACTGGAACAATAAGAGATGACTTAACTGGACCACTAGGAAAAACAGTTTAGAACTGAAAGAGCTACCCAGTATGAAATAGATAGTCTCTTATGCTGTATTATTCCTAATTGCCACAGGCCTACATGCAGAAACAAACCATGTTAAAGATACTTCAAGTGGTAGTCCAATGACCAAAACTTGGAGTGTCCCTAGACAAGGTTATTCATACTCGGACAATACAGCTCTAAATCAAATTGACATTCTGGGTGAGAACAGCACACCGGATATGCTAGGTGATAACAAGGATACTCCAGGTGTACCTTCAGAAAACCACAATCCTGATGTCCATAGACAGAACATTGTTAATTCCCTGAAACATGGGGCAACAGGTTAGGAAATATTAACCCGTTAGCTTGCAATGCGCCCTACTTTAGTATTTTACTCTGTCTAACGCCAGACGATTTTACTTGTCAGTGGTAGGGTACTGCCATTTAAATGGGTTAACAAAACTATCTGCCATTGTCTCTTGTTAACCCATTAGCTTAAAATGCACCCAGATGCGCCCTACTTTAGTATTTTACTCTGTCTAATGTCAGGTGATTATACTCATCAGAATCAGTAGTAGGGTACTTCCAGTTAATGGGTGACCTAATAGTATATTCTTCTTTGTAATTTATACCCCTCTTACGCCAGTTTGCTCAACATTGTTCGTTCACTTTGTCTAAGGCCAGCCAATGGACCCTGGAAGTGCTTCTGTCATACAATTTGCAATCAATGTAAACATTAGATATGTGCAATGTGGGAACATGTAGATCCAATATTTGTTGTTTCACAGTGGCGTGACATAAGGATGTCTAAGGTCAATGTTACTCATCAACGAGTTATCTGCCCATGTCTTTCATGAGTTTCATCAACTCATTTTGTACTGGCGGAAGATTGGTTTATTTGGGAGCAGACAAACTTTTGGGGGGTCCGGGAATTTGGAATCTCTGAAATACTCACTCAGCATTTCCTGCGTTCTGGGCAGAGGGTTCTGGGGAAGATTTGACTTGCAGAAACCAGGTCATTTTGCATTTCAGGCAGCAAAAAAC
Source organism: Trachythela sp. YZ-2020 (assembly GCA_016169945.1). Taxonomy (NCBI): domain Eukaryota; kingdom Metazoa; phylum Cnidaria; class Anthozoa; order Malacalcyonacea; family Clavulariidae; genus Trachythela; species Trachythela sp. YZ-2020. The sequence goes on along the minus strand of JADLSH010000162.1, from coordinate 27,342 downwards.
TGACACTTTCATATCATGTTCTCCCAATCAGATCTATATTTGAGTTAAGCCCCCACTTCTAAGTCTGATGGGGGGGGGGGGGGGCTCCTGCCCACCCCTGAACTTGTTATGCTGAAAAGCAACTTACTTGTCTAATGCTAGACAGATTTAGTAGTTGGGGAAAGTGTCCAGTGCTAAATGCTTACCCGTTAAGTTGCAATGTACCTGCTTTGTTATAATTTTACTCTGTCTAATGCCAGAGGATTTTACTTGTCAAGGGGTAAAGTGTTGAATCCTCAAATTTTTATCTCTCATTTTCTGTTCTAAGGTCCCAATGTGACAAACCGAGAGCTATCGGCGCGAACCAAAAGAGCACAGAAATTTAACAATGCTTACCTTCGTTCGACTGGGATGGGCAAATACACACCTCATGTGACCAAAACGTCAGATCACCATAGCAACCATAATAAATGGAACAGTTGACACACGGTTGTGGAGTGGTGAATGTAGTGGTCGGAAAATGCTGAAATGAAATCTGCGGTGGCCGGTGGTTGCAGGGATTCAATTGGACATGGCAGCATAGCTGGCTGGTACTATATAGCTATATAAGCTGTTTTACTGGACAATAAGCCAGTTTGAAGTTTCGAGTTTCGACTGCACATATAAGTGACGCGTTCTGGGCCGTTCTGCGTCGGGGTAAAATTACAGTTGAATCATAACATGTAGCGGACACTGGAAGAATTAAAATATGCATATATCAAAATATTCAACTGTTCAATCATTCCTTTGTGTTGGACATATAGCTGCAATAGATCTGTCCATTAAATAATTTTGGTACTACCATCTTTTGTCTCCTGTGTAAAGCAAAATAGAGGAAGGTTGAGACTTGAGAAAGGTACACGGACTCTTTGATTTCAGCGTGCTTTTGAAAACTGACTTTCCAAGTTGGTTTCCGATGTTCGATACAAATTAAGTTTGTTTACAAAGTGAAACGTTGTGATTGGCTAATGAAATAAGCTAGCCAATCAAATCGCGTATTACACAACCATCGTAACCTTTCGTGAGCTATCGGAAACCAACTTTCAAATCAAATTCTGAACTTTGGAATAAAATTTCCAAGTTAATCCAAACAAACAATCGAAGTCAGTTTTCAAAAGCAAGCCGAAATCGAGAGTAAGGGAATATATTTTCTAATTTAGAGCGAGTTAAATGTGAACTAATTGTTCTTGGAGCAACTTTTGCATAGTCAAATGAATGATTGAACGTAACAGTTGAATACTTTGATATGCATATTTTAAATCTTCCAGTCTCAGCTACATGTTATGATTCAACTGCAGTTTTATCCCGACGCAGAACGCGTCATTTGGATGCGCTGCAGTCGAAACTGGCTTATAGCACAGAGTAGAGATCATACAGAGGTGTAACGGGTGTAGCCACTTATGCTTCAGACGCTTGCCGAGCATTCGCAGTTAAAGTGCACGATTCAGATAGTGGCCGGCTCGCTTTTAACTGCAGTTTACCTTTTAGAAGTGCGTAAAAATGCGAAAGACCTTAAGATTGTGAAACTTTAAAGAGCCGAAAATGTTGGGAACTTGGGGAATGTTGGCTACTTGGAATGGGGGGAACTTGCCGAGCATGCGCAGTTGATCATTTTTTGCCCGGCCGCTTGAGATCAGGTGGGTACACGAAAACGTAAGTCTCCCAAGTGTTTACGACGGCCCGTTCCACCTCTGTATGATCTCTACTCTGTGCTTATAGCATAGCAAGCTATAGTACAGTATACTGTTGTTAGCACAATATATGGTTGAAGGATATCCTCAGAAATACACTTTATGTTTATCAAGTTAGAAAGAACTCCTAAAACTGTTGCGCACGACCGCACGTTTATAATTTACACTTAGTTTTCGGTATCTGTCGACTTCGTTCTTGACCTGAATCTATGACGTCATTAGCCGGGTGGAACAGTTTTAAAAGTTCTTTCTAACATTACAGTATATCTATAACTGTAAGGCGAAGGCTGACACACCACCAGTTAAATCGTTTGCTTTCAGTGATAAAGCCAAAAGAAAGTCTTCTGTTTCTGGCCAGCGCGCGCGCGTCATTTTTAACTGTGCGCGTCGACGTTTTTTTTTGCAAATACGGTCCATCAATATCCTTGCAAAATGAAGTACTCTTAAATAAAAATTTTATTCTATTAAACATGCAAATTTGGTGACAGTTTAGCATTAAAAATCACAAAAACACTTTATAAAAAATACTTACCCATTTCTCAAAAAAAGCACCTCCTTATCAACTCTTAAGTAACTCGTCGCCGCGTCAATTCTGCACAAACCCACTGACTAGAAACAGAATATATATTTTTTGGCCTACACGCGTAAAAATTGATCAGATTGATGCAATATTGCTCGCTGAACAACGCTTGAACAATACTGTTATCAAAGTTAAGCCATAGCGAAGTTAAATGGTCAGCCGTAGATTTAGTCAGAACTGTAAAGACTGCAGTAGAGTTACGTACAAACACTGTGTAGAGGTTAAAATTAGTTGAATTGCATATTAAGATGTGATAAATTGTATTACCTGTACTCATCTGATATGCGTGTACGCAGGCCCAAACAATATCTTCAATAATGAAATATACCCGTTAAATATCTGTCTCCGCTATCCAATTCTTCAGTTATTCATCACTTCTCAAATTCCGATTGATTCACGTGACGTTTTATTTTCTCCTACAAATTTGGAATAAATACAGTCGAACCACTCCTCGCGGCACATCTCTCCGCCCTGATCAAACGAGGCTGAGAGTTTCCATGAGAGTTACTGTAGCAAGCTCTCATGCCCCGGTAGAGTTGCATGAGAGTTGACTGGATATTACCACGCGTACCGGTTAAACGAGGGAAAATCTCGTCGACTCTCATCAAAATTTGAACCAGTTCAAAGTTGATGAGAGTTGATGAGAGTGCGTTAGAGTCGATGAATCGCACACATTCTCCTTTCTAGACAAATCCCTAGGTGAAAGGCACTAAGAGACAATTTTTAGTGGTATCAGTTTTGCATGGAATTCCAGGCAATTGGTTCTTAAAATTACATACTTATACCATGAACAGTCCTTAAAATGTGCTTAAAATTTTTACTCAAATTAGGGAAAGAACCCTGTCAAACGCGAGCGAGAGTTGCAACCACGCGTGACGTCCGTGTTGTCAAAAACATCGCTTGCTTAAGCTCTCTAGTAACTCTCATCTTCATGCAACCCTTGTTCTTTGACCGCCAACTCTCATCGACTCTCATGCACTCTTATCAACTTTGAGCTGGTTCAAAGTTTGATGAGTTTTACTCCTTCGCGCGGTAATATCCAGTCAACTCTCACACAACTCTTGTTCTCGTTTGATCGGAGCATGAAAGTTGACGAAACTCTCATATAAATTCTCGTTGCTAACTCTCATCCTTTAAAACTCTCACAGAGGTTTTAGAAGGGACGTCATCGTGAAGTGACGTCATCTATAATACTGACATTTGCTCTGTCCCAATGTGGTGTCCATGTTATTAGGTATAGGTAAATAGGTTCGACGGTCTTGAACAATCAGTAAACACAGCGTGAAACTTTTTAATATAGAACATTGTTTCAAAATCACGAGACACAATGTCGTAATTTTCATTTAAAACATTGCCTTGCCTGTTGCCATGTGACGAAAAGCTATTTAAATAGCCACCCACGCATTAGCTGGCTTGCTTGCTCACTTCCTGACCTTTCCTGACCTGAACTCCAAATCGTCAACAATATTCATCAGAGTCAGATCGAAGATAGATAGACGCGTCTTAGATACATAAACACAGCTTTGTCACTACACAATACCTACAAGAAACGCAGGAAAAATCTACGGAAAAGTACTATAAATGATTGTGAGTCTCTTTTTCCAAAATGCCACCATCCAAAGACAATTATACTGTATATATCAATTGATGAAAAAGCTCTTAAATACATCAAACATTATAACTATATTTTAAAAAGAAGCTTAGGGATAATCTGCGGAAAAGCTTACATAACGAATGTTGTAAGGTTTCTTTTGCAAAATTCCCAATAGCTGGGTTTTAGTCAAGTCTTTTATATGGTGCTACACATTGTGATAAACTTCAAATGTATTGACACTTATGGGAACCACCAAACACAAGGTGAATGCATATCGTGAACAATTTAGTCACCCTGATAACTGCTGGTCTTTCACAAAGATAATTATCACCAAAACTGTTTAAGATACAATGCTCTTACATAAATAAATAAAAGAAATGTCTTTGTTATTACAGAATATCTGTAAGAAAAATCCCAGTTCCAAATTATTGATCTCAGGATGACACTTCAACTATAAAATTCCTGATTTTTATGGACTATTCATTCGCTAACTCACCTCCGGAACTCGTAAGACAATTATCAACAATAATAATTCAGGAAAATCTGCAGAAAAACTTTCACAATATACGTCTTTAAAATTTGCACACTGCTCAATAAGGTAATAGTTAATAAAATTCTTCTCAAAATTATAAGCCAATTATCAAGAATTGATCGTTCATTGTAAAATACCTTAAAAACATTCTACAATAGCTATATAAAAAACTTTAAAAATCTGCGGAAACTAGATTAAAATGCAAGTATCTTTTCTCAAAATGCCCCATGGTAAATTGAAGTGTGGACCAACGCGTGTTAAAAAGACACCCACTCGTTTTAATTCATGTTGACATTTAGCTATCACCCACCCATGACCGGATTATATTTTGCTTGACATAATATCCTCCAAAGATGAACTTTGAACTGAGGATATTCGCTGATTACAAAATCAAAACAAAACAGCTCATTTTCATTTTTGTTATACTGGATAGCTCTATCAGTTCTCCCTAGAGGTCCAGTAAGGGTCATCCCTTATTGTTCCAGTGTTACTACAGCAGGAAACCTAAACTAAACTAACTTTATTTATACTGGATAGCTCTATCAGTTCTAAACTGTTCTCCCTAGAGGTCCAGTAAGAGTCATCTCTTATTGATCCAGTGTTACTACAAGAGGAAACCTAAACTAAACTAACTTTATTTATACTGTATAGCTCTATCAGTTCTAAACTGTTCTCCCTAGAGGTCCAGTAAGGGTCATCTCTTATTGATCCAGTGTTACTACAGAAGGAAACCTAAACTAAACTAACTATATATTTATACTGGATAGCTCTATCAGTTCTAAACTGTTCTTCCTAGAGGTCCAGTAAGGGTCATCCCTTAATGATCCAGTGTTACTACAGGAGAAAACCTGCGGTGTTTAGTAGAATCAATCTGAAAGTAGAATCAATCTTCTCACATGCAACGGAGGTGAAATTATAATCAAACAACTTGCATATTGCACACACGCAATCAACTTCGTTGATGTAATGGAACGCCATTTCAAGTAAGATTCCATATTGTTGACTGCAATTGCATTAGTTATTTAAAGTTTTAAGGCATTTGTTAAAATGTCTTACAAATGCACATAAAATACTCAAAACAGCTAGGGAAGTGAATTTTCACGGAATTCGGAAGAACAACTTCATTTCTACGTCATTATTAATGACATCAGGCTGTTCCGTGCAAAAGAGCGACATTTTTTGCTTTCGTATATGAAAGGTCCTTTGTCACAGTGGAGTCTAAGAATCGTGGTAAAAATTACCAAGGACAAAGATCGATTCACTTTATCTTAGAGTGAAATTTGCCTTTCACCCTGTGACCGGGATTTTAACAATGCGCAATTATATGTATCTTTATCTCGGTCACATGTGACAGGACTGCTTTCATTTTGCCCTTACCAAACACCGTAGGTTTTCTTCAAAATCAATAAGAGATGGCTCTTACTGGACCTCTAGGGAGAACAGTTTAGAACTGATAGAGCTATCCAGTATAAATAAAGTTAGTTTAGTTTAGGTTTCCTCCTGTAGTAACACTGGACCAATAAGAGATGGCACTTACTGGACCTCTAGGGAGAACAGTTTAGAACTGATAGAACTATCCAGTATAAATAAAGTTATAGTTTGGCTAGTTTTCCTCCTGTAGTAACACTGGATCAATATTAACGAGATGACCCTTGCGGAATCTCTACGGAGAAGAATTGATAGAGCTATCCAGAGCACAAATTCAAATTCATATTTTTTAAAATAGATACTAGACTCCTCTTCGTGCAGCCAATTTGGCTACACGGCAGTTGTTTTTAATTTTTCTTTGAGTTAGTCTAATAGTCACATGTATTTGCTCAGATTCTATTCTTTATAAGGCGACCTGACCGAATTGACTTTGTATGCAAATCAGTCTGTTTGATGGCGTAGGTGTTGCCACGGAAACGACCGCGTCAGCACGCCGGGTGATGACATTGACAACAAGTTGGCCTTGATTACCCCCTTTGTTCGGCCAAAAATGTCGAAATGACGTAATTTCTTGTGATATATAAGCACCTGTTAGCGAGATATATATCAGAATTGAATTATCCAGCTAAGAGCTAAGAGCATATATTTGATATACACAAGCTAAACTAAGCTATATAATGCAAGCAGAAAAGTGGGGCAGCCAGGAAAAAATCGATTCAGATGAGCAGGAATTAAGCTCTGAAGAATTAGATGAAATCTTAGAGATAAGAATGAATAAAACAAGAGCGAGATTGTCACAGAATCTTGAAAATGGCGAAAGCCAAGAGCAAGGCAAAGGGATGGTTGGTAAGTGAGCTTTGAATTGTATGGCAGAATTCTAGTGTAGTGTGTGGGGTTTAATTAGTAGCGAACAACTTTCGAAATGATACACAAATCAAGATGTGTATTGGGACAAAATAAATATTTGTGGTTTGATATTTTAATGAAACAAGCTTAAACGGGATTTAATTAACACAAAATTGTCGTCCGACTTGCGTTTGTTCCTGCAGTTCGCGCGGAAACGTCCTCTTTTAAACGGATTTAAGCTTTTTTCTCAACGACATGAAAGAGAATAAAATCTTGAAAAGCCTTTTAAGATCTTCAACTTTGGAAATATAATTAGATCGATGCTTTGTGTATAAATTTTGGCCGGATTTTTACTAGAGAACTTAGGCAAAGAAAAGACCGTTCGTCTGGTAATTTGACTGTATATAAACGCAGTAAATTGACGCATCAAGACAAGCTATCTGCGTATTTCGTCCACTCAGACACACTTGCTTGCGTATTTCCTTTTGCCGGATGACCTGTCTATACCTGTATCATCGCATCAACACAAACTATGCACGCAAATTCGCCTGAGCCGACGAAAATACACAGATGACCCGTCTATTTTGCCGCGTTTATACACAAACGAATTATCTGACGAACCAAATTCGTCCAAACGAATCAACCATCTCTAGTATAAATCAGGCCATTATAGAATAGATTGTGAGCCCGACTCGCTCGCTCTGAATATGCAAGTTCAACTCCAGTTTGATTCAACTTTTTGTTTACAATAATCAATATACCAGTATTGAGTTTGAACTGCAAATAAGGTATAGCTGGCCATAAAATAGATCACAATTATCCACATTTAAAACAAATACGAGTGTTTGCCAAGTTTAGGAAGTTTCGGCAACTTTGATCATGCAGTTGGGCAAAACGCTGTACAATATTGTACAATATAGTGTTGGGATTTTACTATATTCTATAATGTTGCTTCTATAGATTACAGTTAACCACATTTAAAACAAAAATGAGCGTTTGCAGCCAAGTTTCGGAAGTTTCGGTAACCCTGACAGTTTGGACAAAACGCTGTACAATATACATGCAGAATTATACAATATCGTGTTGGGATTTTACTATAAAAGATGGCATATAGTTGCTTTTATATATAGATCAAAATTATCCACATTTAAAACAAATATGAGCGTTCGCCAAGTTTAGGAAGTTTCGGCAATTTTGAAAGTTTGGCAAAAATGCTTCATGTACAATATACAGAATTATACAATATAGTGTTGGGATTTTTACTATACATGCATAGACGGTAGGAGGTGGCCTTAAAATAGATCAAAATTAATCACATTTAAAACAAATAAGAGCGTTTGCTAACTTCTGAAAACTTCAATTCGGCAAAGAGGTTTGTTTATTAAAAAACAAATAATATGGACTTTGCTGTAAGCAATATCACTCACCTGCCATATAGGCATAGGATGATTAAGCTCAATTGTTAGTCAGTGTTAAGCAGTTACAAATTGCTGCTGCAAAATGATACCGACATCAAATCTTAATGAATCAATTTAATGTTCATATATTCAATTTAAAAAACACATTTCGCATCTCGATAAATATTCTGTACAAAATTAATATATCTATTGAATGTTACTACTGACACTTTTCCAAATCATTAGCCCGATTCAATCAGTATTCAAATTTGGCGTAACAATTTTATAAACCATTATAAATAATTAATTCCCGCTCAGGACTGACTCCATACGACATACGTAGAAATTAAATTAGAATTAAAAAGTTTTCATTTTCATTTCAAGCCCACAAATTATTAGGGGAATTCAACTAGTTCCTAACCAGGCCTTCACGCGCAAAAATCTCACATTTTGTGTTCGCAAAATGTGTACACAATGCTCGCGACAGACTTGTAGCAAGTTTTCAACAAGCTGTGAACAAACAGTGTGAACACATCCTGATATCAGCTCTAGTTGTTGGAACAACTTTGTAGCAAGTCTGTTGAGTCATCAACCTTGTTCAGCAACTTGTCGACAAGCTGAGAACAAGTCACATCTTGTCAATAAAGATTTGTTCGCAACAGGCTTGTAGCAAGCTTGTCAACAGGTTGTCGCAATGCTGTCATTTTATGAAGTTGCTACAAGGTTGTCAATGCTGAACGAAGTCTGTTGACTCAACAACCTTGTAGCAAGTTGTCAAAAAGCCGTTGACAACTTGTCAACAAGCTGGGAACAAGCTGAGCGAACACATCCTGATAACAAGTTGTTGAAACAGCATTGGTACAAGTCTGCTGTAGGTTTGTTACAACTTGTGCGTTTTTAAGTGTGAATCAACCTTGTAGCAAGTTCGCTGAATTGCGTGCAAGCCAGTAACATATATTTAAAAAAAGGCTATTTGCATTAGCCACAATTTCCTATGACATTTTCTCCATTTTGTGTAGTCTTAACCCAACGTCTGCACAGGGAAGCTACGACACGGACAAAACGGGCACAAAAGATGCAAGCGGCTTACCATCGCTCCATGGGAATGGCCAATCACACGCCAGATAAGGCGGGGTACGCCAGAGTTGACCGGGGCAACGGTTCATCACATTGGACTATAAAAAGAAAATGAAGGAATGTTCCAACACACTGATCTCAAAATTTGGACTGGATAGTGCATTTGCTATGCACAAGAGAAGGCGACACTGATCTGAAAACAAGGACTGGATAGTGCATCTGCTATGCATAAATGAAGCCAATGGCGGCCATATTGGTGTGGCCACCACAAATCTACTGTGGTGTTGGGGACATGTTTAGAGAGCTTCTATAAGTTTGTAGTTATTGGTGGGAAAGGACATGAGGTCAATACCCAATGAATAACCAATGAGGTCACACCAATATAGCCGCCATAAGCCTCATTATGTGGTGTTTAAAACGTTGTAAAACTCATTAGAAGAGATATTGGAAGCTATATTTCTCAAGTTACATAGGAAAATATATTTGCTTCATAGTATAACTACTTTAAACAGCCGACGATTTGACTAGTCAAGAATTTGACAGATTTAAAAACCTCTTCTCGTGATAGATATTCTGGTTTCAAATTTAACTCATTTAATTCAAATGGTTATCTATTCAGTTTAGATTTTCAGATCAGTGCTCCAAAAAGTCTAATATCGTCAGCTATAAATATCCTCTCTGGATACAAAGGCCAGTACTGATACGATAGAGGACAAATAATCAAAGATAGAATATAATAAATATTTATTAAATGGTAAATCAAAATAGTGGAATGATGTATTTATAGAAATACAGGAATGTAGCACATTTCTATATTAAAAAGAAATGGCTACGGGGACTTACATACATTAGTATGTATATTAAAAAAGTATTATATATATACTAGATGATATTTCTAATTAGATCTGATAAATATATATATATATATATAGTTATCGTTAAACATAAATGAAGTTCCATACAGTATAAAAAGCACAAAATGTAATATATTTGTAAATAAAAGTATCAAGACGTAAGACAATGGTCACCGTTTTATTTTCTATACGTTTACGCATACTCTTACTGTCAGTTAGCTTAGAGCATTGTGCTTACCACTCTGACGTGGACGGAAGACGGAAAAATAACAGGTTTTGCAACCCAATTACATACATACATTATTCAGCTCACTCCTCGTCGGGGCTTTTCAGTGACCGATTACATCAAGTATCTCGCTTACCTATATTATGTACTTAGCCTACATTATCTATTTTACAACAATTGTGATATTACTTTCCTAATCTGTCTATCCTAACCCACCCAGTCAACTTTCCCTGTGGGAGGAAACCGGAGTGCCCGGAGAAAACCCACGACTTTCGACAGAGCGTTGACTTACTCTTTTCACATGAGTGTGATGAGTAAAGTCCTCAGCGAGAATCGAACTCAAGACTCAGAGGTGAAAGGCGTTTGCTCTGACGACTGCGCCACCGAAGCCCCTATCCGAATTGACAAAGGTTCCGAGGGTTAGTTAGTTAAGGTTGGTGCCTATGGGTTAGTTTTTAGTGAGGGAGTGAGGGCTGTGAGGCTCAAGCTAGCATGAGATCAAATCATAAAAGTGACTATAGCATAGCATAGACATACCAACCTTACTAATGAACTTTCGCGACCTTTTCTGTACACGACACGTTGAGCAAAGTCCAATGTGATTGGACGAGTTTTTGTCATGTGACTAGAGGAATCTGTGATAGATCAAAAGGAACAGATTAGGTCAAAAATACAGCCATTTTAACAAACCAGATTACGATATATAAAGCAAGATTTTTACCTGAATTCTCGTACGAGGTCGCGCTTCCTAAACTTAAACTGTCGAATGAAGCATTGTCTATAGTGAAGAAAGATTGTCTAGTAAGTAAATGGGGGTGTGCTAATCATCCTTACTTGCAGCTGAGAGCTGAGCTGAATTACAAAGGACGCAGCTCGACTTGATCGAGTCGAAGGCTTATTAAAGGCGCCTCTGACTGCCACCGTATGACTCATGTCTGATCAGGGAGCACAGCTACGATGGAAGGGTTAGTTTGGGGCTTATCCAAACCCACCCTGTCAACATTCCCTGTGGGAGGAAACCGGAGTACCCGGAGAAAACCCGCGACTTTCGGTAGAGCGTTGAGTGACTCTTTTCACATAAGTGTCATGAGTCCCCAGCGAGAATCGAACCTACGATCTCGGAAGTGAAAGGCGCTTGCTCTAACGACTGTGCCACAGAAATAGCGTGATAAGGGTCAAGTTGGGGATAAAACGACTGCCCACAGAAGGCCTTAGATAAGGTCAAGTTAGGGGATGCCAATCAACCTATATTGCAGCTGAATTGCAATTAAGAGAAACAGCCAAAACGTCCAAAAACTATCGTCAAGTATATCGCGATCATTTTCGCCGATGTTGTTTACCGAAGATATTTGACACACGGACACCTTAAAAGCCGACTTAAAAAGTGATGGGGTTTTTTCTCCTTTACCTGTTGTTTGTTGTGTTTGTAACAACATTACAAGACAATCAACACTTACAAAATGGACGTAAAAGTCGTAAAGTAATTCAGGATTGATTTTTCAAGTCCACGCAAATTACATAAGCAACGCGCGCGAGTACGTCGCTCTCGAACTTAGTCTCTTCCTCTAAAAAGTGTATCAAGCCACCTTAAGGTGGAAGGTTTTTTTCTCCTCTCCTGTATGCAACAATGTTTGTACATATTTTAACACAACAAAGGGCATCGCTTGCCCACAAAAATAGGACAAAAGTCGTAAATTTTGATTTCATTTTGATTTTCAAGTCCACTGGAAATTGCGCAAACTTAACACGCGCAGGCTCATCGCTTTCTCGAACTTAAAAAAAGTGTATCAGGCCGCACGAGCCACCTGCAGTTTTTTTGGTGAGGGAGGAAAACCGTAGTACCCGGAGAAAAACCCTCGAAGCGCAGGAGAGAACCAACCACAACTCCACTTACGTGAGTTTTCAAGCACACCAGGTCAGAGCAGGTGGTCACCCATCAAGTAACAATACCCTACCCTCAACATTCAGTAGCAGGCTTAACTTAGCGGTAAAGGACAGCGCGCTATAACCGCGTCTGCCAGCCGTGATTCCCTGAAAGGCCGGGATGGGAAGCACTGTATGCATGCATGTTAACTCAATACGTCATGTACCTGCTAAGCAACGTTGTGAAGGAAGGTCTGCAAGTTGTTGATGTGCTATCAGATCTAGAAAATACTAAAATACAAAATACATTCTTTCAGAGCAGAGACAATGTTTTTATCTGTTACACCCCGGTCAAACAAGGACGAGGGTTGGGGACAGTTTATGAGAGTCAATAGACCACTTTCATAATTCAGATGAGTTTAAATATTATTTTATGTGCATCTTAATAAGCCTCATTGACCTCGTTCAGGTTAATAAATTCTATTCAATTTCAGTCACAGGCTGATAAGGCTTATCAAGATGCACATAAAAGAATATTTAAACTCATCTGAATTATGAAAGTGGTCTATGAGAGTTGCAACTCTCGCTCGCGTTTGACCACCAGCTCTCATCAGCTCTCATCAACTCTCATCAACTCTCATCAACTCTCATCGACTCTCATCAACTCTCATCAACTCTCATCAACTCTCATCAACTCTCATCAACTCTCATCAACTCTCATCAACTCTCATCAACTCTCATCAACTCTCATCAACTCTCATCAACTCTCATCAACTCTCATCAACTCTCATCAACTCTCATCAACTCTCATCAACTCGCACTCATCAGCTCTCATCAACTCCCATCAACTCTCATCAACTCTCATCAACTCTCATCAACTCTCATCAACTCTCATCAACGTTGAGCTGGTTCAAATTTTGATGAGAGTTGATGAGAGTTATTGCTACGTGACCGGGGCACGAGAGTTGATAAAACTCTCATGCCAACTCTCATCAGTTCGTCTGACAAGGGCTTTACTGTTCAAGGCGCAACCGACAATATATAATACAGTAGATTCATCAAATAGATATCACATTTGAGTTCTTACCACTATAATGCGAGCATCAGAACCGAGAATACCCAAGGCGTCGAGAATATCTGTCATATACTACATCGAAAAGGGAAATAGAGTAAAAATCTGAAAAGTAGATCCCCAAACCGTGGATGGCGGGGGGAGGGGGGGTGGATGGCGGGGGAAGGGGGGGGTGAAATGTAACTTGTCCATAGGTCATCAACGTTAAGGAGGAAAATTCAATGCTCCTACCAAGTTGGCCCTCTCTCTCTAAAGTTGCCCCCCCCCCCCCTCTTAAGCTGGGCCCCTTTTCAAGTGTGGGATTCTTGAAGAGGGAATCATCCGAAACAGTATTATTTTCGAAGTACACTGAGTCTCGTAAAAATCTCATATCTTGTCAACAAGTTGGTTCGCAACAGACTTGTAGCAAGCTTGTCAACAAGTTATAACAATAGGGCCATTTATACGGGAGAAAATAAGTCGCGACATACATCAGACGCGTATTATATAAGACGCGAACACACTCGTACAAATGGTCAAATTCTAATAAGTCGCGACTTATTGTGGAACAGCCTGAACCCCTGTTCTTATTTAAGTCGCGACTTATTAGAATTTGACCATTTATATGGGTGATTGAGTGTGTTCGCGTCTTATATTAGACGCGTCTTATATTAGACGCGTCTTATGTAAGTCGCGACTTATTTTCTTCCGTATAAATGGCCCTAATGTTGTCATGTTATGAAGTTGCTACAAGGTTGTCACTCAAGATTTGTTAACAAGTTGTTGAACTGCAAGACGACAACAAGTTGTTAATGGAACAACTTGTAACAAGTCTGTTGAGTCAACAACCTTGTAGCAAGTTGTCAACAAGCCGTTGACAACTTGTCAACAAGCTGGGAACAAGCAGTGCGGGAACAACACATCCTGATAACAAGTTGTTGAAACAGCATTGGTACAAGTCTGCTGCAGGTTTGTTACAACTTGTGCGTGTTTACGTGTGTGTTAGTTCTTACCTCTAAGGAGAACTCCCTGGGAATTAACGTCCTCTTTTTCCTACAAAGGAACGGCTCACATTAAGTATTAGTTATACAGCCATATCGTACAATATATTACTACATAATTAAACTTGAATAATCAGCATGAAGAGCTTACCAAGGTAAATTAGCATCTGTGGCTGAGTTACGAAGTGAGATAGCAATAGGCAGAACAACAACAACGAAAGCTTTCTCAAGAAAAAGAAGTAAAACAAAATAAATATAGTTAATTGAATTTTTGTGAATCGTTTGTCCTTTGGATATCTCAAACGTGGTGGTCTAGTGTATAGGTAGTATTCTACAATACATAAGCTACCGTGGTTTGTGTCTAAACAACCTGGAAAAGATTAAAACTTCGACTTTTCGAGTGAAGACCCTTCTTCAAAACGTCTTATAATCATTTTCAAGTAGTTCAGACACAGACCACGGCAGCTTATTGTAGAATACTACCTACACTGGACCACCACGTTTGAGATATTTTTCAGGTAGTTCAGACACAAACCATAGCAGCTTATTGTAGAATACTACCTACACTGGACCACCACGTTTGAGATATCATTTTCAGGTAGTTCAGACACAAACCACGGCAGCTTATTGTAGAATACTACCTACACTGGACCAGCACGTTTGAGATATTTTTTCAGGTAGTTCAGACACAGACCACGGCAGCTTATTGTAGAATACTACCTACACTGGACCATTACGTTTGAGATATATTTTCAGGTAGTTCAGACACAGACCACGGCAGCTTAAGGTTTGTCTAAAAGTGGACTTCAAATACAAACCTATGAATATACGAAATGAACATCGCATCACTCTAGAAGTAAAGAAATATCGTGTTAAATCACAAACAAAAATTTTAAGATTTAAAAGCAGTTTAGCACAGCTAATAAGTACAACATTTTAGCGTCCGTATAGATAAGTCAAGTCTTATCAACTGTTCAAAAAAACCCATTTGTGTTTCACAAGCGAGTCAACCGTTCGGAAAGTAATTGTTCTTGAAGCAACGTTTTGCATTCAAATGATGATTGAACAGTTGAATACTTTGATATGCATATTTTAATTCTTCCAGTCTCAGCTACATGTTATGATTCAACTGTAATTTTATCCTGACGCAGAACGCGTCATTTGGATGCGCAGTCGACACAATAAATTGGCTTATCATGTGTCAACGATGCTGATTTTAGTATTTCACTGTCCAACAGGGTATTTTTTTGAACATATGGCTTTCACTTTTCCTCAGTCACAATTTAACTCTACCAAACACCGCAGGTTTTCACCGGGTACTCTGGTTTCGTCATGTAGTAACACTGGATCAACAAGAGATGGTCCTTACATGTATTTTACTGGTACAATAAAAGGAGGTTAACAGGGAATTAAGATTCGTTTTCGGGTGTATTAATGCTATGCAAATAGTGGATGTGTAAGGGTTGAATATATGATTAGTCGCCATCGAGCTATGCACACAGTCGCTTCAAGCTTCCCACCCAGGATTCTCACGCCCTTGTCGTCGAATTTCTTTTCAAACTTGGATTGCATGCTTAGCTCGCCTCAATATTACTTAGTGTTGTTGGTGTCAAGATCGTGGAGGTTGCCCCGATAACTGGTTTTGATAATTAGCTTAGTCTTTTTTTTCTCCATAATTCTCCGTCTTTGACGGATGAATAGTTGCTATTGGGGATGGATTATATTAATCCCTATGCTGGTGTTGGTGTTCACTGATTAAATGGAGTAATTAGTGAATTGATATCTCTGCAAATACTCTAATAACGTTCTTATAATGTAAATAATTTAATATTCTACCTTATTCTACCTTAAAGATTTTTTTGCACTTCACTTGGTTGAACTAGAATACTGGGTTTGGTGGATAATCCAAGTGAGTAGATATATACAAAAATTTAAGACCTAACCAGGAACGGTTGCGAAAAATGCAACACTAGGTCCTGGCAGAATTGAACCCACGGCCCTGCGATCTCCGGGGTGCAGCGCCTCTAACCAACTGAGCCACAGAGGCCAGTTGCTGAGCTGTAAACTGTAAGTTCTGTATATATATAGGTTGGTGGAGTGGGGATTAAATAATCCCTATGCTAGTGTTGGTGTTCACTTGATAATTAGTGAATTGATATTCCAGCAACATCAATAACGTTCTATAATGTGTGTAATGAATTAACATTTTACCTTATTCTACCTTTAAAGATTTTTGCACTTCAATGGTTGAATCCAGAATACTGGGCTTGGTGGATAATCCATGAGTAGATATATATGTACCCTAAGACTAACTAGAAACGGTTGCGAAAAATGCAACACTAGGTCCTCTGGCAAGGAATTGAACCTAATGGCTCCCAGTGATTCTGGTAGTAGTTGCTCTAACTAACTGAGCTACAGAGGCCAGTTGCTGAGTTGTAAATCGTAAGTTCTACATATATAGGTTATCATGTGTGGTTGTGATAAGGTAAACTTCTATCTACCTTATTCTACCGTTTTAGACATGTAAATAGCTCTTAATATTATTCTACATGTAACATTTTCCTCTTTTTAACACGCCCCCCGTGGAAATCGGCTTCGGTTGACGGGGTCAGCGTGTATAAATAAAAGTTTCTATCTATCTATCTATCTATCTAAATCTATCTATATTCATGCTGATGCATCGCGAACAGCTACCGATTCCATCCCTATCAGCGACAGTGGGCTATCTTAGTGTGGTTGATGGTGTTTGTGGATGGAATATTCGAACGAAAATTTATATACATTTTTAGACCTAGCCAGGAGCAGTTGCGAAAAATGCAACTTAGGCCCTCTGGCAGGAATTGAACCTGCGGCCCTGCGATTCCGGTGCAGCGCTCTAACCAACTGAACTACAGAGTCCAGTTGCTGAGCATTAACCGCAAGTTCGGGCCAAGTTAGTGTAGTATAACGCATATATTAAAATGTAGTGTTGCTGGCCTCGCGTGTCTTCGAATCGTATTCAATGCTAATGGAGTTTAATAAAGGAAACTTTCTAAAACATAGAGAATTATCAAGTATAAATAATGTAAGTTGGTGTGATTTGACTCGAGCAAGTCAATTTAAAGCAAAACGAGTACCTTCCAACACCTCCTCGATGCCAGCATCTCGTTCAGAAACTCACCCTAAACATAAACATATATTGTTTTGACTCTGCTCTACGCCTACGGTATTTTGACTATATATGTACCTTCAAGCGTCACTGTCTTTGCAGAAAATTGCTCAGTAGAAATTGCTGTTTGAATTGCCCAAGTGTAATCTTACCACTGAGTATCCTATTGAATTCAATGAGCCAATTTTGAAGCCAGAATATTTTAAATGAGATCAGATTTTTAAACCTGTCAAATTCTTGACTAGTCAAATCGTCAGCTGTTTAAATTAGTTGTACTATGAAGCAAATATATTTTCCTATGTAACTTGAGAAATATAGCTTCCAACATCTCTTCTAATGAGTTTTAGAACGTTTTAAACACCACATAATGAGGCTTATGGCGGCCATATTGGTGTGACCTCATTAGTTATTCACCGGCAAATTTAGGAAGAAAGAGAGGCCACTGATGATAAATTCTTATCTAGACAATATTTGTCCTTTCCCACCAATAACTAGAAACTTATAGAAGCTCTTTAAACATGTCCCCAACACCACAGTAGATTTGTGGTGGTCACACCAATATGGCCGCCATTGGCTTCATTCATGCATAGCAGATGCACTATCCAGTCCTTGTTTTCAGATCAGTGAATCTTACATGATAGGGAGGTGTGGTAAGATAACCAGATTCAAAATCTAGCGTTGATAAATACGTCTGAAAGATATAAAAACACATACGTCAGAACACAGGTCAGAAAGCTAGAGACTCAGTTTTGTGAAACAGGATATAGAATACAGTAAAGTCCCGCATAAAAGAACCAGTGGGTTTAGAACCACCAGCCTGAAATTTGGGCAATTAAGCACCCAAAATACAAGAACCACTTCAGGCTGACAAATGAAACTGGTTCTTAAAAAACCTTATCAAATTTTTAGCTGAATTAGTAAGCAGGTACTAGGAAGAAAACAAAATACTGTAATCTTGCTAGCAGGAATTATGTATTTTAACCACATCATGCATGCATTTATTTTATCAAAACAGTAATCAATTCACAACAAAATTCAACTTGCATAACTATATTAAAAAAAACTTACATCATGATGGCCCTTTGTTCGCTCAGTACTTGATGGGTATAAAGTTTATATAATTAACAGTTTAATTACAGTTCATTTACTAGTTTCATTGTGTACAATAAGAGGTTTGAAACTCTAAACCAGGAACAATTGTTTTTGACTGGAAATAAGAACCACTTAAGAACCACTTCAACCTGATTTCTTTCTAAGTACCCGTTATATAAGAACCACTTCAGCCTGAAATCAAAATTCACTGGTTCTTTTATGCGAGGCTTTACTGTAGTATGAAGAAGTTATAACGGCGTACCTCCACTGAATTAGGTAGGATGTTGAATTGTTTTGATTTTGCCAGACCATTGATTTTAATTCATAAAACAAACGAATTATGTAATTTACAAAATGTTTATATATAGGTATAATAAGACACATATAGAAATTTTTCTCGAATGATTGGCTGATTCCAGTGCATTTTATCCCAAATAGCAGTGCAAATATTTGTAATCACAGTGGAATTTTCCAGAGTACCTGGAGAAAACCCTCGAAGCACAGAAGAGAAGCAACCAATCTTAACATACACGAGTTTATGAAGCACAGAGAAGTTACTCAACCGAAGTAAATCCCTATAGCGAAACCCACTTTATACAGGGTGTATCATAAAAAACGGAGTCCTCGCTTCAAATGTAAATTTTGAAAAGACTACTAGAGTAAAATGTTAATGTATATATTCATTTTAAAGCGTAGCCATTCAAACGGTGGGTTTTGTTTCAAATTTGAACAATTGGTTTGCGAATAATAATATTTTAAGTGACTGTGATTGGAAAATCTTAAAATTTGAGATGCGATAATAATTGATACTAATACATTTTTATCAACAAAGCGATAAAATTGAACATTTTTGCAATGAAAATGAATGAATCATCAAATCCAAACTACGGCTTTCCATGCACTACTTTGAGTTCATTTACAAGCTTTACATGCTTTAAAGGTGGTTTAAACCATGTTTTAAACATGAACCGATTTGCTAATTTCTGCGATTTACATCAGTTACCGTGCGATCGACGGCGTTTGTGTCGATGATGGACGGTAATTTGTGGATTGGATTTAGGAGCATCAACAAATAAAACTATCGAATATCTTGTAAAAAGTTATTAAATTATTCTTAATCCTTTCTCTCGTGTGGCAAGGGCAATATTGAAGTTTAAACAACAAAATTTAAGAATTTGACACGCGACTATGGACTAACAATTAGTAAAATTGCATAATAAAGCGGCATCTTAAACTGATAGGTTCTACTAAATTTTCTCTTGTTCAGTTATTACTTGCACTAAGGATACCAATGACGATTTGTTTGAAAGAGAAAAGAACAGGCTTTAAAATAAGACCTAAATCACGTTATATGGTCCAGTATTCCGAATATTATTAAGTATAAAAGTGGACTCCGCTTTTTTTGATACACCCTGCATACCTACCTTCCTAAATCGGACAATCTAAACGGTTTGGTTCTCCATAATACAACTTGTTGGGATCCTCTAAAAATACAAAGGCAAATATCACACAAGCGCCGCTGAAAACGTTTCAAAAACCTTAATATGGATCCTAGTTGGAAAGCTGCAATTGACTAACTGCAATTAGTATGGAAACCAATAACTCTGGTTAAGGCGTCGTTCGAACGTCGCGCTACTGCCGTGCCGAACACATTACAAACAATAGATAATGAGGCATTTCAGCTGATTATGTATTGTTTTTAATGCGTCGCAAGATTGGAACAGTTTGGAACAGGTTGGCTCTTTTAATTTAAACTAAACTCGCAAAACCGCTCCGCAAGCTCGCTGCGCCACTTTCATCAATGCACAGTCGACAGTTTATTTTAATTACATGCAAGAACTCGCAGCGAGTTTGCGAGTTGGTTTTGCGATGACTGGAAAAGAGGCTTAAGCCTACCAGCGCCCTGACAACTAAGCTATTGCGACGCCCGATCAAGGGTGGAAAAAATATACTATTTTCTGGGATCACAAAAGAACATGAAATTTGTTTGTGAGGTATCGACAGTTCCGGACTATACGCGTGGCGCCATGAGTGTAGGTAGTGTCTATACAATAAGCTTCCAGTCTTTAGGATCAATCTACCTGAAATATTAACAAGAACTTCGACGTTTCGAGAGAATGGCCTTCGTCTGGAAATGAGTCAAACTAACTTTGGAATAGTAACAGGTTGGAAGAGTATAAGGCCTAAGGGTTAATATTTGATCAACTTAGGTTCAATGGGTTCACTGTTAAAGTGCTTATGCAACGAAATTTCACCCCATCTTTTTATGATTGCATTTTAAAGAATACTTAAAATGACCGGATAACATCTTAAGTGATAAGAACTTTTACACACAAATACAGAGGTTACTGACCAGTCACAGATTCAAACATATATATAAATGCAATTTTGGGGTAATTTTGATGACTCTACATGAAAACCATATTTTTCAAAAAACTCATACAGTGTGATGTCACAAGTATGATATTTGCATATCACATTAAGTGAAATATCTCAAAAAAGAAGCAAGTTAACAAAATTCTACTGAAGATATTATTCGGTCATTTTAAGTACTCTTTAAAATGCAATCATAAAAAACTGGGGTGAAATTTCGCACTTTAAATCACCTATAACAAAAGGCTGAGGATATATTTCATCTACATCTGCTGACCTCCCAGTTCTAGTTTATTTGATTTGATGTGATATTTATATTTTCCCATTTTCTTTCTGCTGACCACAAGCAAGTGATTGACTTCATTTGAACACCACTAATCCAAGAAGCGTATCAAAATTTCATAATTCAATTACAAATAACACATCTCTTACCTACAGTGTCCGGGCACAAACAGCCACAGAGAAGTAATCAAAGATTCAACATTTCTGTAGTCAAAGTTTAAAATAAGGAAAATAATTATTAGGAATATCTTTACCTCCGAACATTTTGAATTACGATTTGGATTTACAGTCGATTTCAAAGTTCATCTTTTCACTCTCAAATGTTCATTTGAACTGAAATTAGAAATTCGTGGAAGTTCAAAAGTTCACAATCAGATTGAAAGTTCACAATAAACAAACCTCAAATGATCAGTTAGAAAAAAATCAAATGCTCGAAAACCGGTTCTGATTATATATAAACCTTCGAACTTCGCAACGAATTTACGAAGTTTTCGAAACGACGTTCGCAAGTCGCAACATTTGAGTGAGTAGGCCCAGACCAGTGAACTCTAAGTAAACTGGAACCCTAACTCCTATGATCAAGTCCTATGATTCGTTGAAGCCAAGCTAGTTTTTCTGAGGTTTGAGCTGAAATACTTAACGCCGAACATTGGGCTGTATATGAAATTGAAGCTATTAAAAAGTTCTATTTGATATAAAAACTTCAAGACTTTAGGCAAAATGGAAATACTTAAAAAATACAAAAACAACCGCAATTTTGTAAAATACGACAAATTTTCCCTCAAAAGTTTTAAGTATTTCCTTTTTACCTAAAATCTTGAGGTTTTTATATCAAATATAACTTTTTAATAGCTTCAATTTCATATACAGCCCAATGTTCGGCGTTAAGTATTTCAACTCAAACCTCAGAAAAACTGGCTTCATATGGCTTCAATTTCCCCCCTTGAGTTAGCGTTCCAGTTTATTTATAGTTCAATGGCCCAGACACACCGGACGCGATTCGGCAACGCGACGCGATTTTGCAGTTTTTAAAAGTAAATAAAACCGTCTATGGAAGGAAATTTTAAAAGATATGCAGACCAGATAACTCAAACTGTTATAGCGCTTCTGAATATTTGAAAAACATAAAACAGGATCAAAGTTATATGTTGAAATCGACTGTAAGGATATTTGTAAGTTGCATACGGCACCTTTGATGCGAGGGATCAGCCAGTATCACGACAGTTCGACCACTCATTAGAGCGTACAGTAAATGGATGTATAACAAGATAACCATAATTTCGAATAAATGAAGAACACCACCGCCTATAACATGGTAAAACTAGAGCTATTATTTCACTTCAGAAATGAAGAGATAAAAAGATTTAGGATGGCGAACGTTGCAGAGAAAGTGAAGCAAGTAAGTTTGAGATAACGACACGAAATAAGGAACGATGAAGGAGAGCCGGTGAGAGGCATTAGAGAGTTTAAGATCTACGACGAGGCAACTCGGTGACGCGCTTTCGAAACAAAGAAATTCTTGATGCAAGACGATGTCATTCTCAATACAACGCTAAACTTACGTCTTTCAAGCAACGTGGAAGCTTGTTGCGACGTTAGAGGTGTTACGTAAAGTCGAGCTTAAAGCAGATACCGCATCGTTTTTGCCAAACTTAGCTGTTTGTAGGGCTTTTTGAAAAAGCTTCAAACATTTATTACAGTAATCAAACTGTTTAACGCCCATTCTCGAGCTGAAAGACGCGCGAGACTCTCTATTATTGCATAGACGAATTCGTAGTTTCAACTGCGCCCCACTGCGAATCCAAATGACGTGTTCTGCGTCGGGCTAAAATTGCAGTTGAATCATAACATGTAGCTGAGACTTGGAGTATTATAATCGGCACAAATGAACTGTCATTAAACAATTTACTGTAAATAGTAGCATATTTGTCTACTGTGTAAAGTAATATATAGAAAGGCGCACATAGGGGAATATATTTTGTAATTTCAAGCGAAAACTCATTGTTCTTCAAGTTCAAGTTCGCACTGATTGAACAGTTAAATTGGCTTTGACAGCTACATGTTATGATTCAACTGGAATTTTGGCGCTCCAACGCAGAACGCGCTATTTGGATGCGCGGCATGAATCGAAACTACGCCGGAATTCGTCTATAAAGAGATCAGAAGGATTAGATATGGGTTCGTGGACATACCAGAGACGGTGAGACAAGTACGGTTGCAATCGTATGGACACGTAATAAGAAGAGGTGTAAAGGCCAGTTCACACGGGCGATTTTTGCTGCGATTCTAGGTGCGATTTTCTTCTTCTGATGGATGCGAACGAGTGGATGAGTTAGAATGTTCAGATGATGGTACATATACTCAGAATATTCATAACTAATCCACTCGGTCACATCCATGAAAAGAGGATAATCGCACTAGAAATCGCAGCAAAAATCACCCGTGTGAACTGGCCTTTATAAGAGAGTTGGTCGGAGATATCATGGAATGAAGAGATCAGAACAAGATGTGAGGTGGTAGGCATTGCAGAGAAAGCAAGTGAAGCAACAATCATAGAATAATTCATTAGGACAAGAATAGGAGAAACGACCTTACACGACTGCCCTACTTAAACTGCAGCAAGATGGTGTTTGGCCTCCCCCTAAGCCCCACCAGTCAATGTTGTATGTTGCAAAGCAGTGAGCAAGGTTTTTTCGCACTTCATTGAAAAGTCAACATTGAGTGATGGAGCAAGGAGTGGGTGGCTAATTAATCTATCAGGCGGATGATATGTGTGTCAGCTTTTTAGGCAGTTTGTCCCGATGTACCAAACAAACAAACAAGCAAACAAACGAGTGGGACAAGGGATTGGGGACAAAAATCCGAGAAAACATTAAAACTATACCTGGTCCATCCGACTTACGACGACACAGTTGCTGAGCATAACATTGAAGATGAATTTTCTCTAACCTAAGAAATGATAAGTAAGATAAGTCGCTGTGGTTCGTGTCTGAACTTCCTGAAAAAAGAGTAGAAACACATTGATGCTTCGAGGAATGCACTTCGTCAGGATAGTCATGGGTCTGTGTCACGGGTCCTTGCACAACACACCGTGTGATCCAGTCATGATTCAGTGATCGGAATGTTTTCACTGTCTTTTCATTGTTTTAAAATTCCATTGTTCTCCATGCGACCCAGTCCCTTATTGCCTCCTGGCTGGTCAACGAGAATGAGAGTTGACGAGAGTCAATGAGAGTCGCAACTCTCGGCCCGCGCTTAACTCCTCCAACTCCTATCACCTCTCATGCAACTTCTCAATAATCAACTCTCATCAACTCTCATCAACTTCTACTTCAACTCTCATCAACTCATCAACTCTCATCAACCTCATCAACTTTCATCAACTTTTCTTTATCAACTCTCATCAACTCTCATCAACTCTCATCAACTCTCATCAACTCATCAACTCTCATCAACTCATCAACTCTCATCAACTCTCATCAACTCTCATCAACCCTCATCAACTCCTCATCAACTCTTCATCAACTCTCATCAACTCTCATCAACTCTCATGCACTCTCACTCAACTCTCATCAACTCTCATCAACTCTCATCAACTCCTCATGCACTCCCTCAACTCTCATCGACTCTCCTCAACTCCTTCTACTGACTCTCATCAACTCTCATCAACTCTCATGCACTCTCATCGACTCTCGTGCACTCTTATCAACTCTCATCAACTCTCATGCACTCTTCACCAACTCCTCATCAACTCTCATCAACTCTCATCAACCTCATGCACTCTCATTGACTTCTTAATAACTCTGCGTACTTAATAACTCACAATTTCACACCCTATCAACTTTACTTTCAATCTCTCATTGGTTTCACTAACTTTAATAATCTCTTTACTAATCTCTTTAATAATCTTAATAATCCTTTACTAATTTCTTTCATTACACCCTGTGTATTTTTATTAATTCTTTATCAACTTTACGATTTCACAATTTCATTAATTTAATAATCTCTGTTAATTTCAAGTAATTTGCCAATTCTTTGATTAACTTTGGTGTACTTTTACTAATTTCTCATTAATTTCCTAATAATTTACTAATTTTTACTAACACTATTATTAATTATAATAATTTAATAATTTCTTTACTAATCTTCTATGTAATTTATCAACTCTCATCAACTCCCATCAACTCTCATCAACTGTCATCAACTGTCATCAACTCTCATCAACTCTCATCAACTCATCAACTCATCATCCTCATCAACTCTCATCAACTCTCATGCACTCATCAACTCATCAACCCCATCAACTCTCATCAACTGTCATCAACTCTCATCAACTCTCATCAACTCTCATCAACTCTCATCGACTCTCATCAACTCTCATGCACTCTCGTCAACTCTCATCGACTTCATCAACTTTTGAGCTGGTTCAAATTTTGATGAGATGATGAAAGCTTTCTCTCCTCGTTTGACTGGTACGCGGTAATATCCAGTCAACTCATGCAACCTCTTGTTCTGCTTGACTGGGGCATGAGAGTTGATGAAACTCTGCAAACTCTCGCCTGCCTACCTGGGTCATCGTTTGACCTGGCTTAAGCATTTATGGCAAGGATTATAACATACTTGCCTCGCCTACCCGCCCACCACCAGACCAGTAAATTCGACGAAGCAACCCTCACAGATATCTTTATATATCACTTTATACTGGGGGTAGAATCCAAGCGCAAAATGTCGCGTCTTCTTCCTCTCGAACATTTTTCCGACTTTTGCCGGATTTCCGCAGAGAATCTTAAGCATGCCTTTCAGGTAGTTAGTCGTGAGTCTCAACGGCAGAAAGCTGCCGAAACGACTTCGTGACGAATTTTGGGTAGTCGGAAGGAATAAAGATCACCCGTGCTGCCGCTGGGCCTGCGAAGGTCGGTGGGGGGTCTGGGACTCAGTGGAGTAGGGGCAGAGCTGTGTTCTATCAAGAGTCGCAGCTCAGGTCAGCCAGATCTAGCTGAGGATGGACTATTGTTAACCGAACTCGCCCGGTCGGATGTACCATCAGTGTTGCCCTCCGGATAAGTCCTGGTAGTCCCATAGTGAGAAATAAAGTCAATCACTTCACCGTCACGTACATAGTCTATAATTTTGCTTCAGGGAAATGTTTGCTCAATGCCTTATATGAGCCTTCATCTTTACAACTCCTCTCAAAGGCTTAAAATATGTTTAAAAACTCACACAATCTGGGCGAGGAAAAGACAGCGAAAATCACTACCGTGTCAGTGGTTTTATATGTGATAAAAACATGTTATTAATTTACATAAATCTTTGCTTTGATTTTCTCTTGCTTAGACAATGTTTATTTTTAAAATTACTTCGCCGATGAACTCATAAGTATAATATTCTCACTTAGGATCTTAGTGAAAACACCCTAATTATAATAATACCAAAATAACAAATCCTATAAATTTGTAAGCTTCCAGTTATAAAGCAATCTCGTTCAGTGTCTTCGATATTTCATTCTGTGTTTCTGAACACATGGCTATATATGTCATACTATATCTGATGACATTGTGATGATGTCACTACTATATCAAATTTTTAAAATGTAAGCATTAATTATTTACAAAGTGCTTAATCGTATACGGATAGTCCATGCCAACGATTTGTATCTTCTCTTACTCTACTTGACGTAATTCAGGTTGCTGTTGGTGCGTTGTTTTTTGTTGCTGTACAAATCATCCCGTTCGTTTCATGTCAGTAGTTTTCGGTTTTGGTATTTGCTTAACTGTGACACATTGCGTTTTATGGTATGTCCATAGAGTTGCGTGCTAAATCTCGAGAGCGTGTTTTGTGTGTTACAAGGTAAGGTGTCTTGTTAAAGGTGTTAATTTGTTCCGTTTAATTGTCGCACAAGTACATAATCACCTATTTTAATACTACTACTTTGACATTTCTCTTGTTATCAGTATACCTTTGTTGTACTTCTCGCTTCGTCACATCGTTCTTTTTCGCAGTTTTATGTCTATTGACAAACATTTCTTTGCTTAAATAGCGTGGAAGCCCTCGCACAGCACGATTGAACAAACAGGTCCTGGCTTATACATTTGCTGATGCTGTGTGTGTTTCTGTATAGTGGAAGGAATCTGCTAAGCCTTGCTGCCACGGACGATTTTCACTGTGCAGTCTTTAAGGTTTGCTGAGAGGCTGCATGAATCTCTGCCCATAATACCTTTGTGGCCATTTAGGGGTTGAATATTTGGCTTTGATACCCAGGGACTTCCAGGTAATGCTTATATTCAGTGCC